>OX291552.1:0-1200000 GCA_946406115.1 Apoda limacodes
ACCTAACCTAACCTAACCTAACCTAACCTAACCTAACCTAACCTAACCTAACCTAACCTAACCTAACCTAACCTAACCTAACCTAACCTAACCTAACCTAACCTAACCTAACCTAACCTAACCTAACCTAACCTCAACCTAACCTAACCTAACCTAACCTAACCTAACCTAACCTAACCTAACCTAACCTAACCTAACCTAACCTAACCTAACCTAACCTAACCTAACCTAACCTAACCTAACCTAACCTAACCTAACCTAACCTAACCTAACCTAACCTAACCTAACCTAACCTAACCTAACCTAACCTAACCTAACCTAACCTAACCTAACCTAACCTAACCTAACCTAACCTAACCTAACCTAACCTAACCTAACCTAACCTAACCTAACCTAACCTAACCTAACCTAACCTAACCTAACCTAACCTAACCTAACCTAACCTAACCTAACCTAACCTAACCTAACCTAACCTAACCTAACCTAACCTAACCTAACCTAACCTAACCTAACCTAACCTAACCTAACCTAACCTAACCTAACCTAACCTAACCTAACCTAACCTAACCTAACCTAACCTAACCTAACCTAACCTAACCTAACCTAACCTAACCTAACCTAACCTAACCTAACCTAACCTAACCTAACCTAACCTAACCTAACCTAACCTAACCTAACCTAACCTAACCTAACCTAACCTAACCTAACCTAACCTAACCTAACCTAACCTAACCTAACCTAACCTAACCTAACCTAACCTAACCTAACCTAACCTAACCTAACCTAACCTAACCTAACCTAACCTAACCTAACCTAACCTAACCTAACCTAACCTAACCTAACCTAACCTAACCTAACCTAACCTAACCTAACCTAACCTAACCTAACCTAACCTAACCTAACCTAACCTAACCTAACCTAACCTAACCTAACCTAACCTAACCTAACCTAACCTAACCTAACCTAACCTAACCTAACCTAACCTAACCTAACCTAACCTAACCTAACCTAACCTAACCTAACCTAACCTAACCTAACCTAACCTAACCTAACCTAACCTAACCTAACCTAACCTAACCTAACCTAACCTAACCTAACCTAACCTAACCTAACCTAACCTAACCTAACCTAACCTAACCTAACCTAACCTAACCTAACCTAACCTAACCTAACCTAACCTAACCTAACCTAACCTAACCTAACCTAACCTAACCTAACCTAACCTAACCTAACCTAACCTAACCTAACCTAACCTAACCTAACCTAACCTAACCTAACCTAACCTAACCTAACCTAACCTAACCTAACCTAACCTAACCTAACCTAACCTAACCTAACCTAACCTAACCTAACCTAACCTAACCTAACCTAACCTAACCTAACCTAACCTAACCTAACCTAACCTAACCTAACCTAACCTAACCTAACCTAACCTAACCTAACCTAACCTAACCTAACCTAACCTAACCTAACCTAACCTAACCTAACCTAACCTAACCTAACCTAACCTAACCTAACCTAACCTAACCTAACCTAACCTAACCTAACCTAACCTAACCTAACCTAACCTAACCTAACCTAACCTAACCTAACCTAACCTAACCTAACCTAACCTAACCTAACCTAACCTAACCTAACCTAACCTAACCTAACCTAACCTAACCTAACCTAACCTAACCTAACCTAACCTAACCTAACCTAACCTAACCTAACCTAACCTAACCTAACCTAACCTAACCTAACCTAACCTAACCTAACCTAACCTAACCTAACCTAACCTAACCTAACCTAACCTAACCTAACCTAACCTAACCTAACCTAACCTAACCTAACCTAACCTAACCTAACCTAACCTAACCTAACCTAACCTAACCTAACCTAACCTAACCTAACCTAACCTAACCTAACCTAACCTAACCTAACCTAACCTAACCTAACCTAACCTAACCTAACCTAACCTAACCTAACCTAACCTAACCTAACCTAACCTAACCTAACCTAACCTAACCTAACCTAACCTAACCTAACCTAACCTAACCTAACCTAACCTAACCTAACCTAACCTAACCTAACCTAACCTAACCTAACCTAACCTAACCTAACCTAACCTAACCTAACCTAACCTAACCTAACCTAACCTAACCTAACCTAACCTAACCTAACCTAACCTAACCTAACCTAACCTAACCTAACCTAACCTAACCTAACCTAACCTAACCTAACCTAACCTAACCTAACCTAACCTAACCTAACCTAACCTAACCTAACCTAACCTAACCTAACCTAACCTAACCTAACCTAACCTAACCTAACCTAACCTAACCTAACCTAACCTAACCTAACCTAACCTAACCTAACCTAACCTAACCTAACCTAACCTAACCTAACCTAACCTAACCTAACCTAACCTAACCTAACCTAACCTAACCTAACCTAACCTAACCTAACCTAACCTAACCTAACCTAACCTAACCTAACCTAACCTAACCTAACCTAACCTAACCTAACCTAACCTAACCTAACCTAACCTAACCTAACCTAACCTACCTAACCTAACCTAACCTAACCTAACCTAACCTAACCTAACCTAACCTAACCTAACCTAACCTAACCTAACCTAACCTAACCTAACCTCTAACCTAACCTAACCTAACCTAACCTAACCTAACCTAACCTAACCTAACCTAACCTAACCTAACCTAACCTAACCTAACCTAACCTAACCTAACCTAACCTAACCTAACCTAACCTAACCTAACCTAACCTAACCTAACCTAACCTAACCTAACCTAACCTAACCTAACCTAACCTAACCTAACCTAACCTAACCTAACCTAACCTAACCTAACCTAACCTAACCTAACCTAACCTAACCTAACCTAACCTAACCTAACCTAACCTAACCTAACCTAACCTAACCTAACCTAACCTAACCTAACCTAACCTAACCTAACCTAACCTAACCTAACCTAACCTAACCTAACCTAACCTAACCTAACCTAACCTAACCTAACCTAACCTAACCTAACCTAACCTAACCTAACCTAACCTAACCTAACCTAACCTAACCTAACCTAACCTAACCTAACCTAACCTAACCTAACCTAACCTAACCTAACCTAACCTAACCTAACCTAACCTAACCTAACCTAACCTAACCTAACCTAACCTAACCTAACCTAACCTAACCTAACCTAACCTAACCTAACCTAACCTAACCTAACCTAACCTAACCTAACCTAACCTAACCTAACCTAACCTAACCTAACCTAACCTAACCTAACCTAACCTAACCTAACCTAACCTAACCTAACCTAACCTAACCTAACCTAACCTAACCTAACCTAACCTAACCTAACCTAACCTAACCTAACCTAACCTAACCTAACCTAACCTAACCTAACCTAACCTAACCTAACCTAACCTAACCTAACCTAACCTAACCTAACCTAACCTAACCTAACCTAACCTAACCTAACCTAACCTAACCTAACCTAACCTAACCTAACCTAACCTAACCTAACCTAACCTAACCTAACCTAACCTAACCTAACCTAACCTAACCTAACCTAACCTAACCTAACCTAACCTAACCTAACCTAACCTAACCTAACCTAACCTAACCTAACCTAACCTAACCTAACCTAACCTAACCTAACCTAACCTAACCTAACCTAACCTAACCTAACCTAACCTAACCTAACCTAACCTAACCTAACCTAACCTAACCTAACCTAACCTAACCTAACCTAACCTAACCTAACCTAACCTAACCTAACCTAACCTAACCTAACCTAACCTAACCTAACCTAACCTAACCTAACCTAACCTAACCTAACCTAACCTAACCTAACCTAACCTAACCTAACCTAACCTAACCTAACCTAACCTAACCTAACCTAACCTAACCTAACCTAACCTAACCTAACCTAACCTAACCTAACCTAACCTAACCTAACCTAACCTAACCTAACCTAACCTAACCTAACCTAACCTAACCTAACCTAACCTAACTAACCTAACCTAACCTAACCTAACCTAACCTAACCTAACTAACCTAACCTAACCTAACCTAACCTAACCTAACCTAACCTAACCTAACCTAACCTAACCTAACCTAACCTAACCTAACCTAACCTAACCTAACCTAACCTAACCTAACCTAACCTAACCTAACCTAACCTAACCTAACCTAACCTAACCTAACCTAACCTAACCTAACCTAACCTAACCTAACCTAACCTAACCTAACCTAACCTAACCTAACCTAACCTAACCTAACCTAACCTAACCTAACCTAACCTAACCTAACCTAACCTAACCTAACCTAACCTAACCTAACCTAACCTAACCTAACCTAACCTAACCTAACCTAACCTAACCTAACCTAACCTAACCTAACCTAACCTAACCTAACCTAACCTAACCTAACCTAACCTAACCTAACCTAACCTAACCTAACCTAACCTAACCTAACCTAACCTAACCTAACCTAACCTAACCTAACCTAACCTAACCTAACCTAACCTAACCTAACCTAACCTAACCTAACCTAACCTAACCTAACCTAACCTAACCTAACCTAACCTAACCTAACCTAACCTAACCTAACCTAACCTAACCTAACCTAACCTAACCTAACCTAACCTAACCTAACCTAACCTAACCTAACCTAACCTAACCTAACCTAACCTAACCTAACCTAACCTAACCTAACCTAACCTAACCTAACCTAACCTAACCTAACCTAACCTAACCTAACCTAACCTAACCTAACCTAACCTAACCTAACCTAACCTAACCTAACCTAACCTAACCTAACCTAACCTAACCTAACCTAACCTAACCTAACCTAACCTAACCTAACCTAACCTAACTAACCTAACCTAACCTAACCTAACCTAACCTAACCTAACCTAACCTAACCTAACCTAACCTAACCTAACCTAACCTAACCTAACCTAACCTAACCTAACCTAACCTAACCTAACCTAACCTAACCTAACCTAACCTAACCTAACCTAACCTAACCTAACCTAACCTAACCTAACCTAACCTAACCTAACCTAACCTAACCTAACCTAACCTAACCTAACCTAACCTAACCTAACCTAACCTAACCTAACCTAACCTAACCTAACCTAACCTAACCTAACCTAACCTAACCTAACCTAACCTAACCTAACCTAACCTAACCTAACCTAACCTAACCTAACCTAACCTAACCTAACCTAACCTAACCTAACCTAACCTAACCTAACCTAACCTAACCTAACCTAACCTAACCTAACCTAACCTAACCTAACCTAACCTAACCTAACCTAACCTAACCTAACCTAACCTAACCTAACCTAACCTAACCTAACCTAACCTAACCTAACCTAACCTAACCTAACCTAACCTAACCTAACCTAACCTAACCTAACCTAACCTAACCTAACCTAACCTAACCTAACCTTTTTTTTTTTTTTTTTTTTTTTTTTTTTTTTTTTTTTTTTTCGTTGGAAATCCTCATGGATACCCATGCACCGCAAGGACAGTGCACAGGTTATGTCGGACTCGTACCGACTAAAACCAACGGTGTTCCTTCTCGCGCCTTTACGGCGGAGCCACGGGAACTCAAGAATGCATCCGCGACTCCACCAGCAGCGTTACCTTTGCTCTATTGGCAGCACAGCTCGGTTGTAAACCAAACAAGCGGTGCTGCCCTTCCACCCCTTTGAGATGCCGTGCCGGGAACACATGGCTCGGCATCTCCCCCCTCTGACCCCATCCCTCTCGTGGGTGAGCGGAAGGCTTCCAAGCGCCCTCCGCCCGGGGCCTCGGCTAAGGCGGCAGCTGGCGCGTGTGCGCCATCCGCCGGGACCTAGGCCGCGGTCTTCTTGTCCGGGGCGCAGCGGGATCCCTCTCCCGCTCGCGCTCCGCCTCCTCCTTCCGCCGCATGACAGCCTCAGCGAAAGCTGCGGCGGCCCTCCATACTCTCTCGCTGCGAACCATGCCCCTGACAAGGGCCGGCAGCGAGAGGTCCGCCCCTGCGACGGCGACCAGGGTCGCGCGCTCCTCTGCCCAGGCCGGGCAAAGCTCCAAGGTGTGACGCGCCGTGTCATCGGCGCAGCCACAGTGGTGGCACTCAGCCGTCTGCTCTCGCCCCGCCACCCGGTGGAGATACCTCCCGAAGCAACCGTGCCCCGAGAGGACCTGCGTCAGGCGGTAGGACAGGTGGCCATGTGAGCGTAGGCCACACCACTGCTCCAGGACAGGCCGGATAGCGTCGACGGTTGCCTGCCCGGCCGACGGCCGCACCAATGACTCGCGCCACTGCGCAAGTAGGCGCAAGCGCACCCGCTCGCGCCACCGCGTCCACTCCACCGCCTCCTCTTCACCCCGGGGCGACGCTCGGGCCTCAACGACGCGATTGTACGTCGCGGCGAGCAGCCGAGCGTCCAGCTCCCAGGGCATGCTGCCGGCAAGCACGCATGCCGCCTCAAAAGAGATCGTGCGATAGCCGCGCACGACCCGTACTGCCATCACGCGCTGCGGCCGCCGGAGGAGCGCCCGGTTGCGGGCGCAGAGCGCGTCCACCCACACGGGCGCCCCGTACAGCGCCATGGAGCGCACGACCCCGGCGTATAAGCGCCGACAGGTAGTGCCAGGCCCGTCGTCGTTGCGCAGCAGGCGGCTAAGTGCGCCTGCCGCGCTCATCAGTCGCGGCACCAGCCGCTCAAAGTGCGGCCGAAACGTGAGGCGGGGGTCAAGAACGATGCCAAGGTAGCGCATCGCCGATCCGACCTCTACCGCCTCACCTCCGACGACGACCACCGCACCGGCCGGCGGACCGCGCCGCGGGCCGTGGAAGCATATAGCCTCTGTCTTCCGCAGCGCGACCTCCAGCCCAAGTCGGCGGATGCGCCGCACGACGTGTGCCGCCCCAGCGGCAGCCAGGGCGGCCGTCTCCTCGAAGTTACGGCCACGTGCCGTGACAAGTGTGTCGTCGGCGTAACACGTGACGCCGACGCCACGCAGCAGCGCGCCCCGCAACACCCAATCGTAACCGATGTTCCACAGGAGGGGCCCAAGAACAGAGCCCTGTGGAACACCGCGCGTCATAGGCCGGACGGCCCACTCTTCCCGCGTCGGATACCTGACCTCTCGGTCCGAGAGGTAGGCCTCGACGACGCGGCACAGGTACGGCGGAAAGCCGTGGTACTGGAGCGCCTCCACGATACACGCCCAGGGGAGCGTATTGAAGGCGTTGGCAATGTCTAGGGACACCGCCAACACGACCTCACCCCGGGCAACTGCGCTCTCAGCTAGCGCCTTGACTCGCCTCACCGCATCAATGGTTGACCGGGCCCGGCGGAAGCCGAACTGGGCCTCGGAAAGGCCGGGGCCAACGGTGTCAAGGTGGCGCGTGAGGCGGTCCGCCACAACGCGCTCCAGCAACTTGCCCGCCTCGTCCAGCAAGACGAGCGGGCGATAGGCCGACGGCTCATCAGCGGGCCGCCCTTCCTTCCGCAGAAGGACCAGCCGGCCAGCCTTCCACCGCCGCGGGAAAACACCTCGACTGAGGCAGGCGCTCAGCAACCGCCGGAACCACTCGCCCAAGACCTCAAGGGTGAGGCCGAGCGCACGGCCATGGACCCCGTCAAGGCCAGGCGCCTTATTGCGGCCACGCATGCGCGCTACCACCCGCTCGAGCTCGGACTCTGTGACCTCGATCACATCGACCGCGGCAGCGGCGGCGGCAGCGGCGGCGGCGGGCGGGCGCATCGGCGGTGGCCGCACTTCGTCCGCCGCAGGAAAAAGGACGGTCACTACACGCTCTACCAGCGCCGGCTGCATCGTCCGCGTGAGGGGCGGCGCGTATGGTCGGAGCTTATTCCGGACCATACGATAAGGGCGCCCCCACGGGTCCCGATCGAGCGACGCCAGTAGCTCGTCCCTAGCGGCAGACTTGGCCCGGCAAATGGCCGTTGACAGGTCCGCGACACGCTCCCTGTATGCGGCGTATAGCATGTCCTCCTCTCCCGGGTCACGGGCACGGCGCCGCCGGCGGCAGCGGGCAAAGGCGCGACGCGCCGCGACACAGTCAGCGCGCAACCGTGCCACATCCTCCGTCCACCAGTGCACGCGGCGCAAAGGCGCACGCGTACCGAGCCGCGGCATCGCGGCATCGCAAATGCGGGCCACCGCTTCGCCCAGGCGATCGGCCTCGGCGGCCGGGTCGCGTCCGATGGGACCCGGGAGCCAGGACTCGACCAAAGCCGCCTCCTCGAGCCGGTCGCGATCCAATCGCTTTAACGACCATCGCGGGGGATCCCCGTGCAACCGTGACCATGCATCGGCTGGGGCATCGGGGAGGGCGGAGACGTCAAACCGTACGTAACGATGGTCCGACAACGTCTCGACGCCCTCCATTACCCTCCAGCCAGACACGCGGCGGGCGAGGGCGGCGGTCGCGAAAGTAACGTCTACGACAGAGCCACCCACTCGCCTCACACACGTGTGTACTGCCCCGGTGTTGCACACAGACAGACCTCCCGCGACGGCCCACTCCAACAATGACTCGCCCCTCGCACTTGCGACCGGCGAACCCCATGCCGGAGACTTTGCGTTAAAGTCACCAGCCACAAGGACATGTCCAGCGCCGCTTAACTCGATGGCCGCCCCGAGGTCCTCCAGGTAGGAGTCAAACTCGTGGAGCGGCCGGTTGGGCGAGAAATAACACGCCACCACAAGGCCACCAAACGACATGTCCTCCACAGCCACCCAGCCATGGCCAGCTGATGTCCGAGCCGGGCCCTTCATGAATATAGCCACTGTGCCGTCTAGGTCACCAGCCCACTGGGCGGTCGGCGGCACCCAGTACGGTTCCGCTACTATGGCGACGTCCACTCCGTATTCAGCTACGCTCTGAACCAGTAGGTCCTGAGCTCTGGCACAGCAGTTAAGGTTTGCCTGGAGAAGCCTGGCCATCACTCAGCCTGCATACTGTCCTCCTCGGCCCCGGACGGGGTCGGCTGGGCTGGCCGCGGCCCGGCCCCAGCAGTGTTGGGGCCGCCGCTAGCTGGCGTCTTTTTGAGAGGGGCGGGGCAAAGGCTCGATCCGCCCCTGTGCTCCGCGGGTCTGCCGGCCGCCGCGCACACGGTGCAGCGCGGCTTGGCAAAACACGTGTTCGATTTATGGCCCGTCTCACCACAGCGGTAGCATTCGCTGCTGCGGTTCGTCTCTGAAGAACAGAGCACGGCGGTGTGGCCCGGCTCCAGGCACCGGTAGCAGCGCAGTGGGCGCGCAGCGAGCGGCTCAATACGCACAGGCGACCAACCCACAAGCAAGCGCCCGAGCGACGACAACTTCCTGGCAGCGAAGAGTGGGCAGCGTATCCACACTGTACCGCTGCGTGTCGGTCCGACCGTAACTGACTCCTGCGTACACTCGCCAGCTGTGGCCACGGCGGCGATAACCTCGTCGCTGGTTACCGATTCTTCTACGCCGTAGAGGCGTAACTCCGCCGTCTTAACGGGGCGGGTGACAGACACCCGCTCAGAGCCAAGGGCCTCCCTTAGCTTGGCTGCGAGCGAGTCTGCCTTGTCGCCGCTTGTACCACCGGGCACCTCTATAATTCGCGCACCCGTTGCGCCGACGCGGAACCGTAGCTCTGGTATTCCGAGTGTTGCCAGGTCAACACTGCGCCTCGCTGCCCGTATGACATCGGCATAGGTATCTCCGCTCGCAGCGGCTGCGGGCTGCAATGTTAAAGCCACGGCCGTGGAGCGTGGCATCCGTGGCACACGGACGGCCGAGCGTGCGGCCGGCGCTCGTCCGCGCCGACCCGCGGATCGTGAACGCGATTGCCGTCGCGTGAGATTAGTTTCGGCCCTCCTGGGCGCGACAGTTTGCCAGCCGTCGTCTTGAGTGGCAGTGACGGTGACGTGTGCCTGCTCCGCATCCGGCGCCCGAATCGCCGCAAGTGTTGGCCTCCTCCTGCGTCCACGCCTTGTCGGCCTAGCACTAGAGGCCGGGGCTAACAGTGGCCTCGGTGGGGCAATCGTCTCCTTTATTATTATTTGTGGCGCATCGGCAACGCCTACACGCACAGCGCGCAAGGCAGCACGCGGCGCGGCGCGCGGCGGCAGTGGCGCAGCGCGCGGTGGCACCAGTGGCGCGCTTGTAATCGCTGACACGTATGCAGGAGCGGCAGCGCGCGGTGGCGCAGCACGCACGATACTGGGTGGGGCGGCGGCAGGGACCGCGACGCGCGCGCGGCTGGCACTGCGGGCGCGCGTTCGGCTGGCAGTGCGGGCGGTCGACACGTCGCGCGCGGGGGCCAATGTACTTGCTACAGTGCGTCGGCCGCGCACCAGGGCAGCATTGGTGCGGCCGGCCGAGCTCGCCGTGGCATCGGCGTACGTGACAGAGCGGGCCACGCTGGCAGCTGTCGGTCTATCGACGGCTAGTGCAGGCCGGGCGCGGGGCGCTGTGGAAAGGCGCTCTTCTAAGGCACCGAGGCGCTCGCCCATCGCGGCCAACACAGAGCGGCGTACCTCCTCAGTAATTGTGCGGCTAAGATCCTGCACATCCAAAGCGGGAGATGAGGTGGGTGGGACAGGTCGCGTGGCCTCCATCCTCAGTGCCTTTATCTCCGCAATGAGCTCGCCGGTTTGCTCGCGTAGGCGAGCGTTGTCCTCCTGGACTTTGCGGAGCTCCGCCTTCATGCGACGGGTCTCCTCAGAGGCCGTCATTTCGCCGAGTCTTGCCACGGCCTCGGCGATTCCCGCGGTGGCTTTTTTCATGCCACCGACTAGCTCCCCTTTTAAGTTCTTAGACTTTCGTCCCACCTCATTGATGTATGTGACACATCGTGTCACCTCCTCCATAAGTTGCGCTGCCGAGAGATCCTCAGTTGACTCGCCGTGGGTCGTATGCGCCAATGATCGCGGCGTCTTGCGCCGGAGCTCCTCCGTGGAGGCTGCAAGCTCCTCCTCTGCTCGCAGCCTCAGCTCCTCCCGCTTCGCCGCATTCAGGTCCTCCTTGGCCTTTGCTAGGCCGACGTATTCGCCGGTCGTCGGTGGCCTGCCCCGCTCGCGCGTATTTGTGGGTGGGCATTTTCTAACGGAACCCACTTTCCGTTCCTCCTCAGAGCTGTCGCTCAACGCCTCTAGGGGGCGCTTTTCCGCCACCTTGCGGAACGCACTTCCTGACGGTACCTCCATGGTTGTAGTTTTATTCTTACTGCTCATGTTTTAAAACAAAAACCGTAAATACTCGTATTTACAAATATAAATACAATTAACACACAAAATATAAGTTATTTAGTCAACACACACTAATAAAGTATGTTGGGAGTCGCCCAAGGGTCCATCCACAACACAATAAAACATAAAAACACTAAAGTTTGTCGAAGCCGGCCGAAGCTGCCCGTCAGCTCGACCCGAGCTGGCCCCGCTTCGCACAGCTTCACACAGCTTCGCGATATACCGTCCCGCTGGTTTTTAAACCACGTTGGGAGTCGCCGCAAGGTCCATCCACAACGTAATCAAAAAGAAAAACACAGAAAAGTACTCACGCGAAGCCGCTATATGGCTCAGACAGGCTGGCGCCACAATGATGCAACTCAGCCTGGCCCCTCAGTGGGTGGCACTGCGGTGCTGAGATTTGCCTTACGGTCCCTCCACAGCACGGCGAACACACACTACACTCTAAAAATGTCCTCACACTAAATTTGGCGAAGCTGTCTCACAGCTCGGTCCCGCTTCGCACAGCTTTGCGCAGCTTCGACACAGACACAAAATTTGACACTTTGAAAGGTGATGCGATGTTGAGAATCGCCTAACGGTCCCTCCCAAACAACACACGCACAACAAAGTCAACACTGGGCGAGAATATGGTGCTCAATCTGGCAAAAACAGCCACACAGCTCAGGGTGAGCGGTGCTAGCTTCGCCAGAGAGCGACACGGATCCTCTAAAGTCACTGTCTTCACTTCACGGGGCTTGGAATAGCCCGTAGGTCCATCCCAAACGTACGCACACACGGTTTTACAGGTTCAGTACGTTAGAAACACGGGAGCGAACGAAAAACGATCCGTTCGCTAGCGCGTTCCCCACAAGACTCAACCTAACCTAACCTAACCTAACCTAACCTAACCTAACCTAACCTAACCTAACCTAACCTAACCTAACCTAACCTAACCTAACCTAACCTTTTTTTTTTTTTTTTTTTTTTTTCGTTGGAAATCCTCATGGATACCCATGCACCGCAAGGACGGTGCACAGGTTATGTCGGACTCGTACCGACTAAAACCAACGGTGTTCCTTCTCGCGCCTTTACGGCGGAGCCACGGGAACTCAAGAATGCATCCGCGACTCCACCAGCAGCGTTACCTTTGCTCTATTGGCAGCACAGCTCGGTTGTAAACCAAACAAGCGGTGCTGCCCTTCCACCCCTTTGAGATGCCGTGCCGGGAACACATGGCTCGGCATCTCCCCCCTCTGACCCCATCCCTCTCGTGGGTGAGCGGAAGGCTTCCAAGCGCCCTCCGCCCGGGGCCTCGGCTAAGGCGGCAGCTGGCGCGTGTGCGCCATCCGCCGGGACCTAGGCCGCGGTCTTCTTGTCCGGGGCGCAGCGGGATCCCTCTCCCGCTCGCGCTCCGCCTCCTCCTTCCGCCGCATGACAGCCTCAGCGAAAGCTGCGGCGGCCCTCCATACTCTCTCGCTGCGAACCATGCCCCTGACAAGGGCCGGCAGCGAGAGATCCGCCCCTGCGACGGCGACCAGGGTCGCACGCTCCTCTGCCCAGGCCGGGCAAACCTCCACCGTGTGCTGCGCCGTGTCCTCGGCACAGCCACAGTGATGGCACTCGGCTGTCTGCTCCCGGCCGGCCACCCGGTGCAGGTACCTCCCGAAGCACCCATGCCCCGAGAGGATCTGCGTGAGGTGGTATGACAGGTGGCCATGTGTGCGCAGGCCAACCCATCGCACCAACACTGGCCGGACGGCGTCGACGGTTGCCCGTCCAGCCGTCGGCCGCTCCAGCATCTCGCGCCACTGCGCAAGTAGGCGCAAGCGCACCCGCTCGCGCCACCGCGTCCACTCCATCGCCTCCTCTTCACCCCGGGGCGACGCTCGGGCCTCAACGACGCGATTGTACGTCGCGGCGAGCAGCCGAGCGTCCAGCTCCCAGGGCATGCTGCCGGCAAGCACGCATGCCGCCTCAAAAGAGATCGTGCGATAGCCGCGCACGACCCGTACTGCCATCACGCGCTGCGGCCGCCGGAGGAGCGCCCGGTTGCGGGCGCAGAGCGCGTCCACCCACACGGGCGCCCCGTACAGCGCCATAGAGCGCACGACCCCGGCGTATAAGCGCCGGCAGGTCGTGCCAGGCCCGTCGTCGTTGCGCAGCAGGCGGCTAAGTGCGCCTGCCGCGCTCATCAGTCGCGGCACCAGCCGCTCAAAGTGTGGCCGAAAAGTGAGGCGGGGGTCAAGAACGATGCCGAGATAGCGCATCGCCGATCCGACCTCTACCGCCTCACCTCCGACGACGACCACCGCACCGGCCGGCGGACCACGCCGCGGGCCGTGGAAGCATATAGCCTCCGTCTTCCGCAGCGCGACCTCCAGCCCAAGTCGGCGAATGCGCCGCACGACGTGTGCCGCCCCAGCGGCAGCCAGGGCGGCCGCCTCCTCGAAGTTACGGCCACGTGCCGTGACAAGTGTGTCGTCGGCGTAACACGTGACGCCGACGCCACGCAGCAGCGCGCCCCGCAACACCCAATCGTAACCGATGTTCCACAGGAGGGGCCCGAGAACAGAGCCCTGTGGAACACCGCGCGTCATAGGCCGGACGGCCCACTCTTCCCGCGTCGGATACCTGACCTCTCGGTCCGAGAGGTAGGCCTCGACGACGCGGCACAGGTACGGCGGAAAGCCGTGGTACTGGAGCGCCTCCACGATACACGCCCAGGGGAGCGTATTGAAGGCGTTGGCGATGTCTAGGGACACCGCCAACACGACCTCACCCCGGGCAACTGCGCTCTCAGCTAGCGCCTTGACTCGCCTCACCGCATCAATGGTTGACCGGGCCCGGCGGAAGCCGAACTGGGCCTCGGAAAGGCCGGGGCCAACGGTGTCAAGGTGGCGCGTGAGGCGGTCCGCCACAACGCGCTCCAGCAACTTGCCCGCCTCGTCCAGCAAGACGAGTGGGCGATAGGCCGACGGCTCATCAGCGGGCCGCCCCTCCTTCCGCAGAAGGACCAGCCGGCCAGCCTTCCACCGCCGCGGGAAAACACCTCGACTGAGGCAGGCACTCAGCAACCGCCGGAACCATTCGCCCAAGACCTCAAGGGTGAGGCCGAGCGCACGGCCATGGACCCCGTCAAGGCCAGGCGCCTTGTTGCGGCCACGCATGCGCGCTACCACCCGCTCGAGCTCGGACTCTGTGACCTCGATCACATCGACCGCGGCAGCGGCGGCGGCGGGCGGGCGCATCGGCGGTGGCCGCACTTCGTCCGCCGCAGGAAAAAGGGCGGTCACTACACGCTCTACTAGCGCCGGCTGCATCGTCCGCGTGAGGGGCGGCGCGTATGGTCGGAGCTTATTCCGGACCATACGATAAGGGCGCCCCCACGGGTCCCGATCGAGCGACGCCAGTAGCTCGTCCCTAGCGGCAGACTTGGCCCGGCAAATGGCCGTTGACAGGTCCGCGACACGCTCCCTGTATGCGGCGTATAGCGTGTCCTCCTCTCCCGGGTCACGGGCACGGCGCCGCCGGCGGCAGCGGGCAAAGGCGCGACGCGCCGCGACACAGTCAGCGCGCGACCGTGCCACATCCTCCGTCCACCAGTGCACGCGGCGCAAAGGCGCACGCGTACCGAGCCGCGGCATCGCGGCATCGCAAATGCGGGCCACCGCTTCGCCCAGGCGATCGGCCTCGGCGGCCGGGTCGTGTCCGATGGGACCCGGGAGCCAGGACTCGACCAAAGCCGCCTCCTCGAGCCGGTCGCGATCCAATCGCTTTAACGACCATCGCGGGGGATCCCCGCGCAACCGTGACCATGCGTCGGCTGGGGCATCGGGGAGGGCGGAGACGTCAAACCGTACGTAACGATGGTCCGACAACGTCTC
Source organism: Apoda limacodes (assembly GCA_946406115.1). Taxonomy (NCBI): domain Eukaryota; kingdom Metazoa; phylum Arthropoda; class Insecta; order Lepidoptera; family Limacodidae; genus Apoda; species Apoda limacodes. The sequence continues at coordinate 15,122 of OX291552.1, forward strand.
GACGCCCTCCATTACCCTCCAGCCAGACACGCGGCGGGCGAGGGCGGCGGTCGCGAAAGTAACGTCCACGACAGAGCCACCCTCTCGCCTCACACACGTGTGTACTGCCCCGGTGTTGCACACAGACAGACCTCCCGCGACGGCCCACTCCAACGGTTAAAGTCACCAGCCACAAGGACATGTCCAGCGCCGCTTAACTCGATGGCCGCCCCGAGGTCCTCCAGGTAGGAGTCAAACTCGTGGAGCGGCCGGTTGGGCGAGAAATAACACGCCACTACAAGGCCACCAAACGACATGTCCTCCACTTCAGCTGCCACCCAGCCATGGCCAGCTGATGTCCGAGCCGGGCCCTTCGTGTATACAGCCACTGTGCCGTCTAGGTCACCAGCCCACTGGGCGGTCGGCGGCACCCAGTACGGTTCCGCTACTATGGCGACGTCCACTCCGTATTCAGCTACGCTCTGAACCAGTAGGTCCTGAGCTCTGGCACAGCAGTTAAGGTTTGCCTGGAGAAGCCTGGCCATCACTCAGCCTGCATACTGTCCTCCTCGGCCCCGGACGGGGTCGGCTGGGCTGGCCGCGGCCCGGCCCCAGCAGTGTTGGGGCCGCCGCTAGCTGGCGTCTTTTTGAGAGGGGCGGGGCAAAGGCTCGATCCGCCCCTGTGCTCCGCGGGTCTGCCGGCCGCCGCGCACACGGTGCAGCGCGGCTTGGCAAAACACGTGTTCGATTTATGGCCCGTCTCACCACAGCGGTAGCATTCGCTGCTGCGGTTCGTCTCTGAAGAACAGAGCACGGCGGTGTGGCCCGGCTCCAGGCACCGGTAGCAGCGCAGTGGGCGCGCAGCGAGCGGCTCAATACGCACAGGCGACCAACCCACAAGCAAGCGCCCGAGCGACGACAACTTCCTGGCAGCGAAGAGTGGGCAGCGTATCCACACTGTACCGCTGCGTGTCGGTCCGACCGTAACTGACTCCTGCGTACACTCGCCAGCTGTGGCCACGGCGGCGATAACCTCGTCGCTGGTTACCGATTCTTCTACGCCGTAGAGGCGTAACTCCGCCGTCTTAACGGGGCGGGTGACAGACACCCGCTCAGAGCCAAGGGCCTCCCTTAGCTTGGCTGCGAGCGAGTCTGCCTTGTCGCCGCTTGTACCACCGGGCACCTCTATAATTCGCGCACCCGTTGCGCCGACGCGGAACCGTAGCTCTGGTATTCCGAGTGTTGCCAGGTCAACACTGCGCCTCGCTGCTCGTATGACATCGGCATATGTATCTCCGCTCGCTGCGGCTGCGGGCTGCAACGTTAAAGCCACGGCCGTGGAGCGTGGCATCCTTGGCACACGGACGGCCGAGCGTGCGGCTGGCGCTCGTCCGCGCCGGCCCGCAGATCGTGACCGTGATTGCCGTCGCGTAAGATTATTGTCGGCCCTCCTGGGCGCGACAGTTTGCCAGCCGTCGTCTTGAGTGACGTGTGCCTGCTCCGCATCCGGCGCACGAATCGCCGCAAGTGTTCGTCTTCTCCTGCGTCCACGCCTTGTCGGCCCAGCACTAGGGGCCGGGGCTAACAGTGGCCTCTGTGGGGCAATAGGCTCAGTGCGCAAGGCAGCACGCGGCGCGGCGCGCGGCGGCAGTGGCGCAGCGCGCTGTGGCACCGGTGGCGCGCTTGTAATCGCTGACACAGATGCAGGAGCGGCAGCGCGCGGTGGCGCAGCACGCACGATGCTGGATGGGGCGGCGGCAGGGACCGCGGCGCGCGTTCGGCTGGGAGTGCGGGCGCTCGACACGTCGCGCACTCGCGCGCTCGTAGCGCCGCTCTGGCCACGGCCACGGCCGCGCAGAGGCGCCGATACTGGTACGGCGCGGGCGGTGGAGGCGGCCGTGGCGGAGGCATATGTCACGCGGCGGGCAACACTAGCCGCCGTCGGCCTGTCCGCAACAACAGACCGGGTGCGGGGCGCGGGTAAACAGCGCGCCTCCAAAGCGCCGAAACGCTCACTCACCGCGGCAAGGACGGAGCGGCTAACCTCCTCCGTTATTGCGCGGCTGAGTGCCTGCACATCCACTGCAGCCGGTGAGGTGGCAGGAGGATTGGGAGGGGGGCGCGAGGCCTCCTGCCTCAGCGCCCTTAGCTCTGCCACCAGCTCTGCCGTTTGCTCACGTAGGCGAACGTTATCTTCCTTCAGCTTCCTTACTTCTGTCTTCATTAGACGAGCCTCTTCGGAGGCCGTCAGTTCGCCAAGTCTGACCACAGCCTCTGTAATCCCCGCTGTGGCCTTTTTTAGGCCACCGACGAGTTCACCTTTAAGGTTTTTTGATTTTCGTCCTACTTCGTTGATATATGTGACGCAGCGCGTCACCTCCTTCATGAGCTGAGCCGCCGAAAGCTCACCGGTCGATTCGCTGTCGTCGGTGGTACGTCCCGACGACAGACGCGGCGTCGTGCGCCGGAGCTCCTCCGTGGAGGCTGCAAGCTCCTCCTCTGCTCGCAGCCTCAGCTCCTCCCGCTTCGCCGCATTCAGGTCCTCCTTGGCCTTTGCTAGGCCGACGTATTCGCCGGTCGTCGGTGGCCTGCCCCGCTCGCGCGTATTTGTGGGTGGGCATTTCCTGACGGAACCCACTTTCCGCTCCTCCTCCGAGCTGTCGCTCAACGCCTCTAGGGGGCGCTTTTCCGCCACCTTGCGGAACGCACTTCCTGACGGTACCTCCATGGTTGTAGTTTTATTCTTACTGCTCATGTTTTAAAACAAAAACCGTAAATACTCGTATTTTACAAATATAAATACAATTAACACACAAAATATAAGTTATTTAGTCAACACACACTAATAAAGTATGTTGGGAGTCGCCCAAGGGTCCATCCACAACACAATAAAACATAAAAACACTAAAGTTTGTCGAAGCTGGCCGAAGCTGCCCGTCAGCTCGACCCGAGCTGGCCCCGCTTCGCACAGCCCCACACAGCTTCGCGATTTACCGTCCCGCTGGTTTTTAAACCACGTTGGGAGTCGCCGCAAGGTCCATCCACAACGTAATCAAAAAGAAAAACACTGAAAAGTACTCACACGAAGCCGCTATGTGCCTCAGACAGGCTGGCGCCACAATGATGCAACTCCGCCTGGCCCCTCAGTGGGTGGCACTGCGGTGCTGAGATTTGCCTTACGGTCCCTCCACAGCACGGCGAACACACACTACACACTAAAAATATCGTCACACAAGAATTGGCGAAGCTGTCTCACAGCTCGGTCCCGCTTCGCACAGCTTTGCGCAGCTTCGTCACAGACGCGAAATTTAGCACTTTCAAAGGCAATGCGATGTTGAGAATCGCCTAACGGTCCCTCCCAAACAACACACGCACAAAAAAGTCAACACTGGACGAGAATCCGGCGCTCAATCTGGCAAAAACGGCCACACAGCTCAGGGTGAGCGGTGCTAGCTTCGCCAGAGAGCGACACGGATCCTCTAAAGTCACTGTCTTCACTTCACGGGGCTTGGAATAGCCCGTAGGTCCATCCCAAACGTACGCACACACGGTTTTACAGGTTCAGTACGTTAGAAACACGGGAGCGAACGAAAAACGATCCGTTCGCTAGCGCGTTCCCCACAAGACTTTGATTTATGACAGATGTACCGCCCCAGTCAAACTCCCCGCCTGGCAGTGTCCTCGAACCGGATCACGCGGGAGTTGTACGGCGAAGAGCGTTGCCGCCACATCGCCACTCTGCACGCTTGGAACGAAACACCGTGCGCCCGCCGATATTATCGACCGCGCACCGCTTCCGCCCAACCGAGTAAGTAATGAAACAATGAAAGTAGTGGTTTTTCAGCGACGATAGCGTTAACTATCTCCCACTTATGCTACACCTCTCATGTCTCCTTACAATGCCAGACTAGAGTCAAGCTCAACAGGGTCTTCTTTCCCCGCTGATTCTCCCAAGCCCGTTCCCTTGGCTGTGGTTTCGCTAGATAGTAGATAGGGACAGTGGGAATCTCGTTAATCCATTCATGCGCGTCACTAATTAGATGACGAGGCATTTGGCTACCTTAAGAGAGTCATAGTTACTCCCGCCGTTTACCCGCGCTTGCTTGAATTTCTTCACGTTGACATTCAGAGCACTGGGCAGAAATCACATTGCGTCAACACCCGCGAGGGCCATCGCAATGCTTTGTTTTAATTAGACAGTCGGATTCCCCTTGTCCGTGCCAGTTCTGAGCTGACCGTTGAACGGCGGTCGTACAGAACCGCGCCGATCGCGCACGAGACGAAACCGACGCGGCCTTACGGCTAGGAAGATCCGCGAAAGGCCGGAACGCGGGTCCGGATTCCGCCCTCACGTCCCGAGAGACGCAAGAGCTTCGACCAGGCCCGGCACCGGCCGCATCCGCTTCCCGTCCAAACCCGACACGCCCCGGTCCTCAGAGCCAATCCTTATTCCGAAGTTACGGATCCAATTTGCCGACTTCCCTTACCTACATTATTCTATCGACTAGAGGCTCTTCACCTTGGAGACCTGCTGCGGATATGGGTACGAACCGGCGCGACATCTCCACGTACATCCCTCACCTGAATTTTCAAGGTCCGCAGAGAGTATCCGGACACCGCCGCAAATGCGGTGCTCTTCGCGAACCTTTTTTTTTTTTTTTTTTTTTTTTTTTTTTTTTTTTTTTTTTTTTTTTTTTTTTTTTTTTTTTTTTTTTTTTTTTTTTTTTTCGTTGGAAATCCTCATGGATACCCATGCACCGCAAGGACAGTGCACAGGTTATGTCGGACTCGTACCGACTAAAACCAACGGTGTTCCTTCTCGCGCCTTTACGGCGGAGCCACGGGAACTCAAGAATGCATCCGCGACTCCACCAGCAGCGTTACCTTTGCTCTATTGGCAGCACAGCTCGGTTGTAAACCAAACAAGCAGTGCTGCCCTTCCACCCCTTTGAGATGCCGTGCCGGGAACACATGGCTCGGCATCTCCCCCCTCTGACCCCATCCCTCTCGTGGGTGAGCGGAAGGCTTCCAAGCGCCCTCCGCCCGGGGCCTCGGCTAAGGCGGCAGCTGGCGCGTGTGCGCCATCCGCCGGGACCTAGGCCGCGGTCTTCTTGTCCGGGGCGCAGCGGGATCCCTCTCCCGCTCGCGCTCCGCCTCCTCCTTCCGCCGCATGACAGCCTCAGCGAAAGCTGCGGCGGCCCTCCATACTCTCTCGCTGCGAACCATGCCCCTGACAAGGGCCGGCAGCGAGAGATCCGCCCCTGCGACGGCGACCAGGGTCGCGCGCTCCTCTGCCCAGGCCGGGCAAAGCTCCAAGGTGTGGCGCGCCGTGTCATCGGCGCAGCCACAGTGGTGGCACTCCGCCGTCTGCTCTCGCCCCGCCACCCGGTGGAGATACCTCCCGAAGCAACCGTGCCCCGAGAGGACCTGCGTCAGGCGGTAGGACAGGTGGCCATGTGAGCGTAGGCCACACCACTGCTCCAGGACAGGCCGGATAGCGTCGACGGTTGCCTGCCCGGCCGACGGCCGCACCAATGACTCGCGCCACTGCGCAAGCAGGCGCAAGCGCACCCGCTCGCGCCACCGCGTCCACTCCACCGCCTCCTCTTCACCCCGGGGCGACGCTCGGGCCTCAACGACGCGATTGTACGTCGCGGCGAGCAGCCGAGCGTCCAGCTCCCAGGGCATGCTGCCGGCAAGCACGCATGCCGCCTCGAAAGAGATCGTGCGATAGCCGCGCACGACCCGTACTGCCATCACCCGCTGCGGCCGCCGGAGGAGCGCCCGGTTGCGGGCGCAGAGCGCGTTCACCCACACGGGCGCCCCGTACAGCGCCATGGAGCGCACGACCCCGGCGTATAAGCGCCGACAGGTAGTGCCAGGCCCGTCGTCGTTGCGCAGCAGGCGGCTAAGTGCGCCTGCCGCGCTCATCAGTCGCGGCACCAGCCGCTCAAAGTGCGGCCGAAACGTGAGGCGGGGGTCAAGAACGATGCCAAGGTAGCGCATCGCCGATCCGACCTCTACCGCCTCACCTCCGACGACGACCACCGCACCGGCCGGCGGACCACGCCGCGGGCCGTGGAAGCATATAGCCTCCGTCTTCCGCAGCGCGACCTCCAGCCCAAGTCGGCGAATGCGCCGCACGACGTGTGCCGCCCCAGCGGCAGCCAGGGCGGCCGCCTCCTCGAAGTTACGGCCACGTGCCGTGACAAGTGTGTCGTCGGCGTAACACGTGACGCCGACGCCACGCAGCAGCGCGCCCCGCAACACCCAATCGTACCCGATGTTCCACAGGAGGGGCCCGAGTACCGAGCCCTGTGGAACACCGCGCGTCATAGGCCGGACGGCCCACTCTTCCCGCGTCGGATATCTGACCTCTCGGTCCGAGAGGTAGGCCTCGACGACGCGGCACAGGTACGGCGGAAAGCCGTGGTACTGGAGCGCCTCCACGATACACGCCCAGGGGAGCGTATTGAAGGCGTTGGCAATGTCTAGGGACACCGCCAACACGACCTCACCCCGGGCAACTGCGCTCTCAGCTAGCGCCTTGACTCGCCTCACCGCATCAATGGTTGACCGGGCCCGGCGGAAGCCGAACTGGGCCTCGGAAAGGCCGGGGCCAACGGTGTCAAGGTGGCGCGTGAGGCGGTCCGCCACAACGCGCTCCAGCAACTTGCCCGCCTCGTCCAGCAAGACGAGCGGGCGATAGGCCGACGGCTCATCAGCGGGCCGCCCTTCCTTCCGCAGAAGGACCAGCCGGCCAGCCTTCCACCGCCGCGGGAAAACACCTCGACTGAGGCAGGCGCTCAGCAACCGCCGGAACCACTCGCCCAAGACCTCAAGGGTGAGGCCGAGCGCACGGCCATGGACCCCGTCAAGGCCAGGCGCCTTGTTGCGGCCACGCATGCGCGCTACCACCCGCTCGAGCTCGGACTCTGTGACCTCGATCACATCGACCGCGGCAGCGGCGGCGGCAGCGGCGGCGGCGGGCGGGCGCATCGGCGGTGGCCGCACTTCGTCCGCCGCAGGAAAAAGGACGGTCACTACACGCTCTACCAGCGCCGGCTGCATCGTCCGCGTGAGGGGCGGCGCGTATGGTCGGAGCTTATTCCGGACCATACGATAAGGGCGCCCCCACGGGTCCCGATCGAGCGACGCCAGTAGCTCGTCCCTAGCGGCAGACTTGGCCCGGCAAATGGCCGTTGACAGGTCCGCGACACGCTCCCTGTATGCGGCGTAAAGCGTGTCCTCCTCTCCCGGGTCACGGGCACGGCGCCGCCGGCGGCAGCGGGCAAAGGCGCGACGCGCCGCGACGCAGTCAGCGCGCAACCGTGCCACATCCTCCGTCCACCAGTGCACGCGGCGCCAAGGCGCACGCGTACCGAGCCGCGGCATCGCGGCATCGCAAATGCGGGCCACCGCTTCGCCCAGGCGATCTGCCTCGGCGGCCGGGTCGTGTCCGATGGGACCCGGGAGCCAGGACTCGACCAAAGCCGCCTCCTCGAGCCGGTCGCGATCCAATCGCTTTAACGACCATCGCGGGGGATCCCCGTGCAACCGTGACCATGCGTCGGCTGGGGCATCGGGGAGGGCGGAGACGTCAAACCGTACGTAACGATGGTCCGACAACGTCTCGACACCCTCCATTACCCTCCAGCCAGACACGCGGCGGGCGAGGGCGGCGGTCGCAAAGGTAACGTCCACGACAGAGCCACCCTCTCGCCTCACACACGTGTGTACTGCCCCGGTATTGCACACAGACAGACCTCCCGCGACGGCCCACTCCAACAATGACTCGCCCCTCGCACTTGCGACCGGCGAACCCCATGCCGGAGACTTTGCGTTAAAGTCCCCAGCCACAATGACATTTCCAACGCCACTTAGTTCAATGGCCGCCCCGAGGTCCTCCAGGTAGGACTCGAACTCGTGGAGCGGCCGGTTGGGTGAGAAATAACATGCCACCACCAGGTACTCGCCCTCCAGCTCTGCTGCCACCCAGCCATGGCCGGCTGACGTCCGTGCCAGGCCCTTCGCAAAGATAGTCGCTGTGCCGTCCAAGTCGCCAGCCCACTGGCCGGTCGGCGGCACCCAGTACGGTTCCGCTACTATGGCGACGTCCACTCCGTATTCAGCTACGCTCTGAACCAGTAGGTCCTGAGCTCTGGCACAGCAGTTAAGGTTTGCCTGGAGAAGCCTGGCCATCACTCAGCCTGCATACTGTCCTCCTCGGCCCCGGACGGGGTCGGCTGGGCTGGCCGCGGCCCGGCCCCAGCAGTGTTGGGGCCGCCGCTAGCTGGCGTCTTTTTGAGAGGGGCGGGGCAAAGGCTCGATCCGCCCCTGTGCTCCGCGGGTCTGCCGGCCGCCGCGCACACGGTGCAGCGCGGCTTGGCAAAACACGTGTTCGATTTATGGCCCGTCTCACCACAGCGGTAGCATTCGCTGCTGCGGTTCGTCTCTGAAGAACAGAGCACGGCGGTGTGGCCCGGCTCCAGGCACCGGTAGCAGCGCAGTGGGCGCGCAGCGAGCGGCTCAATACGCACAGGCGACCAACCCACAAGCAAGCGCCCGAGCGACGACAACTTCCTGGCAGCGAAGAGTGGGCAGCGTATCCACACTGTACCGCTGCGTGTCGGTCCGACCGTAACTGACTCCTGCGTACACTCGCCAGCTGTGGCCACGGCGGCGATAACCTCGTCGCTGGTTACCGATTCTTCTACGCCGTAGAGGCGTAACTCCGCCGTCTTAACGGGGCGGGTGACAGACACCCGCTCAGAGCCAAGGGCCTCCCTTAGCTTGGCTGCGAGCGAGTCTGCCTTGTCGCCGCTTGTACCACCGGGCACCTCTATAATTCGCGCACCCGTTGCGCCGACGCGGAACCGTAGCTCTGGTATTCCGAGTGTTGCCAGGTCAACACTGCGCCTCGCTGCTCGTATGACATCGGCATATGTATCTCCGCTCGCTGCGGCTGCGGGCTGCAACGTTAAAGCCACGGCCGTGGAGCGTGGCATCCTTGGCACACGGACGGCCGAGCGTGCGGCTGGCGCTCGTCCGCGCCGGCCCGCAGATCGTGACCGTGATTGCCGTCGCGTAAGATTATTGTCGGCCCTCCTGGGCGCGACAGTTTGCCAGCCGTCGTCTTGAGTGACGTGTGCCTGCTCCGCATCCGGCGCACGAATCGCCGCAAGTGTTCGTCTTCTCCTGCGTCCACGCCTTGTCGGCCCAGCACTAGGGGCCGGGGCTAACAGTGGCCTCTGTGGGGCAATAGGCTCAGTGCGCAAGGCAGCACGCGGCGCGGCGCGCGGCGGCAGTGGCGCAGCGCGCTGTGGCACCGGTGGCGCGCTTGTAATCGCTGACACAGATGCAGGAGCGGCAGCGCGCGGTGGCGCAGCACGCACGATGCTGGATGGGGCGGCGGCAGGGACCGCGGCGCGCGTTCGGCTGGGAGTGCGGGCGCTCGACACGTCGCGCACTCGCGCGCTCGTAGCGCCGCTCTGGCCACGGCCACGGCCGCGCAGAGGCGCCGATACTGGTACGGCGCGGGCGGTGGAGGCGGCCGTGGCGGAGGCATATGTCACGCGGCGGGCAACACTAGCCGCCGTCGGCCTGTCCGCAACAACAGACCGGGTGCGGGGCGCGGGTAAACAGCGCGCCTCCAAAGCGCCGAAACGCTCACTCACTGCGGCAAGGACGGAGCGGCTAACCTCCTCCGTTATTGCGCGGCTGAGTGCCTGCACATCCACTGCAGCCGGTGAGGTGGCAGGAGGATTGGGAGGGGGGCGCGAGGCCTCCTGCCTCAGCGCCCTTAGCTCTGCCACCAGCTCTGCCGTTTGCTCACGTAGGCGAACGTTATCTTCCTTCAGCTTCCTTACTTCTGTCTTCATTAGACGAGCCTCTTCGGAGGCCGTCAGTTCGCCAAGTCTGACCACAGCCTCTGTAATCCCCGCTGTGGCCTTTTTTAGGCCACCGACGAGTTCACCTTTAAGGTTTTTTGATTTTCGTCCTACTTCGTTGATATATGTGACGCAGCGCGTCACCTCCTTCATGAGCTGAGCCGCCGAAAGCTCACCGGTCGATTCGCTGTCGTCGGTGGTACGTCCCGACGACAGACGCGGCGTCGTGCGCCGGAGCTCCTCCGTGGAGGCTGCAAGCTCCTCCTCTGCTCGCAGCCTCAGCTCCTCCCGCTTCGCCGCATTCAGGTCCTCCTTGGCCTTTGCTAGGCCGACGTATTCGCCGGTCGTCGGTGGCCTGCCCCGCTCGCGCGTATTTGTGGGTGGGCATTTCCTGACGGAACCCACTTTCCGCTCCTCCTCCGAGCTGTCGCTCAACGCCTCTAGGGGGCGCTTTTCCGCCACCTTGCGGAACGCACTTCCTGACGGTACCTCCATGGTTGTAGTTTTATTCTTACTGCTCATGTTTTAAAACAAAAACCGTAAATACTCGTATTTTACAAATATAAATACAATTAACACACAAAATATAAGTTATTTAGTCAACACACACTAATAAAGTATGTTGGGAGTCGCCCAAGGGTCCATCCACAACACAATAAAACATAAAAACACTAAAGTTTGTCGAAGCTGGCCGAAGCTGCCCGTCAGCTCGACCCGAGCTGGCCCCGCTTCGCACAGCTTCACACAGCTTCGCGATTTACCGTCCCGCTGGTTTTTAAACCACGTTGGGAGTCGCCGCAAGGTCCATCCACAACGTAATCAAAAAGAAAAACACTGAAAAGTACTCACACGAAGCCGCTATGTGCCTGAGACAGGCTGGCGCCACAATGATGCAACTCCGCCTGGCCCCTCAGTGGGTGGCACTGCGGTGCTGAGATTTGCCTTACGGTCCCTCCACAGCACGGCGAACACACACTACACACTAAAAATATCGTCACACAAGAATTGGCGAAGCTGTCTCACAGCTCGGTCCCGCTTCGCACAGCTTTGCGCAGCTTCGTCACAGACGCGAAATTTAGCACTTTCAAAGGCAATGCGATGTTGAGAATCGCCTAACGGTCCCTCCCAAACAACACACGCACAAAAAAGTCAACACTAGACGAGAATCCGGCGCTCAATCTGGCAAAAACGGCCACACAGCTCAGGGTGAGCGGTGCTAGCTTCGCCAGAGAGCGACACGGATCCTCTAAAGTCACTGTCTTCACTTCACGGGGCTTGGAATAGCCCGTAGGTCCATCCCAAACGTACGCACACACGGTTTTACAGGTTCAGTACGTTAGAAACACGGGAGCGAACGAAAAACGATCCGTTCGCTAGCGCGTTCCTCACAAGACTCAGCTCTTCGCGAACCTAACCTAACCTAACCTAACCTAACCTAACCTAACCTAACCTAACCTAACCTAACCTAACCTAACCTAACCTAACCTAACCTTTTTTTTTTTTTTTTTTTTTTTTTTTTTTCGTTGGAAATCCTCATGGATACCCATGCACCGCAAGGACAGTGCACAGGTTATGTCGGACTCGTACCGACTAAAACCAACGGTGTTCCTTCTCGCGCCTTTACGGCGGAGCCACGGGAACTCAAGAATGCATCCGCGACTCCACCAGCAGCGTTACCTTTGCTCTATTGGCAGCACAGCTCGGTTGTAAACCAAACAAGCGGTGCTGCCCTTCCACCCCTTTGAGATGCCGTGCCGGGAACACATGGCTCGGCATCTCCCCCCTCTGACCCCATCCCTCTCGTGGGTGAGCGGAAGGCTTCCAAGCGCCCTCCGCCCGGGGCCTCGGCTAAGGCGGCAGCTGGCGCGTGTGCGCCATCCGCCGGGACCTAGGCCGCGGTCTTCTTGTCCGGGGCGCAGCGGGATCCCTCTCCCGCTCGCGCTCCGCCTCCTCCTTCCGCCGCATGACAGCCTCAGCGAAAGCTGCGGCGGCCCTCCATACTCTCTCGCTGCGAACCATGCCCCTGACAAGGGCCGGCAGCGAGAGATCCGCCCCTGCGACGGCGACCAGGGTCGCGCGCTCCTCTGCCCAGGCCGGGCAAAGCTCCAAGGTGTGACGCGCCGTGTCATCGGCGCAGCCACAGTGGTGGCACTCAGCCGTCTGCTCTCGCCCCGCCACCCGGTGGAGATACCTCCCGAAGCAACCGTGCCCCGAGAGGACCTGCGTCAGGCGGTAGGACAGGTGGCCATGTGAGCGTAGGCCACACCACTGCTTCAGGACAGGCCGGATAGCGTCGACGGTTGCCTGCCCGGCCGACGGCCGCACCAATGACTCGCGCCACTGCGCAAGTAGGCGCAAGCGCACCCGCTCGCGCCACCGCGTCCACTCCACCGCCTCCTCTTCACCCCGGGGCGACGCTCGGGCCTCAACGACGCGATTGTACGTCGCGGCGAGCAGCCGAGCGTCCAGCTCCCAGGGCATGCTGCCGGCAAGCACGCATGCCGCCTCAAAAGAGATCGTGCGATAGCCGCGCACGACCCGTACTGCCATCACGCGCTGCGGCCGCCGGAGGAGCGCCCAGGTTGCGGGCGCAGAGCGCGTCCACCCACACGGGCGCCCCGTACAGCGCCATGGAGCGCACGACCCCGGCGTATAAGCGCCGACAGGTAGTGCCAGGCCCGTCGTCGTTGCGCAGCAGGCGGCTAAGTGCGCCTGCCGCGCTCATCAGTCGCGGCACCAGCCGCTCAAAGTGCGGCCGAAACGTGAGGCGGGGGTCAAGAACGATGCCAAGGTAGCGCATCGCCGATCCGACCTCTACCGCCTCACCTCCGACGACGACCACCGCACCGGCCGGCGGACCGCGCCGCGGGCCGTGGAAGCATATAGCCTCTGTCTTCCGCAGCGCGACCTCCAGCCCAAGTCGGCGGATGCGCCGCACGACGTGTGCCGCCCCAGCGGCAGCCAGGGCGGCCGTCTCCTCGAAGTTACGGCCACGTGCCGTGACAAGTGTGTCGTCGGCGTAACACGTGACGCCGACGCCACGCAGCAGCGCGCCCCGCAACACCCAATCGTAACCGATGTTCCACAGGAGGGGCCCAAGAACAGAGCCCTGTGGAACACCGCGCGTCATAGGCCGGACGGCCCACTCTTCCCGCGTCGGATACCTGACCTCTCGGTCCGAGAGGTAGGCCTCGACGACGCGGCACAGGTACGGCGGAAAGCCGTGGTACTGGAGCGCCTCCACGATACACGCCCAGGGGAGCGTATTGAAGGCGTTGGCAATGTCTAGGGACACCGCCAACACGACCTCACCCCGGGCAACTGCGCTCTCAGCTAGCGCCTTGACTCGCCTCACCGCATCAATGGTTGACCGGGCCCGGCGGAAGCCGAACTGGGCCTCGGAAAGGCCGGGGCCAACGGTGTCAAGGTGGCGCGTGAGGCGGTCCGCCACAACGCGCTCCAGCAACTTGCCCGCCTCGTCCAGCAAGACGAGCGGGCGATAGGCCGACGGCTCATCAGCGGGCCGCCCTTCCTTCCGCAGAAGGACCAGCCGGCCAGCCTTCCACCGCCGCGGGAAAACACCTCGACTGAGGCAGGCGCTCAGCAACCGCCGGAACCACTCGCCCAAGACCTCAAGGGTGAGGCCGAGCGCACGGCCATGGACCCCGTCAAGGCCAGGCGCCTTGTTGCGGCCACGCATGCGCGCTACCACCCGCTCGAGCTCGGACTCTGTGACCTCGATCACATCGACCGCGGCAGCGGCGGCGGCAGCGGCGGCGGCGGGCGGGCGCATCGGCGGTGGCCGCACTTCGTCCGCCGCAGGAAAAAGGACGGTCACTACACGCTCTACCAGCGCCGGCTGCATCGTCCGCGTGAGGGGCGGCGCGTATGGTCGGAGCTTATTCCGGACCATACGATAAGGGCGCCCCCACGGGTCCCGATCGAGCGACGCCAGTAGCTCGTCCCTAGCGGCAGACTTGGCCCGGCAAATGGCCGTTGACAGGTCCGCGACACGCTCCCTGTATGCGGCGTAAAGCGTGTCCTCCTCTCCCGGGTCACGGGCACGGCGCCGCCGGCGGCAGCGGGCAAAGGCGCGACGCGCCGCGACGCAGTCAGCGCGCAACCGTGCCACATCCTCCGTCCACCAGTGCACGCGGCGCCAAGGCGCACGCGTACCGAGCCGCGGCATCGCGGCATCGCAAATGCGGGCCACCGCTTCGCCCAGGCGATCTGCCTCGGCGGCCGGGTCGTGTCCGATGGGACCCGGGAGCCAGGACTCGACCAAAGCCGCCTCCTCGAGCCGGTCGCGATCCAATCGCTTTAACGACCATCGCGGGGGATCCCCGTGCAACCGTGACCATGCGTCGGCTGGGGCATCGGGGAGGGCGGAGACGTCAAACCGTACGTAACGATGGTCCGACAACGTCTCGACACCCTCCATTACCCTCCAGCCAGACACGCGGCGGGCGAGGGCGGCGGTCGCAAAGGTAACGTCCACGACAGAGCCACCCTCTCGCCTCACACACGTGTGTACTGCCCCGGTATTGCACACAGACAGACCTCCCGCGACGGCCCACTCCAACAATGACTCGCCCCTCGCACTTGCGACCGGCGAACCCCATGCCGGAGACTTTGCGTTAAAGTCCCCAGCCACAATGACATTTCCAACGCCACTTAGTTCAATGGCCGCCCCGAGGTCCTCCAGGTAGGACTCGAACTCGTGGAGCGGCCGGTTGGGTGAGAAATAACATGCCACCACCAGGTACTCGCCCTCCAGCTCTGCTGCCACCCAGCCATGGCCGGCTGACGTCCGTGCCAGGCCCTTCGCAAAGATAGTCGCTGTGCCGTCCAAGTCGCCAGCCCACTGGCCGGTCGGCGGCACCCAGTACGGTTCCGCTACTATGGCGACGTCCACTCCGTATTCAGCTACGCTCTGAACCAGTAGGTCCTGAGCTCTGGCACAGCAGTTAAGGTTTGCCTGGAGAAGCCTGGCCATCACTCAGCCTGCATACTGTCCTCCTCGGCCCCGGACGGGGTCGGCTGGGCTGGCCGCGGCCCGGCCCCAGCAGTGTTGGGGCCGCCGCTAGCTGGCGTCTTTTTGACAGGGGCGGGGCAAAGGCTCGATCCGCCCCTGTGCTCCGCGGGTCTGCCGGCCGCCGCGCACACGGTGCAGCGCGGCTTGGCAAAACACGTGTTCGATTTATGGCCCGTCTCACCACAGCGGTAGCATTCGCTGCTGCGGTTCGTCTCTGAAGAACAGAGCACGGCGGTGTGGCCGGGCTCCAGGCACCGGTAGCAGCGCAGTGGGCGCGCAGCGAGCGGCTCAATACGCACAGGCGACCAACCCACAAGCAAGCGCCCGAGCGACGACAACTTCCTGGCAGCGAAGAGTGGGCAGCGTATCCACACTGTACCGCTGCGTGTCGGTCCGACCGTAACTGACTCCTGCGTACACTCGCCAGCTGTGGCCACGGCGGCGATAACCTCGTCGCTGGTTACCGATTCTTCTACGCCGTAGAGGCGTAACTCCGCCGTCTTAACGGGGCGGGTGACAGACACCCGCTCAGAGCCAAGGGCCTCCCTTAGCTTGGCTGCGAGCGAGTCTGCCTTGTCGCCGCTTGTACCACCGGGCACCTCTATAATTCGCGCACCCGTTGCGCCGACGCGGAACCGTAGCTCTGGTATTCCGAGTGTTGCCAGGTCAACACTGCGCCTCGCTGCTCGTATGACATCGGCATATGTATCTCCGCTCGCTGCGGCTGCGGGCTGCAACGTTAAAGCCACGGCCGTGGAGCGTGGCATCCTTGGCACACGGACGGCCGAGCGTGCGGCTGGCGCTCGTCCGCGCCGGCCCGCAGATCGTGACCGTGATTGCCGTCGCGTAAGATTATTGTCGGCCCTCCTGGGCGCGACAGTTTGCCAGCCGTCGTCTTGAGTGACGTGTGCCTGCTCCGCATCCGGCGCACGAATCGCCGCAAGTGTTCGTCTTCTCCTGCGTCCACGCCTTGTCGGCCCAGCACTAGGGGCCGGGGCTAACAGTGGCCTCTGTGGGGCAATAGGCTCAGTGCGCAAGGCAGCACGCGGCGCGGCGCGCGGCGGCAGTGGCGCAGCGCGCTGTGGCACCGGTGGCGCGCTTGTAATCGCTGACACAGATGCAGGAGCGGCAGCGCGCGGTGGCGCAGCACGCACGATGCTGGATGGGGCGGCGGCAGGGACCGCGGCGCGCGTTCGGCTGGGAGTGCGGGCGCTCGACACGTCGCGCACTCGCGCGCTCGTAGCGCCGCTCTGGCCACGGCCACGGCCGCGCAGAGGCGCCGATACTGGTACGGCGCGGGCGGTGGAGGCGGCCGTGGCGGAGGCATATGTCACGCGGCGGGCAACACTAGCCGCCGTCGGCCTGTCCGCAACAACAGACCGGGTGCGGGGCGCGGGTAAACAGCGCGCCTCCAAAGCGCCGAAACGCTCACTCACTGCGGCAAGGACGGAGCGGCTAACCTCCTCCGTTATTGCGCGGCTGAGTGCCTGCACATCCACTGCAGCCGGTGAGGTGGCAGGAGGATTGGGAGGGGGGCGCGAGGCCTCCTGCCTCAGCGCCCTTAGCTCTGCCACCAGCTCTGCCGTTTGCTCACGTAGGCGAACGTTATCTTCCTTCAGCTTCCTTACTTCTGTCTTCATTAGACGAGCCTCTTCGGAGGCCGTCAGTTCGCCAAGTCTGACCACAGCCTCTGTAATCCCCGCTGTGGCCTTTTTTAGGCCACCGACGAGTTCACCTTTAAGGTTTTTTGATTTTCGTCCTACTTCGTTGATATATGTGACGCAGCGCGTCACCTCCTTCATGAGCTGAGCCGCCGAAAGCTCACCGGTCGATTCGCTGTCGTCGGTGGTACGTCCCGACGACAGACGCGGCGTCGTGCGCCGGAGCTCCTCCGTGGAGGCTGCAAGCTCCTCCTCTGCTCGCAGCCTCAGCTCCTCCCGCTTCGCCGCATTCAGGTCCTCCTTGGCCTTTGCTAGGCCGACGTATTCGCCGGTCGTCGGTGGCCTGCCCCGCTCGCGCGTATTTGTGGGTGGGCATTTCCTGACGGAACCCACTTTCCGCTCCTCCTCCGAGCTGTCGCTCAACGCCTCTAGGGGGCGCTTTTCCGCCACCTTGCGGAACGCACTTCCTGACGGTACCTCCATGGTTGTAGTTTTATTCTTACTGCTCATGTTTTAAAACAAAAACCGTAAATACTCGTATTTTACAAATATAAATACAATTAACACACAAAATATAAGTTATTTAGTCAACACACACTAATAAAGTATGTTGGGAGTCGCCCAAGGGTCCATCCACAACACAATAAAACATAAAAACACTAAAGTTTGTCGAAGCTGGCCGAAGCTGCCCGTCAGCTCGACCCGAGCTGGCCCCGCTTCGCACAGCTTCACACAGCTTCGCGATTTACCGTCCCGCTGGTTTTTAAACCACGTTGGGAGTCGCCGCAAGGTCCATCCACAACGTAATCAAAAAGAAAAACACTGAAAAGTACTCACACGAAGCCGCTATGTGCCTGAGACAGGCTGGCGCCACAATGATGCAACTCCGCCTGGCCCCTCAGTGGGTGGCACTGCGGTGCTGAGATTTGCCTTACGGTCCCTCCACAGCACGGCGAACACACACTACACACTAAAAATATCGTCACACAAGAATTGGCGAAGCTGTCTCACAGCTCGGTCCCGCTTCGCACAGCTTTGCGCAGCTTCGTCACAGACGCGAAATTTAGCACTTTCAAAGGCAATGCGATGTTGAGAATCGCCTAACGGTCCCTCCCAAACAACACACGCACAAAAAAGTCAACACTAGACGAGAATCCGGCGCTCAATCTGGCAAAAACGGCCACACAGCTCAGGGTGAGCGGTGCTAGCTTCGCCAGAGAGCGACACGGATCCTCTAAAGTCACTGTCTTCACTTCACGGGGCTTGGAATAGCCCGTAGGTCCATCCCAAACGTACGCACACACGGTTTTACAGGTTCAGTACGTTAGAAACACGGGAGCGAACGAAAAACGATCCGTTCGCTAGCGCGTTCCTCACAAGACTCAACCTAACCTTTTTTTTTTTTTTTTTTTTTTTTTTTTTTTTTTTTTTTTTCGTTGGAAATCCTCATGGATACCCATGCACCGCAAGGACAGTGCACAGGTTATGTCGGACTCGTACCGACTAAAACCAACGGTGTTCCTTCTCGCGCCTTTACGGCGGAGCCACGGGAACTCAAGAATGCATCCGCGACTCCACCAGCAGCGTTACCTTTGCTCTATTGGCAGCACAGCTCGGTTGTAAACCAAACAAGCGGTGCTGCCCTTCCACCCCTTTGAGATGCCGTGCCGGGAACACATGGCTCGGCATCTCCCCCCTCTGACCCCATCCCTCTCGTGGGTGAGCGGAAGGCTTCCAAGCGCCCTCCGCCCGGGGCCTCGGCTAAGGCGGCAGCTGGCGCGTGTGCGCCATCCGCCGGGACCTAGGCCGCGGTCTTCTTGTCCGGGGCGCAGCGGGATCCCTCTCCCGCTCGCGCTCCGCCTCCTCCTTCCGCCGCATGACAGCCTCAGCGAAAGCTGCGGCGGCCCTCCATACTCTCTCGCTGCGAACCATGCCCCTGACAAGGGCCGGCAGCGAGAGATCCGCCCCTGCGACGGCGACCAGGGTCGCACGCTCCTCTGCCCAGGCCGGGCAAAGCTCCAAGGTGTGACGCGCCGTGTCATCGGCGCAGCCACAGTGGTGGCACTCAGCCGTCTGCTCTCGCCCCGCCACCCGGTGGAGATACCTCCCGAAGCAACCGTGCCCCGAGAGGACCTGCGTCAGGCGGTAGGACAGGTGGCCATGTGAGCGTAGGCCACACCACTGCTCCAGGACAGGCCGGATAGCGTCGACGGTTGCCTGCCCGGCCGACGGCCGCACCAATGACTCGCGCCACTGCGCAAGTAGGCGCAAGCGCACCCGCTCGCGCCACCGCGTCCACTCCACCGCCTCCTCTTCACCCCGGGGCGACGCTCGGGCCTCAACGACGCGATTGTACGTCGCGGCGAGCAGCCGAGCGTCCAGCTCCCAGGGCATGCTGCCGGCAAGCACGCATGCCGCCTCGAAAGAGATCGTGCGATAGCCGCGCACGACCCGTACTGCCATCACCCGCTGCGGCCGCCGGAGGAGCGCCCGGTTGCGGGCGCAGAGCGCGTCCACCCACACGGGCGCCCCGTACAGCGCCATGGAGCGCACGACCCCGGCGTATAAGCGCCGACAGGTAGTGCCAGGCCCGTCGTCGTTGCGCAGCAGGCGGCTAAGTGCGCCTGCCGCGCTCATCAGTCGCGGCACCAGCCGCTCAAAGTGTGGCCGGAAAGTGAGGCGGGGGTCAAGAACGATGCCGAGATAGCGCATCGCCGATCCGACCTCTACCGCCTCACCTCCGACGACGACCACCGCACCGGCCGGCGGACCACGCCGCGGGCCGTGGAAGCATATAGCCTCCGTCTTCCGCAGCGCGACCTCCAGCCCAAGTCGGCGGATGCGCCGCACGACGTGTGCCGCCCCAGCGGCAGCCAGGGCGGCCGCCTCCTCGAAGTTACGGCCACGTGCCGTGACAAGTGTGTCGTCGGCGTAACACGTGACGCCGACGCCACGCAGCAGCGCGCCCCGCAACACCCAATCGTAACCGATGTTCCACAGGAGGGGCCCAAGAACAGAGCCCTGTGGAACACCGCGCGTCATAGGCCGGACGGCCCACTCTTCCCGCGTCGGATACCTGACCTCTCGGTCCGAGAGGTAGGCCTCGACGACGCGGCACAGGTACGGCGGAAAGCCGTGGTACTGGAGCGCCTCCACGATACACGCCCAGGGGAGCGTATTGAAGGCGTTGGCGATGTCTAGGGACACCGCCAACACGACCTCACCCCGGGCGACTGCGCTCTCAGCTAGCGCCTTGATTCGCCTCACCGCATCGATGGTTGACCGGGCCCGGCGGAAGCCGAACTGGGCCTCAGAAAGGCCGGGACCAACGGTGTCAAGATGGCGCGTGAGGCGGTCCGCCACAACGCGCTCCAGCAACTTGCCCGCCTCGTCCAGCAAGACGAGCGGGCGATAGGCCGACGGCTCATCAGCGGGCCGCCCCTCCTTCCGCAAAAGGACCAGCCGGCCAGCCTTCCACCGCCGCGGGAAAACACCTCGGCTGAGGCAGGCACTCAGCAACCGCCGGAACCACTCGCCCAAGACCTCAAGGGTGAGGCCGAGCGCACGGCCATGGACCCCGTCAAGGCCAGGCGCCTTGTTGCGGCCACGCATGCGCGCTACCACCCGCTCGAGCTCGGACTCTGTGACCTCGATCACATCGACCGCGGCAGCGGCGGCGGCAGCGGCGGCGGCGGGCGGGCGCATCGGCGGTGGCCGCACTTCGTCCGCCGCAGGAAAAAGGGCGGTCACTACACGCTCTACTAGCGCCGGCTGCATCGTCCGCGTGAGGGGCGGCGCGTATGGTCGGAGCTTATTCCGGACCATACGATAAGGGCGCCCCCACGGGTCCCGATCGAGCGACGCCAGTAGCTCGTCCCTAGCGGCAGACTTGGCCCGGCAAATGGCCGTTGACAGGTCCGCGACACGCTCCCTGTATGCGGCGTATAGCGTGTCCTCCTCTCCCGGGTCACGGGCACGGCGCCGCCGGCGGCAGCGGGCAAAGGCGCGACGCGCCGCGACACAGTCAGCGCGCAACCGTGCCACATCCTCCGTCCACCAGTGCACGCGGCGCAAAGGCCAATCGCTTTAACGACCATCGCGGGGGATCCCCGTGCAACCGTGACCATGCGTCGGCTGGGGCATCGGGGAGGGCGGAGACGTCAAACCGTACGTAACGATGGTCCGACAACGTCTCGACGCCCTCCATTACCCTCCAGCCAGACACGCGGCGGGCGAGGGCGGCGGTCGCGAAAGTAACGTCCACGACAGAGCCACCCTCTCGCCTCACACACGTGTGTACTGCCCCGGTGTTGCACACAGACAGACCTCCCGCGACGGCCCACTCCAACAATGACTCGCCCCTCGCACTTGCGACCGGCGAACCCCATGCCGGAGACTTTGCGTTAAAGTCCCCAGCCACAAGGACATTTCCAACGCCACTTAGTTCAATGGCCGCCCCGAGGTCCTCCAGGTAGGACTCGAACTCGTGGAGCGGCCGGTTGGGTGAGAAATAACATGCCACCACCAGGTACTCGCCCTCCAGCTCTGCTGCCACCCAGCCATGGCCGGCTGACGTCCGTGCCAGGCCCTTCGCAAAGATAGTCGCTGTGCCGTCCAAGTCGCCAGCCCACTGGCCGGTCGGCGGCACCCAGTACGGTTCCGCTACTATGGCGACGTCCACTCCGTATTCAGCTACGCTCTGAACCAGTAGGTCCTGAGCTCTGGCACAGCAGTTAAGGTTTGCCTGGAGAAGCCTGGCCATCACTCAGCCTGCATACTGTCCTCCTCGGCCCCGGACGGGGTCGGCTGGGCTGGCCGCGGCCCGGCCCCAGCAGTGTTGGGGCCGCCGCTAGCTGGCGTCTTTTTGACAGGGGCGGGGCAAAGGCTCGATCCGCCCCTGTGCTCCGCGGGTCTGCCGGCCGCCGCGCACACGGTGCAGCGCGGCTTGGCAAAACACGTATTCGATTTATGGCCCGTCTCACCACAGCGGTAGCATTCGCTGCTGCGGTTCGTCTCTGAAGAACAGAGCACGGCGGTGTGGCCCGGCTCCAGGCACCGGTAGCAGCGCAGTGGGCGCGCAGCGAGCGGCTCAATACGCACAGGCGACCAACCCACAAGCAAGCGCCCGAGCGACGACAACTTCCTGGCAGCAAAGAGTGGGCGGCTGGCACTGCGGGCGCGCGTTCGGCTGGCAGTGCGGGCGGTCGACACGTCGCGCGCGGGGGCCAATGTACTTGCTACAGTGCGTCGGCCGCGCACCAGGGCAGCATTGGTGCGGCCGGCCGAGCTCGCCGTGGCATCGGCGTACGTGACAGAGCGGGCCACGCTGGCAGCTGTCGGTCTATCGACGGCTAGTGCAGGCCGGGCGCGGGGCGCTGTGGAAAGGCGCTCTTCTAAGGCACCGAGGCGCTCGCCCATCGCGGCCAACACAGAGCGGCGTACCTCCTCAGTAATTGTGCGGCTAAGATCCTGCACATCCAAAGCGGGAGATGAGGTGGGTGGGACAGGTCGCGTGGCCTCCATCCTCAGTGCCTTTATCTCCGCAATGAGCTCGCCGGTTTGCTCGCGTAGGCGAGCGTTGTCCTCCTGGACTTTGCGGAGCTCCGCCTTCATGCGACGGGTCTCCTCAGAGGCCGTCATTTCGCCGAGTCTTGCCACGGCCTCGGCGATTCCCGCGGTGGCTTTTTTTCATGCCACCGACTAGCTCCCCTTTTAAGTTCTTAGACTTTCGTCCCACCTCATTGATGTATGTGACACATCGTGTCACCTCCTCCATAAGTTGCGCTGCCGAGAGATCCTCAGTTGACTCGCCGTGGGTCGTATGCGCCAATGATCGCGGCGTCTTGCGCCGGAGCTCCTCCGTGGAGGCTGCAAGCTCCTCCTCTGCTCGCAGCCTCAGCTCCTCCCGCTTCGCCGCATTCAGGTCCTCCTTGGCCTTTGCTAGGCCGACGTATTCGCCGGTCGTCGGTGGCCTGCCCCGCTCGCGCGTATTTGTGGGTGGGCATTTTCTAACGGAACCCACTTTCCGTTCCTCCTCAGAGCTGTCGCTCAACGCCTCTAGGGGGCGCTTTTCCGCCACCTTGCGGAACGCACTCCCTGAAGGTACCTCCATGGAAGTAGTTTTAGTCTTACTACTCATGTTTTAAAAACAAAAAACCCGAAAATACTCGTATTGTACAAATATACATACAATTTACACACAAAATATAAATTGTTCAAACACACACACTAACAAAGTATGTTGGGAGTCGCCCAAGGGTCCATCCACAACACAATAAAAACACAAAACACTAAAGTTTGTCGAAGCTGGCCGAAGCTGTCCGTCAGCTCGACCCGAGCTGGCCCCGCTTCACACAGCCTCACACAGCTTCGCGATTTACCGTCCCGCTGGTTTTTAAACCACGTTGGGAGTCGCCGCAAGGTCCATCCACAACGTAATCAAAAAGAAAAACACAGAAAAGTACTCACACGAAGCCGCTATAAGCCTCAGACAGGCTGGCGCCAAGATGATGCAACTCGGCCTGGCCCCTCAGTGGGTGGCACTGCGGTGCTGAGATTTGCCTTACGGTCCCTCCACAGCACGGCGAACACACACTACACTATAAAAATGTCCTCACACTAAATTTGGCGAAGCTGTCTCACAGCTCGGTCCCGCTTCGCACAGCTTTGCGCAGCTTCGACACAGGCACCAAATTTGACACTTTGAAAGGTGATGCGATGCTGAGAATCGCCTAACGGTCCCTCCCAAACAACACACGCACAACAAAGTCAACACTGGACGAGAATCCGGCGCTCAATCTGGCAAAAACGGCCACACAGCTCAGGGTGAGCGGGGCTAGCTTCGTCAGAGAGCGACACGGATTCTCTAAAGTCACTGTCTTCACTTCACGGGGCTTGGAATAGCCCGTAGGTCCATCCCAAACGTACGCACACACGGTTTTACAGGTTCAGTACATTAATAACACAGGAGCGAACGAAAAACGATCCGTTCGCTAGCGCGCTCCTCACAAGACTAAGACTCAACCTAACCTAACCTTTTTTTTTTTTTTTTTTTCGTTGGAAATCCTCATGGATACCCATGCACCGCAAGGACGGTGCACAGGTCATGTCGGACTCGTACCGACTAAAACCAACGGTGTTCCTTCTCGCGCCTTTACGGCGGAGCCACGGGAACTCAAGAATGCATCCGCGACTCCACCAGCAGCGTTACCTTTGCTCTATTGGCAGCACAGCTCGGTTGTAAACCAAACAAGCGGTGCTGCCCTTCCACCCCTTTGAGATGCCGTGCCGGGAACACATGGCTCGGCATCTCCCCCCTCTGACCCCATCCCTCTCGTGGGTGAGCGGAAGGCTTCCAAGCGCCCTCCGCCCGGGGCCTCGGCTAAGGCGGCAGCTGGCGCGTGTGCGCCATCCGCCGGGACCTAGGCCGCGGTCTTCTTGTCCGGGGCGCAGCGGGATCCCTCTCCCGCTCGCGCTCCGCCTCCTCCTTCCGCTGCATGACAGCCTCAGCGAAAGCTGCGGCGGCCCTCCATACTCTCTCGCTGCGAACCATGCCCCTGACAAGGGCCGGCAGCGAGAGATCCGCCCCTGCGACGGCGACCAGGGTCGCGCGCTCCTCTGCCCAGGCCGGGCAAAGCTCCAAGGTGTGACGTGCCGTGTCATCGGCGCAGCCACAGTGGTGGCACTCAGCCGTCTGCTCTCGCCCCGCCACCCGGTGGAGATACCTCCCGAAGCAACCGTGCCCCGAGAGGACCTGCGTCAGGCGGTAGGACAGGTGGCCATGTGAGCGTAGGCCACACCACTGCTCCAGGACAGGCCGGATAGCGTCGACGGTTGCCTGCCCGGCCGACGGCCGCACCAATGACTCGCGCCACTGCGCAAGTAGGCGCAAGCGCACCCGCTCGCGCCACCGCGTCCACTCCACCGCCTCCTCTTCACCCCGGGGCGACGCTCGGGCCTCAACGACGCGATTGTACGTCGCGGCGAGCAGCCGAGCGTCCAGCTCCCAGGGCATGCTGCCGGCAAGCACGCATGCCGCCTCAAAAGAGATCGTGCGATAGCCGCGCACGACCCGTACTGCCATCACGCGCTGCGGCCGCCGGAGGAGCGCCCGGTTGCGGGCGCAGAGCGCGTCCACCCACACGGGCGCCCCGTACAGCGCCATGGAGCGCACGACCCCGGCGTATAAGCGCCGACAGGTAGTGCCAGGCCCGTCGTCGTTGCGCAGCAGGCGGCTAAGTGCGCCTGCCGCGCTCATCAGTCGCGGCACCAGCCGCTCAAAGTGCGGCCGAAACGTGAGGCGGGGGTCAAGAACGATGCCAAGGTAGCGCATCGCCGATCCGACCTCTACCGCCTCACCTCCGACGACGACCACCGCACCGGCCGGCGGACCGCGCCGCGGGCCGTGGAAGCATATAGCCTCTGTCTTCCGCAGCGCGACCTCCAGCCCAAGTCGGCGGATGCGCCGCACGACGTGTGCCGCCCCAGCGGCAGCCAGGGCGGCCGTCTCCTCGAAGTTACGGCCACGTGCCGTGACAAGTGTGTCGTCGGCGTAACACGTGACGCCGACGCCACGCAGCAGCGCGCCCCGCAACACCCAATCGTAACCGATGTTCCACAGGAGGGGCCCAAGAACAGAGCCCTGTGGAACACCGCGCGTCATAGGCCGGACGGCCCACTCTTCCCGCGTCGGATACCTGACCTCTCGGTCCGAGAGGTAGGCCTCGACGACGCGGCACAGGTACGGCGGAAAGCCGTGGTACTGGAGCGCCTCCACGATACACGCCCAGGGGAGCGTATTGAAGGCGTTGGCAATGTCTAGGGACACCGCCAACACGACCTCACCCCGGGCAACTGCGCTCTCAGCTAGCGCCTTGACTCGCCTCACCGCATCAATGGTTGACCGGGCCCGGCGGAAGCCGAACTGGGCCTCGGAAAGGCCGGGGCCAACGGTGTCAAGGTGGCGCGTGAGGCGGTCCGCCACAACGCGCTCCAGCAACTTGCCCGCCTCGTCCAGCAAGACGAGCGGGCGATAGGCCGACGGCTCATCAGCGGGCCGCCCTTCCTTCCGCAGAAGGACCAGCCGGCCAGCCTTCCACCGCCGCGGGAAAACACCTCGACTGAGGCAGGCGCTCAGCAACCGCCGGAACCACTCGCCCAAGACCTCAAGGGTGAGGCCGAGCGCACGGCCATGGACCCCGTCAAGGCCAGGCGCCTTGTTGCGGCCACGCATGCGCGCTACCACCCGCTCGAGCTCGGACTCTGTGACCTCGATCACATCGACCGCGGCAGCGGCGGCGGCAGCGGCGGCGGCAGCGGCGGCGGCGGGCGGGCGCATCGGCGGTGGCCGCACTTCGTCCGCCGCAGGAAAAAGGACGGTCACTACACGCTCTACCAGCGCCGGCTGCATCGTCCGCGTGAGGGGCGGCGCGTATGGTCGGAGCTTATTCCGGACCATACGATAAGGGCGCCCCCACGGGTCCCGATCGAGCGACGCCAGTAGCTCGTCCCTAGCGGCAGACTTGGCCCGGCAAATGGCCGTTGACAGGTCCGCGACACGCTCCCTGTATGCGGCGTAAAGCGTGTCCTCCTCTCCCGGGTCACGGGCACGGCGCCGCCGGCGGCAGCGGGCAAATGCGGGCCACCGCTTCGCCCAGGCGATCTGCCTCGGCGGCCGGGTCGTGTCCGATGGGACCCGGGAGCCAGGACTCGACCAAAGCCGCCTCCTCGAGCCGGTCGCGATCCAATCGCTTTAACGACCATCGCGGGGGATCCCCGTGCAACCGTGACCATGCGTCGGCTGGGGCATCGGGGAGGGCGGAGACGTCAAACCGTACGTAACGATGGTCCGACAACGTCTCGACACCCTCCATTACCCTCCAGCCAGACACGCGGCGGGCGAGGGCGGCGGTCGCAAAGGTAACGTCCACGACAGAGCCACCCTCTCGCCTCACACACGTGTGTACTGCCCCGGTATTGCACACAGACAGACCTCCCGCGACGGCCCACTCCAACAATGACTCGCCCCTCGCACTTGCGACCGGCGAACCCCATGCCGGAGACTTTGCGTTAAAGTCCCCAGCCACAATGACATTTCCAACGCCACTTAGTTCAATGGCCGCCCCGAGGTCCTCCAGGTAGGACTCGAACTCGTGGAGCGGCCGGTTGGGTGAGAAATAACATGCCACCACCAGGTACTCGCCCTCCAGCTCTGCTGCCACCCAGCCATGGCCGGCTGACGTCCGTGCCAGGCCCTTCGCAAAGATAGTCGCTGTGCCGTCCAAGTCGCCAGCCCACTGGCCGGTCGGCGGCACCCAGTACGGTTCCGCTACTATGGCGACGTCCACTCCGTATTCAGCTACGCTCTGAACCAGTAGGTCCTGAGCTCTGGCACAGCAGTTAAGGTTTGCCTGGAGAAGCCTGGCCATCACTCAGCCTGCATACTGTCCTCCTCGGCCCCGGACGGGGTCGGCTGGGCTGGCCGCGGCCCGGCCCCAGCAGTGTTGGGGCCGCCGCTAGCTGGCGTCTTTTTGACAGGGGCGGGGCAAAGGCTCGATCCGCCCCTGTGCTCCGCGGGTCTGCCGGCCGCCGCGCACACGGTGCAGCGCGGCTTGGCAAAACACGTGTTCGATTTATGGCCCGTCTCACCACAGCGGTAGCATTCGCTGCTGCGGTTCGTCTCTGAAGAACAGAGCACGGCGGTGTGGCCCGGCTCCAGGCACCGGTAGCAGCGCAGTGGGCGCGCAGCGAGCGGCTCAATACGCACTGGCGACCAACCCACAAGCAAGCGCCCGAGCGACGACAACTTCCTGGCAGCGAAGAGTGGGCAGCGTATCCACACTGTACCGCTGCGTGTCGGTCCGACCGTAACTGACTCCTGCGTACACTCGCCAGCTGTGGCCACGGCGGCGATAACCTCGTCGCTGGTTACCGATTCTTCTACGCCGTAGAGGCGTAACTCCGCCGTCTTAACGGGGCGGGTGACAGACACCCGCTCAGAGCCAAGGGCCTCCCTTAGCTTGGCTGCGAGCGAGTCTGCCTTGTCGCCGCTTGTACCACCGGGCACCTCTATAATTCGCGCACCCGTTGCGCCGACGCGGAACCGTAGCTCTGGTATTCCGAGTGTTGCCAGGTCAACACTGCGCCTCGCTGCTCGTATGACATCGGCATATGTATCTCCGCTCGCTGCGGCTGCGGGCTGCAACGTTAAAGCCACGGCCGTGGAGCGTGGCATCCTTGGCACACGGACGGCCGAGCGTGCGGCTGGCGCTCGTCCGCGCCGGCCCGCAGATCGTGACCGTGATTGCCGTCGCGTAAGATTATTGTCGGCCCTCCTGGGCGCGACAGTTTGCCAGCCGTCGTCTTGAGTGACGTGTGCCTGCTCCGCATCCGGCGCACGAATCGCCGCAAGTGTTCGTCTTCTCCTGCGACAAGACTCAACCTAACCTAACCTAACCTAACCTAACCTAACCTAACCTAACCTAACCTAACCTTTTTTTTTTTTTTTTTTTTTTTTTTTTTTTTTTTTTTTTTTTTTTTTCGTTGGAAATCCTCATGGATCCTCCGTCTTCCGCAGCGCGACCTCCAGCCCAAGTCGGCGAATGCGCCGCACGACGTGTGCCGCCCCAGCGGCAGCCAGGGCGGCCGCCTCCTCGAAGTTACGGCCACGTGCCGTGACAAGTGTGTCGTCGGCGTAACACGTGACGCCGACGCCACGCAGCAGCGCGCCCCGCAACACCCAATCGTACCCGATGTTCCACAGGAGGGGCCCGAGTACCGAGCCCTGTGGAACACCGCGCGTCATAGGCCGGACGGCCCACTCTTCCCGCGTCGGATATCTGACCTCTCGGTCCGAGAGGTAGGCCTCGACGACGCGGCACAGGTACGGCGGAAAGCCGTGGTACTGGAGCGCCTCCACGATACACGCCCAGGGGAGCGTATTGAAGGCGTTGGCGATGTCTAGGGACACCGCCAACACGACCTCACCCCGGGCAACTGCGCTCTCAGCTAGCGCCTTGACTCGCCTCACCGCATCAATGGTTGACCGGGCCCGGCGGAAGCCGAACTGGGCCTCGGAAAGGCCGGGGCCAACGGTGTCAAGGTGGCGCGTGAGGCGGTCCGCCACAACGCGCTCCAGCAACTTGCCCGCCTCGTTCAGCAAGACGAGCGGGCGATAGGCCGACGGCTCATCAGCGGGCCGCCCTTCCTTCCGCAGAAGGACCAGCCGGCCAGCCTTCCACCGCCGCGGGAAAACACCTCGACTGAGGCAGGCACTCAGCAACCGTCGGAACCACTCGCCCAAGACCTCAAGGGTGAGGCCGAGCGCACGGCCATGGACCCCGTCAAGGCCAGGCGCCTTGTTGCGGCCACGCATGCGCGCTACCACCCGCTCGAGCTCGGACCCTGTGACCTCGATCACATCGACCGCGGCAGCGGCGGCGGCAGCGGCGGCGGCGGGCGGGCGCATCGGCGGTGGCCGCACTTCGTCCGCCGCAGGAAAAAGGGCGGTCACTACACGCTCTACTAGCGCCGGCTGCATCGTCCGCGTGAGGGGCGGCGCGTATGGTCGGAGCTTATTCCGGACCATACGATAAGGGCGCCCCCACGGGTCCCGATCGAGCGACGCCAGTAGCTCGTCCCTAGCGGCAGACTTGGCCCGGCAAATGGCCGTTGACAGGTCCGCGACACGCTCCCTGTATGCGGCGTATAGCGTGTCCTCCTCTCCCGGGTCACGGGCACGGCGCCGCCGGCGGCAGCGGGCAAAGGCGCGACGCGCCGCGACACAGTCAGCGCGCAACCGTGCCACATCCTCCGTCCACCAGTGCACGCGGCGCAAAGGCGCACGCGTACCGAGCCGCGGCATCGCGGCATCGCAAATGCGGGCCACCGCTTCGCCCAGGCGATCGGCCTCGGCGGCCGGGTCGTGTCCGATGGGACCCGGGAGCCAGGACTCGACCAAAGCCGCCTCCTCGAGCCGGTCGCGATCCAATCGCTTTAACGACCATCGCGGGGGATCCCCGTGCAACCGTGACCATGCGTCGGCTGGGGCATCGGGGAGGGCGGAGACGTCAAACCGTACGTAACGATGGTCCGACAACGTCTCGACGCCCTCCATTACCCTCCAGCCAGACACGCGGCGGGCGAGGGCGGCGGTCGCGAAAGTAACGTCCACGACAGAGCCACCCCCTCGCCTCACACACGTGTGTACTGCCCCGGTGTTGCACACAGACAGACCTCCCGCGACGGCCCACTCCAACAATGACTCGCCCCTCGCACTTGCGACCGGCGAACCCCATGCCGGAGACTTTGCGTTAAAGTCACCAGCCACAAGGACATGTCCAGCGCCGCTTAACTCGATGGCCGCCCCGAGGTCCTCCAGGTAGGAGTCAAACTCGTGGAGCGGCCGGTTGGGCGAGAAATAACACGCCACCACAAGGCCACCAAACGACATGTCCTCCACAGCCACCCAGCCATGGCCAGCTGATGTCCGAGCCGGGCCCTTCGTGTATACAGCCACTGTGCCGTCTAGGTCACCAGCCCACTGGGCGGTCGGCGGCACCCAGTACGGTTCCGCTACTATGGCGACGTCCACTCCGTATTCAGCTACGCTCTGAACCAGTAGGTCCTGAGCTCTGGCACAGCAGTTAAGGTTTGCCTGGAGAAGCCTGGCCATCACTCAGCCTGCATACTGTCCTCCTCGGCCCCGGACGGGGTCGGCTGGGCTGGCCGCGGCCCGGCCCCAGCAGTGTTGGGGCCGCCGCTAGCTGGCGTCTTTTTGAGAGGGGCGGGGCAAAGGCTCGATCCGCCCCTGTGCTCCGCGGGTCTGCCGGCCGCCGCGCACACGGTGCAGCGCGGCTTGGCAAAACACGTATTCGATTTATGGCCCGTCTCACCACAGCGGTAGCATTCGCTGCTGCGGTTCGTCTCTGAAGAACAGAGCACGGCGGTGTGGCCCGGCTCCAGGCACCGGTAGCAGCGCAGTGGGCGCGCAGCGAGCGGCTCAATACGCACAGGCGACCAACCCACAAGCAAGCGCCCGAGCGACGACAACTTCCTGGCAGCAAAGAGTGGGCAGCGTATCCACGCTGTACCGCTGCGTGTCGGTCCGACCGTAACCGACTCCTGCGTACACTCGCCAGCTGTGGCCACGGCGGCGATCACCTCGTCGCTGGTTACCGACTCTTCTACGCCGTAGAGGCGTAACTCCGCCGTCTTAACGGGGCGGGTGACAGACACCCGCTCAGAGCCAAGGGCCTCCCTTAGCTTGGCTGCGAGCGAGTCTGCCTTGTCGCCGCTTGTACCACCCGGCACCTCTATGATACGCGCACCCGTTGCGCCGACGCGGAACCGTAGCTCCGGTATTCCCAGTGTTGCCAGGTCAACACTGCGCCTCGCTGCCCGTATGACATCGGCATAGGTATCTCCGCTCGCAACGGCTGCGGGCTGCAATGTTAAAGCCACGGCCGTGGAGCGTGGCATCCGTGGCACACGGACGGCCGAGCGTGCGGCCGGCGCTCGTCCGCGCCGACCCGCGGATCGTGAACGCGATTGCCGTCGCGTGAGATTAGTTTCGGCCCTCCTGGGCGCGACAGTTTGCCAGCCGTCGTCTTGAGTGGCAGTGACGGTGACGTGTGCCTGCTCCGCATCCGGCGCCCGAATCGCCGCAAGTGTTGGCCTCCTCCTGCGTCCACGCCTTGTCGGCCTAGCACTAGAGGCCGGGGCTAACAGTGGCCTCGGTGGGGCAATCGTCTCCTTTATTATTATTTGTGGCGCATCGGCAACGCCTACACGCACAGCGCGCAAGGCAGCACGCGGCGCGGCGCGCGGCGGCAGTGGCGCAGCGCGCGGTGGCACCAGTGGCGCGCTTGTAATCGCTGACACGTATGCAGGAGCGGCAGCGCGCGGTGGCGCAGCACGCACGATACTGGGTGGGGCGGCGGCAGGGACCGCGACGCGCGCGCGGCTGGCACTGCGGGCGCGCGTTCGGCTGGCAGTGCGGGCGGTCGACACGTCGCGCGCGGGGGCCAATGTACTTGCTACAGTGCGTCGGCCGCGCACCAGGGCAGCATTGGTGCGGCCGGCCGAGCTCGCCGTGGCATCGGCGTACGTGACAGAGCGGGCCACGCTGGCAGCTGTCGGTCTATCGACGGCTAGTGCAGGCCGGGCGCGGGGCGCTGTGGAAAGGCGCTCTTCTAAGGCACCGAGGCGCTCGCCCATCGCGGCCAACACAGAGCGGCGTACCTCCTCAGTAATTGTGCGGCTAAGATCCTGCACATCCAAAGCGGGAGATGAGGTGGGTGGGACAGGTCGCGTGGCCTCCATCCTCAGTGCCTTTATCTCCGCAATGAGCTCGCCGGTTTGCTCGCGTAGGCGAGCGTTGTCCTCCTGGACTTTGCGGAGCTCCGCCTTCATGCGACGGGTCTCCTCAGAGGCCGTCATTTCGCCGAGTCTTGCCACGGCCTCGGCGATTCCCGCGGTGGCTTTTTTCATGCCACCGACTAGCTCCCCTTTTAAGTTCTTAGACTTTCGTCCCACCTCATTGATGTATGTGACACATCGTGTCACCTCCTCCATAAGTTGCGCTGCCGAGAGATCCTCAGTTGACTCGCCGTGGGTCGTATGCGCCAATGATCGCGGCGTCTTGCGCCGGAGCTCCTCCGTGGAGGCTGCAAGCTCCTCCTCTGCTCGCAGCCTCAGCTCCTCCCGCTTCGCCGCATTCAGGTCCTCCTTGGCCTTTGCTAGGCCGACGTATTCGCCGGTCGTCGGTGGCCTGCCCCGCTCGCGCGTATTTGTGGGTGGGCATTTTCTAACGGAACCCACTTTCCGTTCCTCCTCAGAGCTGTCGCTCAACGCCTCTAGGGGGCGCTTTTCCGCCACCTTGCGGAACGCACTCCCTGAAGGTACCTCCATGGAAGTAGTTTTAGTCTTACTACTCATGTTTTAAAAACAAAAAACCCGAAAATACTCGTATTGTACAAATATACATACAATTTACACACAAAATATAAATTGTTCAAACACACACACTAACAAAGTATGTTGGGAGTCGCCCAAGGGTCCATCCACAACACAATAAAAACACAAAACACTAAAGTTTGTCGAAGCTGGCCGAAGCTGTCCGTCAGCTCGACCCGAGCTGGCCCCGCTTCACACAGCTTCACACAGCTTCGCGATTTACCGTCCCGCTGGTTTTTAAACCACGTTGGGAGTCGCCGCAAGGTCCATCCACAACGTAATCAAAAAGAAAAACACAGAAAAGTACTCACACGAAGCCGCTATAAGCCTCAGACAGGCTGGCGCCAAGATGATGCAACTCGGCCTGGCCCCTCAGTGGGTGGCACTGCGGTGCTGAGATTTGCCTTACGGTCCCTCCACAGCACGGCGAACACACACTACACTATAAAAATGTCCTCACACTAAATTTGGCGAAGCTGTCTCACAGCTCGGTCCCGCTTCGCACAGCTTTGCGCAGCTTCGACACAGGCACCAAATTTGACACTTTGAAAGGTGATGCGATGCTGAGAATCGCCTAACGGTCCCTCCCAAACAACACACGCACAACAAAGTCAACACTGGACGAGAATCCGGCGCTCAATCTGGCAAAAACGGCCACACAGCTCAGGGTGAGCGGGGCTAGCTTCGTCAGAGAGCGACACGGATTCTCTAAAGTCACTGTCTTCACTTCACGGGGCTTGGAATAGCCCGTAGGTCCATCCCAAACGTACGCACACACGGTTTTACAGGTTCAGTACATTAATAACACAGGAGCGAACGAAAAACGATCCGTTCGCTAGCGCGTTCCTCACAAGACTAACCTAACCTAACCTAACCTAACCTAACCTAACCTAACCTAACCTAACCTAACCTAACCTAACCTAACCTAACCTAACCTAACCTAACCTAACCTAACCTAACCTAACCTAACCTAACCTAACCTAACCTAACCTAACCTAACCTAACCTAACCTAACCTAACCTAACCTAACCTAACCTAACCACCAACCCCGCGATCTCCCGAGCCGAGCGGATCGTTTTTCGCGAGCTCCGCAATCAAAAACCATAATAAAATAGTAAAAGTGCAACTATAGTAAAGAACTATACATCAAAAGATGCGCTATTGTAAGCCCAACACAGTGATATAAAAAGTGATTTAA
Source organism: Apoda limacodes (assembly GCA_946406115.1). Taxonomy (NCBI): domain Eukaryota; kingdom Metazoa; phylum Arthropoda; class Insecta; order Lepidoptera; family Limacodidae; genus Apoda; species Apoda limacodes. The sequence continues at coordinate 48,839 of OX291552.1, forward strand.
AATATTCAGATTCTATAAAGAATTTAGGTCAAAAACTGTATAAAAAAATAGTTCATCAGTTTTGCACGCGTGCGGTGTAAGATTAGTCGCTGCAACACATAGCTTTTAATACGCCGTTAGAAGCCCAGTGAACGTACCTTTCCTGCAGTATATTGTTTGTAGTGATTCATAAGTGTTTTCATATAGTTATAGAGGTCCAAAGTGGCGAAGTTAGAATCTAAAATCTAAAAGTACTAATAACTGTTTAAATTCCGTCGAAACAAATGTGTAAAATGTATCAAAATGTCAGTTATGTGTGTGCCCTCCGATACTAAAAGTCCTGGAAGCGTGCAATTCAGGGTACAGCCGCAGAACGGGAAAAACCGCTGATTGGTCGAGATAGTTATCTCCCAATCGCGGCTCTCCTGAAGCCTGCTCAACTTCTCTGAATCTTGGGTTCGACGCGCCAGCCAGCCCTGCATCGGAGGAAACAAACTGCGCACAGATAAGTGTCATAGTTAACTTTTAAAGTAAGAAAAACTGTCCTGAAAAAGCCGCTAAAAAACATTTTCTTATAATCTGTTTTCATTGTTAACTCTAACGCTGCGCACAGCCTTTAGTTCAATGCGCCAGCATCTAACAAACATTTTAAGACATAAAAAGCCAAGATAAGTAAAGTAATTAAGCTTTTATAGACGATATACTGTTTGTAATAATTTACCATTAAGTGAAAATTTTAATTGTTCTTTATAACTTGTGTCTTTATAACTTAGTCATTTTAACCAGTACTAACACTTATCAACTGCATACTAATTATAACTGCAATTTTCTGCATAAGAGTAGGGTGACCAAAAATTCTTATTTCTCGAGACTGTCCCATTATTATGCAATCTTCACAAATGTCTTCCGACTTAGAGTTCAACTCTCCGATGGGCTCCCTGGAGAACCTATCCATCAATCCCACCCCCAATCCCGCTACCATCACAAGCACCATCCAAAACCCTGCAACCTCCTCAAATATCATAAAAGGCACTCCGTCAGCCCTGTCCCCACCCCAATTCATAAACAAAATACTTGGCAATATCCAGAATATCATCACCGCGGTCAAAGAAGGAAAAAGTGTCACTAAAAAAAATAAAGAAACAATTCTGAGCAACGCGACCGAGATCGAAAAACTAATTAAAATTAACCTTAGCGAAATTATTAACGACCCAGATCATATATCTACAGCCTACATTGACCCTAAAACTACTGAAGCAATTAAAGAAACTATAAAAGAGGAATTTAAAAAACTAACTTCACTTAACCCTGCCATCAACAACAAACCCAATCCAAACCACTCATCCATTCCACCACCCATCCAACCTATACTCAAACCTAAACCCACATACTCATCAGTCGCATCAACACCAATCATACCAAATCCCAACAAATACAAACCTTCATTAATCATCTCCAGTATCAACCCGGCAATAAAAGACGCAGACCAGCTCCTCACCAGCTGGAGAAACAAAGTGTCTTTTAAAAAGTGTGATTTTGCTCCTTCTAAAGTGCAAATCCTAAGTAACGAAAAAATCCGCGTAGAGCTCGAAAACTCAACTCAAATTAAACAAACAATAAATATAATACCCAAGAACACAGACTTCGTAACTGAACCGGCAAAATCATTGCAGCCTATGATAATAATTAAGGGTATCCACACGGACACCCCCGAAACCGAGCTATTAACTTTAATATTAAATCAAAATAATCAAATCAAAGAAGCTGCACTAAGCGAAGAAGACATACAAATTAGCTTCACTAGGAAAAACAAGAAAAAGGAGTTTTTATACAACGTTGTATTAAAACTTACACCGAAGGGCTGGAAAGCATTTGCGGGACTGGAAAGAATTAATATTGACCACCAAAAGGTGCACATCGAAGAATTCTTTCCGATCAGGCAGTGCTACGACTGCCTGCAATACGGTCATACCAAAAAATTCTGTAGAAATTCCACTAAACCCTGCTCCCACTGCGCGGCATCAACGCACCAATTCAAAGACTGCCCCACCAAAAATGACAGAAAATTAACAGAGTGTTATAACTGCTCTAACAGAAGCAACAGATACCAAATTAACATAAACACTAACCACTCACCTACTTCAAATCGCTGCCCCAGATACCTGGCGGCATTGGAAAATATAAAAAAAAGAATTCAATATGAATAATAGAAAAAACTCAATCACAGTGGCACAAGCCAACTTAGGCAGAGGTTCCGCGGCACAACATTAACTAATCTAAAACACACTCACACAATCACCCTTATCACACATCATAATAAAACTTAATATAAATATCTTAAAATTATGCCAAAATCCTATTTGTCCCTGTTTCTTAAAATTTATGGTCAACCTACATTTTTACGAGATTGCCATGGCAACCGTGGCAACTTTGAACTCGAATTACGAACACACGTAGGATGGTTTTCAAAATCTTTAAGTATGTACACACACGGCCATGGATGTGTAGGTATTAGTTTTTATTAACGTAAAATATAAAATAAATAAAAAACAATCCATAAATAAATAAATAAATTGTACTCAACCCGACTCAAAATACATCATCAGGTGCATTACCTACTATCTTAAGACCACTAAACCCCCCAACAGGTGTTTGCCCCCCCCCCCATTTCACTATAAATATGACTTTGCCAGAATGCTAATAGCTCGAAAACCAAGAACAATTTTGCCGTGGGAAAAAGACTGATATGAGGTCAAAAATTTATCAAGGTCTACCACCCCCCTCCGAAATAAAAAAAGGAAAAAAAGTAAAACCGTTATATCTCGGAAACGGTAAGAGATAGAGCGTTTTCCTTGCGCCCGGCGTTCTGTCATCAGAACCTATATTTCACCTTTCTACCAGAATCCGATTTTTATTCCCCCCCCCCATTAAATTTTTTCACGTTTAAAAAAAAAAAAGTAACTTTAAAATTATTTAGAGCTTTGGTAACCGTCTTCAAAAATCTAGAAGTACCCGTCCCCCCCTACTGTAAACCCCCCATTTTTACCTAATCTTAAACTTCCACATTAAGACGATTTTTTTTCTCCCCTCTCAATTCGTTAATTAGGCCAAAATATGCTTTAGTAAGTAGACAATTTATCTAAAACGATAGGACTTATAGTTGCGGAGACACTTACTTCCAAAGATCAAAAATGGTGTATACCGGCAAAAACAAAAAAGAGGCCATATCACAGCAATGGAGTGTCGCAAGTCGATTTTCTTAAGCCCATAACTCATTCCCCGTTAATAATTTTACCGTAAGACTCTTTATCTAAAAAACTTGCATACAAATTCACCCTTCCTTGCAAATCCTTATTACCCCTGAATTAAGTCCCGGAACCCGTCTAAGCACCTAAACACCAATTCCAATTGTGGGAAAAAAAAGAAATTATAATACCTTAGTGGTAATCTTCCTGGGTCCTTAAACCTTTCCGGAGTCACCGCATATTCCCGGAATTCCGGATTATAAATAAAATGTAAATAGTGCAAATAGTAAAATGTATCTTTATTAATTACCATCTTGACCCTACATGCTTCCCGGAGTTTAAGTTTTTCTTTTCCGAAATTCCGGATTTGGCGGGATTAAGTGACATATTGTTTCTTATAGTGGTATACCTTACAAATATGATACAAATAATAACTTCCGGAATTCCGGATATTTTTCCGGAATCCCGGAATACTTATCGGAAAACCGAAGTTGTCTTTGGGTATCAAAATTTGCTAGTTTTTAAGGCTTACTGTACATATTGCTTAGAATTAAACTTTTCTTTCTACATTTTAATTGTTACAAATAATAGTAAATCCTGTAGATTTTGTTCTGACACAGTTATTCTCTTCCTTGTATACTTTAAACAGCACATTAGGTTAACACAGTCATAAATCGTGAAAATTCACTTTTGTTATGTCCTCTAGAATTTAAGTAAGTGAGTAGATTTAAGTAATTATTCTAGTATTATTGTGAAAAAAAAAAAAAAAAAAAAAAAAAAAAAAGGGGGAAAAAAAAAGAGGAAAAAGAGGAAAAAAAAAAAAAAAAAAAAAAAAAACTTTTTTAAATACATTTCACCTATTTGATTGTTCCACGTCATGTACCAAAAATCAATCATTTCTTTTGACTTCCGTTTAGTATGTACCAATTATTAGTACTTAAACATAATTTGTAAATAGAAATTGATGCTCTTTATAATGTAACCTCTAACTATAATACCTTCGCTATCTTTCATGTCATGATTATATCTCTTGTTGTACTAATACTATGTGTATCTATATCCCCACGCTAAATATTTGTTTACTTATATACATAATATACTATAGACACTACACGAACTATATCATAACACTTACAACGTGACTCACCATCTCAAACCAACTAAACAAACACAACCCAATCCACCTCAAACCAACTCAACAGACACAAACCAGCTCACTCCCAACTCTCAAGCACTAACAACAATCCAAACCCAAGTACCCAACACAACTATTAACGCAAATCAACAAAATACACGCGCATTAGCACCTAGTATCCCATTAGCGAGGTGCTAATGTTTTCACTCAACTCAAGCAGGAGGGGTTTTAGTCGGTGGGAGTCCGACACTACCTGGGAAGCACATAGCGACCTGGGTGTTCATAATGAATTTCCCCTCCTGCACAAAAAAAAAAAAAAAAAAAAAAAACCTAACCTAACCTAACCTAACCTAACCTTTTTTTTTTTTTTTTTTATCGAAGAGAAATCCATTTACGGACTATCCACAGTTGGCTAGACTGCAGACGCGTGTGGGACTCACCCAACAAATGCTGGGAATACCCACTAAAACTCTCCGGTTTCCAACTAAGCCCTTAGTGGTGGCGAAGTGGGGTCCTGATAGATTTCACCACTTCGCCTCCGGGCTGCCCAGCTCGAACGCTGGGCTCCACCGTACTGCTCTAGGGGAAACGCTAGAGCAGTGTCAGACCGTGACGACCATAGTGCAATGGCGTGCGTGAGGCCAATCACGCACGCCGGCCGCCAATGGTAGGATCATCAGGCAGGACCAAAGCGACACAGGCCCGCCCTCTCCTACCAACCATGCTGCATTAACGGTGCAGTACCGCTGTAGCCGCGGTGGACAGGCTGAGAGGCAACGATACACCAACACAACTCTTCCCCCGCGGCCCCACCCCGATCGCAGTGGGTAGAATGAGTGGCAGTCTGACTCTGACACTCACTCATCCCAACGCGCTCCACCATGTCGCAAACTGCAGAGCGACCCTGCCAAAGCCGCGGTGGACAGGCTGAGCGGCAACGAAACACCGACACAACTCTCCCACCGCGGCCCCACCTCGGCCGTGAAAGGAAGGAAGGAAGCCCAGACAAGCTGGATGCCCCAGACCAGCCGGAAGCCCAGACACCCCCCTCCCTCCACAGTCCACCACCTAGCCGCAAGCGGCCTCCGCATCCGAACGAGCCCACGATTGGGCCCATTTGAGCGGTCCTCCGTTCCAGGTTATTTGCCATTGGTGAGCAATTGAGCAAAAATTACTCAACCAATGCCCAGGGTACACCGGCCAGCCTCGCCGTTCTCCCAGGACGTATCCCGAAGAGACAGGCGAGAATCCGGCTCACGAGGAGGTTACCTGGCAAGTACCCCAACCTAACCTAACCTAACCTAACCTAACCTAACCTAACCTAACCTAACCTAACCTAACCTAACCTAACCTAACCTAACCTAACCTAACCTAACCTAACCTAACCTAACCTAACCAACCAACCCCGCGATCTCCCGAGCCGAGCGGATCGTTTTTCGCGAGCTCCGCAATCAAAAACCATAATAAAATAGTAAAAGTGCAACTATAGTAAAGAACTATACATCAAAAGATGCGCTATTGTAAGCCCAACACAGTGATATAAAAAGTGATTTAAAATATTCAGATTCTATAAAGAATTTAGGTCAAAAACTGTATAAAAAAATAGTTCATCAGTTTTGCACGCGTGCGGTGTAAGATTAGTCGCTGCAACACATAGCTTTTAATACGCCGTTAGAAGCCCAGTGAACGTACCTTTCCTGCAGTATATTGTTTGTAGTGATTCATAAGTGTTTTCATATAGTTATAGAGGTCCAAAGTGGCGAAGTTAGAATCTAAAATCTAAAAGTACTAATAACTGTTTAAATTCCGTCGAAACAAATGTGTAAAATGTATCAAAATGTCAGTTATGTGTGTGCCCTCCGATACTAAAAGTCCTGGAAGCGTGCAATTCAGGGTACAGCCGCAGAACGGGAAAAACCGCTGATTGGTCGAGATAGTTATCTCCCAATCGCGGCTCTCCTGAAGCCTGCTCAACTTCTCTGAATCTTGGGTTCGACGCGCCAGCCAGCCCTGCATCGGAGGAAACAAACTGCGCACAGATAAGTGTCATAGTTAACTTTTAAAGTAAGAAAAACTGTCCTGAAAAAGCCGCTAAAAAACATTTTCTTATAATCTGTTTTCATTGTTAACTCTAACGCTGCGCACAGCCTTTAGTTCAATGCGCCAGCATCTAACAAACATTTTAAGACATAAAAAGCCAAGATAAGTAAAGTAATTAAGCTTTTATAGACGATATACTGTTTGTAATAATTTACCATTAAGTGAAAATTTTAATTGTTCTTTATAACTTGTGTCTTTATAACTTAGCCATTTTAACCAGTACTAACACTTATCAACTGCATACTAATTATAACTGCAATTTTCTGCATAAGAGTAGGGTGACCAAAAATTCTTATTTCTCGAGACTGTCCCATTATTATGCAATCTTCACAAATGTCTTCCGACTTAGAGTTCAACTCTCCGATGGGCTCCCTGGAGAACCTATCCATCAATCCCACCCCCAATCCCGCTACCATCACAAGCACCATCCAAAACCCTGCAACCTCCTCAAATATCATACAAGGCACTCCGTCAGCCCTGTCCCCACCCCAATTCATAAACAAAATACTTGGCAATATCCAGAATATCATCACCGCGGTCAAAGAAGGAAAAAGTGTCACTAAAAAAAATAAAGAAACAATTCTGAGCAACGCGACCGAGATCGAAAAACTAATTAAAATTAACCTTAGCGAAATTATTAACGACCCAGATCATATATCTACAGCCTACATTGACCCTAAAACTACTGAAGCAATTAAAGAAACTATAAAAGAGGAATTTAAAAAACTAACTTCACTTAACCCTGCCATCAACAACAAACCCAATCCAAACCACTCATCCATTCCACCACCCATCCAACCTATACTCAAACCTAAACCCACATACTCATCAGTCGCATCAACACCAATCATACCAAATCCCAACAAATACAAACCTTCATTAATCATCTCCAGTATCAACCCGGCAATAAAAGACGCAGACCAGCTCCTCACCAGCTGGAGAAACAAAGTGTCTTTTAAAAAGTGTGATTTTGCTCCTTCTAAAGTGCAAATCCTAAGTAACGAAAAAATCCGCGTAGAGCTCGAAAACTCAACTCAAATTAAACAAACAATAAATATAATACCCAAGAACACAGACTTCGTAACTGAACCGGCAAAATCATTGCAGCCTATGATAATAATTAAGGGTATCCACACGGACACCCCCGAAACCGAGCTGTTAACTTTAATATTAAATCAAAATAATCAAATCAAAGAAGCTGCACTAAGCGAAGAAGACATACAAATTAGCTTCACTAGGAAAAACAAGAAAAAGGAGTTTTTATACAACGTTGTATTAAAACTTACACCGAAGGGCTGGAAAGCATTTGCGGGACTGGAAAGAATTAATATTGACCACCAAAAGGTGCACATCGAAGAATTCTTTCCGATCAGGCAGTGCTACGACTGCCTGCAATACGGTCATACCAAAAAATTCTGTAGAAATTCCACTAAACCCTGCTCCCACTGCGCGGCATCAACGCACCAATTCAAAGACTGCCCCACCAAAAATGACAGAAAATTAACAGAGTGTTATAACTGCTCTAACAGAAGCAACAGATACCAAATTAACATAAACACTAACCACTCACCTACTTCAAATCGCTGCCCCAGATACCTGGCGGCATTGGAAAATATAAAAAAAAGAATTCAATATGAATAATAGAAAAAACTCAATCACAGTGGCACAAGCCAACTTAGGCAGAGGTTCCGCGGCACAACATTAACTAATCTAAAACACACTCACACAATCACCCTTATCACACATCATAATAAAACTTAATATAAATATCTTAAAATTATGCCAAAATCCTATTTGTCCCTGTTTCTTAAAATTTATGGTCAACCTACATTTTTACGAGATTGCCATGGCAACCGTGGCAACTTTGAACTCGAATTACGAACACACGTAGGATGGTTTTCAAAATCTTTAAGTATGTATGTATGTACACACACGGCCATGGATGTGTAGGTATTAGTTTTTATTAACGTAAAATATAAAATAAATAAAAAACAATCCATAAATAAATAAATAAATTGTACTCAACCCGACTCAAAATACATCATCAGGTGCATTACCTACTATCTTAAGACCACTAAACCCCCCAACAGGTGTTTGCCCCCCCCCCCCATTTCACTATAAATATGACTTTGCCAGAATGCTAATAGCTCGAAAACCAAGAACAATTTTGCCGTGGGAAAAAGACTGATATGAGGTCAAAAATTTATCAAGGTCTACCACCCCCCTCCGAAATAAAAAAAGGAAAAAAAGTAAAACCGTTATATCTCGGAAACGGTAAGAGATAGAGCGTTTTCCTTGCGCCCGGCGTTCTGTCATCAGAACCTATATTTCACCTTTCTACCAGAATCCGATTTTTATTCCCCCCCCCCATTAAATTTTTTCACGTTTAAAAAAAAAAAAGTAACTTTAAAATTATTTAGAGCTTTGGTAACCGTCTTCAAAAATCTAGAAGTACCCGTCCCCCCCTACTGTAAACCCCCCATTTTTACCTAATCTTAAACTTCCACATTAAGACGATTTTTTTTCTCCCCTCTCAATTCGTTAATTAGGCCAAAATATGCTTTAGTAAGTAGACAATTTATCTAAAACGATAGGACTTATAGTTGCGGAGACACTAACTTCCAAAGATCAAAAATGGTGTATACCGGCAAAAACAAAAAAGAGGCCATATCACAGCAATGGAGTGTCGCAAGTCGATTTTCTTAAGCCCATAACTCATTCCCCGTTAATAATTTTACCGTAAGACTCTTTATCTAAAAAACTTGCATACAAATTCACCCTTCCTTGCAAATCCTTATTACCCCTGAATTAAGTCCCGGAACCCGTCTAAGCACCTAAACACCAATTCCAATTGTGGGAAAAAAAAGAAATTATAATACCTTAGTGGTAATCTTCCTGGGTCCTTAAACCTTTCCGGAGTCACCGCATATTCCCGGAATTCCGGATTATAAATAAAATGTAAATAGTGCAAATAGTAAAATGTATCTTTATTAATTACCATCTTGACCCTACATGCTTCCCGGAGTTTAAGTTTTTCTTTTCCGAAATTCCGGATTTGGCGGGATTAAGTGACATATTGTTTCTTATAGTGGTATACCTTACAAATATGATACAAATAATAACTTCCGGAATTCCGGATATTTTTCCGGAATCCCGGAATACTTATCGGAAAACCGAAGTTGTCTTTGGGTATCAAAATTTGCTAGTTTTTAAGGCTTACTGTACATATTGCTTAGAATTAAACTTTTCTTTCTACATTTTAATTGTTACAAATAATAGTAAATCCTGTAGATTTTGTTCTGACACAGTTATTCTCTTCCTTGTATACTTTAAACAGCACATTAGGTTAACACAGTCATAAATCGTGAAAATTCACTTTTGTTATGTCCTCTAGAATTTAAGTAAGTGAGTAGATTTAAGTAATTATTCTAGTATTATTGTGAAAAAAAAAAAAAAAAAAAAAAAAAAAAGGGAAAAAAAAAGAGGAAAAAGAGGAAAAAAAAAAACTTTTTTAAATACATTTCACCTATTTGATTGTTCCACGTCATGTACCAAAAATCAATCATTTCTTTTGACTTCCGTTTAGTATGTACCAATTATTAGTACTTAAACATAATTTGTAAATAGAAATTGATGCTCTTTATAATGTAACCTCTAACTATAATACCTTCGCTATCTTTCATGTCATGATTATATCTCTTGTTGTACTAATACTATGTGTATCTATATCCCCACGCTAAATATTTGTTTACTTATATACATAATATACTATAGACACTACACGAACTATATCATAACACTTACAACGTGACTCACCATCTCAAACCAACTAAACAAACACAACCCAATCCACCTCAAACCAACTCAACAGACACAAACCAGCTCACTCCCAACTCTCAAGCACTAACAACAATCCAAACCCAAGTACCCAACACAACTATTAACGCAAATCAACAAAATACACGCGCATTAGCACCTAGTATCCCATTAGCGAGGTGCTAATGTTTTCACTCAACTCAAGCAGGAGGGGTTTTAGTCGGTGGGAGTCCGACACTACCTGGGAAGCACATAGCGACCTGGGTGTTCATAATGAATTTCCCCTCCTGCACAAAAAAAAAAAAAAAAAAAAAAAAACCTAACCTAACCTAACCTAACCTAACCTAACCTAACCTTTTTTTTTTTTTTTTTTTTTTTTTTTTCGTTGGAAATCCTCATGGATACCCATGCACCGCAAGGACAGTGCACAGGTTATGTCGGACTCGTACCGACTAAAACCAACGGTGTTCCTTCTCGCGCCTTTACGGCGGAGCCACGGGAACTCAAGAATGCATCCGCGACTCCACCAGCAGCGTTACCTTTGCTCTATTGGCAGCACAGCTCGGTTGTAAACCAAACAAGCGGTGCTGCCCTTCCACCCCTTTGAGATGCCGTGCCGGGAACACATGGCTCGGCATCTCCCCCCTCTGACCCCATCCCTCTCGTGGGTGAGCGGAAGGCTTCCAAGCGCCCTCCGCCCGGGGCCTCGGCTAAGGCGGCCCGGTTGCGGGCGCAGAGCGCGTCCACCCACACGGGCGCCCCGTACAGCGCCATGGAGCGCACGACCCCGGCGTATAAGCGCCGACAGGTAGTGCCAGGCCCGTCGTCGTTGCGCAGCAGGCGGCTAAGTGCGCCTGCCGCGCTCATCAGTCGCGGCACCAGCCGCTCAAAGTGCGGCCGAAACGTGAGGCGGGGGTCAAGAACGATGCCAAGGTAGCGCATCGCCGATCCGACCTCTACCGCCTCACCTCCGACGACGACCACCGCACCGGCCGGCGGACCGCGCCGCGGGCCGTGGAAGCATATAGCCTCTGTCTTCCGCAGCGCGACCTCCAGCCCAAGTCGGCGGATGCGCCGCACGACGTGTGCCGCCCCAGCGGCAGCCAGGGCGGCCGCCTCCTCGAAGTTACGGCCACGTGCCGTGACAAGTGTGTCGTCGGCGTAACACGTGACGCCGACGCCACGCAGCAGCGCGCCCCGCAACACCCAATCGTAACCGATGTTCCACAGGAGGGGCCCAAGAACAGAGCCCTGTGGAACACCGCGCGTCATAGGCCGGACGGCCCACTCTTCCCGCGTCGGATACCTGACCTCTCACCGCACTCCACGCTTACGCGACGTACTTCTCATAAATTTGCTGCGGTGAAGCGGCTCGCGGCCTTCTTCGGACGCCATGCTTGCCACTGACTCTAAACTCACCGCACTGCTGTCAGACAGCATCACCTCGTCTTCATTTTTGTTTTTGTTTCCCTCCCCCCCTCTCCTAACTGTATCATCTTCCCCCCCCACCCCAACAATTTCGTAGGTAATATTGGTTTTATTAGATTCCATGCTATTCCCACGAGTACCGGAGAAATATTCGGTCCATCGGGACAGAGATCCGGTGATGTCCCGATAACCCTAATACGCCTGGGAGGACGGGTGGTTCCCAGGGTTGGCCATTAGTGGCTGATGAACTCCCCAGCCGCTCTTTCGAGCACCCCAACGCCACGGACCGTAACGTTGAGAATTGAGGATTTATTATAGAGGTTTACTCCTCGCGGGCCGGCCAATTAAGGCAAGCCCCTCGTTCCCGCCTAACTAGGCCGCTAGACATGATCAACGACACCTAGCGACGGGGTTACGAAACGACGGTGGCAAAAGCCTGTCCAGTTGCACAGCAAAGTGCCCGCCGGACCCGTCCATGCTGCATCCGCCATGGTCTCTGAGGACAGAGTCCACTCGGAGCAATCCACCAGAGCAGTCTGGCCCTGAAGGCTCCGCTCTATTCACAACCGACGGAATGTCGGCGTGATCCACAGTAGGTGTCTCTTAGTTTCACGCCGGACTGGATTGTCCGACGCTACTCAGCCCCCCCGCCACGACAAGGCGGACACCACTCGAGGGGGAACAACCTAACCTAACCTTTTTTTTTTTTTTTTTATCGAAGAGAAATCCATTTACGGACTATCCACAGTTGGCTAGACTGCAGACGCGTGTGGGACTCACCCAACAAATGCTGGGAATACCCACTAAAACTCTCCGGTTTCCAACTAAGCCCTTAGTGGTGGCGAAGTGGGGTCCTGATAGATTTCACCACTTCGCCTCCGGGCTGCCCAGCTCGAACGCTGGGCTCCACCGTACTGCTCTAGGGGAAACGCTAGAGCAGTGTCAGACCGTGACGACCATAGTGCAATGGCGTGCGTGAGGCCAATCACGCACGCCGGCCGCCAATGGTAGGATCATCAGGCAGGACCAAAGCGACACAGGCCCGCCCTCTCCTACCAACCATGCTGCATTAACGGTGCAGTACCGCTGTGGCCGCGGTGGACAGGCTGAGAGGCAACGATACACCAACACAACTCTTCCCCCGCGGCCCCACCCCGATCGCAGTGGGTAGAATGAGTGGCAGTCTGACTCTGACACTCACTCATCCCAACGCGCTCCACCATGTCGCAAACTGCAGAGCGACCCTGCCAAAGCCGCGGTGGACAGGCTGAGCGGCAACGAAACACCGACACAACTCTCCCACCGCGGCCCCACCTCGGCCGTGAAAGGAAGGAAGGAAGCCCAGACAAGCTGGATGCCCCAGACCAGCCGGAAGCCCAGACACCCCCCTCCCTCCACAGTCCACCACCTAGCCGCAAGCGGCCTCCGCATCCGAACGAGCCCACGATTGGGCCCATTTGAGCGGTCCTCCGTTCCAGGTTATTTGCCATTGGTGAGCAATTGAGCAAAAATTACTCAACCAATGCCCAGGGTACACCGGCCAGCCTCGCCGTTCTCCCAGGACGTATCCCGAAGAGACAGGCGAGAATCCGGCTCACGAGGAGGTTACCTGGCAAGTACCCCAACCTAACCTAACCTAACCTAACCTAACCTAACCTAACCTAACCTAACCTAACCTAACCTAACCTAACCTTTTTTTTTTTTTTCGTTGGAAATCCTCATGGATACCCATGCACCGCAAGGACAGTGCACAGGTTATGTCGGACTCGTACCGACTAAAACCGACGTATAAGCGCCGCCGACAGGTCGTGCCAGGCCCGTCGTCGTTGCGCAGCAGGCGGCTAAGTGCGCCTGCCGCGCTCATCAATCGCGGCACCAGCCGCTCAAAGTGCGGCCGAAACGTGAGGCGGGGGTCAAGAACGATGCCGAGATAGCGCATCGCCGATCCGACCTCTACCGCCTCACCTCCGACGACAACCACCGCACCGGCCGGCACCCAGTACGGTTCCGCTACTATGGCGACGTCCACCTCGTACTCTGCTACGCTCTGGACCAGCAGGTCCTGAGCTCTGGCACAGCAATTAAGGTTTGCCTGGAGAAGCCTGGCCATCACTCAGCCTGCATACTGTCCTCCTCGGCCCCGGACGGGGTCGGCTGGGCTGGCCGCGGCCCGGCCCCAGCAGTGTTGGGGCCGCCGCTAGCTGGCGTCTTTTTGAGAGGGGCGGGGCAAAGGCTCGATCCGCCCCTGTGCTCCGCGGGTCTGCCGGCCGCCGCGCACACGGTGCAGCGCGGCTTGGCAAAACACGTATTCGATTTGTGGCCCGTCTCACCACAGCGGTAGCATTCGCTGCTGCGGTTCGTCTCTGAAGAACAGAGCACGGCGGTGTGGCCCGGCTCCAGGCACCGTTAGCAGCGCAGTGGGCGCGCAGCGAGCGGCTCAATACGCACAGGCGACCAACCCACAAGCAAGCGCCCGAGCGACGACAACTTCCTGGCAGCAAAGAGTGGGCAGCGTATCCACGCTGTACCGCTGCGTGTCGGTCCGACCGTAACCGACTCCTGCGTACACTCGCCAGCTGTGGCCACGGCGGCGATCACCTCGTCGCTGGTTACCGACTCTTCTACGCCGTAGAGGCGTAACTCCGCCGTCTTAACGGGGCGGGTGACAGACACCCGCTCAGAGCCAAGGGCCTCCCTTAGCTTGGCTGCGAGCGAGTCTGCCTTGTCGCCGCTTGTACCACCCGGCACCTCTATGATACGCGCACCCGTTGCGCCGACGCGGAACCGTAGCTCCGGTATTCCCAGTGTTGCCAGGTCAACACTGCGCCTCGCTGCCCGTATGACATCGGCATAGGTATCTCCGCTCGCAGCGGCTGCGGGCTGCAATGTTAAAGCCACCGTGGCACACGGACGGCCGAGCGTGCGGCCGGCGCTCGTCCGCGCCGACCCGCGGATCGTGAACGCGATTGCCGTCGCGTGAGATTAGTGTCGGCCCTCCTGGGCGCGACAGTTTGCCAGCCGTCGTCTTGAGTGACGTGTGCCTGCTCCGCATCCGGCGCACGAATCGCCGCAAGTGTTCGCCTGCGTCCACGTCTTGTCGGCCTAGCACTAGTGGCCGGGGCTAACAGTGGCCTCGCCGGGGCAATCGTCTCCTTTGTTAGTTCGGCAACGCCTACACGCTTAGTGCGCAAGGCAGCACGCGGCGCGGCGCGCGGTGGAAGTGGCGCAGCGCGCGGTGGCACCGGTGGCGTGCTTGTATTAGCGGCACCTGACACGCATGCAGGAGCGGCAGCGCGCGGCGGCGCAGCACGCGTGACACTGGATGGGGCGGGCGCGCGTTCGGCTGGCAGTGCGGGCGGTCGACACGTCGCGCGCGGGGGCCAATGTACTTGCTACAGTGCGTCGGCCGCGCACCAGGGCAGCATTGGTGCGGCCGGCTGAGCTCGACGTGGCATCGGCGTACGTGACAGAGCGGGCCACGCTGGCAGCTGTCGGTCTATCGACGGCTAGTGCAGGCCGGGCGCGGGGCGCTGTGGAAAGGCGCTCTTCTAAGGCCCCGAGGCGCTCGCCCATCGCGGCCAGCACAGAGCGGCGTACCTCTTCAGTAATTGTGCGGCTAAGTTCCTGCACATCCAAAGCGGGAGATGAGGTGGGTGGGACAGGTCGCGTGGCCTCCATCCTCAGTGCCTTTATCTCCGCAATGAGCTCGCCGGTTTGTTCGCGTAGGCGAGCGTTGTCCTCCTGGACTTTGCGGAGCTCCGCCTTCATGCGACGGGTCTCCTCAGAGGCCGTCATTTCGCCGAGTCTTGCCACGGCCTCGGCGATTCCCGCGGTGGCTTTTTTCAGGCCGCCGACTAGCTCCCCCTTTAAGTTTTTGGACTTTCGTCCCACCTCACTGATGTATGCAACACATCGCGCCACCTCCTCCATCAATTGCGCTGCCGAGAGCTCCTCTGTTGATTCGCCGTGGGTCGTATGCGTCGGTGGCCTGCCCCGCTCGCGCGTATTTGTGGGTGGGCATTTCCTGACGGAACCCACTTTCCGCTCCTCCCAGCTCCAGCCACGTACTCGGCGTGCTACAGCAGGGCTTGCGAACGAAACGTCCACGATTGATTCGCCCTGCTGCCGCACGCACGTAGCAACCGACCCCTGGTTGAGAATCCAGAGATCAGTCACCATCGCCCACTCTTGCAAGACCTCGCCACGTACATCGGTGGTGGGGGATCCCCATACCGTGGATTTGGCATTGAGATCCCCGAACACAACCACCGGGCTCAGAGGGTGACGCCTTATGACGTCTCCCACCTCTTCCAGAAAGTTCTCAAAAAATAAGGCCCTCAGCTGTTTTACCATCATCATCTTTGCTAATAACAGCCAGTTCCGCCCTTGTTCTATTCATCGCCTGAACTTTAGCGCTGATTTCTTTTTCGGCTTGGACGATGAGCTCTTCCGTCCCGGCCGCAGCGAGCTGCGCCTTTGCCTTAGCGAGGCCAACATATTGGCCCGTCGTCGGCGGCCGGCCCCTTCCTCTCTTAGCAGTACTCTGCTCTCCTTTCTTTTCTTTGTTCATCCCTTCCTCGTCACCGGGGTCAGACCCCAAGTCTAGCACACCACGCTTACGTGACGTACTCCTCATAAATTTGCTGCGGTGAAGCGGCTCGCGGCCTTCTTCGGACGCCATGCTTGCCACTGACTCTAAGCTCACCGCACTGCTGTCAGACAGCACCATCTCGTCTTCATTTGTGTTTTTGTTGCCTTCCCCCCCTCTCCTAACTGTATCATCTTCCCCCCCACCCCAACAATTTCGTAGGTAATATTGGTTGTATTAGATTCCATGCTATTCCCACGAGTACCGGAGAAATATTCGGTCCATCGGGACAGAGATCCGGTGATGTCCCGATAACCCTAATACGCCTGGGAGGACGGGTGATTCCCAGGGTTGGCCATTAGTGGCTGATGAGCTCCCCAGCCGCTCTTTCGAGCACCCCAACGCCACGGACCGTAACGTTGAGAGTTGAGGATTTATTAGAGAGGTTTACTCCTCGCGGGCCGGCCAATTAAGGCAAGCCCCTCGTTCCCGCCTAACTAGGCCGCTAGACATGTTCAACGACACCTAGCGACGGGGTTACGATACGACGGTGGCAAAAGCCTGTCCAGTTGCACAGCAAAGTGCCCGCCGGACCCGTCCATGGTGCATCCCCATGGCGGATGAAGAACTCTGAGAACAGAGTCCACTCGGAGCAACCCACCAGAGCAGTCTGGCCCTGAAGGCTCCGCTCTATTCACAACCGACGGAATGTCGGCGTGATCCACAGTAGGTGTCTCTTAGTTTCACGCCGGACTGGATTGTCCGACGCTACTCAGCCCCCCCGCCACGACAAGGCGGACACCACTCGAGGGGGAACCTAACCTAACCTAACCTTTTTTTTTTTTTTTTTACGGAGAGAAATTCATTTACAAACTTGTTCGCAGCTGGCTAGACTGTGACCTTTGTGTGGGACTCACCCAGCTAGCTGGTAATACCCACTAAAACTCTCCGGTTTCCTGCTTCTACCCTTTTCTGGGACGAGGTGGGGTGCGTAGTTCGATTTCACCACCTCGTTCCCGGGCTGCCAAACTCGAGACTCGAGGTCACCTTGGGTAGAATCATTAGGCGGGACCTAGACTGGCCCGCCTTCCTCTACCCGCCCGTCTGCGGCGGAGAGGGGGAGCAAGCGGATTTTGCTCGCGTTCCCTCTCCGCGACCTCCTTCTGCGACATCACGTTCTCACAGAAAGAGGCTACAGCCTCCCATTCCGCCTCGCCACAGAGCATGGCTCGAACCATGCTTGGCAGCGACAGGTTTGCGCCTCCTATGGTAGCAATTAGCTGGCTGCGCTGCTCTTGCCAGGCTGAGCACTCCACTAGTGTGTGCTCAGCTGTGTCATCGGGAGCGCGGCAATGGTGACACTGCGGTGTTTCCTCCCGATTGGCAACTTTGTGCAGGTAGTGACCGAAGCAACCGTGACCAGTCAAAACCTGCACCAGGCGGAATGTGAGGCTGCCATGCCGGCGACCAACCCACTCCTCCAATACCGGACGGATAGCCTCCACCGTCCAGTGACCGGCCGCTGGGACATTGAGTGTCTCCTTCCACTGACGCAGGGCTTTGCTCTGGGCTAGTGTTCGAGCCCTTCGCACCTCTCTAGGTGCAGGTATATCCCCCTGATTCCTTCTTTCAACCCGGTATCGATGCATACGCGAATGCACGCGTGCATCGACATCCCAAGGGGTCACACCTGCCAAGACGCAGGCGGCCCGGTGGCTGACCGTGCGATAAGCGCGCACGGCCCGGGCCGCTATCACCCTCTGCGGACTACGTAGTAGGGCTCTCGTTCGGGGGGAGAGGCACTCCGCCCAGATCGGGGCTCCGTATAATGCCATCGACCGTATTATCCCGTGGTACAGCCGACGACACGCCGAATTTGGTCCTCCAACATTCGGTAGGAGACGTCCGAGTGCTGCTCCTGCGGCACACAACCGAGGAGCGAGGAGCTTAAAGTGCACTTCGAAGTCCCACCGGGGGTCGAGTACCAGGCCGAGGTATTTGAGTTGACCATCGACCGGGACTTTGGACCCCTCCACTCGGACACGAAGCCCCAACCTAACCTAACCTAACCTAACCTAACCTTTTTTTTTTTTTTTTTTTTATCGAAGAGAAATCCATTTACGGACTATCCACAGTTGGCTAGACTGCAGACGCGTGTGGGACTCACCCAACAAATGCTGGGAATACCCACTAAAACTCTCCGGTTTCCAACTAAGCCCTTAGTGGCGGCGAAGTGGGGTCCTGATAGATTTCACCACTTCGCCTCCGGGCTGCCCAGCTCGAACGCTAGGCTCCACCGTACTGCTCTAGGGGAAACGCTAGAGCAGTGTCAGACCGTGACGACCATAGTGCAATGGCGTGCGTGAGGCTTATCACGCACGCCAGCCGCCAATGGTAGGATCATCAGGCAGGGCCAAAGCTACACAGGCCCGCCCTCTCCTACCAACCATGCTGCATTAACGGTGCAATACCGCTGTGGCCGCGGTGGACAGGCTGAGAGGCAACGACACACCAACACAACTCTTCCCCCGCGGCCCCACCCCGATCGCATTGGGTAGAATGAGTGGCAGTCTGACTCTGACACTCACTCATCCCAACGCGCTCCACCATGTCGCAAACTGCAGAGCGACCCTGCCAAAGCCGCGGTGGACAGGCTGAGCGGCAACGAAACACCGACACAACTCTCCCACCGCGGCTCCACCTCGGCCGTGAAAGGAACGAAGGAAGCCTAGACAAGCTGGATGACCCAGACCAGCCGGAAGCCCAGACACTCCCTTCCCTCCACAGTCCACCACCTAGCCGCAAGCGGCCTCCGCATCCGAACGAGCCCACGATTGGGCCCATTTGAGCGGTCCTCCGTTCCGGGTTATTTGCCATTGGTGAGCAATTGAGCAAAAATTACTCAACCAATGCCCAGGGTACACCGGCCAGCCTCGCCGTTCTCCCAGGACGTATCCCGAAGAGACAGGCGAGAATCCGGCTCACGAGGAGGTTACCTGGCAAGTACCCCAACCTAACCTAACCTAACCTAACCTAACCTTTTTTTTTTTTTTTTTTTTTATCGAAGAGAAATCCATTTACGGACTATCCACAGTTGGCTAGACTGCAGACGCGTGTGGGACTCACCCAACAAATGCTGGGAATACCCACTAAAACTCTCCGGTGTCCAACTAAGCCCTTAGTGGCGGCGAAGTGGGGTCCTGATAGATTTCACCACTTCGCCTCCGGGCTGCCCAGCTCGAACGCTGGGCTCCACCGTACTGCTCTAGGGGAAACGCTAGAGCAGTGTCAGACCGTGACGACCATAGTGCAATAGCGTGCGTGAGGCCAATCACGCACGCCGGCCGCCAATGGTAGGATCATCAGGCAGGACCAAAGCGACACAGGCCCGCCCTCTCCTACCAACCATGCTGCATTAACGGTGCAGTACCGCTGTGGCCGCGGTGGACAGGCTGAGAGGCAACGATACACCAACACAACTCTTCCCCCGCGGCCCCACCCCGATCGCAGTGGGTAGAATGAGTGGCAGTCTGACTCTGACACTCACTCATCCCAACGCGCTCCACCATGTCGCAACCTGCAGAGCGACCCTGCCAAAGCCGCGGTGGACAGGCTGAGCGGCAACGAAACACCGACACAACTCTCCCACCGCGGCCCCACCTCGGCCGTGAAAGGAAGGAAGGAAGCCCAGACAAGCTGGATGACCCAGACCAGCCGGAAGCCCAGACACCCCCTTCCCTCCACAGTCCACCACCTAGCCGCAAGCGGCCTCCGCATCCGAACAAGCCCACGATTGGGCCCATTTGAGCGGTCCTCCGTTCCAGGTTATTTGCCATTGGTGAGCAATTGAGCAAAAATTACTCAACCAATGCCCAGGGTACACCGGCCAGCCTCGCCGTTCTCCCAGGACGTATCCCGAAGAGACAGGCGAGAATCCGGCTCACGAGAAGGTTACCTGGCAAGTACCCCAACCTAACCTAACCTAACCTAACCTAACCTAACCTAACCTAACCTAACCTAACCAAACCTGCGGCTGGACCTAGAATTTAAAACTAACACCAATATCTCAGAGAACAACTTAAGAGAGTTTATTACAGACAAAAAAAAAGAGAAAGGACTTTCTGAAATACTTGGACTCCATCTTCTCAGTCGCTGTGAAAAGAAACAGCACACCAACCACTTCATCACAAACGGTGCAGAACACAGCGACTGTTCATCAAACATCCTCAGCGGTACTCCGCACCCAAACCCAACAAAGGGATAAAAACCAGAAAACTCTCAAATATACAGCCAGTGCAGTTGCACAATCAATAGATGACAAGATAAGAAAAACCATGAACAA
Source organism: Apoda limacodes (assembly GCA_946406115.1). Lineage (NCBI taxonomy): Eukaryota > Metazoa > Arthropoda > Insecta > Lepidoptera > Limacodidae > Apoda > Apoda limacodes. The sequence goes on from OX291552.1 coordinate 69,472, forward strand.
CCCTGTCTTCTCAGTTGCAGCCAGGAATATCACACTTACAACTCCACCACCAACGGTGCAGGGCACCTCCACAGCCCATCAAACAATCTCCACCGTACCCGATGCCCAATCTCCCAGAATCGTCACGCTACAGACACTCCTAGAGAGTGGCGAGACTGGGAGCCCAGGAATCAAAATAAAAGGAGTGGCACTATTCATGAACTGCAACTCTGAAAAACTTGGAATAAGTTTTTGCCAAACAACCTCATCAAAGGTAGTCGCCATTTCACCGGGCCTGGCAAAACTTAAAAACAATGACACCAACAAAACAAACATCAAAAAACGACTATATGACGAATTACTCGGCATAGTCATAACAAATCAAGTCTGCAAAATCCTCCGAGTACAGAATAAAACAATAGTACTACTCGAATCACACAATGAAACAGACCAATTTCAAAAAGCCTGTGCTCTACTAACCGAATTGAGTGAATCCAAAGATACCTTCACTCCACGGAAAATAAGCATAGACTCCATGACCGTCAGTTTCATTAAGGGCCACACGAAAAACTATGTCGGATGCATCAAAGCCTCACATTATCATGACATCGTCATATACGGGAACAGGGGAGAAAATCTAAACCATCTAAAGTCTCCAAACCCGTCCCGCATACAACCAACAGACTGCTGGGGGCACCCAGTAGACGACACCACAAGTGGCTCAGAAAGACTCCAGGTAAAGGAAACCATAGTCGCACAGGGAACGTCGAAGGGCTCCACTTAAGACAAAGAACACCAAAAAACTATGATTCAATCTATCAGTGCCGCAGCAACATCCATACCCAACATACTGGCCAGAAAAATAAGGAAACTTAAAAATGACCACAACCAGGGCACTGCAGCACTCACATTCCTTAAAAAACACAAACAAAGAGAGAAAAGAAGCTGTCCAAACAAACTACACTAGCCGACCAGGGGATAGTGACACCTCCAAACCTCAGGAAAGCCGACTCAATTAAAGACCACTACATCAACGCCTTTCTGGAATATAAAGCCATCCTAGTAGCATCAAAGACGCCTTTTATAGGGAAAGTGAAGGATATCTAAAAATCATACTTGAAGAAACTGAGGCCACAATCTATGATAACAACACTTCCCAAACCATCAAAGGGAAGCCAATCACCACACATATGGTAGCATATAACTCATCGGAAGGCTTTGTCGAAGCGAACAAAGAAGAGACTGAAAGAACCGGCAACATCACCTTCAAGGCAACGGAGCAGGACCCATTAGTAGTGACTACTAAAGATACAAAAGTGTGGCTCATAGATAAAATCCTGGAAATGGCAAATACAATATCCATAACTGCCACAGGAGAGCCATCTTTGGACAACTGGTCACCACCAATTATCAAATGGGTAAACGGAGTCCCCGGCTGCGGCAAGACAACATGGGTAATCAACAACTTTAACACCGTAGACGACATCATAACAACAACAACCTCCGAAGCCGTAAAAGACCTGCGAGCAAAGATCGAGGGTAAATACAATATTAAAACAAACAGGAAAGTTCGTACAATGGCCTCGATCTTAGTCAACGGTGTCCATCCCACAGAAAAGACCTACTGCAGGAGACTAATAGTCGACGAAGCCCTAATGAACCACTTCGGAGCCGTGGTAATGACAACGGTAATCACTGGGGCAAAGGAAATCCTTATAATTGGAGATATAAACCAACTGCCCTACATTGACCGACAAAATCTTTTTACGTGACGCTCGGTTCTCGACGCGTTGCAGGCGGCTTTAGCTGTTGAGGTGGGAGTGTGCGCGGAATAGCTGCGGGGTACTCGCGGGCTGCGGGGTATGCACGGGCTGCGGGCGGATGGAGTGCTATGACGGGTAGTTGGTGACTCATTCGGCGACGACTGTTGATATTCAGACTCAGGCTCAGCTGAGTCGCTTACAATTTGTTTTGCATCTACCTTCAATTTCTCTTTGTATTTCTGGTCGTTTGAAATACATTCGAATGACTGTTGATTGTCTTGCTCGGTGTTGTTTAGCGATGAGTTATGTATGTGTGGAATTTCCATAGGTCCACTTTCAAGTAGCCATGCTCCTCGTCTTTGGTTCACATTGTAAGCAGATGTAGGCGGTAACGAATAATTTTTCAACTGTAATAGCTCCGATTTAATTTTACTCAATTCAGTTTGCGTAACATAAGTCGACTTTATACCTTATAATTCATTTTCTAACTGAAGAAGGTCCTTTAAGAGCTTAGTACAGTCGAGATGATCGAATAAGACGGGTGGAAGTTTCTCAAGGTCCCTCGCACAGAAAATAGGAATCATATCTGGTTCTGTTGATTTAAACACATTAGCAATATCAGCCAGGTTCCTTTCGCCCTTTCCTTTATTTTTAAGCTTTATTTTTATATTTTTAGTAGGGATCGATTCAAACAGAAGCGTTTTCAACTTTTGGATTTCTTCGCTAGAGAACGAGGAAATACATATCCGCACCAGTGTTTATTCGTCGATTACAGATACTTTATTTTGAATATATGACAACATTTCGTCAATACAATCGCCATAATTAACACGATACGCACGTCACGTTTCGTTTCGTAGGTACAATAATACGACCTCACAGAGGCGAAGCGAGCGCGTGACTATAAAGATAATAAAAAAAAAGATATAAACAAAAACTAATGGAATATATATATATTTTTTTTTTTTTTTTTTTTTTATACCTCTAAGGTGGCAAACAAGCTTACGGCCCGCCTGATGGTAAGCGGTCACTGTAGCCTATGGACGCTTGCAACACCAGGGGTATCACTTGCGCGTTGCCGACCCTTCAGAAATCTAATAACTTCTTTCTTGAAGAACTCCATACTGTAGTCCTTGCAGAAAACCTTGGCAGGGAGCTCATTCCACAACTTAAGCGTTCGCGGGAGGAAGTTTTTCTGAAACCGCACTGTACGCGACCATTTAGGTTCTAAAGTGTGAGAATGAATTCCCTGCCGATGGCGAGCGGTGCGATGGTAGAAAGTAGCCGTGGGCATCATTTCGAACAATTCCTCAGAACACAACCCATTGTACAAGCGGTAGAACACACACAGTGAGGCAAAGTCTCTCCTCAGACTTAAGGGCTCGATACCGCAAGTGAGTTTGGAATCGTCGACAATTCTCACAGCCCGTCGTTGAACCGAGTCAAAAGGGCCAAGCTGGTATCCGGGTGCACCTGCCCAGAGATGGCAGCAGTACTCCATATGGGGCCGAACCTGCGACTTGTAAAGTAACAACCTTTGCCCCGACGTGAAGTACTGCTTCGCTCTGTTGAGTACACCAAGTTTTTTGGACGCCAGCTTCACCTTATCTCGTAAATGATCTCGGAACTGAACATCGCTGGAGATGTCGACACCAAGGATCCCAATGCTCTTGGAGATGGAGAGGGGAGTGTTCTGGAATTGTGGGACCACAATGAATGGAGTTTTCTTAGCGGTGAACGCGCACACTTGTGTCTTTGTAGGGTTGAATCGGACCAAGTTTACCCGTCCCCAGTCAGAGACCTGGGACAGTGTGGTCTCAATTTGAGACACAAGTTCTTTGCGGTTTTCCTCTACATCGGAACGAGGGATGTTTGCACGACCCGTGTAAAAAGCGTCTCCAGTACTGTCATCTGCATAGCAATGTATGTTGTTGATGTCCAACATGTCATTGATATGCAGTAGAAACAGCGTAGGAGACAGCACAGAGCCTTGCGGGACACCAGCATTAATGTCCATGCTATCAGAGCAACTACCGTCAACTACGGTTCGTATGCGTCTGCCGGACAAAAAGCTAGCCACCCATTTGCACAAACCCTCGGGCACTCCGTAAGATGGCAACTTCGATAGAAGACCGCGGTGCCAGACCCGATCGAACGCCTTCGCTATGTCCAGGCTACATGCCAATGCCTCCCCCTGACTCTCAATGGCTGGTGCCCATCGGTGTGTGAGATACACTAGAAGGTCACCAGTCGAGCGACCGTGGCGAAAGCCATATTGACGGTCACTAACCAGATCGTGTACTTCTAGGTATCTTAGAAGCTGTGTGTTGATCACACGCTTCATCACCTTAGAGAGGAGAGAGGTAATAGCGATAGGCCTGTAATTCGATGGATCTGATCTATCGCCCTTTTTGGGCACCGGGTGCACATTCGCAGTCTTCCATGAAGACGGAAATTGCCTAGTGTGGTAGGAAAGCGCGAAGAGGCGCGTGAGTACAGGACATAACTCAGGAGCACACTGCTTAAGCACCACTGCTGGTATACCGTCTGGCCCACTCGACTTATGAACGTCTAGAGAAAGCAACGCCCGCCTGACCTCCTGCTGCGTTATGGAGATTCCGGCATGGTCTTACCGCACCACGGTATAGTAGGTGGTACAGCGCCTTCATCGTTCATATTCGAGTTCGAGGCAAAGAGACTGCCCAGTAGATCGGCTTTCTCTTTAGCACTATGGGCCAAGTCACCATCGGTCTTTCGCAGTGGTGGTAACGACGACTGGCAGAAGTTCCCTTCGGCAGCTTTGGCAAGCGACCAGAAAGCACGACTCCCAGAAGGATAGCTCGCAAGTCGCCCACCTATTTTGCCGATGAATTGGAATTTTGCTCTGGCAGTTGCTTTCTTACTGAACCTCGAGGCAGCATTTAATTTGCGTTTTAACTCAGATCCTTATTAAAACGAGCCGTGGTCCAAGCCTCATATGCATTTTGCTTAAGAATTTTAGCTTTTCTGCAAGACCTATTAAACCACGGTCGTTTTTTGACGCCGGCAGCTACTCGCGGGTTAGGAATATAGCATTCCATACCAGCAAAGATTGTCTCAGTGACTGCGGCTGCGCAGACGTCAGGATCTTCTGAGGTAAAGCAGATCTGCCTCCACGGGTACGATGCGTAAAATTCTCGCAATCCATCCCAGTCTGCCGACTTATAGTGCCACACACGACGCCAATTAGTTGGCCCAGAAGGATCAGGTTGTGTGCATGACACTTGAGTCCGAACGAGACAGTGGTCCGAGGAGCCAAGAGGCGCATCCACTGAGACGGAGTACCCGTCCGGACGAGTAGTCAGCAGAAGGTCCAGTAAGGAGCTCGTATGTTCCTCTATATCTGGTATTCTCGTTGGAGAAAGTACCAGCTGAGAGAAACCATAGGTCAGAGCAAATTCATGAGCAGATAACCCAGCATAGTTATTGGTTCGAGAACTGAGCCACTCGCGATGGTGGGCGTTAAAGTCTCCCAAAATAACTAGTTCTGCTGTGGGATATTGCTCTAGAACTTTGTCAGTCGTCAAACTCAGGTGTTCAAGTCAAAGAGTCGAGTTACGTCCGTGTCACCGCTATGAGACCTGTATAGGCACGCATAGATACGAGTGTGGCCGCCGTAATCTACGCGCACCCGCAATATCGACAGGTCCCTGTCTTCAAGGCTATGAAGGCGGCGACAGCAGATATCCTCCCGGACGAACATACATACACCGGCACGACTCATAAAATTGTGTTCGAGTTTGTAGCCGGGATAGTGAAGGTATGATGTGTCGGCCGGGCATATCCATCTGCGTCTCCGTTAGAAAAAGAATGGTCGGCTGCGCAGTTTCGAGATGGTGGTGGACTGCGTTAAGATTTGCGTGAATACCCCTGATGTTGCAAAAATCCACATTATATGTGGATGGAGTAGCCGCTGTGCAAACTCTTTTCTTTTTCTGTCTTCTGGCCATTATATATATAAAAAAAAGTTACTAAGACTAAGGATGAGGATTCACTGCACAGACAGCATAGAGGTCAAAAGGTGCGGTTCTAAGACTGCCGAAGCTCGCCACAGATGATACGGTTGCTGGCACGGCGGGCGGAAGGGCCCCTGATCCCCCTCTGTTGTAGTAGCCGGGTCCACTCCGGTCTCCTTCTCCGGCACGACTACCACTTCAGATACTTTACACAGGCTGGCGAATCAGCCTCCCAGGGCGGAGATTAATTCCCTGGGTTCGGGATCCCGTTCAACCTGCGGGCGGCCAGCGGTCAGCCGTTTCATCAGGTCTCCCTGACCGCCGAACCAGCACGCCGCGTCTACGCCGAGCATGACAGCAACAAGCACCGCCGGTCCTCCGCTGTCCGCGCAGCGAATCCTCAAAGAGCTCTGGCAACCTTACTCACCGCCAGGAACACAACATTACTCAATGTTAGTGTTATTATGGCCGCGGTTTTCTGTAAGGTGGAGGTACTTCCCCAGTTCGGGCCGCTCATTCGAGCAAGTACTCGCTATGCCCTGCTTTAGTTGTTCGGATGGCTTATTCGAGCAAGTACTTGCAGTGCCCTACCTCTCTTAAAATATATATACAATACAATACAATACAAATATCCTTTATTGCACAAAACAAAAACACAAACTTATTGTAAAAATAATATTAAAAAACATGTACAACAGGCGATCTTATCGCCAGATGGCGATTTCTACCAGATAACCTATGTTGGTATTGATATACAAATTTAAAATATTGGAATGGTAGGATGTGCAAAATTGTACAAAAACTGAAATAAAGATATAAGTAACATAGAATAAGAATAGTATAAATTACCAAATAAATAAATAACTACAAAATACATAAATACCCTTATACATAAAATATAAAATACATAAATTCCTTACATAAAAATACATAAACTACACATAAATAAAACAATCATAACTTAAATATTCAAGTGTCTACATCAGAAGAACAGAGGGAGCAAAACAACAAGGTTATGCGAGATTTAAAAAATGCTTTTTCACTTGTGCTTTGAAGGTTGTAAGTGATTGTGCTTTTCGGATATCTACTGGGAGAGAGTTCCACAATCGCACTGCTTGTACGGTGAAGGAATCATCGTAAAATTTTGAGTTGTGACTCGGTGTATTAAGTAATAAATTAGAGGAGGAACGCAAAGAGGCATAGTAACCAAAACGCTCTTTGAGATAAGAAGGGTAGCTAGGATTGAACAGCACACAGTAAAGAAGTGAAAGAATATGAGCATTCCGGCGAAAACGAATTGGGAGCCACTTGAGCTTCACGCGGAAATTGGAAATATGGTCATATTTGCGTAATCCAAATATAAACCGAATACAGAGATTTTGTAGTCGCTCAAGTTTGTTTAATTGGTCTTCAGTTAAATCAGGATAGCTAGCATCGGCGTAATCGAGTATGGGAAGCAAAAGAGAGTGTGCAAGAACAATTTTAGTGTCCGTGGGTAGGAAATTTTGCAGCCTTCTTAGGGAACCTACAGCGGAAAACATTTTCTTACTGACCTCGGCTATCTGTGAAGTCCAAGACATACTACTATCTATAATAATACCTAGATTCTTAACCTGGTCATTATAAGGTATAAATACATTGTCTACACAAACTTTTGGGAGACTAACCCAGTTTATTCTAGACATAAACTTTGGACTGCCTAGTATTATGGCCTGGGTTTTTGCTGAGTTTATTTTTATGCCAAAGGCTTTGCTCCATTCTGAAATTTTGAGGAGATCAGAGTTTATCAAACCTATCGTTTGAAATAAATCATCAAAAGTTGTTTGATTATAGACCTGGAGATCGTCTGCATACATGTGGTGGAGAGAAGAAAGTTGGTGAGTAATTGAATTAATAAAAATCGCAAATAAGAGAGGAGATAAAACACCACCTTGCGGAACACCGGCAACTATGTGGCACCAATCTGAAAAAATGTTATCGAATTTGATACTTTGCCTACGTCCACGCAAGTAGCTCTGAAACCATGCAACCACCGTTGGAGATATGTTAAGAGAACGCAATAACTCCAACAACACATCAAAATCGACAGTAATGCATTACTAAAATCAAGTAACGTTAATACTGTGAGCTGTTTATTGTCCATTCCCATGCGAATGTCATCCGTGATTTTAACTAGAGCCGTAACAGTACTATGTCCTGCACGAAATGCTGATTGAAGAGGATTTAATAGGTTATTTCGTGTCAAAAACAGGTTTAGTTGTTTTTGGACAAGACGCTCAAGGACTTTGGATAAAAAAGGAAGAATAGAAATAGGACGAAAATCAGAAAGATTAGAAGGATTCGATTTTTTTGGCAAAGGAATTATGTGAGCGTCCTTCCATGCCATAGGAAATGTACAACAGGAAATAGAATGATTAAGGATTTTTGTAATTGTAGGACAGATAATATCAATTATATAAATTATCATGTTACGGCTTATATCGTCGTTACCGACTGCATTGGAAGTAATGGCGAGAACGTTCTTCTTAACATCACAATCGGTGAATTGTGTAAAAGTAAAAGGAGAGAAATCAGGAGTTGGTAGTGAGGAAAGATTATTTAAAGTATTGGTTTTCGCAATACCATCAAAGATAGAAGAGGAAGTGAAGTGTTGATTTAGGAGATTAACATTGATGTTTGGCGGAAGTGAATTCTGAGATGATTTGCCAACTCCTATTGATTTTAGAAATTTCCATACTTTAGACGGATTTTCATTTTCAACTGATTTATGAATGTGGCGTCGCTGCGCGTCTCTACACATTGTATTGCAGCGATTCCGTAAAAGTCTATAATTTTCTAGATTGGCATCAGTAGGATTTCTTTTATATTTGGATTTAGCATTGTTTTTCTTAGCCATCAGTGCTTTGATTTCCTCTGTTAACCAGGGAGCAGGAAGATGTTTTACTCTGACTGGTCGGATAGGTGCATGCACATCATAAAGTTTAGTTAACATAGAGTTGAAAAGCATAATTTTTTCATCAACTGAAGGAGATTTATCAATTACAGTCCAGTCTAAGTTGCTAGCATCTTCATGAAGAAGCTTTATATCCATGGCACTAAAATTGCGTTGCAGAAGTATTCTCGATTTTGCTTTAGGGGGACGTATTTTATAAGAAAGATATAATAAATCATGATAGGAAAAAGCATCAGCTGAACATTGACCATGCTTAGCGACGTGTTCAGAAGAAGAAACAAAAATTAAATGTAAAAGAGAAGGAGAGCAATTTGGATAGAAGTGAGTGGCTTGTAGCGGTAGAATGTACATATTACTTGCCTCTACGATAGATCTCAGATGTTTAGCTCGTGAATCATTTTTAAGTATGCAAGTGTTGAAATCACCCATGATAATAGAATGTGTATATGTAGGTGTCAGGTCTTCTAGGAGCTTTTCAAATGTAGAAAAATAATTAACATGTACTGATGGACTATAGAAAACTCCTAGAAGAGCTTTACTATGGTGTAGGGTAATTTCAATAAATAAATATTCAGGTGTATTAGATTGAGGAGATTGATCAGAAGAACTAACAATTGAAAAAGGGATAGATGATCGAAGATAAATTGCCACTCCACCTTCAGTACGAAAAGTGCGATCATTGCGAATGAGCTGAAATCCTGGTATGCAGTAAGAAGTAGAGGGCAGACAGGGCTTAAACCAGGATTCAGACACAAGGATTGCATGAATGTTATTATTTCCCTCAAATGTAGCCAGCATATCAGAGTAATGAGCCGGAATGCTTTGGGAATTGATATGAACAACATTGAAATTTTTCACTTAGTCTGAGAAATGAGAATGGAGAGAGTCGTTTAACGAAGGAATGCTGTGAAAACTGTTATTGCCGTTCAAAACCTCAGAAGATGATGTTAATGACTGATAATCATTTATGCTATCATAACTGCTATCCATGTAAACACTTTAAATATTAAATATAATTATACTAAGTATATATAAAAATTAAAAGCAATATAATATAAATAAATAAAATATTAAAATTAAGTTTTAAAACTTGCTTAATTAATCAATTTCCGATTACCTGCCATTATTGTGTAACAAAATAAAAATAAGATAAAAAACACATAAAAAAAAAAAATAGTTTACACAGCCAGAGAATTGTTGAGAAAAGAAAAATAAAATAAAAACTTTTAGGTATATGATCAACAACGATGACGACGATAGACTGTAGAGAATAACGAAATAAAAACATATAATAATATACACAACGAGAGGTTAAAATGTAAAAATAAATTAAATGTTCAGCAAACTATGTCGACAATGGATAATATAGTACAGTTCCAGAGATACGTTCTGATGAACGATATTCTTTTATATAATTCAGTCGGTATGATCCATTGTCAATGGACTTAGATTCTAACTAATTTATTATTTAAATTAAAATGTAAAAGTACCTGGATTTATGCTGTTCAATAATTAATTATGGCTAAAAGATGACTATCCAGTCCAGAGAGAAAAAAAAACATAACTTGTTATCATCTGTGACTGTTTGTGACGTTTACGAATACAGACAAAGTAGGTACAAAATAAAAACTAGGGTAAAAAACAAAATAGATTACAATAATATTAATGAATAAACTGCTAAAAAGAAGCCTATTATAAATAGATACCTAGTTACTTATGTTTAGCAACTCTTCTGGATCTTTGTTGGGTTGTGTCGTCAGAGGTTTTGGTGGGATTTACAGCAGAATTAGTCGGGCAGACTGTAGCCGAATCAGGAATTTTTTTAAGTTCTGCTAGTGTGGTCACACGATACTTTGTTTTGTCAGCTCCAATAACGACTACGTAACCAGCCCTCGTCCAGCACTTTGTAATCCCGAACCGCTGTCGCGCTGACAGAAATACATCATGTCGTCGTTTGGTCAAAAATTCCGAAAACGTATATCCTGTGCCTTTGAGTGATGTTTTGGCAAACCATACTTTATTTCGGATTGAAATGTCAATGAACTTTATAAGCATTGGTCTTGGTTTGTCACTGGAAAGTCGTCCAATCCGTTGAGCATAACCAATATCACTTTTGCTTAAATTTGGCAATTTTAAATGATCCAGTACTTTCACCACAGAATCAGAAGCATGTTCATTTTTGGATTCAGCAAGTCCATGCAGCAAAAGAAACTTACAACGCCTCCTCATCTCTTGCTCATCAAGTTCACTGGTCAACAACTCTACTTGGCTTTGCAAGTTGCTAAGTGCTGTGTTTACAAATGATTTAAATAGTGTTAAGTCAGAAGCAATACCAGTTACAGTTGGTGTTATAGCTGTTGAAGTAGCTTTATGGAGATCCTGCTGGAACTCAGTCATCTTGGTATTAAATAATTCCATAAGATCTGTCATTGACTGTTTCATGGCCTCCATCTTGAAATATTGATACAGCTGAGATATTGTGTTGAAATGGTTTTTTTGAGGAGTTTTTGTAGGAGATAACACTTTATGGCAGGTAATCAATATTATAGTATCATAATATAACTAATTCAACAAGTTTTATTGCTAAATTATAATAAAAATAAATAAATTTCTTAGCAAGCAGTGCAAACAATTTGCACACCTACCCTACATATATATATATGTGTACTTAAACTTAACAATATTCGATGTAAATAAATTATCCCTACATATATCTTATGAAATGTTAATTCTTCTCAATATACTAACAAAACAGAGTTGCACCAGGAACCCATAAATCAAACAAGGATATTAAATATTGATAAATCGAACCAAATGTTGCAACAACAATAGCAACAATTTTCATCCGTCTTTTACTCAAAAAAAAAAAAACGTAACCTAACCTTTCAAAGTTATTGAGATCATTTCGTAACAAGTCACAATCTTGATTGTTTTGAATAATTCGATATACTTTAGTTTCATCTGCATATGGTAAAGTTAGGAAGGTTTTTATTTATGTCGTTGACATACAGGATAAATTAAAGGGGGCCAAGATGTGATCGTTGTGGAATGCCTGAACTAATGGGTTTATGGTGCGATGTGTAACCTGCTAGTACTTATTCTTATTTCGATATTATTTATCTCTACAAAATTCTCAACAACTATATCGATGCCCCCCCCCCTTGCTTCTACATAACATTTCTTTTAGAGTTCCAACAAAAATGAGCGAACTTGCCGCAAAAGGATCTTTTTTTTTTAATCGCAATTATGCAGCTCATTGTTTTATAACTCGTGCCTGCACTCTTTATAACTCGTGCCTGCACTCTTTATAATAACAAATTGACTGGTACTGATATATTTTTGGAGTCTTTAACCGTGTATAAAAAACTTACTAAACAATGTGTCTCGGCCACCACCAGCACCACTGCCACTGGGGTGTGATTTAATTGCATAAATCAGCTCTTGGGTATATACACCACTGTTTATTATTTTATTTCTGTTAGTATTTTGATGTATAAATTATATTTTTTTTGTTTTTTCTATTTACTTAAATGTTTTCATAAAGTATAATAATATTCACTCTATTGATAGTTGTATATATGCTTTAAAACTATGTATATTGGTAATAAGTTTATGTTACAAAATAGGAGACTATAGGTTTACAAGTAATATCATAAATAATATATTTATATCGGTAGCGCTCAATTCGGCAAAATAGCCACACAGCTCTCGATGAGCGGGGCAAGCTTTGGGGGAGGGGGCTAGGAATCACCCTAAGGTCCATCCCAAATTTACGCACACACTATACAGCACGTAAAATAAAAATATAAACCCGGGAGCAAAAGTTGGTGTCGTGCAAGTTCCATCGGCGTAGTATTTATATGATAAATGGTGCACACGTAGGTAACAGGAGTACGAGTATAAACCAATTAATGGTTCACACGTGGGTAAGAGAATTACGATTATAAACCAATTACCTAACATGTAAGATCCAAAAGCTAGCCAAAAAAGTTGTAACAGCCATTGTCTTGATTCAACTTCTGTGTTAATATATAAATATGTCTAAAATTTCATATAAAATACAATATAAAAAATCATCTATCTAATAAAACACATCGCACGTAATTTAATTCCACTGCATTTATTTTACATTTTTTTATAAAAGTAGTACACCACGTACCTAATCGAATGCGTAACCGAATAGGAAGTCGTGGTAAGGATTCAGAGAGAAAGGCGGTCGGCATCGGCTGCGAGCTGCTCGATGTTGGCGCGGTGCAGGCGCATGGCGGCGCGTCCCTCGGTGAGGCGCAGATCGCACGCACCGAGATGCGCGTAGAACGCGAGCGCCGGCGCGTTGCTTTCTAGGACGTGCCAGTCAATACGGTGCACACCTTCCACCACCGCCATCTGTCAGAAATCACGACTTAAGTCTTTCAACCGATCAAGTTGCGCATCCACTTTACCTTGTTATTTTTGATTTCATTGACTTACAAAACTACAGATTAATGAATATCTACGATAAACAAATACCTAAGTCAAAAAATAAATCAAAACCTTACAGGGTTACAGGTTAAGTTTTCGATAGCCGGACTAGAATCAGTAAATATTAAAGAAAATATATTTGTGTAGTAACATGTATGCAAGCATGTATTTATTTTTTATTGTGCGGAAAAGAATGAATGACTAACCCGTTTCGGACAAGCATGGTTTCATCGTACCCCAGCAGTGCAGTCGCTCAGTCGTCGCGTCAGTCGCTCATAACTGTATGCGAGTCAAACCTCGGTATACGTGAACTGTACACGTGAATTCAACTGGAACCGGCCAGTTGTCGTTGGTGTAGTGATTTTCGGTTTAAGTGCGAATGTAAGTGGAATTAAGGGTTGTCAAGTAGAAGTCCAGCCCGCATTCGTCACCGTTAGAAGAGCAGTCCGGCCCCCCGTGACCAAGTGACCTGAAGAGGCGCGTCCCCCCATCCACAACGAGTTCAGACAAATACGGTACCTACCTTACACACCACATCTATACTCATACATGACTCGTCAAAAAATGGAAAAATATAGATCAAAACGTAAGTACAAAACAAAGCAATTAGCTATTTCGCGGCCCAGTTTACGGCACAATTTTGTTAGCAGAGCGTGGTTCGTTACAAACTACTTTTTTGACTTTTTTTTGTTTTATTTGGGTCGTATTACAAATCTTTTAGGCCACGTCTTTTTTTTTTTTTTTTTTTTTTTTTTTTTTTTTTTTTTTTTATACCACTAAGGTGGCAAACAAGCCTACGGTCCGCCTGATGGTAAGCGGTCACCGTAGCCTATGGACGCTTGCAACACCAGGGGCATCACTCGCGCGTTGCCGACCCTTCAGAAATCTAATAACTTCTTTTTTGAAGAACCCCATACTGTAGTCCTTAGAGAAAACCTTGGCAGGGAGCTCATTCCACAACCCAAGGGTTCGCGGGAGGAAGTTTCTCTGAAACCGCACTGTTCGCGACCATTTTGGTTCCAAAGTGTGAGAATGAATTCCCTGTCGATGGCGAGCGGTGCGATGGTAGAAAGTAGCCGTGGGCATCATTTCGAACAATTCCTCAGAACACAATCCATTGTACAAGCGGTAGAACACACACAGGGAGGCAAAGTCTCTCCTCAGACTTAAGGGTTCGATACCGCAAGTGAGTTTGGGATCGTCGACAATTCTCACAGCCCGTCGTTGAACCGAGTCAAAAGGGCCAAGCTGGTATCCGGGTGCACCCGCCCAGAGATGGCAGCAGTACTCCATATGGGGCCGGACTTGCGACTTGTAAAGTAGCAACCTTTGCCCCGACGTGAAGTACTGCTTCGCTCTGTTGAGTACACCAAGTTTTTTGGACGCCAGCTTTACCTTGCCTAGCAAATGATCTCGGAACTGAACATCGCTGGAGATGTCAACGCCAAGGATCCCAATGCTCTTGGAGATGGAGAGGGGAGTGTTCTGGAATTGTGGGACTACAGTGAATGGGGTTTTCTTAGCGGTGAATGCGCAGACTTGTGTCTTTGAAGGGTTGAATCGGACCAAGTTTTCCCGCCCCCAGTCAGAGACCTTGGACAGACCGATCTCGATTTGAGACACAAGTTCTTCACGCTTTTCCTCCACAACGGAACGTGGGATGCTTGCACGGCCCGTGTAATAAGCGTCTCCAGTACTGTCATCTGCATAGCAATGTATGTTGTTGATGTCCAACATATCATTGATGTGCAGTAGAAACAGCGTAGGAGACAGCACAGAGCCTTGCGGGACACCAGCATTAATGTCCATGCTATCAGAGCAACTACCGTCAACTACGGCTGTATGCTTCTGCCGGACAAAAAGCTAGCCACCCATTTGCACAAACCCTCGGGCACTCCGTAAGAAGGCAACTTCGATAGAAGACCCCGGTGCCAGACCCGATCGAACGCCTTCGCTATGTCTAGGCTACATGCCAATGCCTCCCCCTGACTCTCAATGGCTAGTGCCCATCGGTGTGTGAGATACACTAGAAGGTCACCAGTCGAGCGACCGTGGCGAAAGCCATATTGACGGTCACTGATCAGGTCGTGTTTTTCTAGGTATCTCAAAAGCTGTGTGTTGATCACACGCTCCATCACCTTGGAGAGGAGAGAGGTTATAGCGATAGGCCTGTAATTCGATGGATCTGATCTATCGCCCTTTTTGGGCACCGGGTGCACATTTGCAGTCTTCCATGAAGACGGAAATTGCCTAGTGTGGTAGGAAAGCGTGAAGAGGCGCGTGAGTACAGGACATAACTCAGGAGCACACTGCTTAAGCACCACTGCTGGTATGCCGTCTGGCCCACTCGACTTATGAACGTCTAGGGAAAGCAACGCCCGCCGGACCTCGCGCTGTGTTATAGTGATTTCCGGCATGGTCTTACCGCACCACGGTAAAGTAGGTGGTACAGCGCCTTCGTCGTTCACATTCGAGTTAGAGGCAAAGAGACTGCCCAATAGATCGGCTTTCTCTTTTGCACTGTGGGCCAAGTCACCATCGGTCTTTCGCAGTGGTGGTAATGACGACTGGCAGAAGTTCCCCTCGGCAGCTTTAGCAAGCGACCAGAAAGCACGACTCCCAGAAGGATAGCTCGCAAGTCGCCCACCTATTTTGCCGATGAATTGGAATTTTGCTCTGGCAGTTGCTTTCTTACTGAACCTCGAGGCAGCATTTAATTTGCGTTTTAACTCAGAAATATTCGGATCCTTATTATTACGAGCCGTGGTCCAAGCCTCATACGCAGTTTGCTTAAGAATTTTAGCTTCTCTGCAAGGCCTATTAAACCACGGTCGTTTTTTGACGCCGGCAGCTACTCGCAGGTTAGGAATGAAACATTCCATACCAGCGAGGATTGTCTCAGTGACTGCGGCTGCGCAGACGTCAGGATCTTCTGAGCTATAGCAGATCTGCCTCCACGGGTACGATGCATAAAATTCTCGCAATCCATCCCAGTCTGCCGACTTATAATGCCACACACGACGCCAATTAGTTGGCCCAGAAGGATCGGGTTGTGTGCATGACAATCGAGTCCGGATGAGACAGTGGTCCGAGGAGCCAAGAGGCGCATCCACTGAGACGGAGTATCCATCCGGACGTGTAGTCAGCAGAAGGTCCAGTAAGGAGCTTGTATGGTCCTCTATATCTGGTATTCTCGTTGGAGAAAGTACCAGCTGAGAGAATCCATAGGTCAGAGCAAATTCATGAGCAGATATCCCTGCATAGTTATTGGTTCGAGAACTGAGCCACTCACGATGGTGGGCGTTAAAGTCTCCCAAAATAACTACTTCTGCTGTAGGATATTGCTCTAGAACTTTGTCAGTCGTCAAACTCAGGTGCGTGAAGAGTCGAGTTACGTCCGTGTCACCGCTATGAGACCTGTATAGGCACGCATAGATACGAGTGTGGCCCCCATGATCTACGCGCACCCACAATATCGACAGGTCCCTGTCTTCAAGGCTATGAAGTCGGCGACAGCAGATATCCTCCCGGACGAACATACATACACCGGCACGACTCAAAAAATTGTGCTCGAGTTTGTAGCCGGGATAACGAAGGTATGATGTGTCGGCCGGGCAGGATATCTGCGTCTCCGTTAGAAAAAGAATGGTTGGCTGCGCAGTCTCGAGATGGTGATGGACTGCGTTAAGATTTGCGTGAATACCCCTTATGTTGCAAAAATCTACATTATATGTGGATGGAGTAACCGCTGTCAAAACTCTTTTCTTTTTTCTGTTCCTGGCCATTTTGTTTGAAGTAACTTAGACTACGGATGAGGATTCACTGCACAGACAGCTTAGAAGACAAAAAGTTGCGGTACTAAGACTGCCGAAGCTCAACACAGATGATGCGGTTGCTGGCACGGCGGGCGGAAGGGCCCCTGATCCCCCTCTGTTGTAGTAGCCGGGTCCACTCCGGTCTCCTTCTCCGGCACGACTACTACTTCAGAGACTTTACACAGGTTGGCGGATCAGCCTCCCAGGGCGGAGATTAAGTGATCCCTGGGTTCGGGAACCCGTTCAACCTGCGGGCGGCCAGCGGTCAGCCGTTTCATCAGGTCTCCCTGACCGCCGAACCAGCACGCCGCGTCTACGCCGAGCAATGACAGCAACAAGCACCGTCGGTCCTCCGCTGTCCGCGCAGCGAATCCTCAAAGAGAGAGCTCTGGCAACCTTACTCACCGCCAGGAACACAACACTACTCAATGTTAGTGTTATTGTGGCCGCGGTTTTCTGTAAGGTGGAGGTACTTCCCCAGTTCGGGCCGCTCATTCGAGCAAGTACTCGCTATGCCCCGCTTTATTTGTTCGGGCAGCTTATTCGAGCGAATACTTGCAGTGCCCTACCTCTCTTAAACGTCGTGTTTACAGTTAATTACATTTACAATTCGTGACTTCGGATCACGTCGGGATAGTAGGTAAAGATAACTGGTCGTCTTATCTCATTGTTCGTTGGACAGTTTCAAACGTGTAATTACCTACTTTTATCTTTTTGTTCTGTAAAATAAAATTGGTAGGTATTGTTATTGCCGTCGGATCTATCGGAATAAATAGATTTTATATTTGTTGCTTTGTTACGGATTGTAAAATAACGTATTTATTTGTGTAATTGTGTGGACGGTTTCTTATCTACTCTTTATTACGTTACCGAACTTGTTGCTGTACATATATATAACAAACAGAATCGTTTGTTTATTGTTCTGTTTTGGTTTTTTTTTTGTGTGTGAATTTTAATTATAAAAAATGACTCCATCGATCAAGGAGCTCAATGCTATCTTAATGAACCTGGTTAGATGGTTCTTTTGTGCGGCTGCGTTTATCAAAAGGGAAGATAGCGTTTTCGCCTTGAAGCAAAGGGCTGAACAGTTTCCGACAAGAGTAAGCGAGTTGGATTCCGCTTATCAGGGTCTCTTGTCGATCACGGAATTATGACAACTGTATGTCAGTAGTGGACGATATTACAGAGGCTGTGACGAAGTCAGAGGCTAGCTCGCAGCCGGCAAGTAGGAAGGTTTCGGAACAAAAATGCAACGAAAGGTTGCCAACTCTGGATATCCCTCAATTAAGCGGATCATTGAATGAGCGGACAAACCTTATCACACTTTTAGATAGTATTGTACATCGCCGGACTGACTTATCAGACTCACAAAAATTAAGTTAATTCTTTACTTTTATCAGGGGTGAGCCGCTCGGTTTAGTAAAACATTTAGACACACCGATATCAATTACAATATAGCCAGAGAGTTGTTAGCTAAGCGTTCGTCCCCCGTACGGGCGTGGGTTCGTCTCCGCCGAATCGAACCCAATCGCCCCTGTCCCCAGTGCGACCTCGGCCTTCCCCGCCCTTCTCACTGCGGGCGAGCCCACGGGACGGTCGTCGGTCACTACTAATCAATCAATCAATATCAATTTAGGCTACAATAATTGAGCACTTATTAATGTCACTACGCTATCGGTTCGTAAGTCTATAGGGCTGGAGACCTTGTATTGAGAAGAACCGGCAAGAAACTCAACAAGGGAATATCTTTTCTCCCTTTCTCTTACAGCGTCCAATAAAAATAATGCCCTCCCTATCATAGAAGGACACTTTCCATTACAAACATAAAAAACGTGAAATATAAAACACAAGCATAACACAAAAAATGATATCTAATTGCAAAATATAAAAAAAGACAGTTTATGTATTCGTTGCGGAGTGGGCACGTTACACGGAGTATGAGCCTCTGCCCCTCCCTATCGTGAGGCGCCCTCGCGTTGCTCGCGAGTTGAGGGCAGGACGCAGTGGCTATCGCGCGTCGCCGATGGCACGCGCGTCTCGGCAGCCACTTATGCCCGCGATGGACCCGTATAATTATACGGGCTCTAGCGTCGGGCATTATGAGCCACAGGAGCCCCGGGTCCAAGTACGGCGCTCGGGTTGGGCCAACGCCCGTTGACTCATGGCAGCCGCTGCACCAGACTCTCCACCACCTGTCACAACTGTTTTGCCCACCGCGCAGTTTCTGGTCCATTTACTGCGCGGACCTGGTGTAGTTGTGCGCGCCATTTTGGATTCAGGGCTGTCGCTGTGGCTGGTAAAGCGTCTACGCTTACAGGTAAGTTCGCGGAGTTATGGGATGTCTGGAGTAGGGGGTTTACAGGTGGATAACGACATGGGTACGGTCTCGTTTTCCTTTTCCGCCTTACTTCATCCTTGTATGCGGGACCAACTAGGAGCTGTTGTCCTGAGGGATATTTTGGGTCATCACCCTCAGGTGCCCCTGCCAACGGACGTTCTGGATCACTCGTCCGGTCTGCAGTTGGCCTGTTGGGTTGGTTGGGTTGGTTCGGCGGAGCTTCTGCTTGGCGCTGATGTCGTTGGGTTGCTCGGATTGGACAAGGCCATATTACTCCAGCCAGATTCGTCGGTGCAGGTGGGACTCTGGCTCACTGACTCCCTTCAGCGTTTTTTGGAAATCGAAGAGCCCCCTCTTTTACTGTTGGCCTCTTAAATAAACTCAGAGCCGCTCAGCGAGCTATGGAAAAACCTATGCTTGGTGTTTCTTTGCGCGATAGAATCCGAAACGAGGAAATTCGCCGAAGAACTAAGGTAACCGACATAGCTCAAACAGTTAGCAAGCTGAAGTGGCAATAGGCAGACCACATAGCTCGTCGAACCTATGAACGATGGGGGTAGAAAGGTTTTCGAGTGGCGCATACGGATCGGAAGACGTAGCGTGGGTCGGCCTCCTACCAGGTGGACGGACGATCTGGTCAGAGCCGCAGGAAGCGGATGGGTGCGGGCGGCAAAGGACAAATGGGGGAAACCTACGTTCAGCGGTGGACGTCTTTCTAGCCAAGTCAAATCTTGAGTTTGAATTAAATCCCAAGTAAAATAAATGCATGTGTAAATAATTGTCCGTTATAATTTAAAAAATTATATAATCTATTAAGTAGTTAACATTGTAGCAGTTTAGGATTTTCTGCACAGAACTTGTCACCAATATAGATCTCAATTATTTTGTCAACAACGACGCATATTCTTAATATTGAACTTGGTTTTATGGCTTGGCTTGGTTTTACATGTATGTTTTTGATGGGATATTTTAATACACGTTTTGACCCACGCACAAAGTATACCGAATATACGTACATATGTCTAATAAGTTAAATTTCACTTGTAAACTTTTTGTAAGTGTTTTAAGATGAAGCAAAAATCTCATAATTTTAAAAACTAAAACAATTACAAAGTTTATTGAAATACTGCTGCAGCTATTCGAAACGTATTTATTTTTATTAAATAAAAAGGTAAGGAATGTTACAATGTTCAGCTCCTATAGCCAAATGAGCGTTTTAGCGTTAGTGTTTGTAGCAACGTTATTACCCGACCAAATAGGTAGGATCCAGATTGTTTAGTAAGGTCACAGAGAAATATCTTCTTAATTTGGTCGAGTTATTGCGTTTTTATAATCACTCGTGCTACTATGAACACTTGTATAGAGTCTCAGATAGTGACAATTTATATTTTAATTTATTTTCTATTAGGACACGTGACCTGACGCGAGTTTAACATTTTTTACCCATGACAAAAAAGTGCACAATGCCGCTAAGGAAGTTTTCACTTCAAAAAAACACTACGCACTCCGGGAGTACCGGCAGGAGTGAAAACTTGAATATTAACGTTGTGCATTTTAATATTTTGGAATGGTTAGGGAATAATTTTGCACGAGTTTCTTACATTATCAGTATAAAATTCATTTATGTGGTAAAATACAATATTCATTTATTGCGCTATCGTACACATACATGACAATTTATATTACATTAAAAATTTTACACTTCAGAACTTTCGCCGCACAGTAGAAAGAGAGGGGGATACTTTCTGTCCTACTCTCCCTCCGTCTTACGAATTGTCGATCAGGTCACGTGTCCTGACGCGAGTTTAACAATTTTTAACCATTAAAAAAAAGTGCAGAACGCCGCTAAAGAAGTTTTCGCTAAAAAAACCGTAAATTCATGTGTTCAAAATTAAATTAAAAACAGCATGTGTAACCCAGTGGACTCCGGATTATCTGGTATACAAATACACGCTAGGCTTTACACAATATATACATTAATGCTTTCATGTTGGTGTTTATTTAATGAAATATGCATTAGTGTGCGAATTCAATTCTGACGAAGCCTGCCGACTTGTAGAGTCTATTTGTTAGTGTGCGTGTTTTGTAGCGGTTCAGTTTGGGATTCGAACCCAAGCCTCGGCTAGCTATCACTTAGTCAGCATGACAACCCCATGGTAGCTAATTAATACACTGAGTCTTCTATATTTATATTTTCATAATAAAGAGCTTCGACCATTACAAACTTGATTTCATTTCTTTTTTCTCAGCAAGAGTGGCATATTGTTGCCGGTACTTGAACAAAATATCCAACACCCCCCTTCGATGACAAATTTCTATTCAAATTCTACATCACACTTTTAAACACAATGAACAATATAAACTTGATATTGTACTATAACAATAAACAGTACTTACTTTAACTCTAACAAATTTTAATCAAAATAGGACATTTATTATAACATTGTAGACTATTTTTTTATTAACATTCTGCATTATTTATCCCAAACAATAGACAATTTTACTAAACAAATTCAACACTCTACATTAATTATACCAAACAATACACTTTGCATTAGGTAGCAACAAACTTCTGAAATATACTGTGTTCTTTGCACAAAGATTTTGTACAAATATCAGCAATAATTTGTATCAGATGACACATATTTAATGTCAATAACATTATTTTTAACCAAATCTTTAATATAGTGCATCCTGATATCAATATGCTTACTTCTTTTAGATTTTTCATTTTCAACCCTCTTTTCAATTTTAAAACTTTGCTTTCTTTGCATTTCTTTCTCTTTGGTAATTTTAAATATACTTCACTATCAAGAATCCCATTTAGAAAAGCTGTTGGAATATCCATTTGTCTTATCTTAAAATAATTCTTGAATTGTTTTATTAAAATGCTCTTAAGGTAGATATTCTTGCAAGAAGATAATATTTTATTTTCATAATTTTTTATCTGAAAAGCACGAGCGGCTAATCTTTCTTTGTGATGAGATGATGGTCATCTTTAGTGCGAAAAACCCACTTAGTATCTATAGCTTGTTTTTCCTTAGGCAACTCTGTTTCTTCCCATGTTTGTAGGTTTTCTAAGGCTGTCAATTCTTTTTGTATCGCTTGTTCCCATGATTTTTCTTTTATAGCTTCTTCATGACTTTCTGGATCATTGCACATTAAGTAGCAATATGCTGTGTATATCTCATATTCTGAAAAATGAGTAGGTTGTATTATCCTTCTTCCTGATCTAGTAGTTTTTAGCTTTTGCTGTTGTGTCTCTATTTCCTCACTTTCATCATCACATTGCTGTTTATTTTCTATTATTTCTCCGGGTAAGTATGCAGTATTTTAATTTTTTCTATACTCATCATAGTACTTAATTTGAGACTCATTGAACTTAACATCTCTGGAAAATATTATTACTTTTGTTGTTGGGTTCCATAATCTATAGCCATTTTTACCATAGCCGACCATAATTGCTTCCTCAGCTCTATTTTCTAACTTCTTATTTTTAGGAACACATGCATACCAAGCCTTAGACCCAAACTCTCTTAAGATGTTTATGTTAACATTTTCTTTCCTATGCTGGTATCTTATAATTTATAGATCTGGATGGACAAGGATTCAATTGAAATACAGCACACATTAAAGCTTCAGACCACAAATACTGAGGCAATCCAGTTTCACCTAAAATAGTTCTTGATTTATTTAGCAGTGTTCTATTTAATCTTTCTGCCACACCATTTGTTGTGGGGAAAAATGTTTAGTGTACTCAATAATTATTCCATTTTCATTACAGAATTGCTTAAGATAGCTAGCAGTAAACGCCCCACCATTGTCGCACCTTATGCGTTTTACTTTTATTTCCTTTTGCCTCTCCAATTCCTTTATATGGTTTACTAAGTTAATAGTGGCTTCTGATTTATTTTTCAGTAGGTAAACAGTAACAAAATGAGAAAAATCATCGGTTATGGTCTGATAATATTGTTTATCATCATATGAAGTTGGTGACACGGGACCACCAACATCAGTGTGCAAAAGTTCGTCTATTCTTCTACTTCGTGGTCTAACAACTGGGACAAATGGTAAACGCGTAGACTTACCCTTCATGCATGGACCACATATTTCATTTGATGTAGGCAAGCCCATGATTCGTTACGACTTCCTATTCAAGTGTCCGAGACGTTGGGGCCAAATATGTTTATTTTCTTCGACACTGAATTTGCTTTATTTATTATAGTTATTTCCCCTTGAATAACATACAACCCATTTCTTTCTAAACAATTTAAAACCTGTTTTTTATTTATTATTTTTGCACCATATTTTGTAAAAACAACGTTATTTCCTTTGTAATTCAAGTTTCTCACTGACAATATATTGTGATGAATATTTGGAACTATAATTGCTTCTATATGTATATTATTATCATACTTATCCTTGATAGTAACTTTACCTTTCTTATTTGTTTCTAATATATCTCCATTGGCAATCTTTATTTTTATTATATTTGGTAATATCTTGATCCCATTTAACTTTTAACTTTCTAATTCTTCTTTCATTAAATTCTCTGTAGCACCTGAATCTAATATAAATTCTATGATCTGTTCACTATTCATGTTACACTCCGTTACAGCCAAAAAACTATATTTACCACCAGATATTCTCTCCGTCATATTTGTATGTTCTTCTTGTCTGTTTTTGTTATATTTACTTCTATAATTTGATTTCCCTCTTGCATGACCATATACTTTGTTTCTACAATCTCTTGCAAAATGACCTTTTTCTGTGGCAGCGATAACATTTAACACTTAAAGCAGTAAAACTTACACCAGTCTTTGTACAAGAAGAAAGGTCTTCCTCTTTATTGTTAAACTTAAGTTCCTCATCTAACAACCGAGCTTTCACAAACTCCATATTCACTT
Source organism: Apoda limacodes (assembly GCA_946406115.1). Lineage (NCBI taxonomy): Eukaryota > Metazoa > Arthropoda > Insecta > Lepidoptera > Limacodidae > Apoda > Apoda limacodes. The sequence continues at coordinate 93,683 of OX291552.1, forward strand.
TACTTGAAGACATAGTTTCTATGGAAGTTATTACTGTGTTGTACTTTTCTGACATGCCAGTCAGTAGATAACAGATTTTGTCCTCCTCATCCATCTTTTTATCAATATTTTCTATTTCTCTAATCAAGTATTCAAATCTCATGAAATAATCTTTTAATCTATCATCTTGCAATTTCAAGGACAATAATTTTCTACGTAAATGCAATTTGGTGAAAATTCCTTTTCGTTCAAATACTTTGTCCAAGCTGGTTAGCATTGAGGTGCTTGTCGTGGCATCCTTCATGATGTTTTAGTATTTATCTGGTACACATTTTACTATTACAGACCATGCTGCTGCGTCCTCGCTTTTCTTAGTTGATTCAACTTTGTCACTGGATGCCACCTCCAATAATGATTTTTCATCTAATAGGCATCTAACACGGAATTTCCAACTATTATAATTTTCCATATTTAGTTGTGGGTAACTCATGATATTCGTTGACGCGGATGGTGCCATTTTTATTTCACAGTACTGGGGACGCACTTTTTTCGTTTATATATATTTCACTAACACTGGATTACATTAACAGTGGGCCCATAACCTGTGGGGTTTTGGGCCGCAGTTGAAGCTAATTAATACACTGAGTCTTCTATATTTATATTTTAATAATTAAGAGCTTCAACCATTACAAACTTGATTTCGTTTCTTTTTTCTCAGCAAGAGTGGCACAGTGTTGCCAGTACTTGAACAAAATATCCAACAATGGCTACCGTAGCCAGCTGATAAGGGTAGCACCTGAAACTCGGGGTCGTTGTCCTCCACGGCCAGCTGGTATTAGTTAAGTTCGAAGTATGGGGTCACTGTCCTGTACGGCCAGCTGATCCATCAAAGGTTGTTGACCTCTGCTTTTGAATTTGGGCAGAGTGGGACCACTTTCTACTATTTGAAGTTTCCTGGTAGACGATTTCAAAAATACTGCGCCGCGCTGAGCCTGCGATGGTTTTTATGAGGGCTCGCTTCTATGTGTGTGTCAGTCACTACTTCTGCTATGCGACGCGTTTTTGGTTGGGCCAATCCCTGGGCATTTGCAATTTTGAGTTCGCCGATTGGTCGAGCCGTTCTTGAAAATTTCTGGTAATTTCAAAATTTTGCTTGTGGAGTCTTTGATTGGTCCAATCGCCTCAATTTCATTAACACCGCCCTTGTTCTAGAAGTTTCTTGTACATTCGATTGTGATGTAACTTCCCGTCGTAAACTTCGTCTATATGTACTTATATACATGTACGATGGCGAGCAGTGCTGTTGAATGTTATCACATTACAGTTTGTGGATTTGTGAATTAAATAGGTTTAGTAAGCAAAAAGGCTGCAGTGTAGCTGGTTATTTAGCGTTTGGGTTATGAATGCATATTTTTAGTAAATAGTATTTTTAGCTACCGGGAATGAAGTTATTAGAGCGCTTCGTCACTGCAAACTATTGAATATCAGATTGAAAATATATAAATTAGAATAAAAACAAGCAAAAGTGTTGCAGATCACCTTGTTAGAACCGCAGGTAGTCGCTGGGCACTAGCGGCTATGGATTGGTTGTTGTAAGAACGTATGGAGGAGGCCTACGTCGTCGTTTTCGACTTCGGCTGATATAAACAAACGAACAAACGAAGTGTTGCAATGTGATATCACATTGTTCACTGTTCAGCATATTATGCTGTGAGGAATCACAGCGTGGGTTTTAGGGACACCAGCGAGTAATGCTAAACAAAGATACAACGCATTGCAGAAATAATTTTATGCTCTTTGTTGTATTGTTTGAGACCTGGCAGAGGTGGTGCAGCAAGCACGTGGCGACACCAAGGCGGCGCGCGTGTGGCGCCACGAACAAGTCCTCGAGGTAGAAGGCACGACGCGTCCAGCTAGAGTACGCGCGGTTGCAGAGCGCGTGCCCGACCACGCGCTCGCCGGCTTCTGCGACCAGACCGAAGAACCACGCAGGGGAGCTCTCGAACCCGTCAACCACCAAATCTGTGCAACCACATTTATTTTTAACTAAATGTTAAATATTTATTGTAGACAAGGATTAGAGGAAAGGAATTCTAGAAACGGTTTAAACTGCTGCAGCAGATGTCTCAGAACATCTGGAAGAGGTTCTCTCTTGCGTAATATCATCTCTTGGAGCAGCGAGTGCGTTGCTCGGATAAGACTAACCCCCGAAAGTGGGTTAACTTGTCCTGGTCAAGGAGATGAATATCCTTCTTCGGAAGCGGGGTCGCATTCTTCGTCTTTGCTGTCTTCCCTTGTGTTGCTGAAGTTTGAGTAGGGGACTCTATCCTGACAAGAGCTGTCGCCACCTTGTCGCGATTGATGGTATTCTAGGGCCCGTATTAATAGATCGAGCTCAATGCTCTTAAGTGTGTATCAACTGAGTTCGCTCTTGAGACGCAAATGTCATCTCAAAACTACAATTAATTAATAGACGAGTATCAAGAGCGTATCAATTGATATCGATCTTAAGTGTAGCATCTTATTTACGAATTGTTTGTTTGATTTCTTTTCGAAATCTATATTGTGGTCATTACTAAAGAAGAGTTTTTACTTATTTTATTTTATTTTATTTGGAATAACAAACAGTTGTCACAATTAGGCTTATTTACTTAAACACACTTATATTTTAAACTTATACTTAAATCATTGCGAAACCCACACCGTAATCCACGGGTTAAAATGGTAGTGTTAGTAAATTTGTTTCATTTCTGTACAATAAATAGGTATATAGGTAATATTTTTTTTTAAAACATACAATTTTTTATGTTTAAGGAAGAAACATTAATAAATCAAATATAGGAATAATAATTACAGAAAATAAAAATAAAAAAGGGACTAAAATATATTATAAAGCTGCTTTAACATGTTGATGGCAAGTTTTTGAATTGCCGCGCTGATGTTGCAAAAATATCCAAATCAGTTAAATCTTTATTATACATGTCAAGAAGACGGCGCAGTGGAGACCGCGCGCCGGCGTGGGTCCGACACGGTGCGGTGTGGAACAATCTCCGCACGCACACTACCCTTTTGTGCACAGTGCGCGGGACCACGTAAATTAACTTGTTGCTCAGATCAATACAGTCAATGTTATTGTTGCACATATTATATAAAGCCATGGAACTGAGAAGTTTACGTCTGCATTCTAAAGTAGGAAGATTGTATTTGTCCAGCAAGTGTGTGTATGATTGATAGTTACGATGATTTTAAAAATAAATATTACGCAAGAAATTACGTTGTACTTTTTCTAACATATCAGTGTATTTTTGGAATATAGGATTCCAGACTGGTATGGCGTATTCCAGTTGTGACCGTATTAGTGACTTATAAAGAAAAAGTAATGTAGAAGATTTCTTAAAGTCTAAAGAGGATCGCATTACGAAGCAATACATTCTAAGCGCTTTGTATTTTTATAATTGTATGCTTATATGGTAATCAATATGTAATTTAGAATCTAGGAAAATACCAAGATCTTTTATTAACAGGACAGGTTTTAAATTAACATCCAATAGGTTGTATGTATTACTAATTATATTTTTGTTTTTTGAGAAAGTGATCGTATGGCATTTGGAGGTGTTGAGCTGCAATTTATTTAGAAGACAATAATTAGATAATCCATTTAGATCTTGTTGAAGTAAGTCTACATCAGTAATATCTTTAGTAGGTCTAAAGATTTTTAGATCATCTGCATACATTAGGAAATTAGAGTTAAGAAAACAGTTTCTGATGTCGTTAATGAACAAAACAAATAGCAGAGGACCCAGGATAGACCCCTGGGGTACTCCCGATGATACATAAATAGTGTCAGATTTAAAACCATGGATTACTACTGTTTGTGATCTGTTAGTTATGTAAGAAAAAAACCATCTTAACAGGTTACCACCTTAGAGCATTAAACCAAAGGAGTTGGGATAGCAATAAATACCTGAACATTCTTTTTAACCACTTTTTGCGGGAGGCAAGGTAAACACGCATAGCATACTACTTTAAAATGACTATTACAGATGAAATTTTGCTTTGCTATGAACGCACACAATGAAAAATCAAACTACAACCAAAAAAGTCACACACCCATCGATATATTTCATGTAATAACGCAATTATTTGAACGTCAACATAAACAAAGAGCTAGTGTTGTACTCGGGAATTCTGAGTGAGTGATCGAATAAATGATCAACATTACGAATTTGCAAAGGAACCTTAATAAAAAATACTGTTAGTGTTCGTAATTATTTATTAATAGGAATAGTTTGTGTTATGAATTTACTCTGTTATATTAAGAAATTTTTTATACACCTTACTCAAGTATTATGTAGGTATATTAGAAATATAAAAGAAAATTGCGATTATTACAACAACGGTGACAAAGGCCATTTTGGCAAACATTAAATTGTTTATGTCACCAACAATTTACTGAAGTTTTTAATACATTTTTAGGTAGGTATAACTAGACAAAAGGTTATTAGGAAACTCAACAATGTTGAATTTCGGATCCCAAGACCTCACCAGTAAACATATGGTTTCATGATTTGTTTTCAGTCAAAGGAAACATCTGACAGTTTTATAGCCTAGAACTTGAACGATAATTTGTACAAAAAGTGAAAAATTTCTAAGGTTTTTAATTTTTCACATAATGCTCATTTACATGATGCTGATCTTTGGAATCACATTTTATAATAGGAAAAAAAAGGAGCATACAACAAAAAATATATAAAAAAAACATTCTGACGAATTAAGAACTTCCGTCATTTTTTAGAAGTCGGTTAACAAATAGGGCGTTAGTTATTTTGATTACTCTTTTACATAGGTTAAACTTTTTTAACCGACTTCAAAAAAAGAAGGAGGAGGAAACTTTACTAAAGTTTTCCTTGACTATCGTGTTCGTTGCAGCATTTCTAACGTACGTATTATTTTTATAACAAACAAATCTGCCAATGCTTCATTTTTTAAACCGTAATATATACAGTGTAAACTCTTTATACCGTCATTCTTTATAACGATAAACTCTCTATAACGTAGAAAAGAGCACAATTTGGTTGGTTTACCTTAAAATCCAACATTCATACACTCTTTATAGCGCAGCAGCCATTCTCTATTACGAAGAAATATGATTATATTTCGACACAGAAAATATTCACTATCGGTATTATTGTCTATGTTATCTTATCATATTACAAAAGACGCTGACTAAACCTTTGAGGCCCCGAAACTTCTGAGGTCTTAAACAGCCGCCTTGATTTTGTTATTGTTAATTGCCTTGAACACGTGCATCATTAAGGTTGGTTTCCTTGAAAATGATGGTTTCGAACTAAGCACACTAGGTATCTATCGTATTATCAGTCGTAAACAAACTTTGAATCAGTTAACATGGCCAGTAAAAGAAAAGCGTTATATGTTGACGAAAAAGTTTGTGTGATACGTGCGATTAAAAAAAAAAGAAAATTGACGTTGGAAGACGTTTTGAACTAAGTCAATCTACTGTTGTTTTTGGATCACCTTATTTTGATAAGAAAGAAAGACGAAAAAATATTTTAATTACTATTTTCTTTATTTCGTTACCGAAACCCAACGGTATAATTAAAAAGTAATATCATTCATTCATTCATTTCGTCCCATCACTAGATGTGGCGGCCGCTCATTACCCTTTACCACGAAATCAATACTCTACGCAAAAAATTATATCGCTTTCCTGTCGTTATAATACAAGAAGAAAATACATTTTTTTGATGAATAGAACAAGTTACAATAATAAAAAATAAGTACTTATTTATGATAGGAAATTCCATGTTTTGTTAAATTTGATTTTTCTGGTCGCCTTTTGCACGTTATAATTGAACAACCAACCATTTTCGGAGATGTTTAGAGCGATACAATTCCACGTCAAATGACAATCGTTTATTTTTTTTTTTTTTTTTTTTTTTTCTGAGCTGACTATGCAGTTGGCTGTTGCAGCCATTACTGCTTCACCGGACTTTTGGGCCTAGACTCTGAAGGAGCCTCAGCCCATATAGCGCCCAACGCTCAAGGGCTCCCCGCGGGGGAAGCCTCGGCTTGGGTTGTCGCTCTCGGGGGCGTCCCTTCGACCGGCGTGAGTCTCGAACCCGAAGGTGAGTCACCGCCAGGAGGGGAGTTCCCCGTTACGCGGGTACGATTACGATTGAGTGGGGGCGAGAAGCGCCCCGGCACTCTTTGATACCTAGTGTATCCTTTTGGGCGCCGACGAACCCGGGGACGTCGGCGTCGTGTTTGGAGGGAGGCCCTATTCGGGGAGGTCGTAGAGACTAATCTCGCTATCCTGACAGTGAGATCGTCATCTGGGGACATTAGTACGTGCCGAGGCCGCCTGACAATAGTTTTACGACCGTGACCGGGTCGATCGGGGGGACGATACGTTGTGGATTGCACAATTAAACGATTCGGGTGATTTTGCGTACGCTCGAAAAAGCGGACTGCCAAGTCTTTAAAGTATTGGGGAATCGTGGGAAGTTCGAAGTCTCTGTGTAGGTCCGCATTGCGAACGTACCAAGAGGCTCCAGAGGCCGCTCTGAGAAAGCGGTTTTGGAGGGTCTGGAGTTTGTGGAGATTGCGTTTGGACAGCGCAAAGACTACGCTAGCATAAGCTAGTATGGGGCGGATGCAAGTTGTGTAAAGATTAAGCTTATTTCTAAGCGACATCTTACTATACTTGCCTATCATGGGATAGAGACGACCGAGGACAAAAGCGGCTCGGTCTCTGACTATTTTGGTGTGAGCTTGGAAGTTCAAACGACTATCCATGGTCACACCGAGATATTTGGTCTTATTTTGCCAGGGAATGGCACGACCGAAGAGAGAAAGGGGAGTTGGCCGTGGAGGGCGGCCTAAGGAAAAGAGGACGGCAGAGCTTTTGTCGGGATTCACCTCGATTCTCCATTTCCGAAACCACTCGCCTAGGGCGGTGATAGCGGGTTGGAGTCTCTCAGTGATTCGACTCACTTGCCTATCTGTGGTATAGATAGCGGTATCGTCCGCAAAGAGGGCTAGATTGGTACCTATCGTTTTAGGGATATCGTTAGTGTACAGAAGGTACAAGATGGGGGCGAGCACGGACCCTTGCGGGACTCCTGCTTCTATGGGACGGGGGGAAGAGAGAGTGCCTTCGACTTTGTAGCGAAAGCTACGATTCGACAAATAGTCTCGTATGATGAGCACGAGACGATCTGGCAACTGAAAGTTGTACAGTTTAAAAATTAAACCGTTGTGCCAGACTTTGTCGAAAGCTTTCGCTACATTGAAGAAGACAGCGCCCGTGTGACGGGTCTTACCTAACGCTGGTTGAAAGCCAGTAAGAATATGTTCCGTTATGCGGAGGACTTGATGGACGCATGAGTGTTTGGCACGGAAGCCGAACTGCTCGTCTATTAAAATGCCTCTGGAAACTATAGCGTTCCGTAGGCGAGCGAGGAGGAGGCGTTCATAGAGTTTACCAAGGGCCTTTAGTAAACTTATGGGGCGATAGGAGGACGGCTCGGTACGAGCTTTGCCTGGCTTATGGATGCCTATAACAATTGCATCTTTCCATTGAGAAGGAAAGGTGCAATGTTCCATAGCAGCGTTAAAGATCGTTACTAGGAGGCAGAAAAGGGGAAGAGTGAGGCGCTTTAGGATATCGTTAGAGATACCGTCAGCACCGGGGGCCTTACGGGGGCGTAGGTCTTTAATGACCTGTACGACTTCGTCGACAGTGACAGGGGGCAGGGGGTCTTGTGGAGGCAGAGAAGTTCTGCGCTCCACTTCGCCGTCTACCTCGCGCACATGGTCGGGATCGAAAGGCTGTGTGCTTAAGGCACATTGGGCTTGGAGGCTAAACGCTAGGCAATCCGCTTTTTCGTCGTCATTGAACGCGGGAACGCTGTTGTTGGGACGAGTTAACGGAGGGAGAGAGTTTGCGGTTTCGGATTTTAGAGCTTAATAATAAGCTTGGTGAGAAGGAGAAATGTTCTCCATAAGATCACCGAAACGTTGGGCGCGGAGCTCAGCTACAGCGGTTCTTACACGGCGGTGTAAGTCGTTGAAGCGAGCTTTATTTTCGGTGGTGGGAGCGCGATCGCGAGCGTGGCGGGCCGCGTTACGCTCAGTCATAAGCGACCTGATGTGCTGAGGCAGGATTAGGTGGTGATAATCACCAACCGGCACCTGTCGTGAGCACTCGCCAACGGTGGCGGTCAGGTGGCTAGTGAGAGAGTCGATAGCTACGTTTAGATCGGTCGCGGAAGAGATTACGTTGGGAACGCGGTCTAGATGTGGCGAGCTGGGATTTTCGAGCAATTGCCCAAATTTATCCCAGTCCGTCACGGTTCTAGTGTCGGGAGGAGAGTCCGAAGGGGAACCTAATCGGAGGATGACAGGGCGGTGGTCCGAGTCAAGTTCGTCAAGCACCTCTATAGAACGAAAGCTTAGCCTTACATTCTTTAGAAGTGCTATGTCCAGTACGTCGGGGTTGTTCCTAGTATTATGAGGAAAGAAAGTGGGCGTCATGGGAGCGATAATGTCAAAGTTTAGTCTGTCAACTAAATCGTCAAGGATTCTGCCTCTCCGTGAAGTTACAGAAGAGTTCCAGCGGCGATGCTTGCAATTTAGGTCGCCGGCAAGAATGACGGCGTCGCCTAAACTTAAGAGCGACTGAAGGTCGCTCTCGAGCAAGTCTTTTAGGGGAGAGAGATAAACCGATGCAATGATGATCGGCTGATGGCCGGTCATCGCTAAGCGGCAGACGGATGCTTCTAAATTCGAAAGCGGTGGAGGATCGATAGGGGAGCAATGCAGGGAGCACCTGTAATAGATGAGAGTGCCTCCGAGATTGGAGGAAGTTCTATCATTACGGACGGTGCGGTAGTTCGCGATCGAAGGGGTACGGACAGCGGGCTTTAGGAACGTTTCCTGGATGAGGTTTTTGGGACGAGAGGAATTGCGATAATTCCTCTCTTTGGTTGCGGAGACCGTTGGCATTAAAATAGCCTATGGAGACGGACCGAGGTTTTTCGCGCGCGGTTGTGCAATCCATTTTGGTTTTAAGGTTTTGGAGCTACCCTGCGGAGGGCGGCGAAGAAGTCGCGATGCTTAGCCATGAAGCCGAGCATTTGAGAGAGATCGGTGATCTGTACGTATTCGGCGTACACGACCTCGAAATAGGCTGCGTCGCAAACCCAAGAGAGTTCGGCGAGAATGTCGAAATGCTGCTGCTCGGCCGTCTGAGCGGCGTTGCGGGGCAGCGCAAGAGAGGGGCGAGGCGCGGCAAGGCGCGTTTGCGCGTAAGGTGCGGGAGCACTTCTCATAGGCGCTGGACGCGGAATGTCCCGAGACATGAGAGGGGCGGGGTAGGGAATACCCGTAACTGAGACGGGCCCGGGGAGAGTAGACAAAAGTTTGTCTGTCTCCTTCGATTTGGACGCGTCAACTAGCGCTGGAGGACGGCTCCAGGCGTTGACAGCGGGGAGGGGTGCAGGCACGAGCGGAGCCTGTTGGCGGGGGGCGGGGGGACGCGATTTACCCTGTTTGGGTTTACGCGAGCTCTGTTTGGGAGCTTTGGGGCACCCGCGGTAATTCGCTGGGTGGCCTTCGCTCCCACAGAGTACGCAAGCGACCGGGTCGGATGCGTTAGAGCGATCGCGATCACAGTCCGGGGTGGCGTGAACGCGCAAACATTTCACACAGCGCGGTCTGCGTATGTATGGCCATAAAGCTGGCATCGGTGGCATTGACTCGGGTTCGACCGCTTGTGCGGAGTCTCGACCCGGACGCCCTTGAGGCTGCACACATCTTTAATGTTAAAGATGGCTTTGCCTTCTTTGGTCAGGTCTAGTACTACGAGCACCATGTCGTAGCACTCTGATTTGTTACGGCCATTGTACATTCTGTGTACTTCCCGAACTGGGAGGCCTTGAACGATTAGGTCGTCCTGAACAGTCTTAGTGGAGAATTCCTTAGGAACTCCCCTTATGACTGCTCGGAGAACGCGTTCCTCGGCCAGCGAGTAAGTATGGTACTCATACTTTTGGGCCGTGAGGAAAGCCGTCAGATTTCGGAAATCTGACGGTGTCGGGACCTGCACTTTGATACCGCGCTCGGCATTATTGCGGGCGTGCGTATAATTAATACGCTTGGCCTTCATAGCGTTGGCTATATTTGGCCAGGCCCCTTTGTCTTTGATGACAATGGGGGGCGGAGTTTTTTCCGTCCGTCCCGAAGTGGGACAGGCGGCCTGCGAAGAGGTGGCGGCGGGGGGGGGGGGGGTTGTGTCCATGGCGGCTAGCTCAGGGCTGGCCGCCGAGGTGGACGGAGACGGGGACGGTGAAGCGCTAGGCGCTTTGAGGCGTTTAGCCTCGGAATCGGAGGGAGGAGGAGTAGAAGACTCCAGAGCGGATGCCGCCGAAGCCTTTTTGGACTTGGCGGACTACTTCCGCTTTTTCCCCTTTTTGGTCCCCAGGCCAACCACTTTGAAGCCTTCGTCGTCCTTGGACAACGCCGAGTCAGCGGACATTACGGCTACTGGAGACCGGGGTGCGGTTTCGGAGGTTGCGGGGGGCGGGGTAGCGAGTGACCGAGAAGGGGTCACATCGGCTACCGGAGTGGGGGGGCGATTGGGCACAGGGGCCCGAAGAGCGCGGCGAGCGAGACGCGGGTCGCGATTGCGGGGTTCGCGGGGTTCGCGGAAGAGAGAGCGCGAACGATTGTGCGAGCGAGAGCGCGGAGTCGAACGCGATGAGACGGACGGGGAGGGCGCGGTTGTGCTGGACGCAGTGAGGGCAGGCCCCACAGCCTTGATGATGGCGTGGGCCAGCTCTGGGCGATCGCGAACAAGATTTATCACGATTGCCCCTAGCTGGTCCGGGGACAAGCCGATGAGTTCCTCGGCCATCGCGGGAGTGGCCGGAGTGTAGATTTGTGAGTACCTAGTGACTCCCCACCATTGCTGGCGAGGAGCAAGAATACCTAAGTGTGGCCAGGTGCCCCGCAATGCCCCAGCAACGAGACGTTTATGAACGAGAAACGTTAGGTAGACCGCAACTCTGAAAAGAGCTATACGATCTCACCCACCAGCCCTTGAGCACTCGGAACTGGATTTCTACAAACTAAAACGCAATCGATACTTAAAACGCGAGAATGCGCGGAGCGGCGAACCGCTGAAGCGGAAATACTACACTAGCGATTTAACCCAAAGCCGGACTCAGACCGGGCGAACCGGTAACAGTCAAAGAGGAAAGCGAGGGTCACCGCTATGCGTAGTAGTTCCGCGACTACGAGAACACACACTCACGCACAAAAACACACAGTATCGCTTCGATAAACACTCGGTTATGGGCGCGTTGAAAAGCGCGAGAGCACACCCAGCGCGGGCCGAGAGCAATTTCCCAGCCAATACACACTGCCGAGCAGCGCTTCAACACACAGGCCGATTTTCCAAGAATTGCGGGCAATAAACCAAACAACAATTCGAGGTCGTCAGCGCTGAGGCAAAACACCACCCAGGAATGCGCACCAACTGAGTCACCACTCACGGAGCACACTGAGAGCACTTGACGCTCTAAAACATGACCGCACAACACGAGAGTCGAATCGGGAATCTGACAATCGTTTGCGACCAACTAGTTTTTATAAACGGTGACGAACGGGTTGTTCATGTACTTTGGCAGAGGGGAAGGTCTGCGCTTCCCGCCTCCTTTGGTTTAATGCTCTAAGGTTACCACGAATGCCATTATAAGAAATTTTGCGTAAAAGAAGCTCATGATCTACTTTGTCGAAACACTTTTTAAAAACAGCATCAATCTGTAAACGTCGATCCATGTTTTCAAATAAAGTTTTAAAGTGCATTTTGTATATATTGTCTGTTGTGTGAGGTGGAATGTAAACATCGCTAATTATGTGGTGTTTATTAGATAAGAAGCAGGTAGCGCGATAACGACATGTTTGAGCGCGGCGGTGGGGATCGGCACCGCCAGCCGTACGGGCCGCAGCTCGCGTCGCACGGCTACTACCGTCTTGTTTACCGGTTAGGGTACGGTCACGATCACATCGAAATGTATCGGTTATCAATAAATTCATTATCTGAAATATTAGATGTTAGCCACGTTTCCGTTAAAATAACGACGTCATATGAATTGGACATATAAGAATCCCCCTACAGTGTTGGTATTATAGTGATATATTATTATTATGTCCTATCTTAGTGCAAAGAGTGTTTTATTTTATTTTTATTTTCATTTATTTTGGTACATACAGTCATAAAAAAATTTTACAAATCAAAAATACATAAAAAAAAGACAATGATTACCAACAAATAATTAAAGAAATATCATAACTTTAAAGCTATGCTAACGGAACTAATAATTTAGAAATAATTAGGAAAACAGGTTTGAAATACATTAAGAAATAAAAAATGAATACTTACCTTAACAATATGATTATTGAGATTAAAAATATATAAGAGGAAAACATGAGAAAATCAAATACAATAAGTTATAAAAATTGAAATACCTACGTTTTTGAAGACAGTATGTGTTTGAGTTTATTTTGGAAGTTATTGAACAATTCAACATCATATTTTTTTTTATTAAATGTATTAATACAGCGATAGGAAAAATTATTTTGAGTGTAATTTTCATGTAGCTTAGGTGGTACAAATGCGTTTATTTGTCTTGAGGAGCGTACGGGTAACCTTGCTTTAGTAATAAAATTCAATTTGGTTAATAATAAAGAAGAATCAATTTCAAAATTTAATAGTTTATAAAGCAACATTAAATCAAATTGTGTGCGGCGTTTACTTAGTGTAATTAGGTTAAGACGTTTGAGAGAGAGTTCGTAAGGTTCATTAATGATACTACTGCGATAATTTAAAAGCTTGACGAACTTTTTTTGGACTCTTTCATACGGTTGATATGAACTTGGTAATACAGATTCCATACAGTACTACAAAAGTCTAGAATAGACCTAACGAAACTATAATAAAGAATTTTAAGAGTGATGGTTTAACTGAATGGTTTAGTAATCCTATTAATGAATCCTAAGTTCCTAAAAGCTTTTGAAACAGCATTATCTATGTGAGAATTAAAGGATACTTGGTCATCCATCATAATTCCCAGATCACGTATGGTTTTAACCGAGTGAGATAGTTACCATCCAGAACATATTTGTAACTAATAGGGAGCTTTTTTCGAGTATAGGTTATAATAGAGCATTTGTTAAAAATAATTGGTTATTTAAACAGTACTGAGATAAGTTATATAGATCTGCCTGTAACTTGTAGCAGTCATCTAATCCAGTCACTCGCCTGTACAGCTTAAATTAAGTATTATGTAGATAATCACCTATATCATTTATATACAATGAGAAAAGTAATGGACCGAGGTGAGAACCCTGTGGTACTCCGGAAGAGACAGGTAAGTAACTGGAGCAGAATCCTTTGACATACCGCCTGACTCCTATTTAATATATAAGATTCAATCCATCTCAATAAATTTCCATGCACACCGACGCTTTCGAGCTTTTTTAAAACGACAAAATGATTTATTTTTTCCAAAGCTTTAGAAAAATCGGTGTACACGACATCAACCTGTATAATAGAATCCATACCACATAGCAAAAAGTCAGTAAAAGTTATCATATCCATCTCTACGCTTCGACTTTTTATGAAACCATGCTGCCGTTCTGATATATGATGTTTTACAGATTGTGATAACTGATACGTGACAAGTTTCTCCAAGAGTTAACCGAATTGACAAGGTTTAGATATAGGTCGATATTGAGTAACTAATTTATTATGTTTGTTCTTAGGTATGGGGTAACTAGTACTTTTTTCCAAATACTGGGAAAAATTCCAGTTATGAGGAACTGATGATAGATACGTGAAATAGGCTTTAATAATCCATTTGCACATTGAGAAATAAATATTGGTGGAATACCGTCCGAGCCACCACCTTTGTTTATATTTATATTTTTTAGTTCATTAAGTATAATATCATCAGTTAAATAAGTAGAACTGATATCTACTGAGGGTGAGTGGTTGTTTTGACTATAATTATAATTAACTGCTGGGTCTGATACAATGAAAACAGATTGAAAATATTTATTAAATGCATCACATATCTCTTTGCCACTGCTTAGGTATTTACCATCATAAACCATGTTTCCAGGAATTTGAGGTGAAAGGTTTTTTGATTTAATATTAGACCAAAAATATTTCGGATTCTCTTTAATTTTATCTTCAGAAAACGAAAGGTAATTTCTATAACGATCACTTTCCATTTTACGCAGTCTAGCCCTTAATAATGAGAAAATTCAGTAATCAGCTTGGTTTTTATAAGTTTTCCATTTTCTATGGTATTTACGTTTCTCATTACTAAGTTTAATGAGAGGTTGAGTAAACCAAGGAGGATATCTATTATTATTTGAGGAAAACATTTTTAAGGGTACGTGTTTTTCAATAAAAGTATTAATAATAGCATAAAAAGCGTTAGTCATTGCCACAACTTCCATGTTATGAAAAGTTTGGTCCCAATCAATGAGCTTTAAAGCTCGTCTTATTTCATTATAATTAGCTTTAAAAAATTGTTTTTTCTTTTGTAAATTAGGTTTAAGGGATTCAGGTAACCGTAAAGTCAAATCAATATCCAAGGCTTTATGGTGAGGATCTTCGGGTACTAGTGGGTTTAGACAAGAAGAAATATGGCAATTAATACTCCAAAAAACGAGGTCCAGAAGTCTATTATTTATATTAATTTCAGAATTGTATTGATTTAATTGAGCTAAATTAAAAAAATCGGATGTAAGAGCTGTTAATGAGTTATTATTGGTTTTGATTATCATACTTAATTCATCATCATTATATATCCAGTCAGCATAAGATATATTAAAGTCACCGAGTACAAGGAAAGTATCAGCAGGATTAGAATGTATAACATCAGTGACACGATCAGAGAACGAACCAATTATCGATTCATGATTATATATGTATGTACAAATTACATGTAAATAAGATATTTCAGACCCTAAGGAGTCAACGGATTGCGAGCGGCCAGTTTTATGAAGTGGAACACTAATCCACAACTCGTCATGCGGCGGCGGCGCACACCACTCCGAGCGAGCGAACGCACACAGCTCACAACGTATCGCAATACATACACCGCCCCCTCGCTCATACCCCATCACAGTACTGTCCCAGTCACACCAAAATACTAAATACCTGTCATCAAAATATTCAGAGTCCAAAAAACAATCGTTCAGCCAAGTTTCACTTAAACAAATTAAATCGTAGTTATTATTTAATACATTGGTTAGAAATTCATGTGATTTAGTATGTAAGCCCCTCACATTTTGATAGTAAATGGATAACAAATTTTTGTTAGTAGCCATAGTGACGAAGTATGCAAAATGTAAAATTATCAAATATTATACACATTATACCACCTAAGATCCATAACTGAGCTGTTATACTAACAATTTCATTTCTACATAATATGTGGGTAAAAATAAGTTCATTATAACGTTCAATAACTCCTTGAAAAATAGATAATTTATTAATGGAATGGACACAAGATACGAAATAACAGTTAACACAATTTGTAACATCTATTTAAGTTACATTTGAACAATAACAATATTGTCATTTTATTTTGTTGAGATCTGTTTCATTTGCTATCACTTTTGATGAGTCATTTATACGTAATAAAATTTTGCAATCATTCAACCATATATACTTATAACCGAGTTCTTTTCCAAGCTTGCGAGCGCGGCTGTAAATAAGTTTGTTAAGGGGGGTCAAATGGTCATTGATAAAAACTGGCTTCACGACGAGCTCTGACAGCAGCCAGCACTTCATTTCTTCTTTTTCGCTGCGTGAAACGTACAATAATATTCGGGTGGGATGACAAGATTCCTTATGCTGGGTGAACCGACGGACACGATGAATAAAATCAACGTCGGATGGCATTATAGAAATACCTACTTTACTTGCATTTCGGTCTAATAAATTGTTTAAATTTTCTCCTTTGACCAGAGGAACACCCACAAATTCCAGATTATTAATATGTCCTTGTTGTTCCTTATGATTTTCTTTTTAATGTAAGATTGGTTTGAGCCATCCACACATAAAGGAATATTCGAGTTTGAGCCAAAGCTTGGTGGAGTACGTTGCATTTTGTTATTCATTTTGGTATAGGTAATCACACACTTATTATAAAATTAGTTTTTGTTATGCACACACAATTATAAATTCCAATTTTATCACACTAAGGTTGATTTTCGTATGTCGTAATTTAATAAAAAGAAAACGCGACTGTCCGTTAGCAAAGCAAAACGTAATATGATTTTATTAAAAAATGTTAACGCCGTGTTATAACTATCAGATATGTGTTTATGAAACATCGTTTGCCACAACACACACACATCGTCTGGAGTACAATGCCGTGGAACTTTCAACAATATTCAATTACAGTTCAGAAGTTTGCAAATTAGTTAACACAGTGAATGTGTTAGTTCATTTGATGTGTTCAGATTATACTTAACGAAAAAAAGCAAAAATAAAATTTTAATATAAAATGAGATTGACTTAAACCAGCCATCAAAATTAAAATGTAAGGTAGCAGACAAATACAGCTCGAAAAGTTAACAATATTGATCTAGCAAAATAGAAACACTGTTATGAGTATGCAATAATACAAGTATATAGCTCGATAAAAATAGTGACATAAATATTTACGTGATACTTGTGCCATTCGAAGTAGTATCTGGTTTTAATTTCACTAAATTTGGCGAGGTCTCTTTGAAATCTAACAGCAAATATCGGTGACGTATCCGATTTTCAAGCCAAAATCGTAGCATTCTTGATCCACACGTATTTGCACCCATGTTTTTTTGCAGCTTCACGACTGTCCCGAAACAATTGTTTGTTGCGCAATGTGAGATGTTCATAAATATATACTTTATGCAATGCACTGCCGACGCCGATTTGATTAGTTGATAACCCTGCACTTAGTACATCGTCTCGAAGGGTACGGGAGGATAGCTTGACAACGGGCGGTGGCTGTCTACACTGCGTGCGTGAGGAACCCGGTGCACAGAGATAATGTTCTGACGGTCAATCTGGCATTTTATTGCTGAGCTAATAGCTTCTATTATAACGAGCAGGTTCTCACCGCGTTTTTCTGGTACATTGTATATTTCTAGATTGGCCTTACGGGCTTGTTGTTTCATGGAGTCAATTTTGTATTGTAAAACAATGCCGCTGTCAGATAGATCACAAAAGGAAGACGGTTTCACCAAGTCAATGCCTTTTTTTAAGTCTGCATGTTCTTTAGATTGAAAGTCCACCGAGTTCTTTAAGCAGGGAAGTTGACCTTTATATTTGGAGTTCAAGTCTGAGATATTTTACGTAACGTGGAGTATTCCGACCTCAGTTCCGTAATTTCCTTCTTTATTTTTGTTATAACCACCAGGTTGTGAGATTAACCAGTTCGTTTTTTATGGTTGAATTTATGTTTTCGTTAATTATTGTGATGTTATTAGCCAGCTCTAAACGTAATTCGGCGAACATTTTATTAATTTGAATTGTAAAAGTTTGTACCAGCTTTTCTACGGGAAATCCTAAATCATTTTCTGAACGTTTCCTTTTTCGAAGTGTAGTATTTGGTGTATCGGTAACTGATGCAGCCGTTAAGTCGGGATTTGAATGATGCTCCTTATAAGGTGAACGAATCATTTTTTCTTTATACACAAGTTCAATGTACGATGCGATGAAAGAGATGGACGTTGTAGCACTGCACTGATCTGTGAGGCTGACACTGCAGAAATCCTTATGGAAGCATTCAATTTTGCACCCAATGCACTAAAAAATATGATAAACGAGCAACACAACCGTTGCAGTTCGAGCTATACGATACAATGAATATGATACTTGTCTGCGTAACTATAAAATAATTTTCTATAACTAATATGGAATAGTTTGCTCGCTCTTGAGATCCTATTTTAATTAATAAACTACGACTCCCGATTCGACTCTCGTGCTGTGCGGTCGTGTTCTAGAGCGTCAAGTGCTCTCATTGTGATCCGTGGTGTGGTGACTCAGCTTGTGCGCAGTTCTGTGTAGTGCTGACTACTGAGTATCGTTGCTTTGTTTATTGCCCGCGATACTTGGGACGCTGCTCAGTTGTGTGTGCTTTGCTGGGATATCGCTTCTCGGCCCGCTGTGAGTGAAATTTTGCGCTCTTCAACCCGCCCATAACGCGAAGTTTAACAAAGCGATACTGTGTGTTTTTGTGTATGTGTGTTCCCGTAGTCGCGGAACTACTACGCATAGTGGTGACCCTCGCTTGGCTCTTTGACTGAAGCTGGTTCGACCATCCTGAGTCCGGCTTTCCTGAGTCCGGTAGTTCGCTAGTGTAGCATTTCCGCTTCAGCGGTTCGCCACTCCGCGCATTCTCTTGTTGTTTTTTTAAGTGTCGATTGCGTTTAATTTTGTAAGAAATCCAGTTCCGAGTGCTGTGATTGTATAGCTTTTTTTAGAGTTGCGATTTACCTAAACGTTTGTGAATTCATAACGTCTCGTTGCTCGGGGGAAACCTAACGGTGACAACGTAACCCTAGCCATAGGAGTTGGTGTTTAGATACACACCAAACAAACCGTAGCACTGCGGGGCGTTTTGCCACATTAAGGTAGAGTACCTACGGGGAGTCACTAGGTACTCATAATCTACATCACGGCCACACTCGTAATGGCCGAGTTACTCCACTTGTCCACAAACCAGTAAGGGGCAATCGTCGAAGCTCTCGTCGAAGTTCGAGATCGCCTAGAGCTGGTCCACGCCTGCATTACCAGCAAACCCCCTACTGCGCCTAGCACAAACGCGCCCGTCCGACCAATCGCGTTTCCTCCTTCCCGCTCTCTCTGCCGCGACCCGCACCCCCGCACCCCGCGACTCGTTCACCGCAATCTTCGGGCCCCCGCGCCCACTCGCCAACATGCACCCTTCGTGCTTGCTCCCCTTCCTACAGTCAACGCCTGAAGCCGATTCACAGCGCTAGTCGACGCAGGAAAGTCAAACCAGACAGATAAACTTCTGTCTGCACTCCCAGGGCCCGCCTCAGTCACGAGAATTCTTTACCCGCCCCCTCATGTCCCGGGACATCCCGCGCCCTCCGCGCCCAGCGCCTGCACCAAGTGCTCCCGCACTTCTTGCGCACAAGCGCCTTGCCCCCCCGCGCCCCTCCCTCGCGCCGCCTCGCAAAGCCGCTCAGCCAGCCGAGCAACAACAACATCTCAATGTTCACATTAAGATTTCGTGGGCCTTAGACCCAGTCTACTTTGAGGCTGTGTTCGCCGAATACGAACAGGTAACCACCCCTCATCAGATGTTCAGTTTCATGTATGAGCATCGCCAGTTCTCCGTAGGGCGTTCCCCCAAAAATAAAAATCAAAATGGATTACACAACCGCGCGCGAAAAACCCGCTCCGTCTCCATTGGCCATTTTAACGCCTACGGTCTCCGTAATCAAGAGAGGAATTGTCGGAATTCCTCTCGTCCCATAAACCGGACGTCTTTCTCATCCAGGAAACGTTGCACTTGAAATGCAAGAATCGAACCATATAAACTTGAGATCTCGCAACACTAACTAATTATTAAATCGTATTTGGCTGATAAGGTCACATTTGAGATGCTATTTGAGTTGATATCAGCTATTGTATGTGTGTGTCCGTGAGAACGTGGATGCCAGAAATATTACAAGATAAATGAATGATTATATTACAATGATGGTCAACCCGAATTTAAAATTTCATCGACGGGAATTAATTAACTAATATTTAACCAGTCACCAGAGGTCAGCACTGTGGGATGAGGTACATTCAAACCAACCCCAGGCCGTCTTTATCATTACTGGCGTACATACTGGCCTATGATTGATTTAAATTTTCATTGTCACAGTGATAACATCTATTTTCAATGTTAGATCTCAGAACGTAAGAAAAAAGCATCCCAAATGCGGTCTTGAAACCTGAGTGCGGTTTGTTAATTAATGTTGAGTTGACAATTTCAGGTGATACGTGATTTGATTTGTGCATCTTAAGTTTAGGTACAAAACATTAATAATCTCGCACTTAAGGTCGATTTATTCATACGGGCCTAGGATTTGCGATTTCTCAGTTACATCCGGTCTGCCTGAGGTGGGGGATTATTCCGTTAATATACGGATCCCACTCCCCACGAGGCGTCACGCTCTTGACTAGGTGTGTGATTTAGTTTAGGTTTTGTTAAATACACGGATTATACTTGAGATAGTGCGTGTCAACGTGTCTCTGGTATCATTCGCGTCACGGACGCAGACAGTCCAGTTGCATTTAAGTTAGGCGGCGAAGCCAACGCATGTTCGTGTTGAATCTCCTTGCAATAATTAAAACACGCTATCTTCCTGAGACCTCATTGTTTAATAGTCAGTTGTTTTGGCTTAATAAAAAGAGGCACGAGATTAATAAAAAGAGGAATAAAAAGTGAAAAAATTGACTATTTTAAAAATGTTATCCGTTTCTGTTTCTCTCTCCTTAAGAAGATCAAGGACGAATAACGCACGACGCACGAGCAGAACTACACCCACCTTCGACAGAGAGGCGAGGTCCGTCTGGCTCGCCTTCATACTGTGCCAGCTCCTGCACACACACACATGTTAACAATTTTTTTTTCATTCTATTTCTTTATTTATTATTAATCATATAATAGATAATAAACCATATCGCTACAAAACACTTAAAATACACATATACATTATATATATATATAAAATGTATGGAAGGATATCTCCCGACTCTGAATAACATTCCGCATTATGAAAGCTAACGAATTTCTTGTGATTTCGCCTAATCGAAGTCTCGAGCAAATAACTCGAGAGGTGAAGTGTCAGTTCCTACTAAATCAAAATCATCGGTATTATGAACGCACCTTTTCGGTACTTTTAGAACGCAGTTTTTGCATTGCACGTCACGTGACAGTTGTCACGAATTCAGGCGAGAGTAAAAGCTGTGCCGAAATATATAAATCGGATAAAGAAGAATCTCGGCCTCTTGACCCGACCCGATATCAAGAGGCCGAGATTGTTCTTTTTCCGACATCTTTGTATTACTATTGGGATATCAAATTATTTATGCACAAATACAATCACTATATAATGTTTTTATGTTCTTAAGTTGTTATTAGCACTAAATAACAGTGCTTTAACATTAGGTATTTATAGTGTAATTTGTCTTTATTATTCTAACACATAACAATATTTTATAACAAATTAATTTAATCTATGACTTTACGAATACAATCAAAACGTATGTCAGTTCCTCAGTACTCGCGCGTCCGCTTAGCTTATTGTTTAGAAATAATGTGCCAAATTCAAAATGTAGAGCAACTATCCCGCTTTTATCGTAATAAGAATGAAAATAGTTTAAACAAACGTAATAAAATTATGCAAAAAACATGCAACAGGAGATAGTTTTTAGGATTGTATCGATATCTCAAATAAATAAAACGAGACAAAATCTAAAATCCTGGAATTTGCGGAATTACTAGCTTTTACCTGCGGCTCCGTTGGCGCTAAATTTGGTTATCAGCGTAGGATTCCTACGGCAACTCCTTCGCTATAACTGTGGGAACTGCGACACCCACTAACAAAAACCAAAAACTTGTTTCCGTGGGAACTCTCAATCGGGGTAAAAAGTAGCCATCGATTCCTAGCTCCAATGCTGAGTTATGTTAGGGCAAACCAGCAAACGTACAAACAAACTTTCGCATTTATAATAATAGTATGGATCCTTTAAATCTCACTACCTCATTCCAACCCTGGTAGTTACTTGTCAATTTGAATCATAAATTAACATTTACTTATTGTGAGGTGTGCGGGCCCTTTTCTCATAACTACCTTTTAAAACTCTTACTCGGCCGCGTCTCAGCTAGTCTAAGCTCGACTGCGTATACCTATAGTTAGGTTATGGGGCGCGCGGGGGGTATTTTTATTAGCTTCGCTCAAACGAGCAAGGTCGTTGGGGTATACCCCAGTCTCAAGTACGGTACGGACCAAGTTCCAGAAATTGTTGGTCGTAGCGCGCGTCCGACTAAAAATAGATATTATTAACTTGTATCATTCGGTGCACGAGCGGCATATCCTCCCGCCGCGCCGCACGCACCGTGACCTTCGACACTGACGTCACGTCGTCGCCCGTCGCCATGTGCTCCTCGGCTTCACGCTTATCGACGTCACTCAACGTCAACGTGCTCGTCTAACACGTTCACGATCGCGATTCAACGCGGCACGCAACCTTTCTTTTTGCGTGCGACTCGGTAACTGACAACCATGCTATGGTGCCTTCATACAAACTTTTCTATTTATATATACTTATTACAAATGGCGCCATCTTGCATTGAGTGTCAAAATTATTTTGTGTTCTAAATGTATACACTTTTCTGTTTATTTATCATAGAGGCGTGGTTGGATATTATAATGCTACTAATAGTAGAGTCATAGCGTAATAACTACTTATAGTGAGGTAACTCGCTCGGCTGTCTAGACAGGGCAATGATGAGGTGCGGTGCGGTCAAGGGCGGGGACTCCCGACCCCTATTTCGCAGGCGACCACCCCGCACGACCGCCAGTGCGTACGGGTACTGTTTAAGTAGCGTGTCACGTGGCATTATCGCTAATTAAATTTTATAATTGTTGCGTCAAAGATGAGAATCGGTAAGTACCTACCTAAATTAAATCGCCACAAACATAATGTGTAAAATAAAGTCCCCGGTTGGTCCGTTTACTGTATGTTTGTACGCAATTACTATTATACAAATTTATTCTGGCAGAACGTTAAGACAAAGAAAAAATAAAATTACTACGTAGTTTAGAGGTATAGTATACCTACCTAATTAATGATTATTTTGTGTTTCTATGTGTTCTTTGGTTTAAAATCAGATAATTTACATATTATTTGTAACTATTCATCAATTCATGGCATAATCTGGGGTAAATTTTATATTTTAAATATAGGAATAGGTGTGGGTACGGTACCTACACTACATAATTTCATTGTCACGTAAGTACTTATACTATATATATATAATATTTGTATAAAACCATCTAAACATAATTCTGCAAATATTTGTCAATTCGGCATCTTTAAAAAAAACCGGCTAAGTGCAAATCGGGCTAGCGGACCAAGAGTTCGGTACCTACCACCATTTACGTAATTTAAAATCACAAATACAAACAAAAGGTTTCCCACTTAGCTTTCACCCATCCAATTACTGACCGAGCTTGACGTTGCTAAATTTTGAATATCGTTTCCAACAATATTAGCTAGATTGCGCTATGACGGAAATTTAAGATGGTAAATGGCTCGGACCTGACTTACACTTGACCGATTTTTATTATTTCTTGTTATACTTTAGAGCTCAAAAACACTATAATCCCTGCAAGATAGAAGTTTTTTTACGATACAGCTACTATATCATCAAGATAAACAGTTACACATTTGTTTATTAAAAACGATATTCAAAGTTAAGCAACGTCGGGCTTGGTCAGTAATTGGATGGGTGACCGTTTAAGGGAACACTTTTTGTTTTTGTTCGTAAATTACGTAAATAGTAGTACTACAACTAACGGTGCGCTAGGAGCTAAAATTTACAAACAAAAAAAACGAATAGTATGCCGCTAAGCGCTCATCTATACAATTACTGGCCTAGCCCAACGTTGCTTAACTTCAAATAGTTTCACACAAACAAATATGTTTTCGGTGTCTAGCCGCTTGTCGGCATTTTGCGCCGAGACAAAGAAGTTCGCTCACTATTAGATGTTATAACGATATGGTAGAGTGTTGCCAAAACATAAATATAGTTTTGTATTGTACGATTTATTTCTGAAATTTACTTGGTGATGTACATTATACATATGTGCAACACCTATATACAATATGAAATTATTTTCAGCAGTCGAGGGTTTTTTCGAGTGATCTTGTGCAAGAACTTCACCAAGTAAGTTTACTAATCTATTCCTACTAATATTATAAATGCGAAAGCGAAAGTGTCTCTGTATGTCTGATTTAAATAAACCTTGATATGGAAATATTTTATCTAGGTAAAGGACATAGCTCTCCTTAAAAAGTGCATTCAGACTGCTGTTCATTTGAGAATAAATTGACTACTTCAACCGAAACGACTTCCTGTGATTTAAGAAGGAGTGATCGAATTAAAAACTTGCCCACTGTATCGTATAATGAAAACAATGTTGATATTTCTGTTAATTATTTGATGTATGCGAAATCTCTGGTATGTAAAATACCTACTTCATATAAAGAGATTGAATCCAGGGATGATAAAGTTTTGTGGGAAAATGCTATTAAAGAGGAAATTAAATCACTTATTGAAAATGAAACCTCGACATTTGTATCTAAACCCGAAAACAGAAATATTGTCGATTGTAAATGGGTATTAATAATTAAAAATGATGAATTTGGAAAACCTCTTAAATATAAAGCTCGTCTAGTTGCTCGCGGTTTTAGTCAAGAATATTTAATTCGCACCATTAGCGAGAATTTCAAGTTTTAGACTGATTTTAGCTATTGCAAATCAATTCAATTTGCTTGCCCATTTTTAAATGGAAAATAAAAGGAAGAGATTTACATGAAAATTCCTGAAGGAATTCACAAAATTGATGATCAAGTTTGTAAACTCAACAATCGGCACGACGGTTTCAATTATTCGAACAAGCTTTAATTGAAAAGGGGTTTCAATACTCATCAGCTGACCGTTGTATATATATTTTAAATGCAGGTGACATTCAAAAAAAAATTATGTAATACTTTACATAGATGACCTTATAATTTAAACTGCAAATATAAATACCATGAATAGTTTCAAAAACTACTTAATGAATAAATTTAAAATGGTAGATTTAAAAGAGGTTAAGGTTGAAAGGTACCAAAAAAAAGTCACTTTAGATCAGATTATGTATATAGCAACAGTCTTAAATTTAATATATCTATATTTAATATTTAAATAAAAATATATTTAATTTAATCGACTAGTACACTCTTAGAAAGTAAAGTGAATTAAGACATCTTAAGTTCCAATGATGATACAAAGGCCCCTTGTAAAAGTGTTATCGGGTGTTTAATGTACATAATGGTCTGCACTCGTCTTGACTTAAGCTTTGCTGTAAACCTCTTGAGTCGATATGCTAACAACAACAGTTATTCACTTTGGTTATTGTTAAAAAGGGTTTTACGTTACTTGAAAGAACAAAGAATCTAAAGTTGACTTACATTCGTTGTGAGTATAACGATTTACTGATTGGCTTTGTTGATTCCGATTGGGGAAGTAATGAAGTAGACAGGAACTGTACTTAAAAAAGCGAAATCCGAATTGTGTTACATCTTTGTAGTTTGTATAGTTTGTTGTTGCAACAACAATTAAGAAAAATAAAATGTTTGAATTAAGAGTAAAACTAAAACAAGCAAAGATGCGTCGCATGCATTTTTGTTCAGTCTTCAATTGTTAGACGTCCGCTTCAGATGCTAGATCAGAAATAGATGGTTTTGTTTTGTATTATGGGCAAATAAAGTAAATTTCAAGAAAAGCATCAACGCTTTGCATAAAAGTAGATATATTTAGATATATAAGTGTGTATTGTGTGTGATATAGTGATAATATTAGGTTTGGAAGCCAAAAAGAAACACTTGTTGACGATTTAATTAACTTTCGTTTTATAAATTTTGACTTTAACTTATTAAATGGTAAACATGATTGTTTCCCATTTATGCAAGCTTCACACAAATTATCATTTGGTGCAACATGATTTATTTGCTAGATATCAGAAAACATTTGCTTGCTTTTTATTTGCAAAATTTTAGACTCGCCAATGTGGCCTAATCTTTGATGCCATAATTCATAAATATTCTTTTCGACCCTATTTGATAAGCCCACAGTATTTAAAGCACATTTATTAAACATATATTTTATGATTATTAAATTGTTTAATGACTCACCCTTTGTTACCATCTTACCACCCTCGTTAAATATCTTTACCTCGCCATCTTTAGCGAAAATAATGGTAATGGATTTACCCATCTTGCTGCATTTTCTTGACTGACATCAAGTTGTATGGAATATCAGGACAGAATAATACATCCCTTAGCATGCCCTTTATATCTAAATTGGTGGTCACAGGTAGGTTTCCTTTCTTTGTGGCACTAATAAATGTTCCTTTCTTCGCTACTGAAATTTTTAATGGCTCTTTTAGCTCCACGAAATTTTGTGCCAAATCTTCGTTATTTATCATGTGATCTGAGGCTCCAGAGTCCAAAATGAAAGATATGCAATCTTTATTATCACGGTCATTACTGTAACTTTTGACCATAAAAGCAAATCCTGAAAAACTTGGATTTTCAGTTTCTGTATTTTTTGCTATTTGTACTTTTTATAAGTTTTCAGAGCATTGTTTGGCCTTATTATTAAAATAGCAGTTTTTCTGCATATGACCTTTTCTCCCACAAAAAATAGCATTTCAAAATTCTAAATTTATCAGATTTTGATTTATACGTTGATATAAAACGTGTCCCGGAAGTGTTTCGAGACCATTTAGAATTTTTATAATGAAGTGGTTCCTGAAATATATTGGAATTTCTAATTCCCGCTTATAGAACCTTACTTTTATCACGTCTTTCATGAATTAATTTTATTTCATGGTCAAGTAGTCGCGTTTAACAAAAGTCAAAGATAGATTGTCTTCTGCCAGAGTTTCTTTTGCCGTTATTACACCGTCGTAACTTCTTGGTAAAGTCATAAAATGGGTGTGTAAATTTATCAAACTCCTCTAATTTTGTACCTGCAGCTATTAAGTCGGATATTAAATTGTCAAATCTTCTGAAGTGGTTTATGAGTGGGCTATCACCTTCTAACTTCAAATTTAATAATTGTTTTCGTAATGCCAATTGAAATGATACCAAGGGATCACTTAATCTCCGCCCTGGAAGGCTGATCCGCCAGCCTGTGTAAAGTCTCTGAAGTGGTAGTCGTGCCGGAGAAGGAGACCGGAGTAGACCCAGTTACTACAACAAAGGGGATCAGGGGCCCTTCCGCTCGCCGTGCCAGCAACCGTATTATCTGTGCCGACCTTTGGCAATTCTAGTACCGCACCTTTTGTCTTCTAAGCGGTCTGTGCAGTGAATGCTCATATTTAGTCTAAGTAACTTTAAAAAAAAATGGCTCCAAAAATAAGGAAAAGAGTTCTTTCAGCGGCCGCTCCATCCACATTTAATGTGGACTTTTGCAACATTAGGGGAATTCACGCAAATCTTAACGTAGTCCACCTCCATCTGGAGACTGCGCAGCCGACCATTCTTTTTCTAACGGAGACACAGATATCCTGCCCGGCCGATACATCATACCTTCACTATCCCGGCTACAAGCTTGAGCACAATTTTGTAAGTCGTGCCGGTGTATGTATGTTCGTTCGGGAGGATATCTGCCGTCGCCACCTTCATATCCTTGAAGACAGGGACCTCTCGATATTGTGGGTGCACGTAGGTTGCGGCAGCCACACTCGTATCTATGCGTGCCTATACAGGTCTCATAGCGGTGACACGGACGTAACTCGACTCTTTGACTTGAACACCTGAGTTTGACGACTGACAAAGTTCTAGAGCAATATCCCACAGCAGAACTAGTTATTTTGGGAGACTTTAATGCCCACCATCGCGAGTGGCTCAGTTCTCGAACCAATAACTATGCTGGGATATCTGCTTATGAATTTGCTCTGACCTATGGATTCTCTCAGCTGGTACTTTCTCCAACGATAATACCAGATATAGAGGAACATACGAGCTCCTTACTGGACCTTCTGCTGACTACTCGTCCGGACGGATACTCCGTCTCAGTGGATGCGCCTCTTGGCTCCTCGGACCACTGTCTCGTTCGGACTCAAGTGTCATGCACACACCCCGATCCTTCTGGGCCAACTAATTGGCGTCGTGTGTGGCACTATAAGTCGGCAGACTGGGATGGATTGCGAGAATTTTACGCATCGTACCCGTGGAGGCAGATCTGCTTTAACTCAGAAGATCCTGACGTTTGCGTATCCGCAGTCACTGAGACAATCCTTGCTGGTATGGAATGCTATATTCCTAACCCGCGAGTAGCTGCCGGCGTCAAAAAACGACCGTGGTTTAATAGGTCATGCAGAAAAGCTAAAATTCTTAAGCAAAATGCATATGAGGCTTGGACCACGGCTCGTTATAATAAGGATCCGAATATTTCTGAGTTAAAACGCAAATTAAATGCTGCCTCGAGGTTCAGTAAGAAAGCAACTGCCAGAGCACAATTCCAATCCATCGGCAAAATAGGTGGGCGACTTGCGAGCTATACTTCTGGGAGTCGTGCTTTCTGGTCGCTTGCCAAAGCTGCCGAAGGGAACTTTTGCCAGTCGTCGTTACCACCACTGCGAAAGACCGATGGTGACTTGGCCCATAGTGCTAAAGAAAAAGCCGATCTACTGGGCAGTCTCTTTGCCTCGAACTCGAAAATGAACGATGAAGGTGCCGTGGTGCGGTAAGACCATGCCGGAAATCTCCATAACGCAGCGGGAGGTCAGGCGGGCGTTGCTTTCTCTAAACGTTCATAAGTCGCGTGGGCCAGACGGTATTCCAGCAGTGGTACTTAAGCAGTGTGCTCCTGAGTCATGTCCTGTACTCACGCGCCTCTTCGCGCTTTCCTACCACACTAGGCAATTTCCGTCTTCATGGAAGACTGCGAATGTGCACCCGGTGCCCAAAAAGGGCGATAGATCAGATCCATCGAATTACAGGCCTATCGCTATTACCTCTCTTCTCTCTAAGGTGATGGAGCGTGTGATCAACACACAGCTTCTAAGATACCTAGAAGTACACGATCTGGTCAGTGACCGTCAATATGGCTTTTGCCACGGTCGCTCGACTGGTGACCTTCTAGTTAATCTCACACACCGATGGGCACTAGCCATTGAGAGTCAGGGGTAGGCATTGGCATGTAGCCTAGACATAGCGAAGGCGTTCGATCGGGTCTGGCACCGGGGTCTTCTATCGAAGTTGCCATCTTACGGAGTGCCCGAGGGTTAGTGCAAATGGGTGGCTAGCTTATTGTAGCATACAAACCGTAGTTGACGGTAGTTGCTCTGATAGCATGGACATTAATGCTGGTGTCCCGCAAGGTTCTGTGCTGTCTCCTCCGCTATTTCTACTGCATATCAACAACATACATTGCTATGCAGATGACAGTACTGGAGACGCTTTTTACACGGGTCGTGCAAATATCCCTCGTTCCGTTGTGAAGGAAAACCGCGGAGAACTTGTGTCTGAAATCGAGACCACACTGTCCAAGGTCTCTGACTGGGGACGGGTAAACTTGGTCCGATTCAACCCTACAAAGACTCAAGTGTGCGCGTTCACCGCTAAGAAAACTCCAGTCACTGTAGTCCCACAATTCCAGAACACTCCCCTCTCCATCTCCAAGAGCATCCTTGGTGTTGACATCTCCAGCGATGTTCATTTCCGAGATCATTTACATGATAAGGTGAAGCTGGCGTCCAAAAAAATTTGTGTACTCAACAGAGCGAAGCAGTACTTCACGTCGGGGCAAACGTTGTTACTTTTCAAGTCGCAAGTTCGGCCCCATATGGAGTACTGCTGCCATCTCTGGGCAGGTGCACCCGGATACCAGCTTGGCCCTTTTGACTCGGTTCAACGACGGGCTGTGAGAATTGTCGACGATTCCAAACTCACTTGCGTTAACGAGCCCTTAAGTCTGAGGAGAGACTTTGCCTCACTGTGTGTGTTCTACCGCTTGTACAATGGGTTGTGTTCTGAGGAATTGTTCGAAATGATGCCCACGGCTACTTTCTACCATCGCACCGCTCGCCATCGGCAGGGAATTCATTCTCACACTTTAGAATCTAAATGGTCGCGTACAGTGCGGTTTCAGAGAAACTTCCTCCCGCGAACGCTTAAGTTAAGGAATGAGCTCCCTGCCAAGGTTTTCTGCAAGGACTACAGTATGGAGTTCTTCAAGAAAGAAGTTATTAGATTTCTGAAGGGTCGGCAACGCGTAAGTGATACCCCTGGTGGTGCAAGCGTCCATAGGCTAAGGTGACCGCTTACCATCAGGCGGACCGTAAGCTTGTTTGCCACCTTAGTGGTATAAAAAAAAAAAAAAAAGGAAAAAAAAAATCTTTTTTAATTTATGTTGTTAATTTTTATTTAAATACAAAAATGTTATGTAACTATCAACTAATTACTTTGAATAAAAGTTTAACTGCTTGCACACTTAATAAAAATCACTTAAACAGTTTACACTTGCAGTGTCTATTTATTAATTAATTTTCAAAGTCTATATTTAAATTCACTGGGTCCATAGCCTATTAGGTTTGGACCAAAAAGAATCACTTGTTGACGATTTAATTAACTTAGTATTTATTATCGTTATATTATATTATGTTATATTTCAACAGATAACAGGTGTAATATGGTGCGATACCCTCTTGTCTCGCATCCAGAGCAACAGTTTGCATTGAGGCAAGATCACCATCTTCCCGCTCTCACCAAGGAGCATTAGCGTGCCCCGCGAGGTTTTAGGAAGAGTGTAAGGAGCGTACCTGAAACCGTCCCGTAGCCCTACCCGTAGTCCCATGACCAGTACGTATGCTGACTTACGTTGAGGCGTACGCTGAGTTTCAGAACTACATTCAGTGTAGACCGCGGAGTTAAGACTCAGTATATGGCCGTTCAATCGAATAGTTGCTGTATTATACTAGGCAGGCTTATATTTTTAGCATGTAAATTGTATTACATATATACAATGATGACCAAAAATAGAGTTAAGATTTAACTTAAGAAGTTAAGTTAAGAATTAATTAGATTTAAATAATTGAATTTATCCTTTATAACCGCTCTAGCATTTAAGAATATACAAAGAAAAATATACATATAAAATTGACACTCGTTGTATCCTTCATGTAACCTGGTAACATTCCCTTGGAACTATATATATCTCAAGCAGCTAAGTAAGTATACCCCCCAAACAAAAGTTGTTTGCAGTACCTATGTTTAAGTATTTGCTTATAACTCGGCAATTATTGCTTATACGAAAAAAATATACAAGTGAAAACTATAGCTTAATAAATCTCCTAATAAAAAGCTCATATATATTATTATTGTTGTCTATTATTATTTTAACTGTAATCCGGCGTTAAAGAGGAAAACGAAGTGTTTTTGTGCTGCCCATATAACGTTTTTTTTCTGTTTACTCCAAAATTGATAAAAAAAAATATTTTTACTTATTTCGTAAAACTAAAAAGAGGCAGAGAGAGAGAGACAGGTGAGAGGGTGAGAAAGAGAGAAGAAGGTAAGGGGAGGGAAGAGACAAATGCATTATGTGACATATTGTGTATGGCTGGGTCGAAACGTGTTTCGGGGCCACTTGGTGGGTTTAAGTACCACCAAATAGCCACAAACGGCTGTCAATACCGAATAGTCATGACCAGCCATCAGCTGATCATTATCACGTAGGTAAGCCTCACTTCCCATAAAGCCTTAGGCAACTTATTCCAATTTACGTGACTCTGTATGTAAATAGTTGACACATTGGCAAAGTTCTCTGCAGACTGTTTGAGATACTCAAATTTAACAATATAGCATTACTGAAACAACAGACGCCAATCATGTTCGCAGCCTAGTTGGTACAGTGGCCGATTCCCGTATTAGACAAACATTTATGTGATAAAAAACATTTGTGTTTGTCTTGAGTCTGGGTATTTATGTATAATATGTATGTATATACAAAAAAAAGTAATATATATGTATCTGTATCCGTTGTCTGGCATCCATAACACAAGCTTCGCTTACTTTGGGGCCAGACGGCGCTGTTTGTAATGTCTAAAAATATTTATTTATTAATTTATTTAGTGAAGGCAAAAGGAGATGCGCTCTTCCGGCGCACCCCGCTTGCTTGTCTACCTCCTGTCATTGTAGACGAAGTTCTGCAGGGTATCACTATTAAGATTACCCTGATTGTTATATTTATATTAAAAGTATTTTTAATAATGCGATGTCGATCAATATTTTTTCCCGGCGTAGTTGGGTTAAAGCGTCCTGAGCCCTCGTTATATAGATCATTTAGTTTACTAGACGCTTTGAATAAACTTTATAAGCGTTTACTACTACCACGGTAACATAATTTCATAGACTCTTCACCGAGGTCATTTCGGTCTTTGGGCTACCTACAGGAGCACTGCATTATGGGTTTCACGGAGCACATCTATACCTACAGGAGCGCCATTTCTCGAAGTGGCGAAAGCGTTCAATAAATACTAGCACAACGGTTTTTGAGCTGTTAGATATATAAGCTGTTCCACTATACACTGAGATCGCTCTAAAGGGGATTTTATTTTAAGCACTTGCTAATAGTAGCTTGCGTGTGACTGGTGGGTGACAGATTCGATGACCACAACAATATAAGAGATCTAATGAGAGCGGGGATGAGATATAGTTGTGGTAAGCTGATTTTTTTAAAAGAAATGGTATCGTACAGTGCGGTTTCAGAGAAACTTCCTCCCGCGAACGATTGGGTTGTGGAACGAGCTCCCTGCTAAGGTTTTCACCAAGGACTACAGTATGGGGTTCTTTAAGAAAGAAGTTATTAGAATTCTGAAGGGTCGGCAACGCCTATGGTGTTGCAAGCGGCCATAGGCTACGGCGACCGCTTACCATCAGGTGGACCGTTATCTTGTTTGCCTCCTTAGTGGTATAAAAAAAGCCTTTTTGAATATTTCCCAGTTTGCTTTAGAAAATAAGTGGTCTAAGTCTTTATCGGAATCAGAAGAGATTGTGATCGGCTGATGGTTATGCGATCTTACTTACTTACTTACTTACCAAGCGGACCCGAAAGACGTTCCACCCTGCTATATACACATCATGCCGCAAAATGCATCTGCCCCTTCATTTTCTCTCCCCTTCTCTTTCTCTCGCAATCTCACCATCTCCATCGATCTTTCTTTCACTAGGTAGTGACATGGAATTAGTTTTTAAAAACATATTTAAAGGATTTTGGAGTAAACAGAATTAAAACTGTATATCGACAGCAAAAAAATTAAAAAATTTGCTATTCAATGTCGGATTAAAGATAAAGTATTGGAGACACAAAAATAATATGTCTCAGCTTTTTATAGGAAATTTAATAAGTTACAGGTTTTGCATACACGATTTTACTGTATTAATAACTATTGCCGAGATATAGGCAAAAAACTAAAAAAGGTTACCTTTTCCCAAGACGGCGGCGGTGCGAGCTCAACAGATATCGATGGGGACTTTTAGTATGTTTAATGGGAAGTTGTAATGAACATTAAAAACTCTACCAATTAATGTTTTTTCATTTTCTAATTTGATAGGACTATTTAGGGATTACTTTTTTTATATACATATTTATATGTGTATAAAATGTTATAAATTTAGTTTTTTTAATACTTATCTTATACAAATGAAAACGAAACGAAATATAAACAAATGTCTCGAAATTATATTTATCTTTTGGAACTTATATTTTATATGTAAGTTGAAACTAGCTATGGAATACCTATCTACCTACTATCTTGGACAAATCCTCTTTTCGAAACGATATTTTATAGCAGTTTTTAGTAAGTCTATGGCTTGTTTATTTGTAATAACTTCTATCTTGTTTGCGTTGTCTAGGTCTTTGTAGGGTTCCCGTCCCCAGTCAGAGACCTAGTTCGGAGTGGTCTCGATTTGACACACAAGTGTGCGCGTTCACCGCTAAGGAAACCCTATTAACTGAGGTCCAAAACTTCCAGAACACTCCCCTCTCCATCTCCAAGAGCATTGGCATCCTTGGTGTTGACATCTCCAGCGATGTTTAGTTCCGAAATCATTTGAAAGACGACGTGAAACTGGTGTCAAAAAAACTTGGTGTACTCAACATGGCGAAGCAGTATTTCACCTCGGGGCAAAGGTTGCTTCTTTACAAGTCGCAAGTCTCTGGGCTTGTGCACCCGGATACCAGCTTGGCCCATTAAACTTGGTTCAATGACAGGCTGTGTGAATCATCGACGGTCCCGACCTCGCAAACCCTATCTAAGGAGATTTTGCCTTCCTGTGTGTTTTTTACCGTTTGTATAGTGGGATGTGTTCTGAAGAATTTTTCGAAATGATGCCAACGGAATAATATCTAACGCAATACAGCTAAGAACCTAAATGGTCACATACAGAGAAACTTCCTCCCACGAACGCTTAGGTTGTGGAATGAGCTCCCTGCTATTCTCTAAGGACTACAGTTTTGTTTTTATTTATATTTATATAACTTTCTAGTTCCAAGTTGCACCTACTCTTAAATCTTATTCTACTAGATTTCTGTCTCTCTACCCAATGGTTGTCTGGAAGAAATCGCTAATCGATAAGACCGCCTCAATTGTACTCTACCAATCAACTGTATTTACTACTTTTAATTATTTTTTTGTGCAATAAAGAATTTACTACTACTACTACAGTATGGTATCTTTACGAAAGAAGATATTACATTTTTGTTTTAATGTTTTAATTTAAAATAATTACATTACTGCAACAATATTAAGTCAATTAACAATTTTTTTTATAATTGACAGAAATTTATTTTGATCAAACACGACATTGCATATCTAGATGTTCACATCAATATAAATTGACGCGGAACAGCACATTCTCCGCCTGTAAATAAATATTATTTATGTTTACTCGCACATTTCGTCATACTTCGTCAGTAACAGCGCTCTTAACGCTCTTATCGTCTGGTATTTCAAAATCTTTCTGCTGTAAGTAGCCAATAACGTACTTGAACTTTGGAGACAAATTTAATGTTGTAAGCTGTGACCGGTAGTTAAAAAGGCTTATGTTAAAAAAAAGGGGCATTATCAAATATAGTTTGGAAAATAATGTTTTTTTTTCTAATTTTGAAAAAGTTTTTTTGCTCCGGTGAACAATTGCAATATGTTTACTTACAACAAAATTGCTTTCCTACATCGATATTTTAATATTATCCTTATATTCACAGGTCTATAATACCTACAACTTCCATGTTTTACATGAACTTTGGGTACATGTGAATTGACAGACAGTGCGTTGTCTGTCAGTCACTCAGTGTAAGAGTTTTACGAAGTAGCAGATATTTAACAATGTTCATGACATTTTCAGGAAAAATAAATCTAAAATAATTTAATCTAAAAGAAATGAAATAGTTCCTGCCTGACGCTACGAGTATCTAAACTAATACTGTAAAGCTGAAGAGTTTGTTTGTTTGAACGCGCTAATCTCAGGAAGTACTGGTCAGATGTGAAAAATGCTTTCAGTGTTAGATAGCCCATTTATCGAGGAAGGCTATAGGCTATATATCATTACGCTAAGACCAATAGGAGCTGTAAGTCCAATAAGCGAGGTCCATATACTGTATCCCCGTAATTTAGTTTTGATAAAACTAGAGACTCAACCAGCCGTATTCATAAAAACATTTTCCTACCAATTCAACAATATGATTTTGATAACGTATTTTAGCATCCATCAGTTATCCTAAATTTTTGGCTTCATACACTCGTTCAATTTTTTTGCTATCGATTTCTAACTCAGGATCAAAAGGAATATCTTTCAGAAGATTTTTAGTGCCAAAATAATATATTTGGTTTCAATATTCAATATTCAATATAATTTTATTCAGATTAGGCTACAATAATTGAGCACTTATGAATGTCACTACGCCATCGGTTCGTAAGTCTACAGGGCGGGAGACCTTGTACTGAGAAGAACCGGCAAGAAACTCAGCAAGGGCATTTCTTTTCTCCCTTTCTTTTACAGCGTCCAATTAAAATATTGGAAAATGTCCTCCCTATCATAAAAGGACACTTTCCATTACAAACATAAAAACACATGAAATATAAAGCACAAGCACAACATAAAAAAGTATCTAATATAAACAAAAGACAGTTTATGTATTCATCACTAAGAAATAATCAATGTCTTACAGTATTAATAAACAAAACAAAAAAGTAAGACTAAATACTAAGAATACCAAGAAGTTTGCAAGAGCAGACCAGCCTCCACAGGCGGCACCCGTTCACGAGTATGACACATGAATCAGCCATCGTTTCGCTCAACCATGTTTTAGGGAACGTAACGACCCGACGCACACGCCACCACCGCAGAGACACTTTGAGAGAGCATGACACACTCAAGCAACTCCAATAAAACTTCGATTGTACTAGTTACAATGTGTGTAGTAAAGGAACAAAATATAAGAGGAGAAGATTGGAAGGTTCGCAATGCTTTACTACCGAGCAGCAACGGCAATAAACTCACTAGTTAATCTTTTATACATCATATAAAAATACAATATAGCCTTACACTAGGTAATAATATAATATACAATGCTTTAATTTAAAAAAATAATATTTCAAATGCCCCAATACAAATCAATTAAGTTCTAATTTTTCCAAGCATTTTTATCATTTATGTATTCATCAACTTTGTAATAGCTTTTTTTCATTAAAATATCTTTGACATATATTTTAAATTTATTTGAGGGTAAATTAACCACATGTTCTGGAATTTTATTGTAGAAAAATATGCTTTGTATTGCGAAAGAGCTATGTACCTTCTGAAGACGACATTTTGGAACTACCAATTTATCCTTATTCCTTGTATTAACACTGTGGAGGTCACTATTTTTTGCAAATAAGTGACAATTTTGGCGTACATACATTATACAAGCAAATATATATTGGCAAGGAACAGTTAAAATATCAATTTCCCTAAATAGTTCCCTAAGAGAAATTCGAGGTCCTAATTTATAAATTGACCGTACTGCTCTCTTTTGCAAAATAAAGACTGTATCAATATCAGCTGCCTTACCCCAAAGCAAAATGCCATAAGACATGACGGAATGGAAATAGCTAAAGTAGACCAAGCGAGCAGTGTCAACATCTGTAAGCTGCCTAACTTTCCTAACTGCATAGGCAACTGAACTGAGTTTTCCTGCAAGAACTGAAATATGAGGGTTCCACTGCAGCCTATTGTCTAATGTAATACCTAGAAACACTGTTGAGTCTAATAGTTCTATTTCTTCTCCGTTTAGGGATAATTTTGTACTTATGTTTCTGACATTTGGCATCATAAATTTTAAACACTTAGTCTTTTTCGCATTAAGAAGTAAATTATTTGCCGTAAACCACTGAAGAACCTGAGAAAGCGCACTACTTGCGTCGTCAAAATTAGTTTTATTTCTGTCAACTTTAAATAAAAGAGATGTGTCATCAGCAAATAGTACAATCTTGCACAGCTTCTCCACAAAGAAAGGTAAGTCATTTATGTAAATTAAAAATAGAAAAGGACCTAAAATAGAACCTTGAGGAACTCCTAATTTTACTTCAGAGCCATTGGATTTTACTTCATTGATTTGAACCTTCTGCATTCTACTACTCAAATATGAGTAATAATAATACGGATAAGCTCAAGAGCCAAATCTGCAATACCATAATGACTCAGTTTCCGTATAAGAGTTTCATGTTGCACGCAGTCGAATGCCTTTGATAGATCACAGAAGATACCAATAGCATTTTGTGACTGTTCCCAAGCAGCAAATATATACTGTATAAGGGCAACACCTGCGTCAGTTGTGGAACGCCCTTTTGTAAATCCAAACTGTTGAGGATGAAGTAATCCATTTAAGTTAAAATGTTTAAGCATCTGATTGAACATAATTTTTTCAAAAATTTTGCTTAAGGCAGGCAGTATAGAAATAGGTCTAAAATTATTAGGATCATCTTTACTTCCACTTTTAAAAAGTGGTATTATTTTACTATATTTCATTAAGTCTGGGAATATCCCTTCGTCAACACACTTATTAAATATTATGGCTAAGATTGGTGCTATAATATCAATAATTCCGCTAAGGACTTTGACTGATATACCCCATAGGTCACAAGTTTTTTTCTGAGTTAGTAATTTAAATGTCTTTATAATGTCTTCAGAGGTAACATGCTCAAATTTAAATATAGCCTTGCATTTATTTACATTACATTTTAAAAGTAACTCTGATTCTAATGGAGAGGAATTTAATGCATTAGTTGTAATTGTAGGCATTTCAGTAAAATATTTCTCAAAAGAGTTAGCGACATCAAGATCTGAATCAATTATTTTTGAATTTACAGTAAGTGAATAATGATTGTCACGCGGTTTTATTTTTCCTGTTTCACTATTTATTACATTCCATGTGGCCTTTACTTTATTATCAGAATTTTTAATTTTATTACTTAAATGTATTGTTTTTGCAACCCTGCATACTTTTTAAATATTTTTGAATACATTTTGACATAGTTGGTGAATGTAGGACTGTGGTTATATTTTTCATTTCATACAACTCATACAACCTAGTTCGACTTCGGTGTATTCCGACAGTAGCCCAGTCCTTGAATTTCATTTTATTATTTGGCCTTAAAGTTTTTACTTTAAACACTTGCTCAAACTCATTACTTAAGAAATCAAAAAAAATATTATAAAGATTATTAGCATTATCATGCATGAAATGTAAATATGGAATTTTCTTTTCAATATTAACTTTAAAATTGTTTAATCGAGCAGTGGTCACAGGTCTACAAGTTACTAGTTGAGATTTCTTTTTATAGTTGTGTAGAATTTTTATTATTTGACCACAGTGATCGGACGGCAAATTGTTAATAATAGATTTATCTTTTACTTCAACGTTACAGAAAATATTATCTAAACATGTAGCTGAAGTCGATGTAATTCTAGTTGGTTCCAGAAACAAGTAATTTTTAGTCAAAACTTGTAAATAAGTTAATAAATCTATCTCTTGTTTGGGAACTCTCTAAAAGATCAATATTAAAATCACCACAAACAATAACTGACTTTTTAGAATGACAATTTTTTTTCAGAACTTGTTCCATTACAGGCTCAAAAGAATTATAATTTGCAGAAGGGGGGCGATACACACAAAGTATAATATAATTCTTAAGTTCTATACAAGACAATTCTATTATGCGTTCAAGTGAGAGGCTAACTATATCCTTTCGGTCTTTACACTGTATATTATTATTAACAATTATTAATGAACCCCCTCGAATAGCATTTTTTCGAATAAAGGCACTGGACAAATAATGATTGGGGAAACTAAACATTAATTCATGTTTACTTAGCCAATGCTCAGTTACACACAACATATGTATATTATGACTTTTTAAAAATAATTCTATTTCCAATTCCTTGCCAGAAATGCCTTGTATATTTTGATGAACAATGTAAAAAAAACAGGCATTGTCTGTTGTCAAAGAACTCAGTTTAAAGTATGATCTAAAATAGGAACTGACTGGGTGCAGCTAATAACATCAGCACTATAAGACATAGCACTAACGCTAGAGAGTTCAATAGACTCCTTAATACTACTTAAAACTAAATCATGTATATTAGAAGCTAACAACGTAGCCATTTCTCGTCTACATTTCATAGGCATGGACATACCAGCCAGTGTAGGTCCAAAATTATAAATAAATTTATTTATGACAAAATATAAAATTGCATCGCTATGACGATGAGTTAAGTTTGTACAGATGTACATTCATGTCAAATATATGCCTATTTAGTTTAGCAGTGGAGCTTGAAGAATATGGAAAACCGCTTATTATAAACTTACATCTTGTTTTATTGTGTAACTCCAACAAGGTACCTACTCCCTGTATGATGTCATTCTTCTTTAATCTGCAAACCTTGTATATTATTTTGTAAACGGTTTGTCTCACTATCATGTATAATCCTGCTTTGCTTCAGTTTTACAGAAACTAATTTAAATTTACTAATTAATTCCATTCTTTCTTTCCTTAAAAGTGTGTACTTATGCAAACTTCTATGGTGTTTGATTAATTTTTTGTTTTTTTTATAAATTTGTTCAATTTAAGCATTTTTTTTAATTGTTTATGACTAAAAACAGTTGCTGGGGAGTGACATGGTATAGAAGAATTTGATTCGGTAAGATCAATTGTCTTTATAGGGTTGTGGTTAATGTTAGTGAGTGAATCGCTTGCTATCAACTCATCAAACAGATTATGAGCATCAGCTGCCATGAGACTCTTTTTTTCGTCCTCAAGTTGACAATTTAACTGTTGCCTATCACAAAGTTCTTCTTCAAGCTCAAGTTTTAATAGGATTTATTAATCACCAGTTGTCGGCATACATATGGTATTTGCAGTGTTCAATGCTTTGCAAAATATCTTCCGTGAACAATATAAAAAGCAAGGGCCCCAAAATAGAGTCCTGTGGTACCCCACTAGTGACAATTTAGTACCGTCTGTCTTGTGCATTTCTACAAATTGCGGTCTGACTGAAACTGTTGAAATATCAAAGCCGTAAAATGCCATTTTAGACAATAATAATGTTGCATCTAGACAATCAAATGCTCGAGTGAAATCTAAAAGAACTAATATTGTACACATACCACTATCTTGGGCTGCCAAAAAATTATCAGTAACGTCATTAAGTGCGGTTGCTGTGCTCCTTTTTACCTCAAATCTGATTGCTGATCTGGTAAAATATTATTACTTTCTAGGAATTCCGTTAATTGAAGGTAAACCACTTTTTCTAGAATTTTAGATGGACAAGGTAAAATATTTATAGACCTAATATCCTTAAAGTCAGAAGGATAAGGCTTAGTAGGTGTTGCCGTTTTCCATGATTCTGGAAACGTAGCTGTGACAAAGGTCGAGTTAACGAACGACGTAATTGCATCTAATGATTGAGGTAGAGTTAAAAGGATCATATCAAGAGATATGTTGTCAATACCATCTACTGTATGTAGTATAAACCGCGTGTTCTGACATTTTTGAAATTCTTACGCCGTAAGATATGAAATCAAAACCTCACAATTTCCGGGAATATTGATGAAGTGTCTATTCGCATATTCAGGGTCGCATAGATGTTCAGGAATTTCTGATCTTTTCTGGGGCAAAACATTACTTTTAAGCTTTTTCCAGAGCGTTTTGAAATCTTGAATTTGATTATCAACGTTATGATTAAAATACGCTCGTTTTTCATTGTATAAGGAAGTTTTAGCAAATTTTTTGAGGGCCCTATAATATTGTTCGTGTAAAACATTTTTGTTTTGCGGTAACAGCTATAAGCTTTATCTCGTAAGTGCATAATTCGTTTTAAATTTTCAGTAATCCATGGCTAGCCCATCTTTAAATATTCTAATAACAATGGGAGCATGAATATCAAATAAAAAGAGTATAATGTTAGTGAGCCAGTACGTTATGTCGTTTACATCACCTGGGTTTGATATTTGTTGCCAGGGCATACAGTCCAAATCGTTATCAAACGATTAATAGGTGTATAGGTATTGTATAGGTATTGAGGATTTTAAACTTTTTTGAAGTTTAATTCGCCAGTCAGAAAAGCCTGAGCACCAAGGTCAAAGATGTGATTTACTCTTACTCTTACGTTAGAAATTTTAGCGTTTGTGCACATGACATATGACAGCTATTAGAGTCTGGACATTATATGAAAAATGTGTTGGTGCAAAAACACACTGTTTTAAAAAAACGTAAAAAAAATTGGGTGTGTGGGTCACTAGGCTTCAATAAATTAATGTTAAAATCGGCTAATAATACAATATAGTCATATTTCGAGAAATAATTTACAGCATCTGTTAAAGCATCTAAAAATAAATCTACACTAAGCCAAGGTGGGATACGCGGTGCCTATTGCTACTTGGAGAGAGTTAACTTTAATTGTTAACCACATCTGTTCTACCGCATTGTGGTGAAGATACGAGCTTGTACGAGCGCTAATACCTTGACGCAAATAAAAGCCCACACCACCGCGACCACCGCGTATACCGGACGGGCGGGGCGTGTGACGCAGCCGGTACCCCGGTACTGTTGGTGCATGGCCCTCTTCACCTGGTCTCAACCATGTATCATTAATCCGCATCACGTCGACGGACGCTCCATGGCTATGATAAATTCCTCAAGTGTAGTTCGAAGTTCTCCCGCATTTAAAAAACTAATCATAAACTGTTTATTCGCCATTTACATTTATTTGAAGCCTAGCTGCGAGATAAAATATAAATAAGATAAAAGCCAGAACATCCACAAATACAACAATGGCACAATTTTAATACAATTAAAAATATAAATTAGAAAAATATTATTTACATGTTGTAATTTTTTATAAGTGTCATAACAATTATTTTTAATAGTGTTTTTTAGTATCCGTAATTTTTTATGAAAATATAATAAATAAATATAAAGACTTTTTAACGTTATATTACTATTTATTGACTTAAAACTTAAATGTAAAATTATGATAATATTAAAAACATGTAGTTTGTAAACTTATATGTTTAAGAGTATACATACTTGCAGTGATATATATAATAACCCGATACTTTGTTCTACTCCATGACACACAGGCTGAAAGATAAAAAAAAGAACCCAAAAAATAATAATAAATCAAAAAACGGATTGCAAGATCATGACATGTAATGTTTATTTTTAAACAGGATTTGATCCAAAAATTGTTGACAGATCTGTGATTGAACGAAGTCTATTCGCTGGTTTCCCATCGTCTTTTCGGACAAAAATGCGACCGTTTTTTGTCCAGGTGTATTTCCAGTTTAAACGTTTAGCTTCTTCACGCGCTTTATAAAACTACTGTCTATTTAATTTTGGAAGTCGTTCGTTGATATAGACACGCCGTTGATATAGACACGCCGTTGATATAGACACGTCGTTGATATTGACACGCCGTTTATATAGACACGCCGTTGATATAGACACGCCGTTGATATAGACACGCCGTTGATATAGACACGCCGTTGATATAGACACGCCGTTGGAAACTCGATAATCCCAAGTTGTTTAATATTGCGTTTTAACATTAAATTGTGAGAATTAAAAGACAGACGTGTTTTCAATATGATGACTTTAATTGAACAGAACGGAAATAGTTAAAAACAAAGAAATTCTTCTAGAAATGAAACGCTTAAATGAAGCCATAAATGCATCTTTTTGTTTTTATATACCACTAAGGTGGCAAACAAGCTTACGGTCAGCCTGATGGTAAGCGGTCACCGTAGCCTATGAACGCTTGCAACACCAGGGGTATCACTTGCGCGTTCGCGGGAGGAAGTTTCTCTGAAAACGCACTGTACGCGACCATTTAGGTTCTAAAGTGTGAGAATGACTTCCCTGCGTATGGCGAGCGGTGCGATGGTAGAAAGTAGCCGTGGGCATCATTTCGAACAATTCCTCAGAACACAACCCATTGTACAAGCGGTAGAACAGACACAGGGAGGCAAAGTCTCTCCTCAGACTTAAGGGCTCGATACCGCAAGTGAGTTTGGAATCGTCGACAATTCTCACAGCCCGTCGTTGAACCGAGTCAAAAGGGCCAAGCTGGTATCCGGGTGCACCTGCCCAGAGATGGCAGCAGTACTCCATATGGGGCCGAACTTGCGACTTGAAAAGTAACAACCTTTGCCCCGACGTGAAGTACTGCTTCGCTCTGTTGAGTACACAAATTTTTTTGGACGCCAGCTTCACCTTATCATTTAAATGATCTCGGAAATGAACATCGCTGGAGATCTCAACACCAAGGATGCTCTTGGAGATGGAGAGGGGAGTGTTCTGGAATTGTGGGACTACAGTGAATGGAGTTTTCTTAGCGGTGAACGCGCACACTTGTGTCTTTGAAGGGTTGAATCGGACCAAGTTTACCCGTCCCCAGTCAGAGACCTTGGACAGTGTGGTCTCGATTTGAGACACAAGTTCTCCGCGGTTTTCCTACACAACAGAACGAGGGATGTTTGCACGACCCGTGTAAAAAGCGTCTCCAGTACTCATCTGCATAGCAATGTATGTTGTTGATGTCCAACACGTCATTGATATGCAGAAAAAGAGCGTAGGAGACAGCACAGAGCCTTGCGGGACACCAGCATTAATGTTCATGCTATCAGCATATAATTCGATGGATCTGATTTATCGCCTTTTTTGGGCACAGGGTGCACATTCGCAGTCTTCCATCTGTAGTGAGGTCTGAAACGATTTATAATTATATAATCGCCTTACTGACAAAACACACATAAACTGCAATGTATCCTTTCGTTGTGATGACACTTCTAACTCTAGATTGCTTTATTAATATAGGTCCAGCAAAATCTATACCTACTTTTTCGAATGGCCTACTGGCATGAATTCTGTCAGCTGGTAGTGAACCCATTAACTGTTTTGCTGTAATACCTTTAAATCTAAAACAAGTTATACATTTGTG
Organism: Apoda limacodes; assembly: GCA_946406115.1. Taxonomy (NCBI): domain Eukaryota; kingdom Metazoa; phylum Arthropoda; class Insecta; order Lepidoptera; family Limacodidae; genus Apoda; species Apoda limacodes. The sequence goes on from OX291552.1 coordinate 138,093, forward strand.
AATATACTTTTTTACTATTCTTAATCCATTAATAATCCAACAACGTTGATTTAGGCTGCTTAGTACATGTTTTTGGCCAGCGTGAAGCAACTTTAAGTGTTTATTTTCAACTATCAATTGAACAAGGTTAGATACCTTAGGTAAGATTCTTTGATGTTTTTGACTATACGGCAAGGACGCATTTTGTAGTCTGTAACGCCCCTCCTTCTGATGCAAATATAAATGATAAATTTTAATAGGATAATAAAATGTTGGAGGCAACCTCAAAGTCCACTATCACTCAACGAGAGAAATCAAAAGAATCTAATAATATGATGTAGATAATTTTATTATTTGGCCAAGTGTGATCGCCAAAAGTGGTACAAATAAGCGGAAAAGAAAATAGTCAAGAAAATAAATATAGCAAAACCTACGATCATAAATTATGCCTACTTTTGAGTTTTCACCATTGTTAAAGTCATACAATACCTAAACAATGCAAATACTCGAATATCAAAACTAAAGGACACAGGTACTAAAGAGTTATATGATTTTCTTTCATCCCTTTGAAAGAAAAATACATACGAATGCTAACCCCATTCGTTTTGTAGAGTGTGAACTAGGTAGCTAAGCGTTCAGGACTTGCGACCAGAAAGAAGGTTTAAGGTGCGCCTCCTTACGATGCACATCAGCGCTCACCTACACTAGCTAACCAGCCAAAATAGTAAAACCCTACTAACGCCATTAAGGATGGACATGGATTACACACAGCAATTACCGTATCTCTTGGCAGACCTAGTTCTTTAGTGGGCTATATAATTATTATGGCTGGTATAATCTTAGTTCACACTTCTACTTTTATAGAAGATTTATCTTTACCTAGCTGAAAATGTCCTAGAAACTAGGTCCATTCATATATTCCTTCCTACTGAGGTGATTGAGATTTCTTTCTACTATAAATTTCTAACCGGCAAAAGCGGGCCCGTCATTTGGATGTTTCAACATTAATTTAGATATCTTTAAAACACAACCTAAAGTATTTCACAACGAACACAGAATATTCTCACTGTAACTTCTAATATAAAAGTATTTACTAACCAGTAATGGTGGCACGATCTAGCTGTAGTTTAACCCCACGTGGTATCTAGCTTCTATTGGCTCACAAGCGTAGACTACGGACTATTGTTGGGGCAGCGTTTCGACAATTTAAATGACTTCAATTAAATGTTCTGTATATATAGGCCCACGCACTTTTATCACCACTAACTCCTCTCTAGCAACCTTCTAACTGCACATTTCAACCGCGCCATACTAATTTAAAGATGCATTTTGCTATAGGTTTACTACCTATTGTTTATTGAGAATTGTTTACTAATGTAAATCTTCGCGCTAAAACTTGAATAAAAACATTGCATTACAAAATGTTAAGGCATAAATATTGGTATCGTCACAAGTCTACCACCTATTCTGAACATACCATTAGCATCAGTTGAGACGATATCGGCCTGACTGCTTGTAATGAAGCAATGTCTTGTTGAAAAACTGAGTCTTCATTTATATTAAATTTTAAACCTAAGGTTTTGATGTCCTTATGGACCCCAGAAAATTGCTGTTCTATAGGTATATTGCCTAGAAAATCTTTTTGAAGTGAAAACTTTTTTTGGTATAGGTAAAAAATGTTAAACTCGCGTCAGGTCACGTGTCCTGATCGTAAATTCATATAAAATTCGTAAGACGGAAACCGTAATGCCACGCCTATTATAATTTTTATTTTTAGTATATCGCGATTATGAGTAGTACAGGGTGGTTGGATATGGAATTTTAATTCTATGACAGATTGCGATGTCAAATATACTACGTCAAAAAAGTAAATAAACAAACATTATTATTTCTTGACAATGTCAAAGATATATTTGAGTGTGAAGCGCGAATCGTGTGTAAAGGTTTTCACTTCTGCCGGCACTCCCGGAGTGCAACTCGTTTTTTTTTCATTACTAGACCACTTATGTAATTCAAAACTTCCTTTGGAGAGTAACTGAGATAATTGATTTTTTGTTTCAATAATATTATTTTTGTTATCATCAGTGTGCAGAATATCATCTAAATACGTTGAAATTAGTAGAACCGAAGCAGCCTTCGGATACTGTTCTTGAAATCTCGATGATAATTCATTTAAACATTTGGTTGCTAAGTATGGAGAATTTTTCAAACCATAAGTTACGGTGTTTAATTAAATACACTGAATTGGTTCATCTGGTGAGTCTCGCCAGAGGATATTTTGAAGAGATATCTGCTTTTTTTCCAGAAGTATATTCCGAAACATTCGTCTGATATCGCAGACATAGAAATACCTAAACAACCGAAAAGAAAGCGACATATCAAATAATTTAGGCTGTACTATTGGGCCATTTAATATAATATCATTTAAATAAATTTTATTACTTCCTTTCATAGAACCATCAAATACAGTTCTTAATTTTGTGCTTGTTGCCTCTTCTCTTATCACTGGGTGATGAGGCAAAAATATACTGCAGCTTTAAATAGATCATAGTTAGATACATCAAAATAAGTTGCATGCCCTAAGGCTATGTACTCATGAATGAATTGTTGATATTCTTTAAATAATTGATGATCTTTTTGAAGTCTTTTTTCTCGATTTTGAAATCTTTTCATTGCTAGACCGAGAGAGTCACCTAATAGATTGTTAACATCATTCAATTATTAAAGTTCGATTGACATTCATGACAAAATAAAGAAACAGCAAAATCCTGAGGAGAAAAATATGGAACGCATCCAGATACTATATACTCAAATTTTGTGTGAATGAAGTAAGGATGTGTAGCATCATGTTGTTAAAGCTCCTCAGGTTGTGGTAGGAGTGCCTGGAAAAAGATATCAGCAGCAAGTAACATATCTATCTCGCTTGAGATGTGGAATGTCTCGTTGGCTAATTTTATATTTTTGGGTATAGAAATATTTGGAGTACCAAGAGATATAGGCAATTTTGTAGTAATTCTCTCTACGATCAAGAAATTTGTTTAAACCTTGAATGGGTAAACACATGAAAAAACATCCACTTTCAATGCATACTTTAATTTCTTTTCAGTATTGGCTATACCGGTGACGTCAAAAAAATTGTGCATAAGCTTTTTGGCTACCGGAATCCAAGTAGGCATAGACAATAATCTCTTTGCTATTTTGACAAATTAATTAAACCTTTGCGATTGGTAACAAGACTTGAACTCTATTACCAAAGCCAGACAAAAGTGAGACATTGTTGTTTTCCTCTGAAGTAGATTGATTACTATTATTGTGCAGAAGAGAGTTATGGTTTTGCCTACATTGTTTACACTTGAAGAAAAACTTACATTTGTTTTTGTGTAAATTTAAGTAAATTTTACATAAATTGTTTTTTGTGACAAACTGATGCCTTTCGCTAGGACACATATATAGTTTATGGTTGGACTTACCACTAACTAATACGGACAGCTTACTTCTTTGAGAACCACATTCACCACTTGGTGAAGAGTAAAAGCACGTTAGGTAAGAAATAAAGTGTTGAACGACTCATTGCCTTTAGTGTTTTCTAATGCAAACGCACGTTGTTCTAAAAAGTTTAAAAAATTACATAATGTAGGCTGTGAATTGTTATCGCGTTTTAAATAATAAGCTTTTATACTAGCAGAGTCTATTTTCTTATTAGTAAACAAACAAGTACCCTATCCCACTGCTCTACACGTTCATCCAGATTTTTTAAAGCGGCAATGTACTGTTTCACTTGTGAAATAAGATTTTTTAATGCTTTGACATTAGAATAACTTCCGATGCTGGCTAAGTCAAATAAGCAAAAGATATGCTCAAAAATTATTCTATATATGTTGTCATAACGACTTTTAAAAATATCTAAGGCTTCAGAATAGCTGGACCCCACTACAGAATAGCTGGACCCCACTACTACTACACTAAAGGCAAGTTTTTAATTAAATCATAGGCTTCACCTTTAGGAAATTGCGTAAATAAAAGAATTTTATTTTATTTTGAACATCACCAATGTTCTTATCATTGTAAATAAGTGCTAAGAACATTTCAATAAAGGGACGATACTCTAAATATTTACCATCAAAGGGATTTATTTGCACATTTGGTAGTTTCAATTTCGACTCTGAACTGGTACTTGTTTCATTCGTTGGTGTTCTACTAGTTAACTCAGATCTAATTAATTCCACACTTTGAAAAAAACAGTCTTCTATAGAAGTAGGGTCCTCACCATCGGTCATGAGTACATTTAAAGCTTCGTACTCACCAAAAGAACTTATAGCCCTCTCCTCCATGAGTTTAAGCATTTACTCAGATACCTTTTGAAGAAACTCCGTTGAAAGTTGGTTTTTGAAACGTGTGAGGTTTGCTCCTTTTATTAATGTTGGTACTTTTTATTTGTTCTTCAGCCATTGTTATGAGCTAAATTACGCAGAAAGATCAAAAATTAGGCAACTGCAGAATAGCTCAATGTGTAAAATACAATAAAAAAAAACGTGGTTAATTTTGTTTACCGTATCAGTGCGGTCATCAATCACTAATAACCTATATACACTATTGTAAATATGTAATATAAACTTAAGTTTTTTGATAATATAATTCTAAATAAACTATATTGATAGTCTCAAATCTTAATTTTGGCAGCTAATTTTTCTTCACAATTTGGTGAAGTACTTAAATAACTTTATTGTGAGATCTCACAAATGGTCGACCATGTTTAATACTGCGTTTTACTATTAAATTGTAAGAATTAAAAGATAGAATTGTTTTCAATATGATGACATTAATTGAACAGAACGAAAATAGTTAAATACAAAAAAAAAAACATTTCATGTTTGGATGCGTTCCCAACAAATGTCTATAGAGGTCATCCCCCGACGCACTCTGGCAGCCCTTAAGAAATCATTCCGTATAGTTCGCCGGGTGAAACGCACGACAATGCAATGCTTTAGAGAGTTTTCGAACTCAGTTATTTCCTTTGGGCATTCACCGAATTCTCGTCTCATAACGTTCAATTCGCCACGAAAACTGCGGATCTTCAAAGCCAAATCCAGTTTCAATTCCTCAGTTGTGTTATTATGTGTTTCGTTCAACATTACACTAAGATTTTGTGTGGTCTCAATCTCATTCTGCATATAGACTTTTCAGGGGTAAAAGTGTTATCTTCGCGAGGACGTTTAAGCTTACATCTGGGGTACAATCATGCTTTGGTTACTGTGAAGTCTGGCGGCAATGTAACAAAGGCAAGATGAAAGACTATCAAGCAGTTAGAACAACATGCGCTCTCAGCTAGCGATGTAAATTTGCCACGAGCTCCACAGCTTTTAGCCATTTTTAGAAAATAAGTTATTAATCCGCCACTGTACAATAGATGACGCTAGTTGTTTCGTACACTATGTCGAAAACGCTATACCTGTTGTTCGGCTATTCGATAAAAGATGGCGATACTAAAATATCGATTGCACTGCGAGTTTTAGCAGTTCAAAGTTCTTGATTTTATTTAGATGTTTAAACAATTGCGTTATTTACTCAGTACTTACAAAGTAAGGTTTTAAACAGTTTATTTCTCTAGAAGCACAATATTATGCGAAAACCGCGGTTTAAAATATAACCCAAACACTCTGAATAATAGTATATGTTATGAACCTTCAACGAATTAGACAAGATTTATATTAAACTCATTAAAACAATTACTTCGGAATTAATTTAAATGCAAAAAATGTATACAGTTCTTTTGCCGTGCAGTGTTGCCAGTACTCCATAGCTTAAGTATTAATATTTAATATTTTATATTTCAGGTTAATGATGCTTGGAATCGCATAGCGGAATCATGAATGTTCCTGTAAATAAGTTGAAAAAGAAAAAGGAATCATTAATGACAACATTCAGAGCATCGCAAAAAGAAAATTCAATCAATTAAATCAGGAATGGGTGACTAAGGTAATAATTAAACACACTGTATAAATAAATAGCCGCGGCTGCAACAGATTCTACGTCCATCTTAACTAAAGAGCTAATGTCGAACGCATTTTGTGCGACAATTGGAATTCACTATTTTGGCCCAATGTGTACAGCGGCCTTTAGAATTTTTGTGCGGTCAATGTAGTTTTCATTCCGCTTACTACCTATTGAATTTACGTATAACGTGTTTCACACATCGATATATATCGATGGTTTCACACCTGTAACGTAACGATATAATTATATATGATTTATTTTACTTTTACTTGCTAGTTTTAAATTTCATTATTTTCTTGTTGTAACTAGTGAACTAAATATCTACCTTTATTTATAATAATTTCTTAATAATATAAATACTCATTATTTTATAAAAAAAATAAGATCACTTAAAATAATTAGAACTAAGTATGACAATTATAAAAAAGGCAGGATTATCTCTATATGAGATCTCTTCCAGTCAACCTTTATTCTATTTTAATTTAAAAAAATATTAATTAATTTGATTATAGCTATTATTTGCAAAATCTTACTGTGGGTTTTGACATTCGACCACTTTTTGTAATATATACTTTTTGCTGATTCGTTCTTTCTTTATTACTGCTATCGCTATCGATATCGATATTCCTGTTATTATACTGAGTTGTAATTTTATGACTGCTCTGCAATGGAATAGGTACCTTACTAAGTACGTATGCTGGCTTCAGTCGGTCTATATTTCTATAGTTTAATGACATATGGTATCCTATTGTGGGGTAGCGCTGCTGATGTAAATACAATATTTTTGTTACAAAAAAGGGCAATTCGTGCTATTTAGAAATTAGGATCTAGGATATCTCTGAGGGATAGGTTTAGGGAAGTAAAAATTTTAGCTTTAGCGTCGCAGTACATATATGAAAATTTTTTATATGTACATAAAAATATCAATAGTTTCAGCAAGAAAAGTTCAGTTCACAAAGTAAATACTAGAAGTAAAAAAAAGCTGTTGGTACATGATACACGTCTACACAAAATAAATAACTCTTTTATGGGGCAATGTATACACTTTTACAACAAAGTTTCCATTAATATTCAAAAGCTATCAATAAGTAAATTTAAATCTTTTATAAAACAAGTACTTTGTAAAAAAGCATACTACAATATTTCAGACTATGTAAATGATAAAAATCCTTGGGACTGAAGATGCTCAATGACAGGATGCATAGGTAAACCAAATTAAAATGGAAATAATATAAAATTGTACAGCTTTAATTTTTTATTTAAGACATTGATTGTATTTTTAGTTTTTATGATGTTTTTCAAAAGAGTAACTATCGAGTTTCTTGCCGGATTCTTCTTGGTAGAAATCAACAACATTGTGAACCGGAGGGAGGGTTGGAGGGTTCAAAAAATAGTATTTCATAACTTTGACGATTCAAAAGTGATTGTAAAATCCTAATTTGGATGAACCATTTTGACTTTGACTTTGAATATAGAAATGCGGTACTGTTTGATAATTTTCAACACACAGCTTCTAGAATACCTAGAAAAGAACGACCTGGTCAGCGACCGTCGATATGGCTTTCGCCGCGGTCGCTCGACTGGTAACCTTCTCGTGTGTTCACACCGATGGGCTAGCCATTGGGGGTCAGTATTGGCATGTAGCCTGGACATAGCGAAGGCGTTCGATCGGGTCTCGCACCGGGGTTTCTATCGAAGTTGCTATCTTACGGAGTGCCTGAGGGTTTGTGCAAATGGGTAGCTAGCTTTTTGTCCGGCAGACGCATACGAGCCGTAGTTGACGCTAGTTGCTCAGATAGCATGGACATTAATGCTGGTGTCCCGCAAGGCTTTTTGCTGTCTTTTCTGTCCAAGGTCTCTGATTGGGGATGGGAAACTGGGTCCAACCACACAAAGATACAAGTCTGGGCGATCACCGCCCCATTTACTATGGTCCCACAATTCCAGAACACTCCCCTCTCCATCTCCAAGAGCATTGGGATCCTTAGTGGTGTCTCCAGCTATGTTCAGTTCTGAGATCATTTGCAAGATAAGGTGAAGCTGGCGTCCAAAAAACTTGGTATACTAAACAGAGCTAGAACTAGAATTACATCGACTTCAGCTACATGTTTAGATAATATTTTCTGTAACGTTGAAGTAAAAGATAAATCTATTATTATTAATTTGCCGTCCGATCACTGTGGTCAAATAATAAAAATTCTACACAACTATAAAAAAAATCTCAACTAGTAACTTGTATACCTGTGACCACTGCTCGATTAAACAATTTTAAAGTTAATATTGAAAAGAAAATTCCATTTTTACATTTCATGCATGATAATGCTAATAATCTTTATAATATTTTTTTTTATTTTTTAAGTAATGAGTTCGAGCAAGTGTTTAAAGTAAAAACTTTTAGGCCAAATAATAAAATGAAATTCAAGGACTGGGCTACTGTCGGAATACACCGAAGTCGAACTAGGTTGTATGAGTTGTATGAAATGAAACAATATAACCACAGTCCTACATTCACCAACTATGTCAAAATGTATTCAAAAATATTTAAAAAAGTATGCAGGGTTGCAAAATCAATACATTTAAGTAATAAAATTAAAAATTCTGATAATAAAGTAAAGGCCACATGGAATGTAATAAATAGTGAAACAGGAAAAATAAAACCGCGTGACAATCATTATTCACTTACTGTAAATTCAAAAATAATTGATTCAGATCTTGATGTCGCTAACTCTTTTGAGAAATATTTTACTGAAATGCCTACAATTACAACTAATGCATTAAATTCCTCTCCATTAGAATCAGAGTTACTTTTAAAATGTAATGTAAATAAATGCAAGGCTATATTTAAATTTGAGCATGTTACCTCTGAAGACATTATAAAGACATTTAAATTACTAACTCAGAAAAAAACTTGTGACCTATGGGGTATATCAGTCAAAGTCCTTAGCGGAATTATTGATATTATAGCACCAATCTTAGCCATAATATTTAATAAGTGTGTTGACGAAGGGATATTCCCAGACTAAATGAAATATAGTAAAATAATACCACTTTTTAAAAGTGGAAGTAAAGATGATCCTAATAATTTTAGACCTATCTCTATACTGCCTGCCTTAAGCAAAATTTTTGAAAAAATTATGTTCAATCAGATGCTTAAACATTTTAACTTAAATGGATTACTTCATCCTCAACAGTTTGGATTTACAAAAGGGCGTTCCACAACTGACGCAGGTGTTGCCCTTATACAGTATATATTTGCTGCTTGGGAACAGTCACAAAATGCTATTGGTATCTTCTGTGATCTATCAAAGGCATTCGACTGCGTGCAACATGAAACTCTTATACGGAAACTGAGTCATTATGGTATTGCAGATTTGGCTCTTGAGCTTATCCGCTCATATTTGAGTAGTAGAATGCAGAAGGTTCAAATCAATGAAGTAAAATCCAATGGCTCTGAAGTAAAATTAGGAGTTCCTCAAGGTTCTATTTTAAGTCCTTTTCTATTTTTAATTTACATAAATGACTTGCCTTTCTTTGTGGAGAAGCTATGCAAGATTGTACTATTTGCTGATGACACATCTCTTTTATTTAAAGTTGACAGAAATAAAACTAATTTTGACGACGCAAGTAGTGCGCTTTCTCAGGTTCTTCAGTGGTTTACGGCAAATAATTTACTTCTTAATGCGAAAAAGACTAAGTGTTTAAAATTTATGATGCCAAATGTCAGAAACATAAGTACAAAATTATCCCTAAACGGAGAAGAAATAGAACTATTAGACCCAACAGTGTTTCTAGGTATTACATTAGACAATAGGCTGCAGTGGAACCCTCACATTTCAGTTCTTGCAGGAAAACTCAGTTCAGCTGCCTATGCAGTTAGGAAAGTTAGGCAGCTTACAGATGTTGACACTGCTCGCTTGGTCTACTTTAGCTATTTCCATTCCGTCATGTCTTATGGCATTTTGCTTTGGGGTAAGGCAGCTGATATTGATACAGTCTTTATTTTGCAAAAGAGAGCAGTACGGTCAATTTATAAATTAGGACCTCGAATTTCTCTTAGGGAACTATTTAGGGAAATTGATATTTTAACTGTTCCTTGCCAATATATCTTTGCTTGTATGTACGCCAAAATTGTCACTTATTTGCAAAAAATAGTGACCTCCACAGTGTTAATACAAGGAATAAGGATAAATTGGTAGTTCCAAAATGTCGTCTTCAGAAGGTACATAGCTCCTTCGCAATATAAAGTATATTTTTCTACAATAAAATTCCAGAACATGTGGTTAATTTATCCTCAAATAAATTTAAAATATATGTCAAAGATATTTTAATGAAAAAAAGCTATTACAAAGTTGATGAATACATAAATGATAAAAATGCTTGGAAAAATTAGAACTTAATTGATTTGTATTGGGGCATTTGAAATATTATTTTTTTTAATTTAAAACATTGTATATTATGTTATTACCTAGTGTAAGGCTATATTGTATTTTTATATGATGTATAAAAGATTAACTAGTGAGTTTATTGCCGTTGCTGCTCGGTAGTAAAGCATTCCGAACCTTCCAATCTTCTCCTCTTATATTTTGTTCCTTTACTACACACATTGTAACTAGTACAATCGAAGTTTTATTGGAGTTGCTTGAGTGTGTCATGCTCTCTCAAAGTGTCTCTGCGGTGGTGGCGTGTGTGTTGGGTCGTTATGTTCCCTAAAACATGGTTGAGCGAAGCGATGGCTGATTCATATGTCATACTCGTGAACGGGTGCCGCCTGTGGAGGCTGGTCTGCTCTTGCAAACTTCTTTGTATTCTTAGTATTTAGTCTTACTTTTTTGTTTTGTTTATTAATACTGTAAGACATTGATTATTTCTAAGTGATGAATACATAAACTGTCTTTTGTTTATATTAGATACTTTTTTATGTTGTGCTTGTGCTTTATATTTCATGTTTTTTATGTTTGTAAAGGAAAGTGTCCTTTTATGATAGGGAGGGCATTTTCCAATATTTTAATTGGACGCTGTAAGAGAAAGGGAGAAAAGAAATGCCCTTGCTGAGTTTCTTGCCGGTTCTTCTCAGTTCAAGGTCTCCCGCCTTGTAGACTTACGAAGCGATGGCGTAGTGACATTCATGAGTGCTCAATTATGGTAGCCTAAACTGAATAAATTGAATTTGAATTTGAATTGGAATTAAGAGCGCAGCAGTATCTACTTCACGTGTCGGGGCAAAGGTTGCTGTTTCACAAGTCCCAAGTTCGGCTCCATATGGAGTACTGCTGCCTTCTCTTCTCTGACTCGGTTCAACGACGGGCTGTAAAAATTGTCGACGATCCCAAACTCACTTGCCGTATTGAGCCCTTAAGTCTGAGGAGAGAATTTGCCTCCTTGAGTGTGTTCTACCGCTTGTACAATGGGATATGTTCTAGGGAATTGTTCGAAAAGATGCCAACGGCTCTTTTCTACTATCGCTCCGCTAGCTATAGGCATGGAATTCATTCTCACACTTTGAAACCGAAATGGTCGCGTCCAGTGCGGTTTCAAACTTCCTCCCGCGTACGCTTGGGTTGTGGAATGAGCTCCTTTCCAAGGTTTTCTCTAAGGACTACAGTATGCGGTTCTTCATGAAAGAAGTTATTAGATTTTAAAGGGTCGGAAACGCGCGATTGACACCCCTGGTGTTGCAAGCGTACATAGGCCATGGTGACCGGTTACCATCAGGCGGACCGTTGGCTTGTTTACCACCTTAATGATATATATAAAAAAAACGAAATATTTCTCATGTTTGGCTTGAATTAAGAATGGTCTCTCGTAAGGTTTCTCTAATGATTTCCTTGCGTCATGTCTCCTGAAAAAAAATATTTAGTGTTTTGAAGGTCAGGGTGTAGAAAGACATTCCTATACTCTTTATTACTGAATAGTGGATGGCGTCTGGAACTTTTTTATTGTATTTCGTAATTTTTCCACGTACTGGTGCGATTTATGTGCGAGTTACCTTTGGGTTTTTACCCGACTTTAAAAAAGGAGGAGGTACTATTTTAGACGGTATTTTTTTTTATGTAGGTATGTCCACCGATTTCTCCGTGAATTGTGGACCGATTTCAAAAAAAATATTCGAAAGAGTACGTTCCTAAAGTAGTCCCAATTAATGAAGTGGATTTAAAACTTAAACTTATGGAGAAAAAAAATAAAACCGGCTTCAAAAAGATACACTAAAAAGGTTAAGATTTATTTATTGTTTGGTTGTTTTTTTGGTAAAAAGTTTTGTACTGTAAAATCTTCGTGTAACTTTAGTGAAGTTCGGTACGTTAATTCGTCTGCGCTGACACCTCTGACGCTTCTCAGTGTTGACCGTAAGCCCAACAATACTGTAGGTAATTCTTCCATCCAGTTGATACCTGTAACATAAAACCTTTGCAGAGGTGGGAGCCGACCTCTACAATGCTTTACTTTTCAAATTCAACATTATTTTTGAATAGGAATACTGACTCTTGTTTGTTTTAAGTCAGTCAGTTTTATGATTTTGAGAACTAACATCATTGTTTAAATTCTATTTTTTGTAGGTCCATTTTTGACTTTTCAACCTAGTCTTTATTTACCAATAAAATTACAAGTGCTCCTACAAGAATCTTTTATTAAATATATCACAAGATGTCGTGGATTCGGGAGACGAGAAGTCCGACCGCGGCGTGATAAATGGCACCCACAACGAAAATATCCACAACCCTACCATTGTATATACGTAAGTCTCAATGAAAAATATTAAATTTGTCATTTTTACGAATACATAACCATATATATAGAGCACATTGAGTTTTGACGTTTACAAACGTAAACGGACTGTCGTGTTTCCTAAAACCATGACATGGTGATTAAAACACTATTTCAATTAAAACATTTTATTTGGCTATCATAAATTTCATTAACACGCTTGGCAAGGTTTCTTTGTGGTTATCGGAATAAGACTGTAAAGTTCCGAGTCTCCAACGTCGGTTCCAAGAACATCAATTCAGTAACAACAACGTGGGTCTCTTCTCTATCACCCTATTGGGTGTTGAGGTGCGGGTGTCGGGGGAGGGGAATTTACCTCCCGCCATGACCCGGGCAGAAGCTCAGGGGTGCTGAACACCCCCGGTGAAATTGAAAGGAGGCCTACTTATCAGGCCCCTTTATGGTGGTTGAATTTTTTACACTGAGAAGTTGAAAAATGAAAATAATAAAATAGGAATGAGATGAAAATAGAAATAGAAACGTGGTAAGCGCATACAATGAAGTAAGAAAACAAAAGAAATAAAAACAAAAACAGAAACGAAGCACGAGCAAAACAAAATGAAATGAAAATAAAATAAAAGCAAAATAAAAAATAAAACGAAAAAGAAAACAAAGCAAAAAGCAAAATAAAAATAAAAGCAAAAATAAAAATAAAAGCAAAATAAAAGAGTAAAAATAAAAATGCACTAAAAGTCGTAAAGAAAAGGAAAGAGGTGGGTGAGTGGGTGGGTGGGTGAATAAGGAAAATTATTCACCTCTGGGAATGAGCTCTCGGGGGAGAGGGCGACCTTCAGGAGGGCGGGCGTGTAGTGGGGCAATGCCCCTAAGGTGTTGATGGTGGCTGTTATCAGCGCGATCAAATAGGTGTCTAGACAAACCAGTAATGAACTCTGCGAGTGATTCGGTTTTGGTGTCTCTAGCGATGGTGGAGTTACGGACGTAGCGGCCGGCGCCGGTTATTATTCTCAGCGACTTATTTTGGACAACCTGGAGCTTATGTTTGCTGGTTGAAGATAGAAGTCCGTACCAAGCAGGGGCTGCGTAGGTCAGTCTCGACCGAATGTACAGTTTGTACAGGCGAACTTTGGTTTTGAGAGGCAAGTCAGAGGAAAGTACCGGTCTAAGCGCCGCCCGTGCTGCGACCGCGCGTGCTGACACGTGGTCAAGCATTTTGCGCATGCGCAAGGGGCGGTCTATAACGCAACCAAGGTACTTTACACTGGGTTGCCACTCAATGACTTGGCCTCGAAACACAAGTTTCGGTGGGAGGAATCTTTGTAGGCCGGTCAAAATTGCAGTTGTTTTGTTGGCGTTTACGGCTATTCTCCACTTGTCGAGCCAGCCGGGCAAAGTGTCCAATAGGCGCTGCATTTTCTTGGCTGCTAATTTTGCTTTGCGGGAGGAGGACATGTAGGCGCTGTCGTCCGCATAGAGCGCTAGGTGTACGTCTTCAACACCTTCAGCTAAACCGGAATCACTGAGAGTGGGGATGTCGTTAGTGAAGAGCGCGTAGAGCAGAGGCGATAGGCAGCTGCCTTGTGGTACCCCTGCTTTAATGGGTTTATTTACTGAGTGTTTGTTCTCGACCGAGACATAGAAGCTCCGTTTGTCCAGAAACGAAGCTATTACTCGACCGAGCATAGGCGGGAGATCCGTGTCCAGCAGCTTGTACAGTAGTCCTTCGTGCCAAACCCGGTCGAAGGCCTTCTCCATGTCGAGAAATACACCGACCGTGCGCCTGCCCTTGTTTAGCTCGAAGGCCATGTGATGGAGCACGCGCACAAGCTGCAGGGTAGTGCTATGACTGTCCCTAAAACCAAACTGTTCAGGCCTAAGCTGGATATGGGGAGATATCCTGTGTATAAGCAGGCGTTCGAACAGCTTAGCTAGGTTAGACAGCAAAGTGATCGGCCGGTAATGTTCTGGGCGGTGACGGTCTTTCCCTGGTTTCGGGAGAACAATGACTTTTCCGGTCTTCCAGGTAGATGGGAAATGTCCAGAGCGCAATATCCCATTAAAAATCCGGGTGAGTGCCACCAGACCCTTCCTTGGTAGCATAGTAATCGCCGTGTTAGGGATCTCGTCGGGGCCAGGTGATTTGCGTTTATTAAGTTTGGTGGCCTCCTTTCTCACCTCTTTGGGCGAGATGAAGTAATCACCTCTGAGTGGTGGAGCTGGGGCCGCGAGAAATTGCTCTACGCGATCTATTACTCCTAGCGTGTGTAGTGGGTCGGTTATGGGGTTCGGTTTAAACTGGTCCTCGAAGTGATCGGCCAGTAGTTCCGCGCGTTCTGCGGCGTGGTAGTGGCGGATGCCGGAGGAGTCAATTAGAGGGCAAATGGGGGGTGGTGTTTTCGAGACTTGGCGGGCCAAACGAAATAAGGCGGCATCGTCGTCGCTAGCCTTAAAGATAGTATTGTCCCACGCAAGTTTGCGAAATTTAGCAAGTTCCGCTTGCAAGTCTTTACTAATTTTGTTGAGTTCGCTCTTTAAGACTGGGCAACGAGTTCGGCACCACAGCTTTCGAAGCTCCCTCTTTTTATTAAGTTTGACGCGCAAATGCGCGGGAAGCAGTTGCTTGCCAGAGGCAGTGGTTGAGGACCTCGTGGACTCCTTAAGGGCCTGCGTTATCTCAGTCGTAAAAGATACGACGGCTTCCTCTACCTCTGACGGTGTTGAGATGCCACCTGGCGGCAATTTATAGGTGAGCATTGAGTTGTAAAATTTTGCCCAGTCTGTGGTTTTAGTAGGGGGCGGGGGAGATTTCCCACTAACTGACACTCCGAGGACCAAAAGGATTGGCAGATGCTGAGTGTCGGTGTCGTGGAGGACTTCCAATGCAATTGGCCAATTGATATTATGTGCTAATGTAATGTCTAGTACGTCAGGGATTTGCCTATCTGCAGTAGGGTAGTGGGTTGGAGCACCTGGACCGATGACTAAGTAGTTGTTATTCTCAGCATCTGTTTTTAGTTCACGACCCGATTTGGTTGAAATTCGTGAACCCCATTGTTGGTGTTTGGCGTTTAGATCGCCTAAGATTAAGGTGGGTGTGTCGTCACAAAAAATGTTTCCTATGTCGATTGGAACAAAGGGGGCTACTGGTGGCTTGTATGCGGCGAAGACTTTAAGCTCAGTATTGCCAGTCTTAAGTTTTACACCTATAGACCTAGTAGATGTAAAAAGGGGAAGGGATAATAGTTCATGAACAAGGTCACGACGGACTAGTACTGCCGTTCCCCTATAGGCCATATTAGAGGGAGAGATTTCATCTCGCCTATAGGTGAAGAAATTTGGAATGCGGAGCTCATTCTCACCTCGGAGTTTCGTTTCGCCCAGTAACACAATGTGTACATCGTGTTCCTGGACTAACGTTCTGAAGGCGTCTGTCTTGCCGATTATGCCCCCAGGGTTCCAATACACAATTCTCAATTTAAGGCCCCTGTGAGGCCCCATTAAATTCCCACGTGAGAATTGTGGTGAGTTGCGCTAGCCCATTAAAAAGGGCTGGCAATGGGTTGTGTCCTGCTGCGATGGCTTCTATAGCCGAGTTCAATGCCGCTATAGCGGCCCTTGCAATGTTTAGTGCACTAGGTGCAAAAGGCGGAGGTCCCTGCATGATCGGGTTGGCAAGTGGGCGGTTAGGCGGCCGACTGTTTGCTGCGTGCATGGATGGGGCCGGTTTTTGCACAGGCTTGGGGGGGTGCAGGGGGTCTGCAAATTGCGGTGGCGGCACAATTGTTAAAATTGGGGGGAATGAGCTGGTTTTTGTAGTGGCATTGGTTGTAGGGGGGGCTGAAGGACCTGATATTGCCGGTACTGGTTCCGACAAAGGTTGAGCGTTTGGCGGTAGGGATTTTTGTTTACGCTTGCGCTTTCTCTTCCCGAGAGCCTGGGATCTTTCGGTTGGAGGGTTGGCGTGAGGAATTAAATTTGAGCCTGCCGTTTGCTCGTAGTCCTGGGGACCGATTTGCTGCAGGGGGGTAGGTTGAGGAGGGGGTTGATTAATAGCCCGTTGTGGGTCCTTACGTGGCAGTGGAGGGGGTAATGACACACCTTTTTTTCTGGCCTCTCGTCTAAAAACAGGGCATGCACGGCTGTTTGCAGTATGCGCCTGCTTACAGTTAGCGCATTTGAGCGCTACTGTGTTACGGTCGCATTCGGCTGCCGGGTGTTCGCCGCCGCAACGAACGCACTTAATTGGCCGGTGACAATTCGCAGAGGCGTGGCCAAAAGCCTGGCACCTATGGCACTGAGCTGGGCCCGGTCGGGTGCGCCACGCCTCGATAGAGATGCCCGGCATACACAGCAACTCGTTGGTCGCGTACAGGGTTTGTAGGTCGGCTATGGGGTGCCTATTTTGCAGTTGGGCATAATAGATTACGTTAGGGCGACCACGTACCGCAGGGATCTGGCGGATATGTGAGATGGGAAAATTGGCCAAAGCAAGCTCCTCCGCAATCTCGTCCAAAGAGGTGTCCTGCGGTAATCCCTTGATGGCGATTTTTTGGGGACGGTCGCTGTCTAAACTGTAACAGTACCAGGATACTGTATTGTCCAGTTTAGACAGCTCGTCGATGTACGCCGCTATTACCCTGTACTCGTCGGGCGTTTTCGGAAAGAAACGCACTCCTTTACCGAAAGGGCGGGCATTGGGTGCATGGCCTAATAAGGAGTGCAGTTTCTTAAGGTGCGTAGTCCACTGCGGCAAGGCTTCCACAATGATAGGTGGGTACCTGTTTTTGCTTTCAGCGGGAGCAGAGGGGGCCGGTTGCGCATTCGCGTTATTTACAGGCTGGGCGTTTTGAGCCGGTTTCGGCGAAGCAGAAGTGGTGGCTTGTGCGTACGACATAGCCGAGGTTGATGGTACGTTCGGCATAGGAGGAGTGATCTCCATTTGGACCGGTGGTGGAGGGTTATGGAGGGCCACTGCGTTTGCCTCGGTTGTAGCCGGCGTGGGCAATGCCTGCGACTGTTGTAAATTTGCAACGGCATTTCTTGCCACCTGGCGTGCGCGCTCAGAGGGGTCTTTGGTAGGGCTGAGCGAAAATGGTCTAACCTCTCTGTTCCTCGTCCTAGGGTCCCTACGGGGCAGGGGGATGGAGGGGGGATTAGCGTTGATGGGCGCTGAGATGGGGGTCTGTGACAAGTCTTGGCTATTGTCTTTCGACGACTGCGATTTAGACTGCGACTTTTGGTCGCGGTGAGGGGGTGTGTCCTGAATAGGTGACAGTAGGGACGGTAGAGTGGGGAGATCTTCATCCCTGAATAACTCGTCGCCGGACACAGAGGCCGTGTACACCGACGACACTGAGGTGGCTGGGGTCATAGATGACCTAGTTGGGGGTCTGGACGGGGGAAACGCGACGCTGAATGGCCTATTATCGGCCGAAATCTCACCCGTAAAAAGGTTGCGCGCCACTACGGCGGCGGAGGGCTGAGAACGTAGCCATACACCACGTTTGCGTACGCCTCCTCTGCGTACCGGTGGGGGAGCTGCTACGGGGGGCGGCATTACATATATTAATAAAAACTATACTACAAACATACTTAATCAGCAACAGACAACCAGACAGCGGTGAGGGGGGGCCCCGTAGGGGCCGCCCTTGAGCAACTGACGACCTGTGCGATCCGCGGCAAAACAAAATTGCCGAGCAAAATAAAATATATGCGCTTACCAAAGTCTCCGAAAAGCCGCTGAAAAAGCGGCAACCGTCTACCTTTAGGCTGCACAAGCGTAGGCGCAGACTCGCTGGACAAAACAAGCCCCAACACAATTTCGTCCGTGCACGTCCGCCGTCTACAGAAAATATTCTCTTGAAGCACATACACTTTTTTCACTTGAGATATAATTTTAACTTGGAGAGTATTATACACAAGGATGATGATGATGATGATGAATATGTATGATGGCGCAGTAACACGCTAGACGAAGTTTTGTTCGTGATCGTCGGCAAGACTGTATAGAAAGTTCCGGCTGTTCAACGTCGGATTCAAGATGAACATCGAATCAAAAACACGCTTGGCGAGGTTTTCTGCGTGGTCGTTGGCAGGATACTGTAAATTCCAACTCGTCAACCGTTTTACACGAACACAGAAACTTGGACATCGCAGCCTTTAAGCGTGAAGATGTTTTTTCTTTTCTCCTTGTGACCATTTTGTTTTTATGTGTTATTTTCCAGAGTGATACTAATTTTAATAATTATCTTGAAATCCCAAGACGGGACATGTTTGGCCTTATTATTTATTTAACCTAAGTGTTGTGTTATTATTTTTACAATGAGTCCCGCTAAGTAATTTTTTTCCCATATTAATGATTTGTTTACCTTATTTTTTTTGACAACTGTCATTTAATTTAAACCTGAATTTTATTTTAATCTTGTAAAAGTACAAGAACTAATAAGTTTTAATACTTCCGTTAACCTTTAATTGGTTAACAGTTGCTAACATAGACATTAGCTTCATTTTTCGGGGGTCTATTCTAGTTTTTTTTTTTTAAATCTCAATTAAATTTCCATATACATTTACACTTCGCCTTAGATATCTATTTATCCAATAACAATGGATCGTGACCTGTTAAATAAATCTGAGCTAATTTATGAGCTAAAAATCAGATCGGTCTATTTTGAACCAAATTCAAACTCAAACTCAAACTCAAATCAAACTTTATTCAAGTAGGTTTCTAAGAACACTTTTGAATCGTCAATACAATGTAAACAATGTTAATTTCTGCCAAAAAGAGCTGGCAAGAAGTTCCATCTAAAGTAGTAATAAAATACTTTGATAATTAGCTAAAGAGTATACAATATGTACCAATACAATAGGTAATAAAAAAAAAGAACGAGTTGCACTCCGAGAGTGCCGGCAGAAGTGAAAACCTTTACACACGATTCGCGCTTAACACTCAAATATGTCACAAGACATGTCTTTGACATTGTCAAGAAATAATAATGTTTGTTTATTTACTTTTTTGACGTAGTATATTTGACATCGCAATCTGTCATAGAATTAAAATTCCATATCCAACCTCCCTGTACTACTCATAATCGCGAATACTAAAAATAAAAATTATAATAGGCGTGGCATTACGGTTTCCGTATTTTACAAAGACAAAGACAAAGATGCACACAGACGTCGAGCCATCAGCTGTCACCATCCATCCATCCATCCATCTATCCATGGATGCGCGTAGCACGCTGTAACATGTTTATGTTACACACGACCATTCACGCAAGCGCTCTGCGCCGCCTAAACGAAACAGCAGGCGCAGGCATACATTTTCGCCGCGCTGTAGAAACAGCGGGGGATACTCCCTCTCCTTCGCCGCGCCGGCTGCCTACTCTCCATCCGTCTTACGCATTTTTAATTTTTACGATTAGGACACGTGACCTGACGCGAGTTTATCATTTTTACCCATACCAAAAAAGTGCACAATTTTTTTTTGTTTTTATGCAGCATAGGGGGCGCACCATGTGGAGCGTCAATTAACGTTAATCGAGTAAAGGAATTTAGATATTTAAGAGAATTCCGATATTTAACAGTACTAGTGGCATTAGCGCGGGGCTGGCGTAAGAACCGTCGAGGCCGTCCGTCCAGTGCTGTCAAAATGGACGGACAAACGGCGAGGACCAGCGGGCGAGCGGGGTATTGTAGCATAAAACCTTTGTAGAGAGCCAACCTCTACAGTGCTTTACTTTTAACTTTTGCTTGCATTTTGGCCTAATTTTCAAATTCAAAATTATTTTTCAATAGGAATACTGACACTTGTTTGTTTTAAGTCAGTCAGTTTTACGATTTTGAGAACTAACATCATTGTTTAGACTCTATTTTTTGTAAGTCTATTTTGGACCTCTTCAACCTAATCTTTATTTACCAATAAAATTACAAGTGCTCCTACAAGAATCTTTTATTAAATATATCACAAGATGTCGTGGATTCGGGAGACAAGGTGTTCTTATTTGGCCATTAATGCTGCTTTTAGGGTTCTCTGGGGTCGCTCATTAATTCCGTTTGCTTTCGAGTTCCAGGCTGTGCACCTGTTTCTTTCTACAAGAACTTCATTAGCTGTGCAAATATTTCGGCCTCGAATTGTCTTCCTTGGTCTGTTGTAATACGCAAGGGTGTGCCAAATCGAACTATTCAATTTTCGTATAAGGTTTTGGATACCGTGCAGGCCATGGTGTCCTTCATTGTAATCGCTTCTAGCCCCCAGTTGCTCTATTAACTATAGAACTATATGAGAAGTAGGTAGCGGGCATACTTTGTCACTATGTATGTATTCCCATCTATTACACAGTGGAAACTTTCCTAATGGCGATTTATTATACCTGTATACTTATTTTACTTTTTTGGCACGGAATATAGGGTTTGGTCCTTTTCCCTATGTTTGTATTCATGCGTGGCCGATAGTATCTATGACTGACTAGATTGCGTGTAGCCCTTACACTTGGTACATTTATACTGTGCATGATTTAGAATGCTTTATTTCTTAATTCCTGCGGTAGGTATGCGCTGGCAACTGAAGTGGATGTTTTACATATAACCGGTATATTCGTACCTGGTATTAAGATATTTTTTAACTTTACCATTTTTTTATTGGAAGTTTGTAATTTGGCTAGCTCCTCGTCGTCTAGCTTAGTGAGCATCTCGTAGTCTATTGTTAAAGGACTTCTCAATGCGTCTGCAAGTAAGTTCAAACTAGCCTTTACATATTGTATTTCTGTATTGGTCGTAAATTCGCCTATATACATGATTTGCCTAATTCGCCTAGTTTTTAGCTTGTGTGCCTAAAGTGCTGTATCGCTAAGTAGAACTTTAACAGCTCTGTGTCAATGGTACTATAATTTTTCTGTGCCACATTTAATTTTTTTGAAAAATATCGCAGAGGCTACCATTTTCCTGCTTTTAGTGTTTGCAATATCGCTCCTAAACAATGATTAGAAGCATCTGTCATCAGCAAAATTCTGCTGACGGGTAGGTTAATAAGGCTGCGTCACATAGCCCTTGTTTACATTTTTCGAAGGCTTGTTCCGCCTCTTTATTCCATTTTATTGCGGTTTTATCTCTTGCTTCCTGCTGTGTAAACACTTTTCCATCCACCAACTCAGCTTTTTATACACGAATACACACACACAGCATACGGGATGTTTGATCCATAGAAGTTTAACTTTCTTAAAAATCTTTAACAGTCTATATTTTGTTTTTCAGAGGCTTTATACCTTCTGGTGTGACTTGGTTTCCCAAAAATCTATGTTTTTCTGACCTAGGCTACATTTTGATAAGTTTATAGTTATATCGCAACTAACGCATTCCTGAAATCTTTTAAAAATGGCTTCAAAAGTGTTTTCTATTCTGCTTCGCTTTTACAAGCTATGATGACATCATCTTAATAACAGAAATAGAAGTCGCTGTCGTTGCTTTTATTTTCTTTCGTGTTAGACTGTCTGTTTTGCTTGCCTGTTCTTCTCTCAATCCCTTTAAAACTTTTTGGTTTATGAATCTCTGGAATGTTTGAGCTCCATTTGGGGCCCTAATTTCGGAAACTCAAATAAGCCAAAGAGCGTGGGTGGTTTACTCTATGTCCTCCGGTGCTATTGATATAGTATGGTACGCTCTATTGAGATCTAAACGCGAAAATATAGTTTTTTATTTAGCGTATATGTAAAATCCTGTAATCTCGGTATAGGATACCTATCTGGTTTTGTGGTCGCGTTGAGTGCCCTATAGTCACCGCAAAGCCGCAACTTTCCGTACTTTTTTTTAACTACTACGACGGGCCCATTCCCCTTTTGGATGGTCTACATATTCCCATTTCTTGCATTATTTGAAACTGCTTTTTTACTTTTTTTTTTTTTTTTTTTTTTTTTTTTTTATACCAATAAGGTGTCAAACAAGCTTACGGCCCGCCTGATGGTAAGCGGTCACCGTAGCCTATGGACGCTTGCAACACCAGGGGTATCACTTGCGCGTTGCCGACCCTTCAGAAATCTAATAACTTCTTTCTTGAAGAACTCCATACTGTAGTCCTTGCAGAAAACCTTGGCAGGGAGCTCATTCCACAACTTAAGCGTTCGCGGGAGGAAGTTTCTCTGAAACCGCACTGTACGCGACCATTTAGGTTCTAAAGTGTGAGAATGAATTCCCTGCCGATGGCGAGCGGTGCGATGGTAGAAAGTAGCCGTGGGCATCATTTCGAACAATTCCTCAGAACACAACCCATTGTACAAGCGGTAGAACACACACAGTGAGGCAAAGTCTCTCCTCAGACTTAAGGGCTCGATACCGCAAGTGAGTTTGGAATCGTCGACAATTCTCACAGCCCGTCGTTGAACCGAGTCAAAAGGGCCAAGCTGGTATCCGGGTGCACCTGCCCAGAGATGGCAGCAGTACTCCATATGGGGCCTAACTTGCGACTTGTAAAGTAACAACCTTTGCCCCGACGTGAAGTACTGCTTCGCTCTGTTGAGTACACCAAGTTTTTTGGACGCCAGCTTTACCTTATCTTGTAAATGATCTCGGAACTGAACATCGCTGGAGATGTCGACACCAAGGATCCCAATGCTCTTGGAGATGGAGAGGGGAGTGTTCTGGAATTGTGGGACCACAGTGAATGGAGTTTTCTTAGCGGTGAACGCGCACACTTGTGTCTTTGTAGGGTTGAATCGGACCAAGTTTACCCGTCCCAAGTCAGAGACCTGGGACAGTGTGGTCTCGATTTGAGACACAAGTTCTCCGCGGTTTTCCTCCACAACGGAACGAGGGATGTTTGCACGACCCGTGTAAAAAGCGTCTCCAGTACTGTCATCTGCATAGCAATGTATGTTGTTGATGTCCAACATGTCATTGATATGCAGTAGAAACAGCGTATGAGACAGCACAGAGCCTTGCGGGACACCAGCATTAATGTCCATGCTATCAGAGCAACTACCGTCAACTACAGTTCGTATGCGTCTGCCGGACAAAAAGCTAGCCACCCATTTGCACAAACCCTCGGGCACTCCGTAAGATGGCAACTTCGATAGAAGACCGCGGTGCCAGACCCGATCGAACGCCTTCGCTATGTCCAGGCTACATGCCAATGCCTCCCCCTGACTCTCAATGGCTAGTGCCCATCGGTGTGTGAGATACACTAGAAGGTCACCAGTCGAGCGACCGTGGCGAAAGCCATATTGACGGTCACTGACCAGATCGTGTACTTCTAGGTATCTTAGAAGCTGTGTGTTGATCACACGCTCCATCACCTTAGAGAGGAGAGAGGTAATAGCGATAGGCCTGTAATTCGATGGATCTGATCTATCGCCCTTTTTGGGCACCGGGTGCACATTCGCAGTCTTCCATGTAGACGGAAATTGCCTAGTGTGGTAGGAAAGCGCGAAGAGGCGCGTGAGTACAGGACATAACTCAGGAGCACACTGCTTAAGCACCACTGCTGGTATACCGTCTGGCCCACTCGACTTATGAACGTCTAGAGAAAGCAACGCCCGCCTGACCTCCCGCTGCGTTATGGAGATTTCCGGCATGGACTTACCGCACCACGGTATAGTAGGTGGTACAGCGCCTTCATCGTTCATATTCGAGTTCGAGGCAAAGAGACTGCCCAGTAGATCGGCTTTCTCTTTAGCACTATGGGCCAAGTCACCATCGGTCTTTCGCAGTGGTGGTAACGACGACTGGCAGAAGTTCCCTTCGGCAGCTTTGGCAAGCGACCAGAAAGCACGACTCCCAGAAGGATAGCTCGCAAGTCGCCCACCTATTTTGCCGATGAATTGGAATTTTGCTCTGGCAGTTGCTTTCTTACTGAACCTCGAGGCAGCATTTAATTTGCGTTTTAACTCAGAAATATTCGGATCCTTATTAAAGCGAGCCGTGGTCCAAGCCTCATATGCATTTTGCTTAAGAATTTTAGCTTTTCTGCAAGACCTATTAAACCACGGTCGTTTTTTGACGCCGGCAGCTACTCGCGGGTTAGGAATATAGCATTCCATACCAGCAAGGATTGTCTCAGTGACTGCGGCTGCGCAGACGTCAGGATCTTCTGAGTTAAAGCAGATCTGCCTCCACGGGTACGATGCGTAAAATTCACGCAATCCATCCCAGTCTGCCGACTTATAGTGCCACACACGACGCCAGTTAGTTGGCCCAGAAGGATCAGGTTGTGTGCATGACACTTGAGTCCGAACGAGACAGTGGTCCGAGGAGCCAAGAGGCGCATCCACTGAGACGGAGTACCCGTCCGGACGAGTAGTCAGCAGAAGGTCCAGTAAGGAGCTCGTATGTTCCTCTATATCTGGTATTCTCGTTGGAGAAAGTACCAGCTGAGAGAATCCATAGGTCAGAGCAAATTCATGAGCAGATATCCCTGCATAGTTATTGGTTCGAGAACTGAGCCACTCGCGATGGTGGGCGTTAAAGTCTCCCAAAATAACTAGTTCTGCTGTGGGATATTGCTCTAGAACTTTGTCAGTCGTCAAACTCAGGTGCGTGAAGAGTCGAGTTACGTCCGTGTCACCGCTATGAGACCTGTATAGGCACGCATAGATACGAGTGTGGCCGCCGTAATCTACGCGCACCCACAATATCGACAGGTCCCTGTCTTCAAGGCTATGAAGGCGGCGACAGCAGATATCCTCCCGGACGAACATACATACACCGGCACGACTCATAAAATTGTGTTCGAGTTTGTAGCTGGGATAATGAAGGTATGATGTGTCGGCCGGGCAGGATATCTGCGTCTCCGTTAGAAAAAGAATGGTCGGCTGCGCAGTTTCGAGATGGTGGTGGACTGCGTTAAGATTTGCGTGAATACCCCTGATGTTGCAAAAATCCACATTATATGTGGATGGAGTAGCCGCTGTGCAAACTCTTTTCTTTTTCTGTCTTCTGGCCATAATATATATAAAAAAAAAGTTACTAAGACTAAGGATGAGGATTCACTGCACAGACAGCATAGAGGACAAAGGGTGCGGTTCTAAGACTGCCGAAGCTCGCCACAGATGATACGGTTGCTGGCACGGCGGGCGGAAGGGCCCCTGATCCCCCTCTGTTGTAGTAGCCGGGTCCACTCCGGTCTCCTTCTCCGGCACGACTACCACTTCAGATACTTTACACAGGCTGGCGAATCAGCCTCCCAGGGCGGAGATTAAGTGATCCCTGGGTTCGGGATCCCGTTCAACCTGCGGGCGGCCAGCGGTCAGCCGTTTCATCAGGTCTCCCTGACCGCCGAACCAGCACGCCGCGTCTACGCCGAGTATGACAGCAACAAGCACCGCCGGTCCTCCGCTGTCCGCGCAGCGAATCCTCAAAGAGCTCTGGCAACCTTACTCACCGCCAGGAACACAACACTACTCAATGTTAGTGTTATTATGGCCGCGGTTTTCTGTAAGGTGGAGGTACTTCCCCAGTTCGGGCCGCTCATTCGAGCAAGTACTCGCTATGCCCTGCTTAGTTGTTCGGGTGGCTTATTCGAGCGAGTACTTGCAGTGCCCTACCTCTCTTTACTGCTTTATACTTCTCTGGTGGGAGTGGCCTGGCTTTCGCAAAATCTGCTGGGCTCTCTATTTGCCTCTAACTCGAATTTATACTACAAAGGCGCTGTATCACCTAATATACTGTAGTGCAGTAAGACCATGCCGGAATTCTGCATAACACAATGGGAGCTTGCTTGCTTTCTCTAGACGTTCATAAGTCGAGTGGGCCAGGCGGTATACCAGTAGTGGTGCTTAAACAGTGTGATCCTGAGTTATGTCCTATACTCACGCGCCTCTTGGCGCTTTCCTTCCACACCAAGCAATTTCATGAAAGACTGCGAATTACACCCGGTGCCCAGAAAGGGCGATATATCAGATCCATCGAATTACACGCATATCGCTATTACCTCTCTCCTCTCCAAGTGATGAAGCGTGTGATAAACACACAGGTTCTAGGACACCTAGAAAAACAAGACCTGGTCAGCGACCGTCATATGGCTTTCGCCACCTTCTTGTGTATCTCACACACCAGTGGGCACTAGCCATTAAGAGTCAGGGGAAGGAATAACCAAGGCGTTCGATCTGGTTAAAATATGAACTACCCGCACACTACAAGTTTTAACTTTAGCCAAAACTTTTTATTCATAAATTCTCTAGATATAGCGGCATCTGGTGGTGGCGTTCTTTTTCTACTTCTATTCCCGCCATTGCAATTGTGATTTGGTAAGTTTATTTATTTATTAACCTTATACTAATAATAAATATGAATATATTTAATTTATTTACTCGCAAATGTAAAAACTTTGTGTGTAACACGGACGGTACGGAAATTACACACTCTAAATAACCTCTCGTTATTTTTTTTTAAACCACTAAGGTTGCAAACAAGCTCACGGTCCGCCTGATGGTAAGCGGTCACCGTGGCCTATGGACGCTTGCAACACCAGGGGTATGACTCGCGCGTTGCCGACCCTTTAAAAATCCAATAACTTCTCTCTTGAAGAACCCCATACTGTACTCCTTAGAGAAAAACTTTTTAATAGGAATCGTCTTTACCTTAGAATTATTAGCAGTAGTAAACATTTAAAATAAAAAAGCCCCTGTCATTGGGTAATGCCGTTCAGGCGAAGGGGTAATGACGCCCAAACCTGTTTCTTTGCAATATAACATGTAAGGTCCATTATCATTAGCAAAGAAGCATGAGATCCAAGTACACAATTGAAGTACAGTCTATAATCATTTCACAACGAACACACAATATTTTCACTGTAACTTCTAATATAAAAGTATTTACTAACCAGTAATTGTGGCACAATCTAGAGGTAGTTTAACCCCACGTGGTTCCTAGCTTCTAGTGGCCCACAAGCGTAGACTATGGACTATTGGTCGCGTTCGTGTCTTCTCACACGCACACAGTGTGCGCGTGGGGAAATTTGTTCGAGGCGTGGCCTCCTACAAATGGTAGCTGTCCGCTGCCCGTGACTACGGGCAGGTCTTTGGGTGGGTCACTGACCGTCGGCCTCAATGGGTCTTCAGCTAAGAGCCGACTATGGTGCGAAGAGCCCTGTTTTGTACTGTGCGTAGTCGCTTGCGCTGGGTTTCGCTTAGTAGTGCGAACCATGCCGGCGCTGCGTACGTGAGGCGGGGTCTGATGTAGGTTTTGTAGACCCCGAGCTTCGTCCGTAGAGGCAGTTTTGCCCTGAGCACTGGAGCGAGCAAAGCCTGTGTGGATCTGGTCTGGTTGACGATGCTTGTCACATGCGCCTTCATTGTTAGGAGACGGTCAATGGTGACGCCGAGATATTTTGCATTGGGGCACCATTTAATTTGTTGCCCTGAGAAGTGAAGCGTTGGGGGTATCTTCTGTGTGCGGTGCAGAAGGATGGCTTGAGTTTTGCCCACGTTAACCGACAACCTCCATTTGGAGAGCCAGTCTGGCAAGGCGTCGAGGGTCCGCTGCATCTTGGTAGCGGCGTGATCTGGTCTGATGGAGGAGGTCAAGTACGCCGCGTCATCGGCGTATAGTGCCAGCATAGCTCCCCCCTCCTTCGGGATGTCGTCGGTGTAACAGGAGTAAAACGTCGGAGATAGCACACTCCCCTGAGGTACTCCGGCTTCCATGGGGCGCACAGAAGATATTGTCTCTTCAATTTTGACGCTGAAGCTGCGGTCTTGAAGGAAGGACTGGATAACCATAGTTATCCTGCGCGGGATCTGGGACGACGAGAGCTTGAACAGCAGACCTTGGTGCCAAACTCGATCGAACGCCTTCTCCATGTCGAGGAGTACTGCCACAGTGCATTCCTTTTTGTTCGCGGCCACCGCGACGTGGTGAAGTACTCTCGACAACTGAAGGGTGGTGGAGTGTTCCGCTCTGAAGCCAAACTGTTCTGGGCGTGGGGTGAAGTGCTCATGCAGGTGTTTCAACAGGAGCTTTTCGAACACCTTAGAGATGTGTGACAGCAAGGTTATCGGCCGGTAGCCCTCAGGTTTTTGAGTGTTCTTGCCAGCCTTAGGTATCATTATGACGTGGCCTAATTTCCACGTCTGCGGAAAGTGCCCAGTGCGCATTATGTCGTTGAACAGGCGCGTCACCGCTGCCACAGATTTCGGCGGGAGGTGACGCAGCGCTGTGTTCGTAATGCGATCGGCACCTGGAGCTTTGCGGGGTTTGGTCTTGAGGAAGCCACGTCTAACTTGTCCCGGATAGAAGACGACAGGGTCCTCTTCTGGAGCTATCGAAGAGGCAAAGTAGTCTCTAAGGTGTTGCTCGACTGCTGCAAGATAGTCCAGATCTGACGCGTGGTTTGGCTTGATCTGGCGTTCGAGATGATCCGCTAGTATCTCCGCACGATCTGCTGCACGGTAGCGAAGTGTCCCGTCGTCGGCTAAGAGCGGTCGAATGGGCGCGGGGGTGCGCGTTACACATCTGCACAGTCGATGTAGCGCGTTCCAATCGTCGCCTGCGGTCTCTATCGCTTGGGCCCACGAACTCTTGGTAATGGCATCCAGTTCCTTCCTTATCTCTTCAGCCAACTTGTTGATTTGGCGACGAAGAGTCGGACATCGCGTTGTCTGCCACAATCTACGTAAGCGCCTTTTCTCCGTAATGCGATCCGTGACGTGCTTTGGGAGAGGGGGAAGCCTCCCCGTGTGCGACGTGGTAGAGGAGGAGGCTGTCAGGGCGTTCTGCATAGCTGTGGTCAGGTCTTCAGCAAGTTCGTCCACGTCCGCTGCAGTGAGTACGGGTCGAGACGGGGTGTGGGCTTGCATGTGTTCCGCAAATTTCTCCCAGTTTGTTCGGACACGAGAAACGGGCGTGCTTCTAGTTGTCGGGCGGGCAGTTATTATGGCGAGTACGGGCAGATGGTCTGATCCCATGTCCTCAGGCAACACCTCTAGAGTGGGTTTGCCATCGAAGACCGTGGTGTGCCAGTAGGCCGATGACATCTGGTTGGTGGTCAGTCTGGAACGGGATTTGTGTTGGAATATCCGGACCCATAATCACGTATCCGAACCGTTCGGCGTCGTCGAAAAGCCGTCGACCGTCTGGGCTCATGATAACAGAATTCCAGCCGGGGTGCTTGCTGTTGAAGTCACCGGCGACGATTGTAGGTGTGGACGAGACCAAAATGTTCCTCAGGTCGTCCAACTTGATGCGGCTTTTGGGGTGTTTGTATAGAGCATACAGACGGAGCGCTTCGTTGCCCGTCCATAGCTCTATGCCTAAGGTGTTGAAGGTGTCAGGAGTGACCCGAGGTAGCACCTGGTGTACCAGTCTTCGCTTGACTAGGACGGCAAGCCCTCTCCTTGCACTGCCAGTTGCTGGAGTGCATCTTCCATACTTCGTTCGCGGTAAGATGGGTCTCGCTAAGCAGAATTACATCGACGGCTTGTTCGCTGAGTAGAGAGCGGAGAGCGCTAGTCTTTCTTCGCAGCCCATTGGCGTTCCAAAATAAAATTCTTAGGTTGAGACTAGTGAATTTTATTGAGCTCCGACATTCCTCTGAGGATCGCAGGAGTGAGATCTGTGTTATCCCGCGCGGCTTGTAGGATCTCAATAAGAATGTCGAAAGCCGTGTCTTTCGCTCTCTTCACCGTTGAGGTGTCCTCGTCTCGACCCTTTCGTGTCCGGGGTTGTGGGGGTGGGGCCTGAGAAGTAGGCGCTGCACTGATGGTTGGGGCAGGGGGTACTGCGGCTGTTACAGGAGCGGCAGGAGCGGCCGGAGCAGTCGTAGCGCCTTTTTTGTTGTTTCGCCTTCTTGGCCTCTTCCTTTTGGCACCGGTGTTGGAGGGCAGATTTGCGGGGGCCATTAACGAGGCACTACCCGCTTGAGCTTCCACGGTGTTCCTGTGGGCCGGAATGGTTGGAGGGCCGGTGCGAGCTATCGTGCCAGGCTTCTTGTTGCGCGCCTCCTTTTTGAAAACTGGGCACGAGTAGTTATTTGCAGCGTGGGCGCCTCTGCAGATCACGCAGGTGGCAGGTGCATCGAGGGGCCGCTCGCAGTTGCTGGCAGCATGCTCCTCGCCACATCCGACGCACGCCTGCGTACGGTGACAGCCGAAGGAGGAGTGGCGGAAGCCCTGGCATCTGTGGCACTGTGGCTTTTTTGCCGCACCAGGCTTCAATCACGACGCCCGGCATGCACAGCAGCTCCGAAATCTGAAAGAATTGTGACGAGATGGCTGAGCGTCGGATTTGTCCGAAGAAGATGCAGCCTGGGCGGTCCTTCCTGGCCCGGATGTGCTTAACGTACTCTGGGTCAAACCCAAGACTACGAAGCTCCTCTTCGATCTCGGTAGGGTTGGTCTCCGCTGGAAGTCCTCGGATAGCGACCTTTAGCGGGCGCTCGGTCTCCAGTTGGTTCGAAAACCAGGATATCCTTTCACGTTTCTCAAGTTCCGTGAGGTAACGTTGGACGGTCCGGTATTCCTGGTCGTCGGTAGGCATGAAGCGTACCCCTTTCCCAAACGGGCGCGCATTCGGGGCTCTTCCGAGGACATTCTTGATTTCCCGGACATGCGTCGACCAGTTCGGGAAGACTTCGACAACTAGCGGCGGGTAACGGTCCTTCTTCGTCTGTCGAGGCAGTGGCAGCAGCAGGCTCGGAAGGAGCAGGCGTGGTGGTAGTAGCAGCGGTCGCAGTGAAAACCATGACAACTACCCTTTATTATTGTTAGAATATTTATTTTACGAGGCTATCCTAATGGTTGTTAAACGACTCACTTAGGTAAGTTTCGCGGGTGTTTTCAATATTATAAAAGTTCCAAGTAACCTAAACTTCCGCGTTTATATTCAACATTATAAAACTCCCAATCAGCGCTCGTCTTGAAACTACCACCATTCACATACGTTCAAACAAACTACCAATCAACGCTTTTAAAACATTCTCCAATTAAGTTTAGTTCCAATAGAACACTCAACCATAGTTAGCTTCAAACCATTCATTCTCGCGCCACATGTTCAAAATTTGTATTACAAAACATTGTATTACAAAAATGTTAAGGCATAATTATGGTATCGTCACATGTGGTTGTCCAGAATTAACAAAACAGGTGATTCCTGGGTTGGCTTAGCATATGCTGCGAAATTTTATAGCCAAGTAACAAATATTCCTTCATTTATCCAGCCATTTTAAGGGTTGGTATACAATGCTCCAGCGGCTCTTTCTATCTCTAGTAAAGGAGTCATTTCATGTCTGGCAAAGATAACTATTGGTGGTATAAAGTTTCCAGCTACACTCATTGCACACATAACGGTTATGTTGCTACCTCGTTCGCCACTGGTAACAGCTCCAACTCTTCTTAGTCCTTCTTCGGCGGGCACTTTTCCTGGGTCAGTCAGTCACTGTAGTGATACCAGTCTCATCAGCATTGTAAATAGTGTTTGGAAGGAACTTAAATTTTTCCATTAAGTCTCCAAGTTTGTTATAAAAATTTGTTATTTCTTCCTTGTTGAAAGCAGAAACCCTATTCAAGCTCGTTACTTGAAAGAAACTAAGGTGTTGCGTCGCATAAAGCCGAGTACCCAATCCACTCCAGCGGTTTTGCTGTTTTCATTGAAATTGATTTTGATGTTATTGAGCACAGTATATTTATAAACTACTTTACGCAAGCGAACCCAGCAGCCTAACTTGTTAAGCAATTTCATGATCTTGGTGCGGCTTGGTGTGAAAATGGGCCTACGACCTAATCTTGGGTTGCTTATATTTTCGTTTTTGAGTCGATCCCTTAAAGTAGTCAATTGAATGTTATATTGTTTTGCAGCTTGTTTCTTGGACATCCCATTTGAAATCGCAGTTTTAACGGAGTTAAGGTTTTCTTCGTTCCAAGCCGCTTTGGCAGTTGTTGTTTGGCGATTTCTGGGCATGTCTATAACAATAAATAAGAATTCACTAAGGGGTAAATGTGAGTGGATAACCCCAAACGGTCGTTTAAATTAAACAAACATTGAAAAGCAATTGTTGGAAATTGAATAATTCATCATAAAATAGAATAATTAAGTAACCTAGGTAAGCTATAAAGATCGCGACGAAAATTAGTTCAGCGCAGCCGCATACAAACAAGCGTATTTCACCGTCGCTTGCCACGAGCTGATCGCCCCTGCGCGTCGCTACGTCTTAGAGTCCCTTCCCCTACCCCGTTTTACGTATGGTGGCATGTTGTTATGCACCATTTTCATGGACTTATATAGGTGCGCGCCATAACCCGATGAGCGCCAATCCCCCTGTTTAGGGTAAGCACCTATTAAAAATACAAAAAATGAAAAACTAGGCAATTTTTCTGATTTGTAGTTTGCTATCATTAGTGTGTCCCGCTGTTGAATACGGCTGGCTCTACATCATGATGTTTAGAAACGACCTTTTTTGGCACTTAACTATCCTGATTTATATAAAGAACTTTACTACATCACAATAAAAGAGTCGGTGGTGGCCCAGGGGTTTCGATTTTACCTAGCGTTCTGAGTGGCGTAGGTTTGAGCCACACGTGTACCTATGAGACTTCTTAATTTCTCAAGTACACGAATTATTAGGGATCAAGCGGACGAAGTTTGATATCTCATTATTAGAGTGTCTTGACTGAAGATGATTAGAGTTTAGATGCAGCAGTACGCGTGTGCCGTAAATTGGTTCCGCGAAATAGCTAATTGCTTCTGTTCTGTACTTACGTTTTAGATATATATTTGCTGTAGCAGCCCGTCTAGACGAGTAGGGTGTTAGTTAGATGTGGTGTGTAATGTGGGTACCGTATTGGGGTGTGTACTTGTTGACGGGAGGGCAGATTTTTCTTCACTTGGAGACGAAACGAGCTGGTAGTTGTTGACAGCCTTACTCCCACTTCAGTACTGACACTGAATTTAACACCGACAGCTGGCCGTTTCCAGCTGACAGATTCTAAATCTTCTAAAATTCTTAATCGAATTCAAACTCCAACGGACTGACTAACGTATACAGTGAGGTGCGAATGAGCCGCGACAACCGTCCTCGCATACAGTTATGAGTGACTGACGCGACGTCGCGCACTGCGGAGGCGCAATGAAACCTTGGTAAACCATTTTTATTTATTCTTTTCCGAACAACGCGGGATGATGCTGTCCTAATCACACCTATAAGGGTATTAAAATTAAAATTTATATAGTGAGTATTTTCCGCTACCTACCAAAATGCACCTCTCCATATTGCCTGCTAGTTGCTAGTTGCTACTGACTGTCATTATTTAAACCGCATTTTTTGTTTGACCTTTGAGGGATGTTGGGAACGTTATTATCTTCGGTCAAGACACTTAATTGTTTATGTTACTTGTTTATAGAATAAGATATTTTATTGTATGTTTTTAAATTATGTATATTTTGTAATAGAATAAATGTTAAATTAATATTACGTAAATAATATAAATATAGCTGAGTGTTTAGCTCCTTGTGGCACTTGGCTGATTACGTATTGGTCTTTTTGTAGTATGCGAATATTAAAAAATATTTAAAACATAGGTTTAATAAGCAGATACTTCATATCTTGTACCAATTGTCATAATTTCTATCTAGGTATTCTAATAAAAACTGAAAAGAGCGTCGGCTGGAAAATTTTTTTACTGTTTTTTAAAACTAACTTCAGTCTTTTATTTATTTTATCTAATCCTCAAAATACGTACCTACATTATCATTCTATATATACCATACTATATAAACAATATCACATTTGCACTTTAATAAACATACTATACTATAAAAGCTACGCGTATGTGCGGTACGATTCCGCATGCTTTCCTTATACTCATTTATTCTATGGCGTATTCGCTATACTGGACAGAGACTTTATTGGGAACAGTCTTGAGCTATGGTGACTCTAGAATTCAAGAGAATAATTCATTCACAGGTTTCTAAAATTAAGACTTCCATGCATTTTTGTCTCGAATTCCAGAGCCTGAACAGCTCGAGACTGTTCCCAATAAGCTCCCAGAGCTGTATTAATTTTATTACACAGACCTACATTTGTTGTTAATAACGACTATGGTGTTTTGATGTGTCGTCGCCCGCCTCACGCCTCACGCCGCCGCGCCGGTCGGTACCGCGCGCTTGGCACACGCACTGGAGCGGCAGTCGCCTGCCAGCGGGCGGGGCGTCCGTTCGTTCGTCTAGCACGCACTAAGTACTACGCACCGCCTACGGTCTCTGTCAATAGCGATGTCTAACTCGTCATAGTTCGCGCGCGTAACAACTTAACTGAATAAAACGAGTGAAGTGCACAGTTAAGTGATTTCTGTGAAAGTTAGTGCGAGTTTTCTCCCACAGTAACTTTTGAAACTAATTTCTTGATGACAACTTGTTGTTGGTAGGTACTTAATCTAATACCTTTAAACGAGCAATTCCTGTATATACATATATATATATTTTTATATATATAAATAATCCGAATCTAGGAAACGGCTTCAACGATTTTCATGAAATTTAGTATGCAGGGGGGGGGGGGTTTCGGGGGCGATAAAACGTCGTTTTATCCTTTTCTTTAGCCAATGATAACCTGAAAAATGTGACTCTTCCTGACATCTATTGGCGAGTAGTAATACTATTATTTTACCGACACAGCAACACTAAAGCTACTTGATAATAGATGGTGTTGTTTAAAAAAAAAACGAGCGAAGCTCGATCTTCCCGGTACTAACCTTTTTAAAGTAAAAAAGAAATTCTTCATATTGAATTTACAAGTAGATAATTGTTAAGTCTTTTAAAATAATTAAGTAGTTACTAATTCAAAATTTGCAATAGAATTTTTATGGTAACGTCGTGGATACTTCTATGTGATTATAAATCTTAAAAAAACCGGTCAAGTGCTAGTCGGACTACTCAAATGGGTCAATTTAATGGTTCCACGAGGAAACTCTGAACTCTCCCAAGGTCCAAAAAAACCTTTCAGTCTTATTTGCACCGCTGTGCTCGCCGGCTTTGTGATGAGGCACACAATCGGCGAGCACAGCGGTCCAGAGGCTACGTTCGAAATCTACCTGGCACTACACCACGCCGTAGCTACGCCATAAACAAAGAGAAATATATAAGCAGCGCATTTCCTAGCCAGATGTGAAAAAAATGGTTGCAAAGGTGTGACAGAGACAATGCGAAACTGTGGTGTCTTTTTTCTCTTTCTAACTTGTTATAATGAACATCAGCAAACATTAGGCGGACAATGATAGAAATAAAAAAGGAAACCACAGTTTCACTTTGGCTCTTTCTAAAGTGAGGCCAATTTCGTGAAGCAGCAAATAAAAATAATGATACACAAATAACACACACATACAACTACAAAACTCGAAGTCTAAAATTTCGTTAGATTAATACAAGCCAACGTTAACATTTGTGACGTTATAACACTTTGAACCCTGCTCGAGATTGACGTTAACACCGGTGTCACAACACTAAAGTTTTCGAACGGCTTAGTGTTGCCATTCGGGGTTCATTCCAACCGCAAAACCGCGGCCTGCTCCTCGACGCACACATAGCCGCAAAGGGCGCGTTCGTTTTGGGATTTAGAGGTTTCCAATATTTATACTTTTCAAAATTTGATAAAACCAGTTTTGCCACCAACACCCACCTCCGGACATGGGTCTAAGTTCATCTTTTGGTGGCAAAAGTAATAAAAATATTGTAAACGAACGCATGACAGATTGTTACAGATGTTACTAAAATTTTGATATTTTTGACACCAATGCAAAACGAACGGATGACAGATGACAAAGTTAACGAAAATAATGATTTTGCATCCCAAAACGAACGCGCCCAAGGTGTTTCTAACTACGAGAAGACAGGTGTCAGTGTCGCTTCTTACCGTTCGCGTTAGCTTCACTCTCTAGGATGTCTATAATTTATATACTTGTTTTTTGATAACAGATTTAAATTTAGCTACTGGTAGCTGTTGATTGTTGTTGGGACTTTGTTGTAATTGTGACTGTGAACGAAGAGTTATTCATTTTGTGTACCTCAGAACTCCGCTATGTATAAACAGATGTAGAAAATTATAATATTTATGTATGAAGTAACACACGGATTGGTCCCATTTAAATTTGGTGTACATAGATTGGACCAAACTCCAATTAAACCAGAGCTAATAGAGAGGTGAGAAAATGTTATTAATGCTGGTGTTGCAGCAAGTAGTGGTGGCGCAAGGCTCTGTGCTATCTCCGACGTTGTTTCTTCTGCATATCAATGACATGTTGGACATCAACAACATACAATGAGATATATTGAGATAGATGACAGTACTGGAGACGCTTATTGCAGCGGTTGTAGGGGAAAAGCGCGGAGAACTTGTGTCGCCCTGACTGGGACTGGGAAAATTTGGTCCGAGCAACCCTTCGATTAAAAAAGACTGCAACAAAGAGCATTGGGATCCTTGGTATTGGCGTCCAAAAAACTTGTTGTACTCAACAGAGCGAAGCAGTACTTCAACGCTTGGGGAAAAGATTTCTGCTATACTAGTCGCAAGTTCGGCCCCATATGGAATACTGCTGCCATCTCTGGGCGAATGCACCCGGATACCAGCTTGGCTCTTGTGGCTTCGTTCAACGACGGGCTGAGAGAATCGTCGACGTTCCCAAACTCAAAAGTCTAAGAAGAGACTTTGCCTCCCTGTGTGTGTTCTATCACTTGCATAATGGAACGTGTTCTGAAGAATTGATTGAAATGATGCCCAGGCCATTTTCAACTATCACACCACTAGCCTCACACCTTAGAACCTAAATGGTCTCGCACAAGGCGTGGGAGTGCCGGCAGAAGTGAAAACATACTAGCTATTTACTTCCCATCACTTCGTATACATATTTATTTTTGACGTAGTACATTTGACATCTCAATCTGTCATAGAATTAAAATCCCATATCCAACCTCCCTGTACTACTCATAATTGCGCTCGCGCACTCCCGCTTTGCTTGTAAAAACCTTGCAACGTAGGTTGCGACTGACTCAGGCACCGACTGGGTCGCGCCGTATCGCACCGCGCAGGTCGCAGTGTTGCACTGCACGGTCAACATTGCATTATCGATAGTCACGGTTGCGCGCGCGCAGTGTAGTAGGTAGTCGATACTTATCATCGGTACTCGATAAACAGAACTCCCTCTTCCGAGTCAACTTACTCAATCATTTGGTTCCGAGACCATTACCACTATTACGATCTACATTTCTAGTTAGTTGGGTTAATCATAGAAGAATATACATACAACGATTTAAAGCTGGTACCGATGACGTGTACCTCTTCTCAACCCGCATTAAACCTGATATCTAAAGTAAGATTTGATTTAAATGAGGAACACGTTATGTTCGTAGGAGTGTGTACCTACCTGTTCTTTAACGCTCTGCTGTGAAACGACAAAAAGTACCTTTGTGCGTGACGTGCGTTGTACAGTAAGCGACACATCAACCTAACCTTAATGGACTTTGAAACCAAGGCGCAACAGAGCGAAAAAGTCGCGAAAGAGAGATAGTCGTAATTTAATATTTCGTCTCACACTTGCTGCTTTCTTACGTAGTATCGCCACTGCATTGCGTCGCAACCGTAAATTATGAATGAATATATAAGTGTGCGTGCGTAATTATTATTGGATTAAAATTTTTCTTACCTACGATAACAAAGAGGCATACAAAAAGGTGATAGCCCTTAACAACCTTTATTAACTTAATGTTTTTTCTTATCTTCTTCTAGAAATATCTACTCAGTCATTTATTGATTTATCATATTGTTCTTTTTTGGATATGGTTTTTGTGCCACCGTAATATTTGTCCCTCCCATTCAAAGGTAGGATTTGGGATATATTAGAATAGTAATAATGTAGTAATGTCGGTAAAAAGCATATGAAGTATGGAAAAAAATTGTCTCATTGTAATTAATTAGCAATTATAATTAACTTTTAGTATTTTTACTTACCATCATCGGTAGTATTTTGCGTTTTGTATTGGCTTTTTAGGCTATTCCGCACCCAGTGTCCTCTATAATTAACGCGCACTAGGCCCGTGTGGGTGCCTAGTGAGTGCGTAAGCGCAAACATTGTTCTTAGTAAGTAGGTATAGAATTGTGTCCGAAATTGGGAAGTGTTGGTTGATATACTGATTCGTTTAGTTCTTTGTTTCAATATACTAAAGTGACAAATAAGCATACGGTCCGCCTAGTGTTAAGCAGTCACGGTGGCTAGCGATGCGATGGTAGCAAGGGGACCGGACGTGTGCATAGTTTTTAACAATAACTCAGATATACACAATGGTTAACAAACATCAACTTAATCCACTGATTTTATCTCGGCTAGTAATGGCAAAAGTCATCAGTTGGCAGATTCTTTGGTTATTTGTTTGAGACTGGCCTTTTAGTAAAAGTAAAATAAATTATCAGAAGTCGTAGTAACGTCATTTAATTATTTAAAATCAACATGACAATTTGAATAAAACATAATAATGAGAATAAACTAAAAATAACAACAATAAAAATAAAATTTTAATAGACATTATTTGGCAGTAAAGTTATTATTGATAGAATCAGGCGTTACTTTGCGGAAATTTATTATTATGATAAAATATTATTACCTTGCAAATCTGCTAAAAACAATTCAGTAGCACTCACGTGCAGAAGTACACCATCCACATGTGTAGGAGTGCACCTCCCTCCCTACAACAAATATATGCAGCTATACCTTCACCAAATTTGAAAAAATGGTGAACAACTCGCGTCTCCTGAAAATGCCTCGTGTTGAGGCGAAACACGTGTCGAGTTTTGTTTGCAATTTATTGGTGTAGTGTTATAGTGAAGTTGGCATCGTCCACATAAGAAGGAAGGGAGGGAGGTGCACTCCTACACATTTGGATGGTGTACTTTTGCACGTGAGTGCTACTGAATTGATTTTAGCGGATTTGCAAGGTAATAATATTGTGTGTTATTCACACTGTGAATAGCCACAACGGGTCTTAGTGCAAGTGGAGCTTTTAATATAAAGTATTTCCATCAATCAATTCTAAAACTTTTTGAATATAATAGACTTTTTTAACTACAACAATTCCACAATTAGGTAATCCAGATCACAGGAACCTACTTATATGAAAATAAAATAATCATAAATTAAAACTATTTACCTTAACCCTTAACCTTTATTGCCCAAACGCGTGATCTCGTCTTATCTTTATGATCTATTACTACATTTTTATTACACGTCACACCAAAAATACAAAAAAATCAACAGAGTATCTATACATATAATAAAATGGTAGGAAAGTCAAAACTGTACATTGAATATTTTTTTTTTTAAAGAATACTTGGGGTGTGATTTACAATCGATACCGAAGCCAAAAATATAGTTTTTAGATTTTTTGTCTGTTTGTCTGTATATGTTCGGGATAAACTCAAAAAGTACTGCATGGATTTACTTCAAATTTGGCACGAATATTACTAAGAAATCGGGTCAACATATAGACTACATATTATCACGCTATCACCTACGGGGAACGAGCAGTGAACCTTTATTTCTTCAACGCATTCTGTAACAACGCATTCTGTAACAACGTGTAATCTAACAACGCATATTTGACTTACTTCTTATTAATTATTCTACTCACACATAGCCATTTATTTTATGTTAAAAAATCGTGTAAAGTCATAACTTAGATGTGTTATAATTTTTCAATATAAATATAAAAATGTTTCCTATTTGCTAACTAGATGGCGTTGGCGTCGAATAAGATCGCGCTGTGGTTTCGTTCACAAAAAGTGATGTTATAGTATAGCGTTCGCGCAGACGACGTCGCGGGCAGCAGCTAGTTAATAATAATCTTACATCTGACGTCCGAATACTAAAACCCTTATTAAATTTAATCTCTTATTTATTATATTATGCTGTTTCTTAAAATGTCGATATTTAATTATATGAAAGTAAAATACCAAAAACTTTAGGTATCGAGCTAATTATCTACATAGAAAATTTTGAGCGAGTGAGCTACTGGCGTTTTACCTAACAAAAGTGTTAGTATTTCGTTTAATTTATTTGTATATAAAAAATAAACACACTCGTATTATTGTGGTCATAAATTCATTACTGTTAATTTTATCATAATCTTTAAAAAATTCAGCTAAGAGAGCTAGAAAAGCAAGTTCAGCTAAAATAACCTGCAGATATCATTATAATTTTGACTGAGTAGGAATCTTGTGTTATGTCAAAAATAACATAAGAATTGCTTGTTAAACACCTAGGAAGGTATTACACAAGTTGACTATCGAGATAAGAAGGAAGACAAACATTTTTCATCTGTTAACGACGCCAGAAATTACATTGAAATTGTTTCGTCTCCATAAAAGTTTTCAGCCGTCCTTACGAGATTAAAAAGTTTTCTCGTCAACAAATATGACGGTGTTATTAATGCAGTCAAAATTATAATATTCCAAGCAAAAGCTAACTCTTACTAGAGCATGCGCTTATGTTAGCGGAATCATTTTCGCTGGCCTACAGTTTCGAAGCCCAGTCTTTCAACCGCCGCCGGACTGCCTGCGTCAAAATCTGAAACTTAAATTTTATTTAAAAATACCCAATAATAAAAGCTGAAGCATACGAAAAGGCAGCGTTGCCAACTATCAAAAAGTCAAAAAGAATATATTAGCGCCAAGCAGAAGTTCCACAGGACCAGGTAGGTGGATCCTTTCATCGGCCAACTGCAGGCCGGACGAGAGATTCAGCACGTCCGTCGGCAGGGGCACCTGAGGGTGATGACCTAAAATATACCTCAGGATAACAGCTCCTAGTTGATACCGCATACTAGGATGGAGCAAGGAGGAAAAGGAAAACGAGACTATACCCACAACGTTGTCCACCCGTAGACCTCCTACTCCAGAAATCCCATGACTCCGCGAACTTACCCGTAAGCGGAGATGCTTCACCAGCCACAGCGACATTAGTCACCTCTGAGCGCCTGAGTCAAAAAGTGTGATAAAATTACTCCACTCATCCAATGATCCGGTAAAATGAGGAATATCCAAAGTTGGCAACCGTTCGTTGCATTTTTGTTCCGAAACCTCCTTCCTACTTGCCAGCTGCGGGCTAGTCTCTAATGTCGACACAGCCTTGTTAACCTCGTCCACTACTGACATACAAAAGTTATAGTCAGAATTTGCCGCCTTTAGGATAGTTTCGTCATCCGTTAACGATAAGAGACCCTGGTATGCCTTATCCAGCTCGTTGACTCTTGTTGGTAACTGTCCCGCTCTTTGCTTTAATGCAAACATCTGATCCTCCCGCTTAACGATCCCTAAAGCACCTGAAACCCATCGTGTCAGATTGGTTAAAACAGCTTTGTACTTCTTAATTGATGACGTCATGTTATATAATTAAATTCCCACACAAAAAAAAACAATCAAAAACTAAATCAGACACACAAAAAAACGACTCTGTTTGTTATATATACAGTTTGTTACAGCAACCAGGTTACTATATAAACCCCAAAAAAACCCAACTACAATGTACAAAACTGACTACACAATTACACAAATAAATACGTTAACTTACAATCCGTCATAAAAGAACAATATTTAAAACCTATTTATTCCAATCTATTTTAACCGCAACTACAAAAAAAAGTGGATACCTAATTAGCTACACTGCGAATGTCCGACTAGCAATGCAATAAGACCGGTTAACCATGCCTATCAACGACGCGACCCAACGTCACGATTTGTAATATGTAATTACCTGACTACCAGTAAATCCCAAATTATTTGTAAAACGACCCAAATACCTATAAATCTGGTCCGAACCAGGCTCTAAGCTACCAAAAACCGGATCGTTAAAACTGGGCCAACGTAGGCCTTAATAAAATTGCATGGACTTACCCAAATTTTGGCGTCAGATTTTATGTTCACGGTTTATGTAGTGTATTGTGTTTCTGTTTTTGTATATTTGTGTTTCTCTGTGTGACGTACCTATTCACTATGTATAAAATTAATACAATCAAAACAATGTACATACGCCGCAACCTCTCAAAGGATTATATGTGACTGACTGAGATGCCGGTCCACCCAGAGTAGCGACAATCCTATTAACCTTGTCACGCGCCGCGGTCCAACTTAATAAATCTTTACTAAACATACTTTTTATCCCGAAAAAAAATAGTGTTTTCAAGGGATGAGCAAGGAATCAGATAAGGTTCCTAGGGCGTAGCCAGCTTTTGGGCTGTAGG
Organism: Apoda limacodes; assembly: GCA_946406115.1. Classification (NCBI taxonomy): domain Eukaryota; kingdom Metazoa; phylum Arthropoda; class Insecta; order Lepidoptera; family Limacodidae; genus Apoda; species Apoda limacodes. The sequence goes on from OX291552.1 coordinate 180,981, forward strand.
GGGGCAGACTAGGTATAACATGTTATTTTCATCCGGCAAAATGGCATTGTAGGCACTTTACTTCATTATTATTCATATGGTAAAAATGGTTCGATAACTTAATTGAGCGCGGGTGGAACCGTTGGCACAGCTAGTAACATTATAAAATAACAAAAGTTTTTTATACACTGACCGGCGCGGCGTGCATATTTAGTAACTACCTATAATGGGAACGGTGCTTAAATCCATTGTGTGTCACTATGTCAATACCACAACATACCTACGCGAGCGGCAATGGTAAAAGGCATAAGAAAGGCTAATCAATGGATTTATAACATCAATTCCCTTGAAGTTACAAAATAAGCACGCCGCTAACCTGGTCATGTCTGATTTTTTTTATATAAAACCGACGACACAGTTCAGTAAAATATATTTTTCTCTTATAGCGCATCTTTATACCTATAAAAGTGTAAATAAACACCTTCCACTGACTGACCGACTCATCGATCGCTTGAATGTATAAATAGAATAAATAGATAAATGACTCCCTAGTTGGTAGTGTTGCCGACTGCTGTGCAGAGGTTGTGGTTTCGATTCCCGCACAGGACAAACATTTATGTAATAAACATTTGTGTTTGTCTTGAGTCTGGGTGTAATTATGTATGATATGAATGTATTTATAAAAAAAAGTTATGTTTGTATTTGTATCCTTTGTCTGGTATCGATAACACAAGCTTTGCTTACTTTGGGGCCAGACGGCGCTGTGTGTAATGTCCAAATATATTTATATTTATAATGATACTTACGTGATATCATTATAAATCAGCAGTGCTCTGGGTATTGAGAATCGGCTCCATTTGGTTTCTCAGCAGTTGTGGCTCGAAAATAAACCTGTCGGAGCTATGGCAATAGGTCTCCCCCCGTTCGGTCGTTCCGGAGGATCCATTGTCTTATTGTTTTTTTCTGTAAATAGAATGTTTAAATTTGACGTTTATTTAAAACAGGTGTCAAATACCTAAAAAAAAATATAAAATGTCACTCATGATACTGCTTTTAGTTAACTATTGAAGACCAGACAGTTATTTTTTTTTCTTTATTACTGTTTTTCTTTTATATTGTATTTATTATTCTATATTAAGTATTGATTACCTACTGACTCTTCGGTGAAGGAAAACATCGTGAGGAAACCTGTATAATTAAAAAAAGACTCATGTAAACACCCTCAAAAAGGGGAGGCCGTGCCCCACAGTCGGAACGTAGGTATGAGGCTGGTAAGGATTAAAATTATGAAGTTACTACTTTTGATTCATGACGGATAGGTTTCTCCAAACATACGTAATTAACAAAGTAAATTTACTTACTGTTTTTCGAGTTTGTCGCTCAATGTCTTTTATTCTGTAGCCCGCTTCTCCGCTGCACTTGGATAAGTTGAGGTGCCATTTTTAATTTAGATAGGTAGGTAGCGATTCAACAAACGATTGCTCGCCCGCGCGCCTATTCGTGTCAACGTCACGGATAACACTAAATCACAGATAATAGTATATGTCCTGGGACCTTTCTCACTTCATCCAAGATAATCTCGTATTAGAGATTGTAAAATTTCGATCGTCGACATCATTTTCCCGTTTGCTATTTTCTCACTATCAATCGAAATAGCCTTCGAACAAAATGTCGTTCGAACCGGTGAAATGTTGCCATTGTGAATCGGTTACTCTACGAGTTACGTTCCGTTACACAGTTTTAGAGCGTTTTTAAAAACGCCTACTCTAATATGCCTCTTTTGATATATTAAAAAAGGTTTCGGTGAATATAAAATGTTTGAAGCAACATTCTACTTGTGTTTCATCATTATTAATAAGGAAATAATAAGTATAAATAAGTTTATAAACTAAATTCCTATTTCTAGAAATTACTAAAAATTATAAAAATCCTTGGGACTGATGATGCTCAATTCCAGGATGCATAGGTAAACCAAATTAAAATGGAAATAACATAAAATTGTACGACTAAAATTTTTTTATTTAAAACATTAATTGTATTTTAATTTATTTGTATTATTGATAGTGTTTTTAAAAGAGTAACTATCGAGTTTCTTGCCGGATTCTTCTCGGTAGAAATCAACAACATTGTGAACCGGCGGGAAGGTGGGAGGGTTCAAAAAATAATATTTTATAACTTTGACGATTCAAAAGTGATTGTAAAATCCTTATTTGAATAAACCATTTTGACTTTGACTTTGACTTTACTATAATCTTTAAACGGAACGCAATTAGACATAAATAAAAAAAAAACTCTGTTTTTTTTTAGTGTTTTATTTGTTTATTTGGTTGAGAATAGTGGCGTTTTGTTGATCGACATAATGTACATAATGCGGTAATATTAAAAAAATGAACCAAGATTTGTACTATGGTTTACAGAATTTATGACTTTTTAACTTGGCAGGATTATGACATTGAACGCATTGAAGCACTCAACAAAACGTACCTATTTTTAAGTAATTCTATTTTTCAAAGGTGTAATTGTGTTTATAAAATTTTTCTCACACGAAATTAATACCTAGTATTATCAAAATAGCTCAAAAAATTTTGTCAGTGTATGTGATGTAACCTTGTGTTTTTTGTGATGGAAATCAATAGAAATACAAGAATATTATTGTCATGGGCGACTTTGATAATTGCGAAAATCGGCCAATCAATCAATTAAAAAAAGACTAATTAATAATGTACTATTAAAGGTAAATAAATATCATATTTGGTAATATAAGACTTTTTTCGCCCTTTTAATTACTTTACCTACATTTCAGAAATTTACTTTAGATTTTAGAAGATATAGTTTACGATAAGAGTAATGTTTCCAACCCAATCATTTTGAACTAAATTTGTCATAATTCGAATGCCAGATGTAGTCGCGAACGGTCCCGACTCTTGCGTACGAGAAATGTCTCATTCGACATTACCAGAATCGCTTAACTACATTTTCATCGAGAAAAGTTTAAATTCGTACTTTATTTCAAATTTGTGATCAATTCGACCGCTTGAGAATTGGCTCCCAGGGGACACAAAATTTTGATTAATTTTATTTTACCTAGATGTTGATTGAGCTCGGTACTTACGCCGCCCCGCCCGGCGCCCACCGCGCCGGCTTTCATTCATGTTTGTAGTATACATATATCTATAGATATGTTCGCAGACGCAGCTGTGTTCAGTCTCTTTCCTACGATTTATCTATAGCGATACGTTAAAAGTTCTTCAAGAAAGAAGTTATTAGATTTCTGAAGGGTCGGCAACGCGCAAGTCATACCCCTGGTGTTGCAAGCGTCCATAGGCTACGGTGAGTGGTATATAAAAAAAAAATTATAGGTATGGTTTCGTGGGTAACTTGATGTGTCGCCTACTGTACCTACACTACACTATGTGCGTGACGTGCGTTGTACCTACACTATAATATGTGCGAGACGTGCGTTGTACCTACACTACAACATGTGCGTGACGTGCTGTTATATATCCGTTTAACAAGAGTTAATGCTGAACCCTAAATTTTAAATGCTGAGTTAGCTTTTCCGTGACGACTCTACCTAGTCTACCTAGAGACTAGTCCCGGTGAGTCAGTCCAGTTTCATCTCTCGGTCGCTACGTATCGTTTCCGAATTCAATATTCGACAATTGCCAATTTTCTAATTCATATTTAATCTTATTAATAAAAGCCTATTTTTCGTGTACTAAGTTTCTTTTTTTAAAAAGACATTTACGTGGACTCCGATAACATTGGTGGCAGCGGTGGGATTTTTAAAATAAATCCGGGAAACGCCCTTTGAACTATTGAAAGTGAAGTGACTTTGTTCTTCTCGTGAACTATTAAAGTGAAATATTCTACAAAAGTGTGAACCATTAACTTTCACTAAGAAACTTCAGTGCCGCGCTACAATTTAAATCGCAACCCCTGAAACCAACAAAGAAAACGTACTCATCATCATCACCGCCATCCATACAAACTTCTCTATACCTACTAGCCAACGAAAACCTCCAACCTGCTGTACGAGAAACTGTCAAAATCTGCCAACTTCCTCGAAACCGTTACAGTCCAACGCCTGCGGGGCCCTATTACAGCACAGTAAACCAGTATGAATAACCACAAAAACTATCTACGAGTACTGTGAGTGATTATTTTTCAAACATTTCAGAAAAGAATATTTTTGACAATTTTATAAACTTTAAATCTACAATCTGACAACTACTAAGCTATTTGTCAATACTCATCTAACTTGTGTCTTCCTACAATTAAGTCAAAAAACCTTTATTCGACTTGTTACAAATAAATTTCATAGAGATCCAAGCCCGATTCATCTAACTATAACAATAACAATCCGAACTGTTTATATTTCACGACTGCACAATTTTTTAGTCGCTACTGCAATTCGGAGAAGTAAACAAACCTTTTCTGTACGATATAATCTTAATAACAAAGAATAATCATGCCTAGAGAAACGAAAGAAAAAGAAACTACGGCTGCTGTTCATGTAGACAGTGTCGACATAGGAATTCTTATCAAATTTATAAATAAATTCGACGGAAACCGAGAGGAGTTGACCCCATTCTTGAATAATTGCCGCAATGCAATCAATTTTGCATCACAAAATCAACAAGATTTACTGTTGAAATATTTAATAAGGCCAACTAACGGGACGAGCACAAAAAGCCTGCTCTATTAAAGAGTTCACTTCTTGGACTCAACTTGAGGAGTTTTTAAAATCGCAATATGGCGACCAAAACATTATCCGGCTTTGATCTCTGAACTGCAAAAACTAAAACAAAATTATAACGAAACAGTCAATGAGTTCGGTCTGAGAATAGAACTGTGTGTCAAAACTTTTGACAGAAATTAATATAAACACAATTGCTAATAAAAGAGACGAACTAGTTGGCCGTATCGCCTCTATGGAAGACTTAGCTCTTCAAACGTTTATAACAGGACTTCATACAAACCTGTCTGTTGTGGTAAGATGTCGAGATCTAAAAGTGTGCGCGTTCACCGCTAAGAAAACTCCATTCACTGTGGTCCCACAATTCCAGAACACTCCCCTCTCCATCTCCAAGAGCATTGGGATCCTTGGTGTCGACATCTCCAGCGATGTTCAGTTCCGAGATCATTTACAAGATAAGGTAAAGCTGGCGTCCAAAAAACTTGGTGTACTCAACAGAGCGAAGCAGTACTTCACGTCGGGGCAAAGGTTGTTACTTTACAAGTCGCAAGTTCGGCCCCATATGGAGTACTGCTGCCATCTCTGGTCAGGTGCACCCGGATACCAGCTTGGCCCTTTTGACTCGGTTCAACGACGGGCTGTGAGAATTGTCGACGATTCCAAACTTACTTGCGGTATCGAGCCCTTAAGTCTGAGGAGAGACTTTGCCTCACTGTGTGTGTTCTACCGCTTGTACAATGGGTTGTGTTCTGAGGAATTGTTCGAAATGATGCCCACGGCTACCTTCTACCATCGCACCGCTCGCCATCGGCAGGGAATTCATTCTCACACTTTAGAACCTAAATGGTCGCGTACAGTGCGGTTTCAGAGAAACTTCCTCCCGCGAACGCTTAAGTTGTGAAATGAGCTCCCTGCCAAGGTTTTCTGCAAGGACTACAGTATGGAGTTCTTCAAGAAAGAAGTTATTAGATTTCTGAAGGGTCGGCAACGCGCAAGTGATACCCCTGGTGTTGCAAGCGTCCATAGGCTACGGTGACCGCTTACCATCAGGCGGCCCGTAAGCTTGTTTGCCACATTAGTGGTATGAAAAAAAAATGAATTCCCTGCCGATGGCGAGCGGTGCGATGGTTGAAAGTAACCGTGGGCATCATTTCGAACAATTCCTCAGAACACAACCCATTGTACAAGCGGTAGAATACACACAGTTAGGCAAAGTCTCTCCTCAGACTTAAGGGCTCGATTCCGCAAGTGAGTTTGGAATCGTCGACAATTCTTACAGCCCGTCGTTGAACCGAGTCAAAAGGGCCAAGCTGGTATCCGGGTGCACCTGCCCAGAGATGGCAGCAGTACTCCATATGGGGCCGAACTTGCGACTTGTAAAGTAACAACCTTTGCCCCGACGTGAAGCACTGCTTCGCTCTGTTGAGTACACCAAGTTTTTTGGACGCCAGCTTCACCTTATCTTGAAAATGATCTCGGAACTGAACATTGCTGGAGATGTCGATACCAAGGATCCCAATGCTCTTGGAGATGGAGAGGGGAGTGTTCTGGAATTGTGGGACCACAGTGAATGGAGTTTTCTTAGCGGTGAACGCGCACACTTGTGTCTTTGTAGGGTTGAATCGGACCAAGTTTACCCGTCCCCAGTCAGAGACCTGGGACAATGTGGTCTCGATTTGAGACACAAGTTCTCCGCGGTTTTCCTCCACAACGGAACGAGGGATGTTTGCACGACCCGTGTAAAAAGCGTCTCCAGTACTGTCATCTGCATAGCAATGTATGTGTTGATGTCCAACATGTCATTGATATGCAGTAGAAACAGCGTAGGAGACAGCACAGAGCCTTGCGGGACACCAGCATTAATGTCCATGCTAGCAGAGCAACTACCGTCAACTACGGTTCGTATGCGTCAGCCGGACAAAAAGCTAGCCACCCATTTGCACAAACCCTCGGGCACTCCGTAAGATGGCAACTTCGATAGAAGACCGCGGTGCCAGACCCGATCGAACGCCTTCGCTATGTCCAGGCTACATGCCAATGCCTCCCCTGACTCTCAATGGCTAGTGCCCATCGGTGTGTGAGATACACTAGAAGGTCACCAGTCGAGCGACCGTGGCGAAAGCCATATTGACGGTCACTGACCAGATCGTGTACTTCTAGGTATCTTAGAAGCTGTGTGTTGATCACACGCTCCATCACCTTAGAGAGGAGAGAGGTAATAGCGACACTTCATCTAATACAAATAAAACTCTTCGACAGGGTAACCAGCCCCAAACTGAAAACATAATAAATAATGAACCTAAACCTTTAGCTAACAAACCGGGTAACCAGCCCCAAACTCATAGCAAAAATATAGATTTAAATCAGAAACTTCCATGTCTAGCTAACAAACCGGGTAACCAGCCCCAAACTCATAGCAAAAATATAGATTTAAATCAGAAACTTCCATGTCTAGCTAACAAACCGGGTAACCAGCCCCAAACACGTAACGTAAACATATCTTCTTATAGCACTCCAACAAAACCAGCACCTGAAACAAAAAAATAGACAATAAAATATACAACATTTCAAATAATCATTCAAAAAAGTTCTTACCATTCATCAAAGTCATGACATCAGTATCTCCTAAGCCACTGTCATTCCTTGTAGACTCTGGTGCATCTATTAGCCTAATAAAAACATCTTCTATTGAAAATTCACCAACAATAACTGACCATAAAATAAAATTTAAAGGAATTGATCCCTCAAACACCCCCTTGTTTACTTTAGGACATATACCTGTCACCTTCGGTTCCGTAACTTGTCAATTCCACATAGTGAATGGAATCTACTTACCTTATGATGGAATAATAGGCACCGATCTTTTTAGTGTTATGAGAGGAAAAATAAATTACGCAAATGATATCTTGGAACTGAATAAATGCAATCTAAAAATGGAATATAACGAACCTAGTTATACGATTCCTGCTCGAACTGAAACCGTAATAGAATGTTCAGTTCTCAACCCCGAACTAAGAGAAGGACTTATATTAACTCAGAACCTAGTCAAAAATCTACTTATAGCAAACTGTGTAGTGAAAGTAAAGGACAATTCCCGAATAAATATATCCGTAGTTAACATCTCTGAATCTCCTTTATCTATTAATTCAGATTTGAAACTCAAGTTGTTCCAATATCATAAAAACAAATTAATCTACAATCTTTCCACTGCTGGAAATGTTAGTAGAACTACATATGACAGAACGCAAGAAGTGTTAGACCTATTACGAACACCACACCTAAATAAAGAAGAAACCACATCCTTACTCGATATTTGTTCAAACTATTCGGACATTTTTCACTTACCACACGAGAGACTGTCATGTACAGACGCAATAGAACACGAGATTAAAATAAACCCCTCTGAACCAATACACGTCAAATCATATAGATTCCCAGAATGCCATAAGAAAGAACTCCAAAACCAAATTAACAAAATGCTAATTGATGAAATAATCAAACCATCTAACTCACCTTGGTCTTTACCCATTTGGGTTGTCCCAAAGAAATTAGATGCGTCAGGACAACGAAAATGGAGAATTTTTATAGATTATAGAAAATTAAATGACATAACTGTCGGAGACTCTTATCCAATCCCCAATATATCCGAAATATTAGACCAGTTAGGAAATAGTAAATACTTTTCAACCATAGATCTTTCATCTGGATTCCACCAGATTAGGATGAAAACCGAAGATTCTGCGAAGACAGCTTTCTCAGTCCCTCAAGGTCATTTCGAATTTAATCGTATGCCCTTACCGTATTAAAAAATTCCCTTTCCACCTTTCAGAGATTGATGAATTCCGCTCTAACAGAGCTTCAAGGCTTAAATGCATTTGTCTACCTCGATGACATCGTTATATACTCATACGATCTACCATCTCATATCAAAAACCAATTAAATCCGATTTTAATCTAATTGTAGATAATTGTTGTAATTATAAAGAATTCCAACAACTAAAGCTCAATATTTCCGGTAACAAAATATCCAATGTAAACTGGAATGATCTTAAGGATCTTAACAAAGTGGCTGATGACTTAATTAAGGATCTCGAAATCTGGTTGTTTAGTTACAATCTGGTGGTTGTGTGCTTAAATTATTGTTTGGTTAAATTGTTTCGGAATTATTTTATTGTGTCAGAGCTATTGCTATAATTCTAGTTCTTTATACTTATACTTGAATAATATTAAATTAAAATTATCCAAAATGCCTAAAGAAGATACCACTACCACTACAACAATGGACATGAATATTCTGACTCAATTTATCCAGAAATTTGACGGTTGTAGAGAACAGCTTAATCCATTCATAACAAACTGTAGGCATGCAATGGGGCTGGCAAATGTTTGGCAAAAGGATATTTTACTAAAATTAATTTTATGCAAAATGGAAGGCAAGGCACAAACTGCTTGTGCCATTAAAGAATTTGACAATTGGTCACAATTAGAAGAGTTTCTCAAAACCCAGTTTGGGGAACGCAAACATTACTCACATTTGCTATCCGACTTGCAGGATTGCAGACAAACCCGCGACGAAACGGTTAACCAATTTTCCTTTAGAATAGAAACTTGTCTTGCAAAATTGATAACCGAAATAAATATATCTCGCATTGCACACATTCGTAACAGGACTCAACCCCAAAATAGCTCCGATTATAAGATGCCGCGACCCTGAAAGCTTAAGCGAAGCAGTTAGTTTCGCAATAGCAGAGGAAAAATCCTACTAAGTCTAGAAAAACGGAATCCAATGTCATTATGCCTAATAACAATTATCAAAACCGAAATCGCTTTCCAGCGGAAAGAAATCCCGCTAATAAACCCGCTCGCTTCAATACTCCAAGGCAACCTTCTCTGACACCCTTTAGAAACAATAATGACAATAACACAATCTTCTGCAGGTATTGCAAGTATCCCGGTCACACGATCGAAAACTGTAGGAAAAGAGAGTTCAATAATCGATTTACGAACTCTGACCCAAATCAACCTTCCTCGTCCGGCTACAGAGGTAGACCAAACGTACCGCGTGTAAATTTTATTGAAAATCCATATCCCGATTACCAATCCCGCGACGAACCGGATCACGAAACCCCAAAAAACGAATAATTGTCTCGTGCGGGTGTCGCACGAGACAAACGACTCAGAGGGATGACAGGTTACGGGTCCCCGTCTCCTTTAAAACAACTCTGTCTCAAAGAAGCCCTCTAAGCCCGAACATCCTAAATCCACTGTAACCATTTCAAAAGCTCCAAACAGACCGCTACATGGTTATCCACAGAGCCACTTTTCCACTTCTGTAAATATCAAAATAGCTCCGCAACAAGGATGCTCGCCGAACCCTAATATTTCTATATCCTCTGTATCCTCTGTATCTGTTCCTCGATCCTACATTAACCAAAGAACGAAATCAAACACCGTTGTACCAAATCCAAACCTGAAACCCATCTCTAATCCAGAATCAAATAAAAAACACCCATGCTCTACTATATCTAGCGGAATAAGAAACGCTACATTTACTACCACTCCAAAAACCCGTACTAGTGCCACGGTCTCTGCTTCAGATGCCATTTCTCAAACTACCTAACTTATAGAAACGACTACACTCCATGTCAAATCAAGTTACGCTGAAGTAACCCCTATAGGAAAACGAGCCTCGGTAGCTACAAATTTGGAAGTACCTACCAATTCTTCAAGCGCATCTGAAACAATCCCTGATTTAGAGGTCTACGAAATAACCTGCGATTCTTCCAAAATGTTACTCCCACACGTGTTACTCCATTCCTCTGTATCTTCTGTACACTTAAAACTCCACATATTTGACCACTCTACCAAACACATCTCACACAAGTTCCATGTAATCTCTGACATAAACCTACCATATGATGGCATAATAGGCACAGACCTACTGAACAAATTCGGATGCTACATCGACTACAACACCAACACCTTACGAATAGGCAAGACAGAACTGAAACTCCATTTTTGCGAACCTACCTATATAATTCCTGCTAGAACTGAAACCATTATAGAGTGTTCCGTTTCAAACCCAGAAATTAAATAAGGGATAATTCTTGATCAAAACCCATCCGAAACCCTGCTTATAGCTTACTGTATAGCTCGTGTCAAAAGAAACAAACGAATAAACATATCGATTGTGAACCTCTCCGAAATCCCTGTGACTCTAAAATCCAATCTAAATCTCGTATTCACCGCTTTCAACCCAGACGCATTTAGCAACATTTCAAATGAATATGAAACCAAAAACCTAGACGAAAGGCAAAATTCGGTTCAACGGACTCAACGGGTCCTTGAACAACTACGCGTATCACATTTAAACTCAGAGGACTATTCCGATATATTCCATCTCCCTAGCGAAAAACTCTCTTATACCACTGCTATGAAGCACGACATCAAAACGACATCCTACGTCCCGATCCATACAAAATCTTACAGATTCCCTGAAATCCATAAGACTGAAGTAAAGAAACAAATAAAACAAATGCTCGACCAGAACATTATAACACCTTCTAATTCTCCCTGGTCCTCCCCTATCTGGGTAGTTCCGAAAAAGATCGACGCTTCTGGGGTTCAGAAATGGAGAGTAGTAATAGACTACCGGAAGCTTAATGACGTGACCATCGGAGACACCTATCCTATTCCTCAAATAGCAGAAATCCTTGACCAACTCGGTAACAGTAAATACTTCTCCACTCTGGATCTCTCCTCTGGATTTCACCAAATTTTAGTAAATGAAACGGATGCTTCAAAAACTGCTTTCAATGTACCGGAGGGACACTTCCAATTTAACCTTATGCCCTTCGGATTAAAGAACGCGCCGTCCACCTTTCAGAGATTAATGAACACAGCACTTTCAGGTCTCCAGGGTGCCCGTTGCTACTTATACTTAGATGATATCGTCTGTTACAGTTACGATCTTAACTCTCACATCACCAATTTGACCTCCATCTTCCAAAGGCTCAGAGATTTCAATCTCAAGCTTAAACCGGACAAGTGCGAGTGTTTTAGACGAGAAGTCGCATACCTAGGACACTTAATCACCGAACAAGGTGTAAAACCAAATCCCGATAAAGTCAAGGCAGTCACCCATTTTCCCATTCCAAGGTCTCCAAAAGACGTAAAATCATTCCTAGGACTTGTCTCGTACTATCGCCGTTTCATTCCTGAATTCTCTAAAATCGCGAAACCCTTGACTAACTTACTGAAGAAAGACACGACATTTAACTGGGAGAAACAGCAACAACTTGCGTTTGACCGACTCAAAGAAACACTCACCTCTGCTCCTCTCTTAACCTACCCAGATTTTACAAAACCATTCATCCTCACTTGTGACGCTTCTAACTAGGTGCCGTTTTGTCTCAAGGGCCTGTTGGTAAAGACAAACCAATAGCATATGCATCCCGAACTCTCAATAAAAGCGAATGCTCGTACTCAACTACTGAGAAAGAGCTACTAGCCATTCTATTCGGCTGTAAAACATTCCGCCGATATCTCTTTGGCCGAAGGTTTCAAATTATCACTGATCATAGACCTTTCAGCTGGCTGTTTAACCACAAAGACCCTAGTAGTAAAATGCAAAGATGGAGAAGTTAAACTCGAAGAGTTCGACTATGAAATAACTTACCGTAAAGGAAAATTAAACGCCGCTGCTGATGCACTCTCTCGATTTCCTGTAAACCCTATCTACCCAAATAATGACGCGAGCCAGGAGACGAGTTTCTAGATTTAGTCGATCTCGACCTTAACGACAACGACCTCCACATTGACTTCAGTCCACTCAGCTTACCTTCGCCACTAGAAGATCCATTATCTACTACAGACTTACCTGTTATCCCGACGCCTTCCACCTTCGGACAAAATCTGGAACCACAAGCTACCTTACCTAGTGTACTGAACTCTCCGACTGACCTTACACCACCTCAAGAACAATTTGACCCACAATCCCTACTAAACTAACCAGCAGACGTCAACACACCCCGCTCCGATCCCGAACCACCGCGAAACCTGGAACAAATACTAAACAACGATGACTACACTATCTTCCTAAAGGACATGACTAAAACAGACAAGAACTTTAATACTGACCTGAGAGAATATAACGAAGACTTAACTAAAAGCACTTGTAAGACTATCCTTATCCCCACCTCCATAGATATGGACGAGACAAACCCGTACATCCAAAACTTGTTACAGAGCGTTGATTCTTTAGAAGAGATTCTAAACTGTGAAAAGGAATTATATTCATTCAAAGAAATCCAAGCTAACAACAGAACCTGGTATCTTCTCTTTACAAAAGTACGTAATTTTGATGAATCGTCATATAAAGAAATATTTGAAACCATCAAGTCAATCAGAAACCAACTAGTCCAAAACGAAAATGTCATTGAGATTGCTATTTCCGACTTTAAAAATCCCTTTGACAAACATTCCTTTATTAAAATTCACAACATCCTAACTTACCTTTTCCATAATACTAACATCAAAGTAAAAATATACCATAACAGCATCATTTATCCCACTCCAACTGAAATAAAACGAATCCTATCCGAAAATCACGACATACCCGTCGCGGGACATCTTGGGTCCTCTCGCATGCTAAAGAGAATCCAAGAAAAGTATTATTGGAAAGGAATGCGCACAGATATCGAAAATCACGTTAAGAAATGTACCTCGTGTCAAGAAAACAAAGCATATAGACGCCTCAACAGAGTACCCATGCAGATCACCACAACGTCCACATCCCCTTTCCAACGCGTATCTCTTAATATCGTAGGGCCCCTGCCAGAATCAGGAACCGCCAAACTTAGGTACATACTAACATTACAGGACGATCTAACTAAATACTCGGTAGCTTACCCAACACGTAGTGCCTCTTCAGAAGAGACTACAGACTGTCTTATACACTTCATTTCTTTATTTGGAATACCCAGGACAATACTGACAGACCAAGGGACTAATTTCACGGCGGATCTATTCAAAAAAACCTTCCTTCCTCAAAATAAAACAATTATGGTCCTCTCCTTATCACCCTCAAACCCAGGGAGCTCTTGAGCGGAGCCATTCAACTCTTAAAGAATATCTAAGATAACTGGCCAAGAAACGTCTACACAGCGATACTAGCCTATAATAAAAATATCCATTCCTCTACAAACTTTTCACCTCATGAATTACTATTCGGCCACAAACCCTACATCCCAGATTCAATCTTTGACTACGCACCAGATGCCACATATCCCGAATACATTAAGATGCTTCAGCATAGGTTAAAACTATCCCGAGACAAAGCTTTAGAAAACATAAACAGTTCAAAAGAAAATCAAAAAACTATTATGACTCGCTTTCCCGTCCTGTTACCTACAAAACCGGTGATTACGTGTACCTTAAGAATCACCTCCGCCTGAGAAAAGCCTTATCTCCTTTATGGAAAGGGCCCTACAAAATAACAAAAGTCCACGGTAACAATACACTATCATTGCAAATAAACAGACGACAAGTAAAACATCATTTCGACCAAGTCAAGCCAGCAACCACTGAAATTTAATAAATTATTATTTTTACGCGTAATCATGCACATAGAATAATGCCTCTAATAGCTATAAAATACCCGTTGTGTAACAACCACTTGTCCCTTCGTTGCAGCACCACTGCCGCAGCAAGCGCCGACTATGTTCAACCGATCACCGCGGGATCTGGTATATATTTTAATTATATTGGAAGGATGAAAATTAACGGTGGCTCTCTTAATGTTCTCACCTCAGTAGATATATCTCACGTGAAGCCACATCTAGTCAATATAAACTTCATTCTAAAAACTGTTAGCAAATTATGCAGAGAACCCGGTCTCATTGAAGAAGCAGCGTGTCGTAGTACACTAGAGCCACTCGTAACCCGTTTTCATGATGTCGCCAGAGAATCCGAATCCATTTCCCATTTAATAAGCAACAGAATTAAACGGTCCGCCTGGTTCGGCGGTATTGGTACAGTCTTTAAGCACATATTTGGAACATTAGATGATGCTGTCAAATATGATGAAGCCATACAAGCTGTCCAAAGTGACGAAAGAAAACTAGCTTCACTAATAAAAGAAAATATACTAGTCACCACATCAACCTTAACGGCTTTCAATAATACTATATCAGCAATAAAAATTAATGAAGCTAGTTTAACCATGATTATCAACGAGCTTTCGGTAATGTCAAAAATCTATCTCTAGTAACCAATGAATTGGTCTTTAAATCGCGATTCTATTCCATTTTCAATAGTCTAGAAGCATCACTCTTAGCTTTATCTTTTCAGTTAGAAGACATAACTAACGCGATATCCTTTGCGAAACAGAATATTCTTCATCCCTCAGTTATTACTCCAACCCAACTCTACCAAGAACTCGCTGATAACCATCGGCATCTGCCAAATGGCCTTGAATTGCCTTTGAATTTAGATTTAAGCCTTATACATACTATAATCAATATCTCTAAGTTAAAATGTTATTACCTTAATGATAGAATTACATTTGTACTGGAAATACCTCTTGTTAATCCTCTAGAATATACCTTGTATCATAACTTACCTTTACCTATACCACATGACGTAGTTAAACTAGATACTTTTAGCGTAGTTTTGCCCACGGATCCTTATATTGCAATGACAAAAGACAAATCACAATACTGTAAGATGAAAAATCTGGAACAATGTGAAAAGGTAGACAGGGACTATCTCATTTGCGAAGTTAGTGACGTTTTCTCCGCAAGCGCTAGTCATAGTTGCGAAAGTGAATTAATGACACAAGTGTTAAACAAATTACCCGTGCAGTGTGACACTAAAGTGATATATGGCGAAGTAGATTTATGGAAGCCCTTAAAAGGCAACAAGTGGATATTCGTGCAATCGCAACCTTGTAAACTGTCAATAGACTGTCAAAATGCAGAGATGACAGTTATAAACATTGCGGGCACCTTGCCAAAATCTTGCGTAGCTTATAGTAAGAGTACTAAATTAGTTCCTAAGTCGAAACCGTTATATATTGTAAACGCCACTTTACCAAATCCTGATTTTAGTTTAATAAACGAATCCTGTTGTAATTTAGAAAAAATAAATAAACTTATTGATGGTGTGACCCCTATTTCATTAAAAAACATAGACCTAGAAGATTTAACCTCGAATTTTAACATTCAAAACTCGCTTATCCAAACCGCTGATAAAATCATAAATAAAGAACCGTATATACTGAAGTATGGGACACATCATTCTGTACTTACCTTTTTAATTGTAGTTTTTATTGTACTTCTCATAATTTATAAGGCATATTCTTATTATAAGTCTAGTGGCAGCCAACGTTGTCACTCTTTTAAAAATCGCGCTAAAGAAACAAATGATTCTGAATTGAATTCAATGTCCACACCGCGTCTAAGAGAAATAATCTGAATTCACGTAAACTTCGGCTAAAAGTTACACCCCTAGCTAGTAAGTAGAAGTGCTGACAGCCGTGCTGGCTTAGCTACATACAGTTCAGTTAAGCAATAGAGTCCAGCTCGAACCTCAGTCTCCTTCCACCTTCCGACCGCGTCGGCTGCCCCTACCATTTTTCTATGAAACTATGTTTTGTGCTATTTCTAAGTTATTCTATTGTCATATTAAACAATTTAATTTTGTATTTCGAATTTTATTTTTTAAGACTCGAATTCGGAGTCTTGCTCTAACAGTACGTTGTACCTACACTACACTATGTCCGTGACGTGCGTTTTACCTACACTACAATATACAAATGAGACTAGATTACTACCGCGACTTCGTCCGACTTGACTTTTGAAAAAAAAACTTTTAATTATTTATTGTCTAACCTACCAAAAATTTAGATTTCTCATCCAAAGCTTTTCCCCATTTTGTGGTTATTTAAGATGCAGTTTTTTTTAAAAACTGTTATATTCAGTGCCTAAATGCTTTCTAAGATGATATTCCAGAAACGGTGAAAACTACAGAACATTATAAGATTACCCAGTAGAAATGCGATGTAAGCACGGTGAGCGCGCCACGGTCTTGAGCAGACGCTCAATTCACTCCGAAACTCGCGAATCTGTCATTTAGTTACTCGCGGACTTCATCGCTGTGTGTAGCTGCGCAAAAATATTTAAAATTCCTTCCTGTGCAGTAATTACTTGCAGAGCAAGAACCCAGGTGTTAAATATGTCAAAAGGAGGAATATCTTTTCATTTGTGAGTAAAAAGATGAGGCACCTACTCACTGTATAGTTGACTTTCTGTGCCTGACATTGTAAAAAATAATTAAAAATAGTATTTCAATAATTTATTAGCAGGAAAGTACATGAATATATTTATAAATAACTAGCGACCCGCCCCGGCTTCGCACGGCTGCAATGCTAATACTAACTATACTACAGAATGTCTTTATATCCAACGTTTACAGTTTTTTTGTCATTAGACAATACAAACATGTTTTCTTTAGAAGTTACTCTTGAAAGAGCTACATATAATTGGCCATGTGAAAAACACTCAACGCTCAAATCTTAGCCTGCAACGTTGAAAGTTTGACCCTGCGATTTATTAATGGTCATTGCAAAAGATATCTTTACTGGAAATTGTACAGGACAGGATTTTCTTCTTTAACCGGTAATTCAGCTGAAATAACACTGTCAATTTGATTTGGTCTAATTTTGTTTACTAACCACATCAGCAGATGTACATCTGGCAAACCACGTTTCTGCCATTTCTATAGTGTACATATGACAGCCCGGCGGACCGAACCGCCGGCCTCCCGGCCGGTACCGCCGCAACCGCTGTCCCTGCATTTTAAATCTGTGATATCGTCGAAGAAATTCATTTAAATTACATGCTGTAAAGAGCCATATTAATCTATATTAAATGCACAATGTATTAAAGGTTCTTAATTGGATAAGGATAGATGCTGTATTGCTTAAATCGCTTCGTAAATAAGCCATTATTTATCGTAAAAAGTAAATAATAAAAAATGATTATTGTGGGTTATCCCTAAGAGAGAGACATATACCATCGCGGACTTTTTTTTAGCCAGCGTTTGCAAGGTAAGCGCAAAAATTGTGTTTATTTACGACATCACATTAGAAACCTCTAAAATTATCAGTTTTTCTCTAATATATTATGCATGTATTATTCATATAACCTTCCTCTTGAATCACTCTATCTATTAAAAAAAACCGCATCAAAATCTGTTGCGTAGTTTGAAAGATCTAAGCATACATAGGGACAGACAGCGGGAGGCGACTTTGTTTTATACTATGTAGTGATTAGTGGTACCTGTCAGCAGTAAATTTCCTTAATTTTGCACTTAAAACCTTCTATTATGGATTCACTAAGGCCAACTGTCACAGACTTGGCTGATGTTTTTAACACCCGCATGGCTGAGTTTCAAATGGACCTAAAGAGTAAATCCACTCCTCAGGCTACTTCCACTTCATCTTCAGATATTGCAACAGAATTTGAAGTCTTCAAAAGTTTTATCACTACTGCACTGAGTAGCCTGCAGCAACAAGTCGAGTTGTTGGCCTATGAGCTGGATAGACAGGAGATGCATATTCGATGGAAGTTTCTGCTTGTCCACGGCATTTCAGAAGCCAAGCATGAAGACTGCGCTGCAGTTTGTGTAAAGATTTTTAAAGACAAGCGTGGTGAAGATTTTGCGAATTTTTCTACAGAGTGTATTAGCCGATGTCATCGGATGGGTCGTGACGTTAATAAATCCAGGCCGATCGTGATTAAGTTTAAAGAAGTGAGTGTGAGAGACAAAGTGTGGTTTGCAAAGACATCTCTTAAAGGTTCAGGTGTCACATTTTCCGAATTCTTGACCAAAGTTCCACATACTACTTTTTTAGTTGCACGTGAGCGCTTTGGTGTTACTAAATGCTGGACTGTATTCCTTCTTCTTCGACAGCAAACGAACCAAATAAAAAGTCGTCAATTGCGGTTAAAGCTGTTGAAGACAAAAATTCCAGACCTAAGCGTGTCAAAAAGTAATTTGATTGCTGTAGGTTCCGCAGTGTTGTTAAAACCTTCGAGTGAGTAGTAATCGCTTGTAAAATATATTACCCTCATTTTCCTTTCTTTACTTTACTAGTCACACCACATGGATTCAGTAGAAAAATTTTGTTTAAAATTTTGAGGTTAGATTTGTTTGTTGTTGTTCTTGGTTTGACTTCTTATATGTATCTTTTGTTTTGTTCCTAAGGTCAGGCTAAGGTCTTATATCATGCTGCCTAACTTGATGCGATTAATTTATGCGTGACGGATGTAATACATTGCAGATTACAATGAATATCTATTGCTTATATTTTGTTGTTTAACTTTATTCATAATTATTTTTGTTTTTTTTGCTTATGATAATATATATATATAATCTGTCTGCAACTTAATATATCTATTTTTATTGTTTATTTGTTATTT
Organism: Apoda limacodes; assembly: GCA_946406115.1. Classification (NCBI taxonomy): domain Eukaryota; kingdom Metazoa; phylum Arthropoda; class Insecta; order Lepidoptera; family Limacodidae; genus Apoda; species Apoda limacodes. Next base: position 200,142 of record OX291552.1, read on the forward strand.
ATTGTTTAAACTTTATGTGTAAAGAAATAATGTTTTTTATTCTCTCGGTTGACTGTAATGAAAATAAAATAAAACAGATTTAAATCGTAAAAACTGGGCGAACGTAGGCCTTAATAAAATTGCATGGACTTACCCAAATTTTGGCGTCAGATTTTATGTTCACGGTTTATGTAGTGTATTGTGTTTCTGTTTTTGTATGTTTGTGTTTCTCTGTGTGACGTACTTATTCACTATGTATAAAATTAATACAATCAAAACAATGTACATACGCCGCGACCTGTCAAAGGATTATATGTGACTGACTAAGATGCCGGTCCACCCAGAGTTGCGACAATCCTATTAACCTTGTCACGCGCCGCGGTCTAACTTAATAAATCTTTACAAAACAAGATTAGTGTAGTATTGAACGCACATTATAGATGATTGCGTTCAAAAACTAACGACTACAAAATTTTTGTTATTTTTGCCTTTGATTATAATATCAAACCAGCTATACAGTCATGGTTGAACTGTAGTCTGTATTTATATTTTAATTTAAGATATTTTGGAAATAATACCTACTTAGCTTGTTGTTATTTTTATTATATAATATAACTAACCACAGTGACAAAGGTTACTTTCTCTCTTTTTCTTCTGATTATCTTTATTATTGCTCTTTTTTTCAGTTTTTTGGAAGAATTTGGACAATTTTAGGCATACCCCTTATGTACTTTATACCAAGATTCTCCTCACCATTATCAGATCTCCGTTTCAGGTCCTTTTTAAGATCGTTCAGATTGGCAGCTTGTCGGGGAGTTTGGTCGGAGTAAATTTTTATAGTATCAGATTTTAAGTTCTTTTGTTTCGCAGAATATTTTTTGAAGTTTGGTCAGATTTGAAACATACTTTTAATAGCCTGGATTCTTCGGAGTCATACTTTCCAAGACGTAATAATTTATAAGGTTTAGGGCAGTCATTATCAATATTTTTCAAGACCCTCATAACTTCCATTTTGCCCATAGTTAGCCTTTCACTGTAGGAGGTCGATATTGTTTCGGTAATACCAAATACTATGACATTTTTGCTTCTTGTATTCCGTTCATGAAGTTCAGCCATCATTTCTTCCTGCAAATTTGAGCTAAAGCTTGGTCTGGATGCACTTTTCAGTTGTTCTACGTCAGATCCTAGGATTTTAACTGCTTCTTCGTTTTTGATGTTTTTTTGTACAATGCTTGTTATTTCTGATTTCATAGCACTCTGTTCAGTTTTTAGGCTGTCGTAGTTTTGAGATCTGTTATATGTTGTTTGATTGTGCTTACGTCTTCAGAGATTTTAGTTAAAGTCTCACTCTGATTTATCGTCAGCGAAGTTAACATTGCCATCAATTGAGACATTTCTTTACGCATTTCGCTTAATTCAGTTTTTATGAGCTCATCATCATCAAGTTGTTTACGCTTATTGCGAGATGCGATTTTTGATTGTAATTCGCCTGTTAAATCAGACGAAAATTCTGTGTTCAATAAATACAAATAAAATACAAATACAAATAGTTTTTATAACAGATTTTGTGTTCTCTATGTTTTGCCGTTGATTGCGGCGTACAAATATTTAAGTATACACGGAAATACACCGTTCTAAAAAAAAAAATATTAAAACTTACAATACTAATTATATTATAGAATCACTCATAAAGTCGTTTATTGTGTAGTAACATTTTTCTGTAAGAATTGTCACTAATCTTTTTTTAAACAACTGTAATGGTAGATCCTTGATTTTATCCGGTATTTCATTGTAAACAAGTGGAGCCATTCCATAAATACTTTTACTCATAAGTGCAGTTTCGCATTTTTTTAAACATAATTTTGTTAAATGTTGAGCTCGTGTGGATCTAATTCGTCCTTTCGTCCATTTTAAAAAACGAAATGGATTGCACTTAACAAAAATACATATTTCCAAAATGTATAAAGATGGTACTGTCAATATTTTGAGTTTTTTAAATGCAGGTTTGCAACTATCTTGAGAACACATCGCTTCTGGGCTTTAAAAACTGATTCGTTTTCGGTAGAATTACCCCAAAATATAACTCCATATCTGTGTAATGATCCTACAGATCCGTGATAGGACATTAAAACTGCATCGAGGTTAACTTTTTTTGACAAATTATAAAGTGCATAGGCAAATTTACTAAGCTTCTTACATATTTCTTCAGTTTGAGGTTTCCATGTTAACTAGAAATTTAGTTGTGTTTACACTTTCTAATTCAATATCTTTGTAACTGACTTTAATTTTTTGTTGGTTTAGGCGTTGATAAAAATGCATAACTTTTGTCTTAGTTAGATTAATAATCAAATTATTTTTTTCAAGCTACTTTACCGCCTTAGCCAGTGCTTCATTAACCCTTAACTGGTATCGTAAAATTGACCAACGTAACTGGTTTTGTGGGGGTCGTGCGGCCCCCATTAAAAAATAACTCCTAGGAAGCAAATGTGCGCAATTTTTGTTTAGTTTTATATAAAAAATAATAATAACAATCTTGTTTTATTGATACAAACACTTTTTTTATAAATGTAATTCTTTTAACTTAATTACTACAAGAGATTACATAAAAATGGCAACTTTTTGGTAATTTTTTTTCTTACATGATACAAACAAAAAAAAACGATTACTTTGGTAGTCTTATAAGATATGCTAAGATATGTATGTTTTCTTATTCCTAATACAATAAACTTTGGAAATAAAAAGAAATAATCTTCTAATCAACGTTATAAAAAAAAATCAACAGGAATATAATCCTGAGGACTTACGAACATTATAGATGTACTAAGTTCAATCTTGACACATAAGTGACAGCGTCCTCTCTTTAGCACATTTTGCCTTGAGCTACCGGCATCTCCAGACGTAGAATTTGTTGCAGATACAGTAATAGACGCTACAAAACAATCAATTTTTCTCTCAGTTCTCGTGGGTACTCAGCTTTCCAATTTATGATATGGTCTTTTATCAATTCTATCCCAATCGATTTTATATAGGTTTTTCGTTTCATTTTTGTTTCTGCGTTTGAACTCTTCCATAAAACATAGCAGTTTACACAAGCAATGTTCAGAATTCCAGCAAACACTACACTTGGCCAACGACGTGTTCTGCGAGCTACAGAGTAATTGGCACACTTCTGGTCCAAAGAATCTACTCCACCTTTTGTAGAATTGTAAAAATCAATTATTTCGGGTTTTCCTGACGTTTCATTGGTGGTTTGGTCATGGTGCATTGTGGAAATCATAATTACACTCTTATTTTTTTTTGGTACAAAAGAAGCTAACGTTGTGCTAGCTGTAAATCCAAAGACGGAAGTTCCAGGTTGTCGTTGCTTTTGTGGTTGGAATTCGGGAGGAATTTCACGTTTATTCTTTCTCAATGTCCCAACGTAAGTCAAATTCTTTTCTAGTAATATATCCACCAGCTCGACTGAAGAAAACCAATTGTCTGCTGTTATGTTTCTGTTTGATCCGAAAACTGGAGAAGCCAATTGTAGTACGGATTGTGTTGGAATGGATTGTTTACTGGTACGATCATGCTGTTTCCCTGTATATATGAAGGCGTTATATTAATAATGAGTCTTCGCATCACAAAGGCATAATATTTTTATACCGTATTTAGCCGGCTTCGATTTCATGTAAACCCGGAACAAACATCGGCCTCGGAATGGACATAGCATTTCGTCAATGGTTATATATTCAGAACAGCTGTAATTCTAATTTTCTATGAACCTGTTAAACACTTCAGAGATCAATGCCGCCCGATCTACAGTTTTTCGTTTGTCTCTTGATTCAATATCATCAAACCGAAGATTTGCCAAAATAAAAAAAAAAACTTTTCAGAGCCATGGTCGTTCTAAAAATTTCGTGATCGGTACCGTCTGTGGCCCACAAAGATTCTATATCTTCATGCCTAGATTTGAATACTCCGGTTAGAAGCAAAAGACCAATAAAAGCCTTTATCTCCGTTTCAGAAACATGGTTTATCCAAAATGCAACCGTCTTTTTTGAGCTCTCTGTAATTTTTTCATTGGTATAATTTGTTATAATTTGTAAAATATTCAATATATAAAATCATCTATGAGCAATTCAAATGATTCTTTGGTAGTCATTTTATTTTTAGACGCTGCTGGTCCAATCAATCCTGGTCTTTGTCTAACGATATTATGTTGACGAGAACGAGAAGGCGCTGGTGGATTTTTAGACCATTTATATTTGTTTTTTCCATAAAAACTCCTCTGACTCAGTCCTGCAACAGGTTCACCTTCACTCTCTGAAGAACATGCTCCAATCTCGGGATTTATGTCTTCACTGCCATCTGAATCGTGTGTTGGTTACTGCTCAATATCGCTTATTCCATCGGTGTCGCAGATATCTTCTTCTGGATAGCCACTCAATACAGATTCGGAGTCAGAATCCGCGTCCGAGATATTGGATTCTATAACCTGATCACTTAATGGTCTCGCCATCTTGTCAAAATAACTGCAAAATATACGAATACATGAAATGATATATTTACTGCAATCTTACGTAACTGGTATTGTGGGGGTCGTGCGAACCCCATAACGCACGTACCTCCGCTCTGGTAAAAGCTGCAGTGCCGAACGTTCGACACCCGCCGCGAGTCGCGACGTAATGACATTACACAAAATGGTGCAAAGTTTTAAAGGAATTAAAAAATATATCACGCGTGGGGGCCGCGCCACCCCCACGAAACCAGTTAAGGGTTAATATTGTTTTGATAATTCATATCATTCTCGTTTTTTACAATGATCGTGCTGTCATCAGCAAACAAAACCATTGGAGAATTAACTGTTATATTACTGTATATAGTAAAAATAATAATGGTCCTAATACACTTCATTGTGGTACGCCGCATTTAACAGTTTTCGCGCTGGATAAGTACTTTACTTCTATTTTTGTTTTTTTTGCATATTCTTGTAGTATATTGATGTCGGTCTTGTAAGTATGACCTAATGAAATCTAAAATCGGTCCTCTAATACCATAGGCTGTTAATTTATCAATCAATGTATTATGATCTACGTGGTCAAACGCTTTAGTCATGTCTGTATATAATGCACAAATTTGTGTTTTTTTATCTACATTAATCATGATTTTTTTATTATATTAATATAATTGTAGGAAAACAAAAATGGCCATATTAATTGTTTTGTTTTTTTTAAATCCCTTCTGTTCTGGACAGAGTGCGTCAACCGTAGTTCCATAATTGGAAATGGCTTAATAAATAATTTTTTCAAAAATTTTTGCAAATATATTAACGATAAAAGCGCAATAGGCCTGTAATTTTTGAAATTTTCTTTATCCTCCTTTTTAAAGAGAGGTTTTATTATAACTGTTTTTAGTTTGGTTGGAAATACGCCTTCTTTAATACATAAATGTATAATGTGACATAAAACGTTTGTTATGTCCGAAGCCACATATTTAATATTTTTTGTTGATATTCCATCATAGCCAACACTATTTGTATTTTTTAATGTTTTAATTATTCTTGCTACATCATTTTCTGTCACCGGAAACATGAACATAGATTGAGGTTGATGACTCACATCGATTTTGCATTTGGCATTTGTCGTTGTGAATTGAGATTTATTAACAAAGTAATCGTTAAAAGTGTCTGCTATCTCTTTGGGATCTGTCACTATGCCATTATTATTTCTTATTCTCTGTATAGATTCCTTAGGATAGGCGGTTTTGTTTTTATTTATTATTTGCCATGTTGCTTTTGTTTTATATTCTGCAGACTTAATGAAATGATTGTTTTGCGCTAATTGAGTCAATCTAATAATCTTTTTAAATCTTTTTGAGTAGGATTTCAAATTTTCCTTATTTGTTTTTGTCGGCCTGAATCTATAGCGCCAAAGTAGTTTTTTCTCGTTTTTACTACATATTTTAATTCCGCGTGAAATCCAATATGGGAAACAAAGATCATATAGCATAATAAAACTTTCATGGAATGTTTCGTATGCATCATTCGGATTGCTACATTTATAAACGTCAGTGAAAGTCAGGCTTTGTAAATATAGTTTAAATTTATTTAAATTGTCTTCATTATAATCTCTTTTTCTTATACGCCAGTATATAATGTCTTTGGTTTTTTTACAAGATGTTAGTATCTGGGCAGTGTGATCCGAAATACCGAGGTCTATTATTTTTCTTTCACATCCTTGTTTTAGATTATGCGCAAAATTATCAATACATGTTTTGCCTAGTTACTTAGCCTAGTGCTACTTAGCCTAGTGGGTTGTCTAATTGCAAGGTGAAGGTTATGTTGTAGGAGATAGTATTCAAAATTTATTGCGCGATTATTACGTTTTAAAATGTCAATATTAAAATCCCCACATATAATAAATTTTTTATTATGGTTGACATTTACTGTTTTAAAAATCAAATCTAATTTGTCATAGAAAAGTTCAAATGTTTTTGTCTTTGGAGTTCTGTATATGCAAATCAAAATCACATTATGTTCTGGTAGTTCTAGGCCACAACATTCAAAAATGCCTGAAACTGAGAACTTGGATAATTTTGGTATTTCTTTGTATTGAATGCCATGTTTTATTAATATGCAGGACCCTCCTCTTTTTTCCTCATTCCATGAATAACATGCTGCCAAGTGAAAATTTGGAATTGTTAGTTAAGCTACTTGTCCGGTCATTATGAAATGTTCAGTAATACACAGTATATCCACCGGCATTTGATTTAATAAGAGGTCTTCTAAGTGTACTGTTAGTATGTCTGATTTGTTTAAAAGTCCAGCAATATTTTGATTTAAAATACGTAAGTAGTTATTTACGATAAAAACTTAGTGGGTCTTTGTATTCTGGATGGGAATTTTGGAATATGTTTGCTACATGGCTACTTGATTCATGTTTTTGTGATATTTCCATGTCATTAATTTTTATTTTCAGGTCCATAAAGATTTTTTGTACTCCATTTTTTTTATTACGCCACATGTGCTTCGAAAACATAGTATAATTATATGCTAAGTTACAATTAGGGTCTAAAATAGTAGCATATTTATGTGTTAATACATCAAGATATAAAAGATTATTAAAACGTTCTACTCGGTAGTTATACATCAAAGCATAATTACTATATTTATAAGTCGGTAAGCAGAGTATTCTATTAGTAAATGTTATTTTCTGCAAGGTTTTTCTTAAAAGTAGAACCAGCTCAATATAATTATTTGTTGTTTTAAAGTCTTCTTCTCCTATTAAAAATTATACAAGTATCTTTTTTTGTATAATCTTTTAATTTCTTTTCAATATTTCTAAGTATGACATCAATTCCACCGTTTGGGGTAACATACTGGCAGAATTGATAGTTGTGATTATTAAAATGGTCATCAATTATCGATAGCTGATTTTTTCTGGTGCTGCTTATGATACACATTTTTTTTTTATTTTTCTATCACTTATATGTCAACTGATTTTATAGGTATTAATTGCGGTTCTGATTGTTGCTCTGTAATGGCTCGGATTTGTTGGTTTTTTATACTTTCATTATCGCTTTGTAGTGTAATCGAGGGTTCATTTTGTGAAGTGTTTTTATTTTTTATTTCTTTTGGAGTTGATGATTCCATTTTTTTCTTTTTTGGAGTAGTAAAATCTAAGTTTTTAACAGCATTTTTGTGTAATTCGTGTTTTTTACTTAAATTTTCTAAAGATTTTTTTAGTTCGCTATTCTCTGAAAGTAAATTATCCACTACATTATCAGCTATCTGTAACTCCAATGTAAGTTTTTCTATTTGTAATTTAAATTCTTGAACTTTTTCATTACTTTCATCATCTGATAGGTTAGGTAAACTGTTGTACGGTGTGCCTTTGTCAGGTTGATTTCGTCAGTTACTGCAGATACTGATTGTGTTCGCTTGGGTCGACGGAAAGTTATATTTTCGAAGAAACTATTCATATTTAATATTTCCCTAAGGATTGAACTCACAACTACAGTGTTGTATGGAATTTCAGTCGACCGCTTTCACTTCGAGCTACGACACCACTACAAAATTGGTTGAAAATATCAATAACAACACATGTACACAGTGTTTAGTTCTGGACGATGACTCATCTGTTTGGTATTCCACACTAATACAAAATAACCTTTCTATCGCAAAAAAACTATAACTTTTATTATAATTTTGAAATATCTACAACGATATTGCGTTACTGTATTAAATATTGAACATAAATGCAAGTAGAAAAGAAAAATTGTAAGCGTTTAGCGAGAATTAGTATAATTAGTTTGTTTGTACTCCCTGATTTTTCCTGTCGGTTTTTGATGAAATAAGGTGTAGATAATCTTCAAATAACATCACACTCAAAGGACACACACACAAAAAAAATATTATTTACTAATTATTAATAGAAATATGCACTGTTAATATTTTATAAATTAAAATTAGCACAGAGCTCAACAAAACAGTATTTACTTCACGGTGTTACCAGTGCGTAGAGTAATAAGTTTGGTTGAGATCCACTACGACTGGCACTCATGCCACTTGCAGTTCGTATGATGTTCATTTTAATTCCGTGGTCAGCTAGTATAGACTATTTCAGTGTGGTGTGAACGAGTTAAAAAATTAAGAGGCTGTCTCTTATCCCCGAAGAGGTGAAGAGCGGTTACCTTGTCAATTGCTGGGTGACACTCAGAAGTATATTATCACAACAACCAGCTGCTGATCACTTGTACTTGACACTAAACTTGTTGACACAAAAGTCTTAATTTTGTTGTATGCGTATTATGTAATTTTAGAAAAAAATATTGTATGCGTCCACTCCGTTCGAATGTTCGAAACGATTCCATATAATATCCAATTCTGGAAACATAAGCAGGCCGCCACGTGAGCATCCCTGACATATTTATTCCAACCTATAAAACAATTTCGATTTTTTGGTTAAGAAAGATTAAAACTGCTTTTTGCTCCTTCGCTCAGTAAATTTATATTAGCCTTGTACAATTTATCTATCAATAATCTATGTTCCCAATTAAAACAAGTTTTGTTAGCACATTCCAGTAACTCACTGGGTAAATTAATTTCTCTCAACTTATTATTACAATATTGATTATAGTTTATTATTTGGTTTATGTCCCTTTCCCCCCATTTTATTACATAATCCATTAAGTATGATAGTTTTAGGACCCGGCAAACGTTGTTTCTTTTTTTAAAACCTCCAAATTAATATGGTTGTACGTATTCAGAAACCTTCCTCTGCGTGTGAATAATAACTTACCTAAATTTCATTACAATAGGTTTACCCTTATTGCGCGAGTCCGACTTGCACTTGACCTTTTTTTTTTCTCAGAAACTTTCCCCGGCGTGTGCATAACAACTTAAAGAAGAAAAATTTGAAGTAGATTGGACCAAGGAATCGCGTTGTTCAATACAAAATTTGCCCCCCTTTTTCATCCCTTTAGAATTAAATTTAAAAAAAAACCTTTTTTATCGAATGCCTACGCCATACAAAGAACACACCGTCCAAGTTTCAGGTCTGCACCAACAGCGGTTTAGGTTGTGCGTTGATCCGTCAGTCAGTCATTCAGGATAAAGCATTTTATATGTATGTATCGATTGGTTCATAAGGTTATATTTTCTTTTATGTAGTAAAAAAGTGGGTGTCATAAAGTATAAAAATAATTTGATCTAAGTATGAGTAGATTCAAAATTTTATAGTTAGCAAAAATCTTATCTTTATTTGCCAAATTTATCGAAATGGATTTATCGACATAGTGTACATAGTGTGTAGGGACAGCCCTAACACTTTTCAAACTGACCACGCCTCTTTCATCGTGATTGGCTAAGACGCTCGGCTCCTTCAAAACTGCGAATGTATTGCGGCTCTAGTACTGCTTGAGTAACATCGCACTTCTGAATACTTATAATGTTCTGTGGTGAAAATCCTATAAGTAATTTTTAACATAAAAGTTAAATTCCAATTTTCATTTAGAATTTAGAAATAATGGTTTTCCATACAAAGTTTCAAGCCCTTCAGGAGATGAATATTGCAAGATAAAAAGGCTAGCTAAGTTGTAACAGAAAAGTCTGTGCAAAATTCCAAGTCTCTGAACCAAAAAAATTGAATTCTTATACAAATTTGCATGTCCTATTTTGCCCAAATACTAATCATTATGCATTTAACTGAAAACATTACGTATTTAAACAACAAACTTCCGATTCCCATTTTACACCCGTATGGTATTTTTTAGTTCCCGCCTACTTAATAACAGAAATCACTGCAAAATCCGAAGTAGTTTAGGTGTTGTTTTATCAGCCAGTCACTCAGTTTACTGTAACATGTTTGTTATACTATCATTTTCCCGTGACTTTGTTACTTTTGCTAAGACTTTTGTCAAAAAAGAAAGCTTTTAACTGTTCCTGGTTTTCTACAAAATGTTAACACAAATTTTCATGCCCTGTTTGCCATTGCCATACAGATGTTACAAAAATTGAGAAAAAATTATCAATTAAATACATTATAAGACAAAATTTCTTCTAGAACGCGTATACCAGTTCGATGTGTCGCAGTGTCTGATTCAAAACAGAAGCGTGAATCTATGATGGAAAGCATAAAAATCGCTGTTCTGACATTCGACTGCGAGATTTCTTGTCGCAAGTTGTTTTACGGTTGCTTTATATTCCTATCTTAGAGGTATATTATATTCGTTAAATCGATAACCGATAAAACTTAACGCTTCTGCAGCCAGCGCGAAAGCGAAAACGATGTTGCGAATGCAATGGTTATTATAATTCGTTGCTTCACGAAGTATTTGCAAAACCTAGCATGGAAACAGATTCCCAAAAACACGTGTGCCACGTAACACGAGTGTGCCAACTACCATAGCGGAGGTTTTACTTGCAACCGCTCAAGTTAAGGTTCATTGTGCAGATGGTTCTTACAAAACGATGCGCGCACTTATATATATTTTTTTTTTTTTTTTTTTTTATACCACTAAGGTGGCAAACAAGCCTACGGTCCGCCTGATGGTAAGCGGTCACCGTAGCCTATGGACGCTTGCAACACCAGGGGCATCACTCGCGCGTTGCCGACCCTTCAGAAATCTAATAACTTCTTTTTTGAAGAACCCCATACTGTAGTCCTTAGAGAAAACCTTGGCAGGGAGCTCATTCCACAACCCAAGCGTTCGCGGGAGGAAGTTTCTCTGAAACCGCACTGTACGCGACCATTTCGGTTCCAAAGTGTGAGAATGAATTCCCTGTCGATGGCGAGCGGTACGATGGTAGAAAGTAGCCGTAGGCATCATTTCGAACAATTCCTCAGAATACAATCCATTGTACAAGCGGTAGAACACACGCAGGGAGGCAAAGTCTCTCCTCAGACTTAAGGGCTCGATACCGCAAGTGAGTTTGGGATCGTCCACAATTCTCACAGCCCGTCGTTGAACCGAGTCAAAAGGGCCAAGCTGGTATCCGGGTGCACCCGCCCAGAGATGGCAGCAGTACTCCATATGGGGCCAGACTTGCGACTTGTAAAGTAGCAACCTTTGCCCCGACGTGAAGTACTGCTTCGCTCTGTTGAGTACACCAAGTTTTTTGGACGCCAGCCTTGCCTTGTCTAGCAAATGATCTCGGAACTGAACATCGCTGGAGATGTCAACGCCAAGGATCCCAATGCTCTTGGAGATGGAGAGGAGAGTGTTCTACAGACTGGACTACAGTGAATGGGGTTTTCTTAGCGGTGAACGCGCAGACTTGTGTCTTTGAAGGGTTGAATCGGACCAACGGAACGTGGGATGCTTGCACGGCCCGTGTAATAAGCGTCTCCAGTACTGTCATCTGCATAGCAATGTATGTTGTTGATGTCCAACATATCATTGATGTGCAGTAGAAACAGCGTAGGAGACAGACAGAGCCTTGCGGGACACCAGCATTAATGTCCATGCTATCAGAGCAACTACCGTCAACTACGGCTCGTATGCGTCTGCCGGACAAAAAGCTAGCCACCCATTTGCACAAACCCTCGGGCACTTCGTAAGATGGCAACTTCGATAGAAGACCCCGGTGCCAGACCCGATCGAACGCCTTCGCTATGTCTAGGCTACATGCCAATGCCTCCCCCTGACTCTCAATGGCTAGTGCCCATCGGTGTGTGAGATACACTAGAAGGTCACCAGTTGAGCGACCGTGGCGAAAGCCATATTGACGGTCACTGATCAGGTCGTGTTTTTCTAGGTATCTCAAAAGCTGTGTGTTGATCACACGCTCCATCATCTTGGAGAGGAGAGAGGTTATAGCGATAGGCCTGTAATTCGATGGATCTGATCTATCGCCCTTTTTGGGCACCGGGTGCACATTCGCAGTCTTCCATGAAGACGGAAATTGTCTAGTGTGGTAGAAAAGCGTGAAGAGGCGCGTGAGTACAGGACATAACTCAGGAGCACACTGCTTAAGCACCACTGCTGGTATGCCGTCTGGCCCACTCGACTTATGAACGTCTAGGGAAAGCAACGCCCGCCGGACCTCGCACTGTGTTATAGAGATTTCCGGCATCGTCTTACCGCACCACGGTAAAGTAGGTGGTAGAGCGCCAACGTCGTTCACATTCGAGTTAGAGGCAAAGAGACTGCCCAATAGATCGGCTTTCTCTTTTGCACTGTGGGCCAAGTCACCATCGGTCTTTCGCAGTGGTGGTAACGACGACTGGCAGAAGTTCCCCTCGGCAGCTTTAGCAAGCGACCAGAAAGCACGACTCCCAGAAGGATAGCTCGCAAGTCGCCCACCTATTTTGCCCATGAATTGGAATTTTGCTCTCGCAGTTGCTTTGTCGCATGTTGCCTCGAGGCAGCATTTAATTTGCGTTTTAACTCAGAAATATTCGGATCCTTATTATTACGAGCCGTGGTCCAAGCCTCATACGCAGTTTGCTTAAGAATTTTAGTTTCTCTGCAAGACCTATTAAACCACGGTCGTTTTTTGACGCCGGCAGCTACTCGCAGGTTAGGAATGAAATATTCCATACCAGCGAGGATTGTCTCAGTGACTGCGGCTGCGCAGACGTCAGGATCTTCTGAGCTATAGCAGATCTGCCTCCACGGGTACGATGCATAAAACTCTCGCAATCCATCCCAGTCTGCCGACTTATAATGCCACACACGACGCCAATTAGTTGGCACAGAAGGATCGGGTTGTGTGCATGACATTTGAGTCCGGACGAGACAGTGGTCCGAGGAGCCAAGAGGCGCACCCACTGAGACGGAGTATCCATCTGGATGTGTAGTCAGCAGAAGGTCCAGTAAGGAGCTCGTATGGTCCTCTATATCTGGTATTCTCGTTGGAGAAAGTACCAGCTGAGAGAATCCATAGGTCAGAGCAAATTCATGAGCAGATATCCCTGCATAGTTATTAGTTTGAGAACTGAGCCACTCACGATAGTGGGCGTTAAAGTCTCCAAAAATAACTAATTCTGCTGTGGGATATTGCTCTAGAACTTTGTCAGTCGTCAAACTCAGGTGAGTGGAGAGTCGAGTTACGTCCGTGTCACCGCTATGAGACCTGTATAGGCACGCATAGATACGAGTGTGGCCGCCATGATCTACGCGCACCCACAATATCGACAGGACCCTGTCTTCAAGGCTATGAAGTCGGCGACAGCAGATATCCTCCCGGACGAACATACATACACCGGCACGACTCAAAAAATTGTGCTCGAGTTTGTAGCCGGGATAACGAAGGTATGATGTGTCGGCCGGGCAGGATATCTGCGTCTCCGTTAGAAAAAGAATGGTTGGCTTCGCAGTCTCGAGATGGTGATGGACTGCATTAAGATTTGCGTGAATACCCCTTATGTTGCCAAAATCCACATTATATGTGGATGGTGTAGCCGCTGTAAAAACTCTTTTCTTTTTTCTATTTCTGGCCATTTTGTATGAAGTTACTTAGACTAAGGATGAGGATTCACTGCACAGACAGCTTAGAAGACAAAAAGTTGCGGTACTAAGACTGCCGAAGCTCAACACAGATGATACGGTTGCTGACACGGCGGGCGGAAGGGCCCCTGATCCCCCTCTGTTGTAGTAGCCGGGTCCACTCCGGTCTCCTTCTCCGGCACGACTACTACTTCAGAGACTTAACACAGGTTGGCGGATCAGCCTCCCAGGGCGGAGATTAAGTGATCCCTGGGTTCGGGAACCCTTTCAACCTGCGGGCGGCCAGCGGTAAGCCGTTTCATCAGGTCTCCCTGACCGCCGAACCAGCACGCCGCGTCTACGCCGAGCAATGACAGCAACAAGCACCGTCGGTCCTCCGCTGTCCGCGCAGCGAATCCTCAAAGAGAGTTCTGGCAACCTTACTCACCGCCAGGAACACAACACTACTCAATGTTAGTGTTATTGTGGCCGCGGTTTTCTGTAAGGTGGAGGTACTTCCCCAGTTCGGGCCGCTCATTCGAGCAAGTACTCGCTATGCCCCGCTTTATTTGTTCGGGCAGCTTATTCGAGCGAGTACTTGCAGTGCCCTACCTCTCTAACTTATAGATCAGGGGTCGCAAACCTCACTTATCACGGAAAATGGTGCGCAAGTACTTGGGTTGCCACGCACAAAGGTACTATTTTTGGAGTAGGATCAACACAAAATAACTGCAAAGGCGCCCTCAATATTTTTAGTAATTTTTCTTTTACAACAGATGTCTATATTATGCGAAATCTCGTTAAGATTTTATCGAAACCTTTATGGCCATTTTTAGAAAATATTCGGTTAGCAGATCCGGACTTTAACGTCAGTCATCCTATTGATTTCCTACTTGGAGCTGATATATTTTTTATTATTCTTCTATCATCATGGGTGCTGTGGGAGACTATTGTACACCACTTGGTACTCCTCTGTTATCTGACTCCAAGATTTGTACTTTCCTTTACTTGTCGCTGTCCCTGTACACGTTGTTACATAAATGTTACATGAAAGTTATACTATAGGTAAACAAAGGCGAGAGCGCGCTTTTTGAACGGGGCCAGAGACGACTGAGGATGCCTCGTCCCCGTGTGGCAGTCGTCGCTGCGCATACGTGCAATGCTGACTCGGCACCCACAGTGGCATCATATGCGAAGATCAATCGTTTCCTACAGCCTAGCAAACCCGTCTTGGGTGGATTTTATGTGGAAACGTAAGGTCATTTCAGTGCAACGTTGTATTAAATACAATAGATGAGTTACAGAGGTTTTGGACAATAGAAGACAGATGAACATCTAAATCTGTCGGAAGAAGATCAGCGCTGCGTTAAGAATTACAAATCAAACACAACACGAAACTCCGACGGCAGATATGTTGTTAGATTATCGCTACATGAAAACGCCGAAACAAGATTGGGGGACTCTAAAAATAAAGCACAATTTTACCAACTGGAGAATAAATTTTCAAAAAACAAAAAATTTGCGGACAGTTACAAATATTTTTTTCAGAATATATATTGAATTAGATCATATGCGCCCATCCTATTGTAACGAAACACTCAACAATTACTTACCTCATCACTGTGCGACAGCATTACGAGTAGTTTGCAAAAACTACAAGTGGCCACAGTTTTAATGACGTTATATACAGCGGCCCAAATTTGCAGCAAGATTTATTATGCCTTATTTTAAAATGGCAAAAGTATGAATTTGCAATGTCAGCAGATATTGAGAAGATGATCAGACAAATTCTTCTTCACGATATTGATCAAAA
Organism: Apoda limacodes; assembly: GCA_946406115.1. NCBI lineage: Eukaryota > Metazoa > Arthropoda > Insecta > Lepidoptera > Limacodidae > Apoda > Apoda limacodes. The sequence continues at coordinate 215,845 of OX291552.1, forward strand.
CTACCAAAAAATCATTTGGAGACTAACAGCTCAGCAACAGTTAGTGAATATCAGTTAACAACGGTCACGTATGGCACAAAAGCAGCGCCGTTCTTAGCTATGATGACTCTCAAACAACGAGCAAGTGACGAGGGTCACAACTACCCCGGAAGTCCAGCTGCTAAAGTAATTGAAGAGCAGTTTTACATGGACGATTTACTGAGTGGCAGTTACAGCCTCCAATAAGCAAAAAAGCTGCAATCTGCAATGAATCTGGAGGGTAAAATCTACGAAAGTGGTCGTCCATGAAACAGGAGCTTCTAAAAGATATAAGCACAGAACAGCAAGGACATGAAGCATTTAACTTTAAGTATCAGGAGTCTACAAAGACCTTTGGCTTACGTTGGTGTCCACAATTAGCCGAATTTCAATTCCAACTGAAAATTGATACCTCACAAGACATCACAACTAAACACCAGTTATTATCAGAGAATTGAAAAATATTTGACTTCCTCGGTTGGCTATCACCCGTGTTCTCAAAGCTAAAAATTTTATTTCAAAAGGTTTGGTTATGTGAAAATCTCGGCTGCGACAACAAACTGCCACTTGATACAAGCACAGAATGGATTAATATAAAAACAGGATTAAATCAAATCAACGTAATTAAAGTTTCGAGGTGGATAGAAACTGGCAAGTGCGATGATCTAGAGCTTCATGGATTCTGCGGCGCATCTATAAAAGCGTAGGCCTGTATCATATATTGCAAGGTCAATAGAACCAACAAGTCGCAACCTACCATTATATTAGTCGTTGCTAAATCAAAACTTGTATCGCCAAACAAAAATAACCTCATTACCTCGACTTGAGTTAAGCAGCGCACACCTATTAGCAAAACTAATGGAAAACGTAAAATCGTACTTAGTTGAACACAATGTCAAGGTCTTTGGCTTATCAGACTCAACTTCAAGGAGACCCCAACAGTTGGCGCACATTTGTAGCGAACAGAGTGGCAAAAATTATCACTACAATCCCAGCGACCTGCTGGAATTTCGTCAAATCAAGCGTTAATCCCACTGACTATGCGACTCGAGGTATTTCAGTCGAATAATTAAAACACTATCCACTGTGGTGGAATGGCCCCAGTTGGTAACCATAATCATCGTTAAACAAAAATCTTCGACAAACGAAGAAGTCATAAGGTCATCACTTACGTCAGTAGCACACGTCATAAAAGCAACACCCGATGACGTTATTGATGACCTCATCAAAAGAACTAGCAGCTGGGAAAGGATTACTCGAGTACAAGCGTGGGTTTTATGTGCTTTTGTTCATCTTCGACCTATTCCAGCAAATTTATTAATTTTTGAATTACGGCGAGCACAACATATAATCCAAACTCGTAAAATATGTACAATGCAGCCAAAATTTATGATCTAGAACGGAACAAAAAAGTGTACATTTTTAGCAAAGGACGGACTATTAAGAGTCGGCGGAAGACTGAAAAATGCCAACATCAATCAAAACGTTATTCATCCGCTGATCTTGCTACATAACAATCACGTGACTGATTTATTGATCGATTACGCATATAAACTAACTTTCCACGGTGGTGCTCGGCTCACTTTGGTAGAGCTTCGACAGCAATACTGGATCATAAATGGTAATAGAGCAGTCAAAAAGGGTTTGCATATTTGCATCAAATGTTGACACTTTAATCCACAAACTCACATCAAATCATGGGCGATCTGTCTGAAGCAATGTAAATCCATCACGTCCCTTCCTTCATACTGGTGTAGATTATACAGGGTACGTGGAGATAAAATCTGCAAAAGAACGAGGAATAAAAACCTTAAAAGGCTTCATAGCTGTCTTTATCTGTATGGCAACAAAGGCGGTTCATCTGGAGTTAGTTTCCGACCTTACCACATCAGCATGCTTAGCAGCATTGCGTCGAAAGGCGGCAAGGCTAGGAGCCCGGTTCATATCTATAGTGACAACGGCAGCAACTTCTTAGGAACAAGTAATATCCTTTAGAAGGAGTTTTTTGGCCTGTCATCAGTAGTGAGCGAGGAGTTTTTGTCAGATATTACTTCAATGAACATTGAATGGCATTTTAATGCTCCTACCTGGGCAAATTCTGGTGGGCTTTGGGAGGCTGCCGTAAAAGCTTGAAACATCACCTCAAACGTGTCATCTGCAATCAAAAGCTCACATTCGAAGAGTCTTATACCCTGCTGACACAACTAGAATCATCTCGACTATCTCACTCCATCTAATTTCTTAGCAAGCGGTCCAATTTTAAGGAACATTGAAATTGAAAGAGATGAGCGTACTCAATGGCGATTAACTCAAAAAATATTTAATGACATTCGGAAGCGATGGAAAACAGAATACTTGAAAGCAAAATCAGGTGACATCAAACGACCGATAACAAAACAATCACAACTTTTGAGCATTAATGAATCAGAACAACAGACAAAGCAACAGAATAATACCGATGAATATTATCAAAAGGGCAGCATTAGCCTAAACGATATACAAGGCAAACATTCAGTATCTTGTTTCTCAGGTTTTCTAAAAAATCTTAACCTTGTTCACATAAATGCTCAAAGTATTCCGGCTCATTATCCTGACATGCTTGCGTCTTTTAGTAATACTAGTATACATGCCATTCTTGTCTTGGAATCCTGGCTAAAATCTTCCCTACCTTCTACTTCGTACTCTTTACCAGGATTCCAAATTATTCGTAATGACCGAATTGGTCGTGGTGAAGGTGGGGTTGCCATATATCTTCGGTCCGATATTCCCTTTTCAGTACTCAACATGTCACCTCAACCAGCTGCTGGTGCCGAACATATTCTTATTGAGATATCTCTTGCTAATAATAAAATTCTTCTTGGCGTGTATTACAATCCTTCACTTCAAATTAATTATTTTTCCGCTTTCGAATCCCTCCTTGAGACATTATCACCCATTTATAGTCATACTATTATAATGGGAGACTTCAATACATGTCTTCTAAAGAAGGACTACAGTGCTAACCGACTTCAATCAATAGTAGAATCCTGTAATCTCAATAGTCTCCCTCTTAACGCACCACATTACTTCCCCAATTGTTCTCCTTCTCTCCTAGGTCTCATATTTGTCTCTTCGCAGGAACATGCCTCTGCTCATGGTCAATTTTCTGCTGATGCGTTCTCCTACCATGACCTTATTTACCTATCATATAAAATTCATGGCAAAAAAAGTAAATCGAGACTACTTTCGCGGCGTAATTTTAGTGGAATGAACTTGGAGCAATTACGTAAAGACGTTGCCAACACTGATTGGTCGGTAGTTGTTAACGCTAACTCAGTTGATGAAAAAGTGTTTAACTCGCTTTTGACTCAATTGTATGACATCCATGCACCTGTCAGATTATTGCATTCAAAACATTTTCCTGCACCATGGCTTAATGAAGAAATTAGAGCGCTTCAAAAAAAACGTAATAATGCTAAAGCAAAATTCAAAAGAGAGCCCACAGAGGAGAATCTTGCTAAATATAAACGTCTTCGAAATCGTTGTAGTACGGTGTGTAGGGACGCACAACGACGTCATATCTATAGTTCCGTTGGAAACGGGGATCCAGCTAAAATCTGGAAGTTTTTTAAGTCACTAGGAGTTGGCAAAACACTAAACTAGCCGTACTATGATTGTACCCATCCTTGACCTGATTACTCCTATTATCACTCATATCCTCAATTCTTCCATTACCTCAGGTATTTTTCCCAATGCTTGGAAAAATGCACACGTCATACCATTGCCCAAGAAACTTATTACATCTGCTGTTTCTGATTTCCGTCCAATTTTGATATTACCATTTCTCTCCAAAGTTCTCGAACGGTTGGTAAATCAGCAGCTTCACCTTTTCCTGACCAAAAATAATTTGTTGAATTCCTTACAATCAGGATTTCGTCCTGGGAATAGTACGGTTACAACACTTGCTAAGGTTACTGATGATATTCGCTTAAGTATGGATACCAAAAGAGTTACAGTTCTTTTACTCTTAGATTTTAGCAATGCTTTCAATTCAGTAGACTTTGATATCTTGTTGGGCAATCTACACTCTCTTAAAATATCTCCAACAGTAATTGACTGGTTTCGTAGTTACTTGTGCGGCCGCCGGCAGCGCATCCAATTTGATAATTCCTTTTCTGACTGGTGCAACATTACTGCCGGCGCACCACAAGGTGGTGTGTTGTCCCCGCTCCTATTTGCAGTTTTCATTAATACAATCACTCTAAAGATTTCTTCTCCCTACCACCTTTATGAAGACGATCTTCGAATTTATGCAAGTGGACCTGTTGATCATCTTAACTATGTTATCAAGTCATTAAATACTGACCTTGAAAATATTGTGGAATGGTGCGAGTATTATGGTCTTAGAATTAATCCCTTAAAATCACAAGTCATAATTATTGGTAGTCCAAAACTTACGTCCAGGGTTAACTGGAATTACTTGCCACAAATTGAAATTAATGGAATTCCAATTTCATACAGCGACACAGTTAAAAATCTTGGAGTCATATTAGACAATAATTTGACTTGGATTCCACAAGTAAAAGAAACAAGCCGAAATTTTTTTGCCTCAGTTGGATTCCTACGACGTCTACGTAATCTTCTACCGGTTCCCACTTAAATTTTGATTGCACAATCTTTGTTTCTTCCTGTCCTCGATGCTGACAAATCTTACAGAGGAGCAACTTGACAAACTTGAGAGGCTTCAAAATCTTTGTATTCGGTTTATATTTGGTCTCCGCAAATATGACCACAATTCTAAATTTCGCACTGAACTCAAGTGGCTCCCAATCTGCTTTCGCCGGAATGCTCATGTTTTAAGTCTTTTATACAACGTGCTATTCAATCCATCAACCCCAATCTACCTAAAGGAGCGATTTCAGTTTATTAGCTCTTCTACTCTAACTCTCCGCTCCTCTACTAGCCTCATATTAAAAATACCCAATCATAGTACCAATTTTTATAGTTTATCGTTTACTGTTTATGCAATAAAATTATGGAACTCGCTACCTTTATCTATCAGGCGCTCACAATCCGCTGACACTTTTATAAAACTGGTTAAAATCCACTATCTTAACTTCAATTTATAAATTCTGTATTGCTATTAATACTTGAGTATATTTTGAATATCCTTACAATAATGTAATATAGGTATGTATGTATGGATATATGTGTAAATTTATTTATATTCACGTATACAGAAGTATGTTTATGTAACTATATGTATGTACATGTATTTATTTATTTTATACAATTATATAAGTATTTAGTATTATTTTCTCTTTGTAACTTTCTCCTCCTGTGTCACCTACTTATCTTGCTCCTTTTTCATTACTTGTAACTTAAGGTTGCCTGTAAGAGATCGCTTTATAGCGATAAGGCCGCCTAGTTGTACTATAATATATAAGATTGTATGAATGTTTAGTTTTAAATTTTTTTAGTGTACAATAAAAGTATATTCTATCTTCACAGTTCAGTTATTGGTGCTAATGAGCATGATTTCGAATATATTAGTTCAAATGACTGGAAACTCTGTGTAATACAATATGGAACCATTTTTGGCAAAGTACCTAATTATTTAATAAATATATGAATCATCTGGACAATTTAAAGCAAAAAATACAACCCAATGTGACGTCATAATCCTTCAATCAAAACACAGTTATATCGAATTGCAATATTATAACGATTTATTGCTTAGTCAACATTTTAACGCGCACGCGCTTGTACGTCGTGGCCTTATCAACGGCGTAGGAAACGTCGCTAATGTATTGTATTTTAGACGAAAACTTCGCAAATAAATATAAAAAAAAAATTGAATTAATTCGAGATAACCAGAGGCATCTCTCTATCTTATGGAAAAATCGGTCGTCAGAGGTAGAAGCAGAGTTATATGTTAAAAGAGTAGAAAATAATATGAAAAAACAATTTAAGATATTTAACCAACACCTAAAAAATCTAGAAATTTCAACCAATACATTAAAAAAAGAAGTACAGAACGAAGCAGATATCAGTGAATTTCCTATGTCAGCAACTATAGCCAATGGTTTAATAGTCCATCTAAAGAATAATCAAGACAATTCGATTCAACATTTGCCACGGGAAATTCGATATTCACCTAATAACCCCAAATCAGCTAAGAGAGGAGAGGAGTGTTATTTCTGGACAGTTACCAAAGGAGTTAGCACTCCCCATCAACAATATTCATATTGAACTCGCTAAAATTTACCATCTATTGAAGGTCAGAGAAAGAGTAACAAAGGACTATCTTATTTTTGAAATCAAAATTCCCCTTGTTAGCAGAGAAAATTATTAACTTTATAAAACAACAGCTATACCACAGCAGAGCGACCACTATTATTTCTGTTGCAGAATATATACCTATATAGCAATCAATATACAAAAAGATACCTAACTACCCATGTCGCAAGATGACTTTAATTCATGCATAAACTATGATGAAAATTATCATTTGTGTGAACTTAGTACCCCTGTTTATTTATGTAAAACCGGTAAAATACAAAATTAGAAGTAAACTATTTTTATGCATTGGTTTATATATAAATTAAAACTCGTTGTGAGAATAATGAAATATGTATTTTTTTATGTAAGTTAAAAATAATAGTCTAGACACGCTACAAGCCAAGTTCAAGTAACAGAACTGGCGAGCAGCACCGTGTGTAATATTACACGAACCATCTGGAGCCAGTTTTGACCCCCTCATAAGTCAAAAACTATTTCACATAAACGTGTCAAATTGCACATATGTGCTCCAAATTTCATAAGCACGTCTCAGACGGTTATTTTTCAAAAATAGTAATTTTTATCACTGACTGACCTATAGATCAAAACTTTAACCCAGTTCCAGATGACCTAGAAAGTTCAAATTTGGTATGCAGATAGGTAATTAAGTGAATACACAGGAATAAATCAAAAACTGGTAAATTTTTATCAGTTTATTGTAATTTTTCACTTAACCTTTTAGCGGGCGCGCGGTCATTTGTAACGGCAGCGGTCGCGCGTAACCTTAATAACCGTCAAGGTTTTTTGGAATTAAAAAGATAAATTATTTGAATAACAATGTACTTAAACACATTCCCATTAGATATAATAAAAAAAATGTTTGGCAGAAAATGTACAAAAATTTATATTAAAGCACTTTTACGAAGCGAAATTTTGCAAAACCTACGCAGCATACACAACGAAAAATATAATTTAGACTAAGCAATGCGCACAGAAAGGAAGAATCTATTGTTTTGAGTTTACAATGAACCGAAGAGAGGCTACTAATATTGGCAAACGTCGCGCAGTCTTGCTGTCCGATTGTCTCTCGATATCTGACCTGTAAGGTTGCGATTTATGCTACGAAATTCATAGGTTTTCTTAAAAAATACTTTTAAATTTGTGGTTATATTATTATTACTGTTATCACCGCTGCAAGAATGCAACACAAATTGCATCCAAAAACATTTATGTAAAAATGCATAATTTTGTCATGTAATGTTTCGTAATAATAAGTTAATATTAAGTACATTTACACAATAAAAACTATTTTCCTTATAGGGACTAGTTTAGATTTAAGAAAATGTTATAACAATCAGTGTAAAATTGTATTAAGTTAGGTAAAAGTAGAATAGGTTTGTTTCATTTCCCCTTTTTACTATTTGTTGATATCAAAAATAATATTGTGTGAGTACCGACATGTTGTCGACCTTGTACGCACGACTATCCCCAAAAAAGCGGGAAATTTAGTTTAACATATGTTTGTAAAACATATGCCATTTGTTGTGCAAAAATGTATAGAACTACTATGTAAAATTCTATATAGACCGTATGTACGGTTAATAAGTTACAGGTGAAAATAGTTAGCGTGTTGAGTATTGTACATTCTTTCTCCTTCACTCCTTTGATAATAGACTGCGATAGAAATACAAAAGGGATGGGTCTATGGGTAAAAAAGAGAAAGACTGTCTAAAACTTTACCTGGCTAGGGTCATTAAGTCCTTAGGCTATGCCTAAAATAAGCATTACAGGTTAAAAGCACACCTTTACCCCTACACGTAGGTATCTATACCGTTACGATAAGTAGTATGGTTGGGGCACAAATTAAGTGTAAAGTTATGAAATACGATAAAATACAGTAACCGGGTTACATAGGATAAAGATAAATATATCACTAGATACCTTTCATAGGCATCTACCAAGATAAATAGGTTTCATACAGGTAACTTTTAGCCCTGAAGTACAGGAGCACAAGGAAAATCCTGAAAACTTAGATCACACATTTTTTCATGATTTAACATACTGACAGACACCAAAAACACTGAAAGGTATGTCCGAATTTTAGGTCAATTTTTTGACATATAACACAAAGTCTGTAGTCATCTAGTGTAGGCAGAAAGGCCTGAGGGCTAGAATTCCAGCTCTTTTCTCACTGAGGCCTTACCGTAGACGATGGAACATACCACGATACGTCGTTGGAACCGCCTCTGAAAGATCTATCTTAGGACACCTAAATCGTCATTATAGCTCCTACCGTTTGGCTATAAAACCTAAAAATGTAAAACAGCGTTATTTTATAGTCAAGCCGCAAATCGTGTGACTGTCATGGCAATAGCCGATAGAGACCCCAACTGTCAGTAGCAATTTATAGCTAGGTAGATATACCTACACTTTCAATATATGTTCATATCGACTACTATATGTTGTCTTTCACTAAGTTTTTGTATGGGCTTATTTTGTATACCTACACTTTCAATATATGTTCATATCGACTACTATATGTTGTCTTTCACTAAGTTTTTGTATGGGCTAGATTTTAAGTCACCACAGTAAGTACAATAAGTTAAGTACTAAATCTAGAAGGTTCTATGGAACAACCTCTCCCTCTGATGGGGTTTTTCATTTTTTATTATAAATATAGAACGAATTTTGAATTTGTATTCAGTCTTCAAGAGAACTTCAACAAGTTAATAGCTATGAATGCTCAGAAGTAAAATTTTTGTACATATGTGTTAGAATATAAGTTAGAAGCATAAGTTAAATAAAATCGGTCTGTTGTGTGCATTTACGCGTTTTAATATCTCAAGCGCCTAAGAAGAAACTCCTTGTCACGGGCAAAACCTTGTGCCACAGATATCGAAGGGTCTGTCCGCACAATTACAATTCTTTTAGTAAGTACGTTTGGTATAGGCAATAGTTTAAATCAAAAATTAATAATAATTTTAGTATAGTTATAAGAGTTATAAGTCTGTATGTATATAATTTTTTTACCATGGTATGCATACTTAACTCTGAATGAGTTTGAGAATGAAAACTTATTGGTAACAAATTGTTTTTCTCGAGAATTCAATAGATAACTGGTAATTTTTTCTGTATACGTCTTAAATAATTATCTTTTTATTACGTATTTTGTACAATGAGTCGTACAACAGAATTTCGGGTGGGTAACACACTTACCTTACACCGAATTATTCCAATGCCTCCCGATGGAAGCTACCTATTCCTTTCGATTGCATATTCTTTGTTTGAGTACCTATAGTAATATACAACAAATAGGTTGCGTGAGACTATAGTAGAGTATATATGTCGTAAACCTAGGAAAATACAGTAGTTTAACAAAAACCATTTGTAATAAATTAATATTTATATAATACTATAATTATTAGTTATACTATAATACAATATTTAAATACTATTATATACTAATATAATAGATTTATGGACAAAAAGTAATGAAATCCCATCAAAAACATAAATGTGAAATGAGAGCCAAGTTCAATATTATGATATACCCCTTGGATGTTGACTTCAACGACAAAAGAAGTGAGATCTAAATGGGTGCTAAGTTCAATGGTCGGTTCTGAAATTTATTTATAACAACATAAAATATCATTTCTTCTTATAACTTAGGATAATATATTGTAGCTTAAGGTCTGACTTGGCTAGTATAATACTATAAGAATTATATTCAAATTCAGATTAAATATAATTTATTCAGTTTAGGCTACAATAATTGAGCACTTATGAATGTCACTAAACCATCGGTTTGTATGTCTATAGGGCGAGAGACCTTGTACTGAGAAGAACCGGCAAGAAACTCAGCAAGGGCATTTCTTTTCTCCCTTTCTTTTACAGCGTCTACTTAAAAGTTGAAAAATGCCCTCCCTATCATAGAAGGACTGAATTTATGTATTCATCAATTTTGTAATAGCTTTTTTCATTAAACTATCTTTGACATATATTTTAAATTTATTTGAGGGTAAATTAACCACATGTTCTGGAATTTTATTGTAGAAAAATATACTTAGTACTGCTAAGGAGTTATGTACCTTCTGAAGACGACATTTTGGAACTACCAATTTATCCTTATTGCTTGTATTAACACTGTGAAGGTCACTATTTTTAGCAAATAAGTGACAATTTTGGCGTACATACATTATACAAGCGAAGATATATTGGCAAGGAACAGTTAAAATATTAATTTCCCTAAATAGTTCCCTAAGTGAAATTCGAGGTCCTAATTTATAGATTGACCGTACTGCTCTCTTTTGCAAAATAAAGACTGTATGAATATCTGCTGCCTTACCCCAAAGCAAAATGCCATAATATAGCTAAAGTAGACCAAGCGAGCAGTGTCAACATCTGTAAGCTGCCTAACTTTCCTAACTGCATAGGCAGCTGAACTAAGTTTTCCTTCAAGAACCGAAATGTGAGAGTTCAACTGCAGCCTATTGTCTAATGTAATACCTAGAAACACTGTTATGTCTAATAGTTCTACTTCTTTTCCGTTTAATGATAATTTTCTACTTATGTATACATTTAGTGTCAAAGTAAGTTATTTGCCGTAATCCACTGAAGAACCTGAGAAAGCGCATTAATTACGTCGTCAAAATTAGTTTTATTTCTGTTAACTTTAAATAAAAGAGAAGTATCATCAGCAAATAGTACAATCTTCCAAAGCTTCTCGACAAAGAAACGCAAGTCATTTATGTAAATTAAAAATAGAAAAGGACCTGAAATAGAAGCTTGAGGAACTCCTTATTTTACTTCTGAGCCATTGGATTTTACTTCATTGATTTGAACCTTCTGCATTCTGCTACTCAAATATGAGCGGATAAGCTCAAGAACCAATTCTGCAATACCATAATGACTCAGTTTTCGTATAAGAGTTTCATGTTGCACGCAGTCGAATGCCTTTGATAGATCACAGAAGATACCAATAGCTTTTTGTGACTGTTTCCAAGCATCAAATAAATATTGTATAAGGGGAACACCTGCGTCAGTTGTGGAACGCCCTTTTGTAATACCAAACTGTTGAAGATGAAGTAATCCATTTAAGTTAAAATGTTTAAGCATCTGATTGAACATAAGTTTTTCAAAAATTTTGCTTAAGGCAGGCAGTATAGAGATAGGTCTAAAATTAATAGGATCATCTTTACTTCCACTTTTAAAAAGTGGTATTATTTTACTATATTTCATTAAGTCTGGGAATATCCCTTCGTCAACACACTTATTAAATATTATGGCTAAGATTGGTTCTATAATATCAATAATTCCTCTAAGGACTCTAACTGATATACCCCATAGGTCACCAGTTTTTTTCTGAGTTAGTAATTTAAATGTCTCTATGACGTCTTCAGAGGTAATTAATTAAAAAAATTAAAAGTAAAAATATGCTCAAATTTGAATATAGCCTTTTATATATATAGCATTTATTTACATAACATTTTAAAAGTTACTCTGATTTTAATGGAGAGGAATTTAATCCATTAGTTGTAATTGTAGGCATTTCAGTAAAATATTTCTCAAAATAGTTAGCGACTTCAAGATCTGAATCAATTATTTTTGAATTTACAGTAAGTGAATAATGATTGTTACGCGGTTTAATTTTTCCTGTTTCACTATTTATAACATTCCATATGGCCTTTATTTTATTATCAGAATTTTTTATTTTATTACTTATATGGATTGATTTTGCAACACTTTTTTAAATATCTTGAATACATTTTGACATAGTTGGTGAATGTGGGACTGCGGTTATATTGTTTCATTTCATACAACTCATACAACCTAGTTCGACTTTGTTGTATTCCTACAGTAGTCCAGTCCTTGAATTTCATTTTTACTTTAAACACTTGTTCGAACTCATTACTTAAGAAATCAAAAAAAAAAAACGAGTTGCACTCCGGGAGTGCCGGCAGAAGTGAAAAGCTTTACACACGATTCGCGCTTAACACTCAAATATGTCACAAGACATGTCTTTGACATTGTCAAGAAATAATAATGTTTGTTTATTTACTTTTTTGACGTAGTATATTTGACATCGCAATCTGTCATAGAATTAAAATTCCATATCCAACCTCCCTGTACTACTCATAATCGCGAATACTAAAAATAAAAATTATAATAGGCGTGGCATTACGGTTTCCGTCTTACGAATTTCCATGATTAGGACACGTGACCTGACGCGAGTTTATCATTTTTTACCCATACCAAAAAAAGTGCACAACGCCGCAAGAAGTTTTCGCTTAAAAAAAAGATTATTAGCATTATCATGCATGAAATGAAAATTATTATTTGACCACAGTGATCAGATGGCAAATTGAAAATAATAGATTTATCTTTTACTTCAACGTTACAGAAAATATTATCTAAACATGTAGCTGAAGTCGATGTAATTCTAGTTGGTTCCAGAAACAAATAATTTAAGTCAAAACTTGTAAATAAGTTAATAAATCTATCTCTTGTTTGGGAACTCTCTAAAAGATCAATATTAAAGTCACCACAAACAATAACTGACTTTTTAGAACGACAATTTTTTTTAGAACTTGTTCCATTACAGGCTCAAAAGAATAATAATTTGCAAAAGGGGGGCGATACACACAAATATATTTCTTACGTTCTATACAAGACAATTCTATTATGCGTTCAAGTGAGAGGCCTTTCGGTCTTTACACTGTATATTATTGTTAACAATTATCAATGAACAACTATCGAATAGCATTTTTTCGAATAAAGGCACTGGACAAATAATGATTGGGGAAACTAAACATTAATTCAAGTTTACTTAGCCAATAATTCTATTTCCAATTCCTTGCCAGAAACGCCTTGTATATTTTGATGAACAATATTAAAAAAACAGGCATTGTCTGTTGTCAAAGGACTCTGTTTAAAGTATGATGTAAAATAGGAACTGACTAGCTGCAGCTAATAATATAAGCACTATAAGACATAGCACTAACGCTAGAGAGGTCAAATGACTCCTTAATACTACTTAAATCTAACTCATGTATATTAGACGCTAACAACGTAGCCATTTCTCGTCTACATTTCATAGGCATGGACATACCAGCCGGTGTCAATCTAAAATTATAAATTAATTTATTTATGTCAAAATATAAAATTGCATCGCTATGACGATGAGTCAAGTTGTACAGATGTACATTCATGTCAAATATATGTCTATTTAGTTTAGCAGTGGAGCTTGAAGAATATGGAAAACCGCTTATTATGAACTTACATCATGTTTGATTGTGTAACTCCAACAATGTACCTACTCCCTGTATGATGTCATTCTTCTTTAATAATGAGCCATTTCCAAACAATATGACAATTGTTGCAGTACTATTTAGTTCACTGACAGGTATGTTTTTGACAATTTGACCGAAGGAAACACCTGGTGTACAAATTTTTGTTACTGAATGTTTTAACCGGTTGCTAAGAAGTAAACCAAAGCCTTTGCCGAGTTTATCTGAGATTAAAATTGTTCTGCTGGGCAGCTGCTGATTGGGGACCAACTGATTGTTTAGCAGGTTTTGCCCTAGGATGTTACCAGATGAAAAATTTGATATAATGAGAATCGTTTTGTGACTTGGGTTGTGAAAAGGGCTGAGATGAAAGAGCACAAGTTCAAGAGTAATTATTCACTAATGAATCGAATCTATCCGCATTATATTTTGTACCAGCAACCAGCTCATTTAAAGCCAAAATATGTTCATTTATTTTATTCTTTGCACTTTCATACTTTTTACTTATTTCATTTAAAGACATTTGCAAACCTTGTATATTAGTTTGTAAACGGTTTGTCTCACTATCATGTATAAGCGTGCTTTGCCTAAGTTGTACAGAAACTACTTTTAATTTACTAATTAATTCCATTCTCTCTTTTCTTAAAAGTGTGTACTTATGCAAATTTCTATGGTCTTTGAATAATTTTTTTTTTTTTATAAATTTGTTCAATTTAAGCATTTTTTTATATTTTTTATGACTAAAAACTGTTGCTGGGGAGTGACATTGTATGGAAGAATTTGATTCGGTAAGATCAATTGTTGTTATAGGGTTGCGGTTAATGTTGGTGAGTGAATCGCTTGCTATCAACTCATCAAACTAATTATGAGCATCAGCTGCCATGAGACTTTTTTTTTCGCCCTCAAGTTGACAATTTAACTGTTGACTATCAAAAAGTTCTTCTTTGCTTGCTCGTTCGTGGCTTGTTCGTGGGTGGCCGTACACTGCTTAAAACTATCAATAATATCCTGCAGACTGTCACGTTGCCCTAGCATATCTACATATTTTAAATGCACATTGGCTAATTCACTTTTGAATTCCGTGTTTTTTTTTATAATGTTCATTACTTTTTCCTCAGCATCTTCTCGTTCTTGTAGTAATTTATCACACAGATCTTTTGACATCTTGAGCTCCTCAAGAGCCACCTTCAGCTTTTCTTGAACACTCTGAAGTACAGCATTGCGAGTCATCATCTTGACTTAGATGTGTGATCTATGAAAAATACAAATAGAAATAGAAGTGGGTCACTGTCAGAAGATCACTGGTTAGTGGTTAATTGTTTCGTAATAGCTTTTATTATATTACGTTTATTATAAGAGATTATATTTGTAAAAACTTTGATTCGATAGCCAAAAGATTACCTACTTATAGGTTAGATTTGGTCAGAGTAACTAAAAGGGGGCGCAAGGGAAGCTGACCCAAAGTAAATTTTTAAATGTGTATTACAACTATAAAATGATTTTGAAACGATTTACTCCCCGGGAAATGGTTATTTTTCCAAATCCTTTCTAGTGACAGTTGATCAGTACGGGTTGACGCTGAACAGACTGATATTCTACACGCAGGGCACCAAACTTTTATTTATACCATAAATTAATATTTTATTGTATAGTTTGACTTGTCATGGCCAGTGTTGCAACCGAAAAAAAGCCTGAAAAAATATTATAGCCTTTGCAAGTTCTAAACCTATTACTTGTCGGTTCTTATTTTATTATTCCGAAAATTTGGCTTGCTGGTAGAACTAGTTTAGCCATCGAACATAATAATTCGTAGGTATATGAGAACTAGCCAAGTCAGACCTTAGACTACGATATATTATCCTAAGTAATAAGAAGAAATGATATTTTATGATGATATAAATACATTTCAGGACTGACCATTGAACTTGGCACCCATTTAGATCTCACTTCTTTTGTCGTTGAAGTCAACATCCAAGGCATATATCATAATATTGAACTTGGCTCTCATTTCACATTTATGTTTTTGATGGGATTATAATTTACGTTGTGTCACATAGATCAATCTTTTTCATAAATTAAAAATGTCAATACAGAAAAAGTATAAAAACTTTTAGGTTTCTGTTTTTAACACAAAACAATGTATATATCATCTGGTTACTTGTCAGAACAAGTGGGAAAAACTAAGTAAAGCCAACTCATATCTATTCCTTTGTTGTAATCTATGCAGACTGCGCTTCATATGCGGCTCTCAGGTTACGAATGAGCTAGTCAGCAAGGCCGTGATTATAACTACGGCACAAGGATGCGTCATCAAGGGATACACTTTTACGCTGTATTCGCATAAACAGCAGAGCAACGAGATGCATACACAGCCCGATATAACTAAGGTGGAGATTCCTTCTGTCAACCACATTTTGATTTTGACGATACCTGTAAGCAAGGTTGAGTTAGATTTTGATGATAGGAAGCAAATTGAAGACCAGCTAAAAGAAATGAATAGTGCAAACCCTTTAGCAGATGGTCTTTCGTATCACGACGTTCACCACAACGTCCTGATTTATTTACTTTTGGGAGCAGTAGCGAGGCTGGCGCGGGCGTAGCAGGGGCCTGGTGCGGGCGATGCTCGCGTCTAAGTCTCCGAGCGCCGACGACGTCATCAACAGTGTAAGTGCAAAATTTAAGAGCGGGAGTGTAAATGCAGAGCAATCGGTAATGCAGTGTAACAGTGAATCCGTGCGTAATAGATTATACGTAAGTGAACCGCAAACAAGTGCGTACTTGATAAAGCCCCGCCGACTGCTAAACATGTAAAATTTGATTTGGGTGAATCAGGACACATCGCACAAGGGTAATTTTAGTAATTAAGAAAAATATTGTTTAATCACCTTGTTTAAGCATAGAGTCATTCCCATTAAAATCTTACCCGGCAGCATGTACGGAGCCACCGCACATAAAATAGTTATTTAGGCTAGTAAGCAATATCTTTGCGGAATCGTCGATTACCGGAATTATCAAACAGTTCACGTTTTGTATCGGAAAACGCTAGACACGCACCTCGCTATCATTTCACCATCATCCTAGTAGTAATTAATATATTATAAAAACTTTTTAACAAAAAAAACAACCGGCTTCAAAAAGATGCACTGAACGGTAAAAATACTTACTAATTTCCAAAAATATGATCAGAATTACAGTTTGAAGTTGGTGTCTATGTACCTATGTAACAGTTTATAACACATCATTATGCATCTCCTTACGGTTCTCTCCTTGCCGATTTTGTTACAATCTTATTTACGAATGGTGTCCCTTACGTTTCAATATACCTGGAAGGACCTAGTCCCCAGTAATAATTATAGGTGTTTTCTTTAAACCAGATTTTTATACTTACTTAAACTGCCCTAATTTTCAGCAATGAGTAGTTACAAGACTAAAGACTAGACGTTATTTTAGCTTTTAAACGCGCGTCGCCGCACCTTTGTTAGAAAATCATTGAGCAGCGAAATTGGACGTCGCCATCTTTATGATAATCTGTTGAGACATTTCCGACGAGCTCGAGAGCACTCACACTCACACACACACACTTAAACAGAGAACACTTCTTTAACAGATATTATCATACATACTCGTACGTCGGGGGAAGGTGAAGTGACGTCTAAAAGTGAATTTCAAACAATTTTCAGCCGACGCCGGTTTTGTTTGTTTTTTATCTTTTGCATTCTATCAGAACATGGTTTACATACATACAGTATGCAACCTTACATACAGTATTCAACCTTACATACTGTATGCAACCTTACATACAGTATGCAACCTTACATACAGTATGCAACCTTACATACAGTATGCAACCTTACATACAGTATGCAACCTTAAATACAGTATGCAATCTTACATACAGTATGCAATTACCGACCAAAAATAATTTGTTGAATCCATTACAATCAGGATTTGCTAAGGTTACTGACGATATTCGCTTAAGTATGGATACCAAACAAGTTACAGTTCTTTCTCTCTTAGATTTTAGCAATGCTTTCAATTCTTTGTCTTTGATATCTTGTTGGGCATCGTACACTTTCTTAACATATTTTCAACAGTGATTGATTGGTTTCGTAGTTACTTGTGCGGCCGCCGGCAGTGAATCCAGTTTGATCATTTTTTTTCCTGACTAGTGCAACATTACTGCCGGCGTACCACTGCTATTTACATTAATTCAATTGCTCGGTGTAATGCAACCGAATACCCTTATGACTTACTGGTATGTCAAAGCTACTAAACTGATGCCGCTCGTGCGGGCGCCTCTTCACTGCACTATTCGGCAGCGTGGCAAATCGTTGCATTCTTAAAATTTAAAATTTTACTATAACATTTTAAGTATATGGATATTAAAAAATGGGCCACAATTGGCCTTAACTAGGTCGCAAAGAATATATTACAATGACTTACCGGTTGGCATCAGTTGTTGATGGATAACGTTTTGTGTAAAATTGTATGTAGTGTGTATATGTATGTGTCTGTATTGTGTTTATTTGTTTCAGTCACAAATGAGAACTCAATTTCGTCTTTTTGAATTATTTATATCCGAAAATAATTCGTATCTAATTAGCTCGAAATAGGTACGACGAAGCCGTGCCTTCTAATGGATTCTGAGCGACTGGTGCGCCGCTGCACACGGAGGGCGTGGCGAATGCTAGCTTACCAATATAATCATGGTCGTCTTGCTACAGAAGAAAGTAGAAGCCATGTATATTTCACAGGTGGAGAATATAAAAAAAACTAAAGATTACTATAAAAATGTAAAATCTATCATTAATGGTCAAAACCAAGAATTACTAGCTAAACTGAAAATCCGTCGCTTGGCACACAAGACGAAGCTTCTGATTCTGATCAGTTAAGTACAGGCAAGGAACGTGAACTAACAGGCAGAAGTGAGTCAGTAAATCGACATCAAACATTAGTCCTGATTCAAGGAACCAGTAGTAAATTGGATGATATGCTACAAAAACAACAAGTTAACTTTAAAGCATTCTTGAGAACAGTCACAAGTGTTGAATCTGAGCCCATTTCCGACAAATAGGAATTCGAAGATGTCCTGAAGACGTTGGAATATTTTGTTGGAGCCGGGATGGAAGCTATTCTCAATGAAATATAGTTTGAAAAATTATTATCATATTTTTTTTTAAATAGTTCTAACCACGTTTTTAACATTTTCAGTACAGAGAGAAAAAAAAAACAACAAAAAGATAGACCATAGAGTATTTAAATGGACTTGGCTTAACACCAAAGTCCTTGTGAAATTTAGTTACAATTACATAGTTTTAGACACCACATAAATGTTTTTATTATCTAACATGCCATCGATTCTCTTCATTGAGAAATAAACAATGACCTCGACGGGGAAAACAAAGAGTATCAAAATACTTTCGCTCGACACGGAAAAATATATAAACCGTAGCACACAGAGACAAATCTACTCCACAGCTGGATATACCTACATTTGGCGGCAACTACAATCAATGGGTGTCCTTCAAGGACTTATTTACGGAAGCAGTTCATAATAACACTTCCTTATCTAATGCCCAAAAAATGCAATTTCTTAAAAGCAAAGTTAGAGGGGAGCCTGAAAGGCTAATACAACATTTGCAAATCAGTTCAGAAAATTATACCATATGCTGGAAAATACCTAATAACCGTTTCAATAACAAAAAACTTATTTTTTCGTCCCACATGAACATTTTACTGGGGTAAATCCAACATGCAACAACAGTCCGTTATAATGATCAACAAAATTCATGACATCACCTTAGAAAGCTTTAATGCAGTTAATAATATGGGTGTCGATATAAGCACCTGGGACCATATTTTAGTGTACCTTTTATCTCAGAAATTGGACACTGAATCGTTCGCAGATTATATGATTAGAATCCTTAAAAAATCCTCGAGATCTTCCCATATTAAAAGAATTTTTGAATTTTTTAGAAAAAAAAAATTGACATCCTCAGAATCATCTCGCAGAAGACTAGACTCCACAATTCCAAAGCAAGTTCCACCAAATCAAACATCATTTAACATAACAAAGCAATTTAATCATAATCAGTTTATCAAAAGTCAGAATCCCGCTAATAAACCGATTGTGAAAGCATTCCACATGCTAAAAATCAAATGTCTACTTTGTAAGATTGAGCACGGCATATACAATTGCAAAGAGTTTTTAGTATTACCGAACGAGGAAAAATTTAAGACAGTAAATAAATTACACTTATGTATAAATTGTTTATTTAGCCACAGTGAAAACCGCTGTAATTCTACTAAAAGATGCCGCAAATGCTTAGGTCAACATAATACATGACGTTTGTGTAAAAACGACGTCGCAACCGTCAACGTGGGAAAAAGGCATAATGAAATGACAAATGTATCACAGAATAATACTTCCGAAATTTTACTAGCCACAGCAATAGTCTAAGTTCTGGCCTCAGATGGATCCTATTATCAAATGAAAGCTTTAATTGATCAAGGTTCGCAAATTTGTATTTTAAGCAGTTCAATTATTGGGACTTAAGAGGCAAAAATGTCGGGGTATAATTTATGGTGTCGGTCAGCAAGAAAACAGCTGTAAGGGAAAGCAAATATCACGTGTAAATCAAATCACAATGATTTCACGTTCCAAACTGAAGTTTTGATAATGAATAACTTGATTAAAAATTTTCCTAACAAATCTTTCTCCAAGCCGAACTGACCTTTTATATTACATTAGCAGACCCAGAGTTTTATAAGAGTGGCCCGGTAGACTTACTTCTTGGAGCTGAAATTTACTTCCTGATTATGTTAAGCGGCATTATAAAGGGTGAACATGCGAGTCAACCGATAGCGCAACAAACACAACTAGGGTGGATATTTTGCGGACACGTAAAAACGTTTCAATTCAATGCCGTAAGTAACAACTTAGATGAAATAAAACAGTTCTGGGAATTGGAAGAAATTAGTGAACAATCTCCTTTATTAAAGGTGTGTCGACTTCAACAGCACAACGACTACTCGCAAAGAGGACGGTCACTACAAATTGGGGACGTCTAAGCATTTGGCCTTGGCCCAGTTTCACAACCTAGTAGGTTTCAAAAACAAGAACGTTTCGTTAAATTTTATAAAGATTTTATGAATGAGTATATTGAATAAGGTCACATGGCACCAGTTGACATCAAAAACACAAAACTTGAATGTTATCTGCCACATCACGGCGTCGAACGCCAAAACTCTACTACGACTAAACTGCTTGTAGGTTTCAACGGGTCAGCAAAAACATCTTCTGGATACAGTCTTAACGATCTTATGAATAAAGGTCCTAACCTAGAGCAAGATTTACAAACCTTGTAAATAAAGTGGAGACAATATAGATATGGATTTACAGGGGATATTGAGAAAATGTACCGCCAAATTTTAGTTAACATATTAGATCAACATTTACAACAAATTGTATGGCGAGATCAGGAGGATTCGAACTCTGAAAATGGACATCTAATCAACGAAAAATTTTCGAAAATATAGAACACGTACAGAGAAAAAAGAAATTTATTTTAAATTTAAAATCTGATATAGATAATGATCCTAAAACTTATTTGTAGGAATACATCAGAAGACGATTTTACATTCAAATGTAACATATTAACAAAAAATTCAAGGCCTAATAAGAGAGGTTTATTATCAGAAATTATATGACCCATTAGGATGGATAGCGACAATAACAATTTTAGAAAATTATGGTAATTCAATTTACGATGGGATGATGCGGTACCAGATACATAAATAAGTTTAAAATACCGAGATGGATCGGATCTTCCGCAAATGACGTCATTGAATTACATGGGTTTTGTGATGCTTCCTTGGAAGCCTATGCTTGGTAGTCTACACAAGAGTTAAAAATCAAACGAAAGTAGTCATAGTCGCTGCTAAAACAAAACTTGTGCCACTCAAATAATGCGTATCATTACCAAGGTTGGAATTATGTGGTGCTCATTTGCTTTCCAAACTCATGCAAAAATTTAAAGACTGTCTAAAAGAATATAAAATAGAAACATACTATGGATGGACAGATTCCATGGTCATTTAGGGTGGTTAAACGGAGAACCAACTCGTTGGAAAAAATACACTTTGTGGTGGTAAGGACCTCAATGGCTCAAAACATTTGATCAAAACAAAAAACCATAAAATATTCCAACCACAGTTCAGGAGATAAAAACCACAAGACAAACTAACATTATACAAACGGAATCAGAAAATAGCATTATTAATAGCTTGCTGGAAAAATACAGTTCCCTTTACAAAGATAACGAGAGTGCTTGGTTGGCTATTACGTGCACCAACACCTAACTCTTTGCGAAAACAATTACCTAGCTACCTAACATTACAAGAACTTCGTAAAGCAAAAACATAGATAGTGAAACATGTACAGAGAATGGAACTTTTGGCAGACATAGAATATCTAAATAAACATAGCAAAGTTCATTCAAAAAGCAAACTATTAAATTTAAATCCTTTCATTGACGAAGCAGGTGTTCTCAGAGTGGGTGGAAGATTAAAAAAGCACATTTACATCCTGAAATGAAACATCCCAAAATAATACCCCAACAGTCGTTAAGCTAAGTTGCTCATTGATCAGGCTTATCAGTTGTCATATCATGGTGGGCCACGTCTGAGTTAAGCCAATTTACGACAACAGTACTGGATAACAAGTGGGCACAATACAGTAAAAAAGGTTTTACAAAAACGTCTAACTTGTAAAAAAAAAATGTGACTAAACAACCACAGCTGATGGGAAATTTACCCGAGTGTTACCCTGCTCCTCCATTTTACCACTGCGGGGGAGATTACACAGGATTTATTGACATCGAGGTCAACAAAGGACGAGGAGTAAAAACAACCAATGGCTACAAAGCAGTTTTCATATGTATGGTAACCAAAGCCGTACATTTAGAGCTAGTGACCGATGCAGCACTGCAGCATTTTTAGGTCCCCTGAGGAGAATGGCAGCTAGAAGAGGTGCGCCACATCACATATTTAGTGATAACGGATCAAATTTCATAGGGGCTAAAAGACTACTTGAAGAAGAATTTTTGACTTTTGGTAATAACTTTTTAACAGATTTAACAGAGATGGACATTGAGTGGCATTTTAATGCACCTACGTAGGCTAGCGCTGGGGGACTGTGGGAACGAGCAGTCCGGAGCCTTAAGTTTAATATGAAGCGAGTAATCGGGGATTAAAAATTAACTTTTGAAGAATTTTCAACAATTTTAACTCAGCTGGAAGCATGCTTAAATTCAAGACCTTTATGTATACCTAGAGATTTTAACCACCGCTCACTACTTAACTTAAAATCTGGCTTGACCGTCATACAAACAAAAGAAGATGCTAGAAGTAGATGGCATTTAACAATAAAAATAGTTAAGGACATTTGGAAAATATGGAAAACTGTATACCTTAGCCAACAAACACGAGAAGTAAGTGGTTTAAACCACAAAGAAACATCCAGATTGGTTTTGCTGTAATGCAGCGAATTAGCATTTCGCACTGATCTACATAAAATTGACGAACAGATTAATAAATTAAAGGAAGAAACCGCTCCAATACCTAATTTATCCACCTATGACATCCACCAGTACATTATTAGTTACGGAACAGTAATAGTGGTTTCCGTAGTTTCTGCAGTTCTTCTGTGGAGGTGATGCCTTCGCTCGCCGTAAGCGACTGGTCGCCATCACGCCGGACATCGAGCTTATTAGTGATAGTGTAGTGAGTGCGCGAAACCAAACAAAGGTTGACCAAATTCAACCTAGTGTTGTAAAAGTGAGTGATAGTGTGCAGAAAAATTACACTGGTGGTAACTAGTCTAGTGCAGAGTATAGTTTAAAAACTTATAATAAGAAATGCTCGGCTATAGCAATTAAAAACATTTAGGGACTCTAGACTTCTAAAATTGTAAATATTTGTAATTTTATTTTATATTATTTTGTATATTGATTTGTGTCACTAACATGTCAAATAATCTTCTCCTGGTCGGGAGCATGTCATATGTTCGGTGTAATGCAACCGAACACCCTTATGACGTACTGGTATGTCAAAGTTACTGAACTGACGCCGCTCGTGCGGGCTTCTCTTCACTGCACTATTCGGCAGCGTGGCGAATCGTTGCATTCCTAACATTTTAACATTTTACTATAACATTTTATCTTTATATTTTTAGTAATTAACCTTTTTAACATTTTCTACTCTTACTTCTTTTGGAACTATTTTGTACAACTATTTTAAAGATAAATTAATAAACTATTATTTTTGTGAACATTAACTTAACTTTTTATTTCCATCCTACTTCGCCCCGAACAACAATCACTCTCAAGATTTCTTCTCCCTCCCTCCTTTATGCAGAAGATCTTCAAATTTATGCAAGTGGACCTCAACAGGTCAACACCATATTAACAATGTTATCAAGTCAATAAATTCTGACCTTGAGAATATTGTAAAATGGTGCGAGTATTATGGTCTTAGAATTAATCCTTCAAAATCACAAGCCATCATTATTGGTAGTCCAAAACTTACGTCCAGGGTTAACTTGCCACAAATTGAAATTAATGGAATTCCTATTTTATACAGTGACACAATTAAGAATCTTGAAGTCTTAGTAGACAATTATTTGACTTGAATTCCATAAGAAAAAGAAATTAGCTGATTTTTTGAAATTACCTACTTCAAAAATGTGCGATGTTACCTAGTACTTGAAAGGACTACCTGTTAAAACAATATCTAAGGAATGAAGCGACGAAATATAATTCCACACTAAAAAAGATTGTTAAAATAAAATCTTGAATAAATTTGAATCAAATGCATGTTTCTATGATCTAGTATTTGTTATAAATTTAATTTGATTTTTATACGTACATATCCTAATCGTAAATAGCACATATTTGTGAAAGTCTGTTTGTATTTGTTATTACCCTGTCTAGGCTAATTCAACGCACACTTGATATTTGTTATTTACCCTGTCTAGGCTAATTCGACGCACACTTGATATTTGTTATTACCCTGTCTAGGCTAATTCGACGCACACTTGATATTTGTTATTACCCTGTCTAGGCTAATTCGACGCACACTTGATATTTGTTATTTACCCTGTCTAGGCTAATTCGACGCACACTTGATATTTGTTATTACCCTGTCTAGGCTAATTCGACGCACACTTGATATTTTTAAGTAGCTATGTTCTCCTGTCATCAAGTTTTATTATAATCGGCTCAGAGGTTGAGCCCAACTGACAAAGAGACATTATTTGATATTAATATGTGCAAAAAGCGTCAAAAAGGTCATATAGAAATCCGCACATCCATGCATGCATGCATTACTGCGAAGTAGCGGTGCTGCGACATATGCTTCTGGATCTGGATGCCAAGATTTGAACATTAAGCATTTTCCATTCGTTCTTGTTGCAAAGAAATCAATATCAGGTGTGAAAAGCCGAATTTGACCTGGACTAACTTTAGCTACAGCTGTTAAGCGTAGGCAAAGCAGCGGACACAAGCTAGTACTCATACAATACATTTGTACGCAGGACTCTGTTTGTATAAGAGCATTGATGGTTATATGAAGTAAAAAAATGTGCCCGGATCGTAGTAAGTCTTTAGTCTCCGCTTGGCCTTTTAAAAACAGGCGTGGTGCTATGTACTATATTCATTTTTAACTTCCGATAAAAAAGGGGAGAGTTATTCAATTATTTGTTCTAAACTAGCTACATGTATTATTCGCCTTGAAGTCGATTGCCCGTGCCCCTAACACAGACAAACTGACAGAACATTTAGCTACATGTATTATTCGCCTTGAAGTCGATTGCCCCCTGCCCTTAACACAAACAAACTGACAGAACATTTAGCTACAAGTATTATTCGCCTTGAAGTCGATTGCCCTTGCCCCTTACACAGACAAACTGACAGAAAATTTACCTACATGTATTATTCGCCTTGGAGTCGATTGCCTCTACCGCTAACACAGACAAACTGACAGAAAATTTAGCTACATGTATTATTCGCCTTGGAGTCGATTACCTCTGCCGCTAACACAGACAAACTGACAGAAAATTTAGCTACATGTATTATTCGCCTTGGAGTCGATTACCTCTGCCGCTAACACAGACAAACTGACAGAACATTTAGCTACATGTATTATTCGCCTTGAAGTCGATTGCCCTTGCCCCTAACACAGACAAACTGACAGAAAATTTACCTACATGGATTATTCGCCTTGGAGTCGATTGCCTCTACCGCTAACACAGACAAACTGACAGAAAATTTAGCTACATGTATTATTCGCCTTGGAGTCGATTACCTCTGCCGCTAACACAGACAAACTGACAGAAAATTTAGCTACATGTATTATTCGTTTCATCTTAATCAATAGTCACATAGTAATGATGTGTTTGTTAGGGGTGCTGGCGGAGGGGGCGCGGGGAGTGTTGACACAAGAGATTGGATCGTTCGCAGTTCGAATGAATAGGAGATTGCCGGAGCTTAAAGTAGTGAGTGGTGAGTACAGGTTTACCTACTAAGTGTTACTTATACCGTCTGTACAACTGTTTGTGTACGTTACATCATTTACCATCATATTAATATTACATAAAATATGATAAAATATTTGATAATAAATTGAAATATTTGACCTTATTGCTAGTAAAACGTCCTTTGTCATGTCATAAAGCAAAATGTAAATAGTAAATAGATATAGACATGTTGAGATATGTCAATTGCTAACTACTATGGAGGTCCGTACGTACAGAAAACCCTTATAGGATACAATGTGGAAAAGAAATAGAAAATAGATCGTTCCTTATATATTATAGGACAACCTATGAGAAGTCCATGGTCTTTAAGTAACGTGGTAAATCTCTTAATATTAGGCGTAAGTACAAACTTAGAACATCAACTGTTTGCAAACTGTACTGTACTGTACTGTACTGTACCGTACCGTACTGTACTGTACCGTGGGACACATTTATAATAATCGTTTAAGTATCCAAAAAGTACATTGATTACTTATTGATAGGTACATACATGATAAGGAAAGGCCTCCCCCCTAACACAACGCCGACGTCCCCGGGTTCGTCGGCGACCGCAAGGATACACGAAGTATCAATGTGTGCCGGGGCTCTTCTCGCCCCCACTCAATCGCAATCGTAACCGCAACCGCGTTACGGGGAACTCCCCTCCTGGCGCTGAGTAACCTTCGGGTGCGTGCTCACGCTGGGCAAAGGGACACCCCCGAGAGCGACAACCCAAGCCGGGGCCGCGGGGAGCCCTTGAGCGTTGGGCGCTATATGGGCTGAAACTCCTTCAGAGTCTCGCCCCAAAAAGTTCAGTGAACCAGTAATGGCTGCATCAGCCAACTGCACAGTCAGCTCAGACAAATAAATAAATAGGGCGTTATTAAAACAGTAAAAATCAAAATGGATTCTACAACCGCGCGCGATAAACCCCACTCCGTCTCCATCGGCTTCTTTAATGCCATGGGCTCTGCAACCAAATGTATGTGTATTTGTTACCTAACGCCTCCTAAACGGCTGAAACAGTTTGTTTGAATTTACAAATGGACCCGGTAGGTGGCGCTGCAGTCGGTGTGTTTCTGGTCTCGTAAACGGCAGGGATGATTTTAATGATTTTTCTGTGTACGTTCGAGTGGGTCCCTGCAAGGTTTGAAAACACAATTGGACAAGATAGATGGCGCTGCAGTCGGTGTGTCACTGATCTTTTCATAAACAGCAGGGAGGATTTTAATTATATTATTTGTGTACTGTTATACCCCTATACTTCATACTAGCTCCGCTACCCTAACCCGGTGTCAGCTGTCTAGTCAGCATTTCATACTCGACGCTTCCCATCCACCTCTCCGGTCAGTCAGTCCAGTCCGACCCTTCACTCGTGCCACTTCTTTAAAAAAATTGTACTTTCTACTTCTAATCAAATTAATTATAATTCAATAAATTCTTTTTTTAAAAACTAAAATCCCGGGTCCGATATAACATTTGGTGGCAGCGGTAAAGGGATCTCTTTAGGTCCCCGGTACGCCAACGAAAAGTAACCAGTGCTATTTCATAAAAGTGAAAGTACATATATCTAAATACATCACCGCACTGTCCTGCAGAACCCTGAAAGGAAAACACACTCACTGCAGCTAGAAAAGTTCTTCAGAAGATATGGCTACTTCCAACTATAAACTCCTAATCCTGTAAGTGCCGTTTTAAATTTCACTCAAGTGAAAAAAAAAGTAAATCATGAACTTTGTCATAAGTGTTTTAAAAACTTAAAACTAAAACGATCAAAGTTAACTAGTATCGCTAGCTCATAATCATAACAGTGCTCCAACAGTCATAACAAAATTTGTTTTTTTAAGCAGAACCCTGAACGACGAACGCGAACACCTGCTGCAAATATTACTTTGGACCTTGAACAACTATTTTGTTCAAAGCATATTAATTTGACTTCTGTAAAACAAAATTTTGAACATAGAAATGGTGCCTGAAGCCGACGCGTCGGAACAAAGAACCGACAAATTAGACATAAGCGTTATATTTAATTTTTTTAAATCTTTTATTGGGACAAGGGACAAATTGAACTCTTTTATATTTAATTGTAACAGCGCAGATGCACTAGCTAGTCAAAGCCAGAAACCCATTCTCTTAAAATTTATCATAAGCCAATTAGAAGGCAAAGCCGAGCGTGCTTTCTTAGTAAAATCTTTTGACACATGGGAACAACTGCGTGGATTTTTAAAAACTCAGTTTGGGGAGAAAAAAAACTACAATCACCTTTTGACAGAACTTCAAGAATGCAGAAAACCTTGAACGATACCGTGAACTTAGCAATTTCCGAAGAAAAAATTAAGAGTATAAAAAATCGCCAACCAATAAATACAAATTCTCGTTTTTCTCGCCCGCAAATAAACAGCCAGTCTTAAAGACCTAACCCCAATTTTAATCCAATGAACCAAAGGCCGTTTCGAAGATATCCAATTATCTGCAATTACTGCAAAAATCCCAGCCATTCCATAGAGGAATGCCGCAAACGAGAATACAACAAAAACAGACTTAGACCACCTCAAAATAATAATGCCTACCAACAACCTCAACCGTCCACGTCGCAAAATCGCAACTTCCAACCTCCGAATTGTAATTTTCCTAACAGAAGACCTGTAAATTTCGTACACCAAACCCATTAAAAGCTATGACTCCCAAAACGACTGCAACCAATATGACCACTACCAAGATGACTAAAATTAAAAACAAAATCCTAACCTTGAGCAGCATAAAGATATAAACAATTAGAGCTCCCCACTAGGTGTCGTACGGGTAGCTTGACATGTAAAATCGAAGCCAAAATTAAATTCAAAACTACTGAACCAATTTCTAAGTCTAGCCAACAAAAAAATCATTCCCAAATCAGCTGCTCATCCACTGTATCCAGAACCAACCAACAGGGTAACCAGCCCCAAACTGACTGTTCGCTGACTGAATCCAGAACTAACCGACAGGGTAAGCAGCCCCAAACCGACAGTTCCCTCACTGTTTCTGAAATTACATTAAATTTCTCTGCACATAAACCTTATACTTCTCAAACAAATATATTCACGAGTAATCCCAACAGTAGAGTCTTACCTCATGTGCTTGTACAAACTCCAATATCTAACATTCCTCTATCTCTTCTAGTTGATTCAAGGTCCGCGATAAGCCTAATCAAACAATCTTCTATTGCCAAAGAACCACTGTCTATAATCAAAGAACCTATATTTATAAAAGGCATTGACCCTGTTCAAGAATCGAGCCCTACGTTAGTTCATTTCAAATTACAACTTTATTTAAATGATAAGACCCCTTCTAAAGCAGTGTCTCATCCATTCCACATCATAAAGGACATTAACCGCCCCTACGATGAAATCATAGGCAATGATTTATTGAGCAAATTAGGGTGTAGTATAGATTATTCTAAGGATGTTTTGAAAATGGTAAAATCCGAGCTGAAACTGCACTTTAATGAACCTGTTTATATCATACCACCTCGTACTGAAATAGTAATTGAGAGCTCAGTTTCAAATCCCGATCTAAAGGAAGGTCTCGTATTAGACCAACACTATTCTAAAGATTTATTAATTGCTAACTGCATTGTAAAAGTTAAAAAAAAATAACAGAATAAACCTATCAGTCGTAAATATATCCGAATCCTCCATAACCATTAATTCTAACCTTAACTTAAATAGGACAAATGACGTCTTACAGATGCTCCGTACACAACATTTAAATGAGGAAAAGCGAATAGGCCTATTTGAGGCTTGCCGTCACTACTCCGACATATTTCCTACCTGATGAACCGTTATCCTTCACCCATGCTATTAAACATGAAATCAAAACAGTTACATCCCAACCTATCCACGTAAAATCCTATCGCTTTCCTGAATGCCACAAGAAAGAAGTGGAAACCCAAGTCACTAAAATGTTGAAAGATAATATTATCAAACATTCTATGTCTCCGTGGTCCGCACCCATTTGGGTGGATCCCAAGAAATTAGACGCATCTGGACAACGCAAATGGTGCGTTGTTATTGACTATAGGAAGCTCAACGACGTCACGATTGGTGACTCATATCCCATTCCAAATATTTCAGAAATCCTAGATCAATTAGGCAAAAGTAAATACTTCCGGTTTTCACCAAATTAAAATGAAGATTCTTCTAAGACCGCTTCTTCTGTACCTCACGGTCATTTCGAATTTAACCGTATGCCCTTCGGATTCAAAAATTCCCCCTCCACTTTTCAGAGATTAATGAATTCCGCACTTTCTGGTCTCCAAGGCATACAATGTTTTGTGTACCTAGATGACTCTGTTATCTACTCTAACGACCTCCTTTCCCACCTAGAAAACCTTTCAAATGCCTTTCAGAGACTACGCCTGTATAACCTTAAATTACACCGGACAAATGCGATTTTTTACGTAAAGAAGTTTCATACCTTGGTTACCTCATCACAGATAAAGGCGTTAAGCCAAATCCCGACGAAATAAGAGCCGTAAGCGAATTCCCAAAACCTAAATGTCCCAAAGATATAAAATCCTTCCTAGGATTTGTGTCTTACTATAGAAGATTCAGACTTTTCCAAACTTGCAAAACCACTCACGTCCCTATTAAAAAAGGATGTTCCTTTTCTGTGGCAGAATGAACACCAAATATCCTTTGAAACATTAAAAGAAAAACTTACCTCTGCTCCCTTATTAGCCTGTCCTGACTCCACTAAACCTTTCATACTTATCTTTGATGCATCCAATTATGCGGTGAGCGCTATCCTATCCCAAGGTCCTGTAAATAAAGATAACCCGATTGCCTATGCCTCGAGAACCCTCAACAAAAGCGAATGCAACTATAGCATAACGGAAAAGGAACTATTAGCTATCCTTTTCCATATCCTTTCGTCCATATCTTTACGGTCGAAAATTCCAAATAATTACAGACCACCAATCTTGTGAAACACAATTAAAAATTAACGAAGAGCTCTTGCCCAGTTGTCTTGATCCCTACTTCCATAGGTAAGACGAATCGAACCCCTACATCTCAGATATCCTCTCCGACCTCGACAATTCCGCAGACGTGGCTCAAGCTGAAAAATAATTATTTACCTTCCAAAAAATACCTCTAATAACAAAACGTTTTACTTACTTTTTACGAAGTTGCACCACTTTGATGAACCCACTTATCCAGAAATATTCAAAACACTGAAACACGTCAAAAATGAACTATCAGAATTGGCACATGTAAATGAAATTGCTATCTCAGACTTCAAGAACCCATTTGAGAAACACTCCTTCTGTAAAATATTTATCATACTTACCTACCTGTTTCATGACACCTCAATCACCGTCCACATTTACCATAACACTATAATCTATCCTGTCCCTAGTGAAATTCAAAAAATACTGAAAGGAAACCATGACATTCCCATAGCAGGACATCTCGGATCCACTAGAATGTTGAATAGAATTAAAGAAAAATATTATTGAAAAAATATGCGTAATGACGTAGAAACTTATGTCAAACAATGCAACTCGTGTCAAGCTAACAAAGCGTTACGACGCATTAACCGTGCTCCTATGCAAATAACAACAACTTCTACTAAACCTTTTGAACGAGTATCCTTCGATGTCGTCTGTCCACTACCAGAAGTAGGCGCTGCCAAGCTTAAATATATACTTACTGTTCAGGATGACCTTACAAAATTCTCTGTCGCATACCCCATATCCAGTTGGACGGCTGAAGAAACATGCGAATGTCTATTACACTTCATTTCCCTGTTTGGGATACCCAAAATAATTCTCAACGATCAAGGTACTAATTTTACTTCCAATGCTTTTAAGCAAACATGTAACTTCCTTAAAATTTAACAGCTATGGTCAACTCCATACCACCCACAAACACAAGGCGCTCTACAAAGGAGTCACTCGACTTTAAAGGAGCACCTAAAATCATATGTAAATGAAAATCAAACTAACTGGCCACGATATGTATATACAGGCATACTAGCTTATAACACTAATATACACTGTACTACCAACTATTCTCCCTATGAATTACTATACGGGCATAGACCATTTATTCCCGACAGTGTCTATAACACTGACTCAACTACTAGATTACGTAAAAATGCTTTAACACCGACTGAAACATTCGCGAGATGTAGCCCTGGAAAATATTAGGAGATCTAAGGAGAAGTCCAAAACATATTATGATAAGAAAACTAGACCAGTGTCATATAAAGTAGGAGACTATGTATATTTAAGAACCCATTTCCGTTTGAGAAAAACTTTGGCTCTAATATGGAAGGGTCCTTTCAAAGTTGTTAAAATTCTTGGAAATAATACCCTGTCCTTATTAATAAATAGGCGCCACGTAAAACATCACTTTGACGAAGTCAAATTAGCAAATTTAGGAGACGAAATTAGAATTAATTAGATTTTTTTTTTCAGATTAAGTGGCATTTACTTCGACTTTGAAGGTCAAATGAAAACTATCAATGGATATCTTAACGTTATAATACCTATTGATATATATTTTATTAAACCGCACTTAGGCAATAAATATACTGCTTTTGATACGTTCCGATATTTATGTGAACAAAGCAACGCTTTAGATGACTTAGAATGTTACAACTTATTAGAACCACTAACTGTCCGCTACGATGACATTATTAGAGATTTTGAAGCAATCTCTCACCTCTTACCCAATCGTCAGAAACGTTCCGCTTGGTTTGGAGGCATTAGTACTCTGTTTAAATATCTCTTTGGCAACCTAAATGAAGATGACGCAGTTAAATACGACAACGCCATTTCCATGGTACAGCAAGACCAAAAACACATTGCATCACTTCAAAACATTCTGGTAACTCAATCTGTCTTAGAAAATGTCATACTGTTGACATTTAAGTTAACCAAATTAAGAAATTGAAGAAAGACCAAAAAATGCCATAGATGCCCTTTCAGAAAATGTGTACAACCTATCCTCAAATTCCGACAAACTTTATTTAAAATCAGAAATAATTGAAGTCTTCGCTATACTCAAGAGTTCAATTATGACCTTGTCCTTCAAATTAGAAGACATCGTAAATAGCGTAGCTCTAAGTTAAAACCGTGCATTACACCCATCGCTCATTACCCCAACTGAATTGTATAACGAGTTAGTCAATAACAACCACCTTTTGGGTAACTCCAAAGAATTGCCTGTAACATTAGAATTAAGCCACATGTACTCACTTTTAATAGTTCTAGTATTATAAGCTACTTTATTAATGATAAGATTGTATTTGTTTTAAGGATTCCGCTAGTTAACCCTAGAATATTTTATTTATATCATAGCATGCCACTACTGACCCCCTTTGATTCCAAACAACCAGAGACCTTCACCACTATAATACCTTCGTTTAAATATGTAGCTATAACAACATATAAAGCTTTTTACACTATGTTTAATGAGCTCAATAATTGTAAAGTTGTGATAAAACGTGACTTTATTTGTGAAGTATCCATTCTGTATCATACCGACGCTCACCCTTCTTGTGAAAGCGAAATTATATCTAAGATATTATCTTCTCTTCCAAAACAATGTCAAACTAAGTTTGCATATGGCGAAGTCGACATATGGCAACCCTTAAGAAGTAATAGATGGATTTATGTACCGTCAGAACCCACAAAACTGTCAGAAGTTTGTCCAAACAAAGGTACTCAAGAAATCCCGGTCATAGGTACTGGGATACTAGGTCTTCCTGTTGATTCTACAGGCTACTGTAAGAGAACTCAACTCTTACCACAAACTATTGTAAACATGAATATGTCCATAGTTGAACCTAATTTCAACCTTATTAACGATTTATGCTGTAACTATGTGGCTTTTAAGAGTATTACATCCAAAGTGTTCCCTATTCTATTACAAAATATAAATCTAGATAACTTACAAAAAGAAAACAAAATTCAAAATAATCTAATACAAAAGCTAGACAATATACTTGAGCAACCTCACATAATAAAATACGGGACACATTGTTCTATACTAAATATATTAATATTTATCATTATTGCCATTACTGTAATTGTTATTATTTTTAAAAGAAGTCTAATATTGTAAAGAAATTCCTAGTCTGGCATCCCACAGCAGAAATTACAACTCCGGAACACCATGACTCTCCCATACCTATCCCTAAAACAAGAACCCACCTATGACTATGACGGAAGTTTAATCTTCTCCGGGGGGCTCTTATACTTCATACTAGCTCCGCTACCCTAACCCGATGTCAGCAGTCTCATACTCGACGCTCCCCATCTACCTCTCCGGTCAGTCAGTCCAGTCCGATCCTTCACTCGTGCCACTTCTTTAAAAAAATTATACTTTCTATTTCTAATTAAATTAATTATAATTCAATAAATTCTTTTTTAAAAACTAAAATCCCGGGTCCGATATAACAGTACGTTCGAGTGGGTCACTGCAAGGTTTAAATTCACAATTGGACCTAGCAGATGGCGTTGTAGTCGGTGTGCAACTGATCTCCTAAACGGCAAAAATTTAAACATTTGCTGCATTAAATGCGACTCCATTATTATTATATCCCATAACTCCAATCATTGTGTAAATTGTGACTTGGAAAAGACTATGTAAACGTTAAAAACGGATCGAAAGTGCTAGCTTAAAATGAAAAGAATTTAAAGAAAGGATTCCCACCAATACTTTTACCATAGAACATTTGGAAGAAAATAACGAATAACTTAGACATAGAGGCCATAGAAAAAAGTGAGATATCCAAAACATGATGACTCAATAGTAGATTCGTTAAAAGTTATTATGGAATTGCAAAATTCAAAAAATATAAATGTTAAATTTAAAGTATCATAATTAATTTGGCGCTGCTTTTCCGGGCAGGACAACATCTACTGGTCCGCTATATTATAAATGCTAAATTACATAACTCTGTCTTTCTGTTAACTCTTCACGCTTAAACCGCTATACCGATTAAGATGAAATTTGGTAGGGAGATAGTTTTAATCGAAGAAGGGACATCATAGGCTACTTGAAAACGTCAAATGTGAGAAATAATTGAGGAGTTACCGTTTAAATCCTACACCGATAACTGAATTAAGTGCGGGTGAAACCGCGGGAAAAAGCTAGTTCAACATTATGGTTTGTGCGATTGGCATTCAAGATAACAAAAAACCTAGCCAGATGACTTTACGATTGAGACATGATGGTAGATTCGTATTCACGCGGTAATCTATTATATCACGGAGTTGGCATCGAACGTCCTATCTGTCAAATTAAACATCTTTAATTTGTTGCTCTAGGATATACTTTTTTGAGATCGTGTTTGATAAATTGATTAATTTTCGCTTAATAAAGTACAAAAGAACTGTATTTTCAATTTAATACTATGTCGAACACGTGTTCAAGATAATTGTGCTGTTATACATGGAACATAGACACAATTTGTGGAAACGAAGATATTACATTAAAGTGCATGAAAATTTATTTATTTTGTTAAATATTGTTCAAAATCAACGTTTTATACAAATAAAATAGTTGCCTTAAATTTTTAAAAGTACGTATGTTATTTTTTAGCTACCTATATATCCGTACTCATCGAAAACTTGTTTCATATTTAAATGAACCACAAGACTTACACCTCATAAGGCAGTGCCAGCAGGTAACCATACCATACGAACTATTGACCTACCTACGTAAAAGAATAGAAACTAGGAAGGAATGAAGGAAGTCTCATACTATTATAACTATTGCTATTACATAACATACTGCAATTATTTTATTATAACTCATTGCTTGCACATTTTTAGCTTCTCTTGAGAAGTTATTGGAATAGGTCCAAAAATCGAAATCGAAAATTTTGTGTTTTCTTTACGTTTCAAGACTTGGAGAATCATTTGCAATCATTTTTAGAGTGATGTCTGTGTGTGTGTGTGTACGTATGTATGTTGACATATTTTGGCTTTCGATTCCTCAATAACTACTGGACGGAATCGCTCTGATGACAAATCAATCGATACGCCACGTCATGACTTAGATCTGAAAGGAGTCTGAAATAAATCAGTCCAGCGGTTCGTTTTTTATCCGTAAAAAACTGACGTTTTTATGCACGCAACATAAATTTCCTCATGGCCGTCCGTCTATCTGTCTGTATGTCAGCGGTTTAGCCCAGAGACCATTAGTACTTTGGCAGCTGTAATTTGGCATGGGTATATATATATAGTAATAAGGCTGACGAAGTAATAAAATAAAATAAGAAGAAAAAAAATGTTAAAAGAAAGAGTAAAGTACACAAAAAAGTAAGTAAGTAGTAGTTCCCATAAAGTTCACGTAAAGTGGGGATAATTTTAAAGTGAAAACTTCTTTAGCGGCGTTGTGCACTTTTTTTGGTATGGGTAAAAAATGATAAACTCGTAAGACGGAAACCGTAATGCCACGCCTATAATAATTTTTATTTTTAGTATTCGCGATTATGAGTAGTACAGGGAGGTTGGATATGGAATTTTAATTCTATGACAGATTGCGATGTCAAATATACTATGTCAAAAAAGTAAATAAACAAACATTATTATTTCTTGACAATGTCAAAGACATGTCTTGTGACATATTTGAGTGTTAAGCGCGAATCGTGTGTAAAGGTTTTCACTCCTGCCGGCACTCCCGGAGTGCAACTCTTTTTTTTTTTTAAATATTTAAGTGCTCGGCTCACGTTTGGTAAACTGCGCTTTTGACATCACGCATCCGTGTTAAGGTTATCAACTATGTTATTAAGATTTTATAACAGTTACACATTTTTTGTTGGAAACGATGTTCAAAGTTAAGCAACGTCAAGCTTGGTCGGTACTTGGATGTATCACAGGTACTGAACCCTCGGTGCGCGAGTCCAACCACTTGGCCGGTTTTTTTTGACATATACTAGTTTCTAATAACGTTAACAGTTAGTTTATTATTAAAAGAAACAGTAACACATTTGTTTGTTGGAAACGATATTTAAAGTTAAACAACGTCGGGCTCGGTCAGTAATTGGATGGGTGACCGCTTAGCGGCACACTTTTTGTTTTTGTTTGTGTTTGTAAATTACGTAAACGGTAGAAGATCTGTACAGAACCCTCGGCGCACGAGTCCGACTCGCATCTGGCCTCATAGTTAGTTAGTTGGGTGTATGTTTTCTGTACTTAGCATCTTGACTTTTTTATTTGACACCGATTATAATTTGAGCAGATCTAATTAAGAAGTTAAGCTTAGGGTCACCAACTGTGAAGCGGCGGTTGTAGGGAATTCCCCGCCAGGTGAGATGTTATGCCTAGGAAACGCCGTGGCCCATTAGTATATATCGGAACTACCAAAGAAACTTTAATAGCGCGATGTAGAACGCGTTTGTTATTAGTAAGCTTCACTAATTCTTAGAAAGGTGTTTGTAAACGTTAATTGGCCTTCACTGTTATGACAAGTAGTGTTTTATCTTCCCACTATAATAAACTTTTTGTAATCTTTAGTAAGCTTTATATGTTGATATTAATTACCCTACTCATAAATTCGAGGAAAGTTTTATAGGAATTGTAAAATTTATAATCCGAAAAACGAATTATTATTTTCGGAAAGTAATAACACTATTTTGTAGTTATTAGTTTATGACATTAATAAAATGTACTTAAAATTATATTGTTTCTTAAATTCCCAAAAAAAAATGTTCAAATTAATAAAATCTAGTTTTAACGCATTTTAAAAAACAGGTTTTTAATTCGAACAAAGTCTTTTCTCTCTGTGTTTTTTCCTATATTAACCTATATATCTTATTCTACTACATAACTTTTAGCTCCAGGACATATTGCTCTTTGACATTGACATATTGCTCTTTGACATTGACATATTGCTCTTTGACATTGACATATTGCTCGCATACACTATTTTTCCAACTCATAAAGATGATGGAGCCATCATCATCGTATATTTAATTATTGATAGAAATTCATAAAAAATTATATGTTTTTCTGTAATTTTTCACTCAACTGTCATTCTATTCATTAAATTGTTTCGATATCAAAAACACTCCGTTTTCCTTATTAAAGCGATCTAACCATAGATACGTAGAAGTTTAATAAAAAACACGGGTTGCACTCCGGGAGTGCCGGCAGAAGTGAAAACATGCTATTAACTTCCCATCACTTCGTATACATATTTATTTACTATAAATAATAATGTTAGTGTATTTACTTTTTTGACGTAGTATATTTAACATCTCAATCTTTCATAGAATTAAAATCCCATATCAAACCCTGTACACTCATAATCGCCATATAAATACTAAAAATAAAAACTAACCTAATGAAAATAAATGTCACGTGTCCTGATGCGAGTTCCATCTTACGAATTTTCGATCAGGTCACGTGTCCTGACTCGAGTTTTACATTTTTTACCCATCACAAAAAAAGTGCACAGCGCCGCTAAAGAAGTTTTCACTTCAATAATAAGATTGTGTCTCTTCCACTTCCCCTAAATACCTATCAGGTATCCCCGACCTGTTACAGTACCTACTACTCTGACCACAAATACCACACTGCGATAACACAAATACCACACCCGATAACACAAATACCACACCACGATAACACAAATATCTTTCTTAAAAACAATTCTAGTTTTATTAGCATTTACTTCAATTTGTTTCTCCAAATAACAAATTTAGTTGTATCTTTATTTTAAAAAGATAAATATTATTTAGACCAATATCATTTAAGCCAATTATAAATATATTGAAAAAAAATTGCTATTCCTCATCTAAAAAGGCTTTTTTTGCTGTGCTCTTCTTATAGTATGCCATTGAGTTATCTTATATTATTTATGAGTCTGATCATTTTAACACGAGGTCAAATAATGTTTCTTTTATTTTTTTGTACCAAAATTCAAAGAGTTATTATTCCAATAGATTTTTTTAAAAAACAAAATATTAAATAACGAATTCAGTTGTATGTATTCGAATTTTAAAGAGAATTATGTTATCTAGAGCAAAAACAATTTTTCTCATACTTGAAAAGAAAAGAAAAGATTTTGAAATTGGAATATCCTTTTGAAAGTCAGACTTAATGAGCTTGTTTTAAAAACATTTAATCGAATCTTTTTCCTCAAATAACAAATTTTGTTGTCAATAACAAAGTTTGAAGTGTCTTTATTCCAAATGAAATATCTTTTTAAAAGACAATTCTTGTAAAGCTGTGTGCTATTTTAAACAGACTTTTATATAATTTAGGCCGAATTTAGGCCGCTAATAAATTTTTGATAATTTAAAATAGCTTCTTTTGTGTGCGTCACTACGTGTTACATATCTATGCTACAGGTAAACTTTTGTGTGCGTCACTACGTGTTACATATCTATGCTACAGGTAAACTTTTGTGTGCGTCACTACGTGTGACATTGCTATGCTACAGGTAAACTTTTGTGTGCGTCACTACGTGTTAAATTGCTATGCTACAGGTATTGGTTCGAGCCCCTCTCCCCCTATACTAATCTCACGTGAGATTTTTCAAAATGCGTATCCTTAGTGTAAATCAATGGTAATACGTTAATCTGTGCTCGATTTCGTTGAATATATTTAAAAATAAAAACTGGCCAAATGCGAGTGTGGCTCGCGCACCGAGATGTAGATAGTTCTTCCATCATAAAATCAAGTCTCACGGGTTTATGCCTTAATTATCAGTTGTTGGATTTTTTCCTAAATGTGTGATGTAACATCTTGCTGTTTTCCTAATTTAATGATTCTCGGTCAACGGGAATTAATCAAAACCACATAGGTTTTGATTTATTTGTGTCACAAACAATATGCGACTAAGATAAACGTAGTTTGGGCATTGTTCTTTGGTGCATTATCTTCAAAGCTTGATTTATTTACAACAAAAGTGACTGTTATAAAGCTGTACAGTTGTGACCTTAGTAACATGCGAAAGCTGCACAGTTGTGACATTAGTAACAAGTGAAAGCTGCACAGTTGTGACATTAGTAACAAGCGAAAGCTGCACAGTTGTGACATTAGTAACAAGCGAAAGCTGCACAGTTGTGACCTTAGTAACATGCGAAAGCTGCACAGTTGTGACATTAGTAACAAGTGAAAGCTGCACAGTTGTGACATGAGTAACAAGCGAAAGCTGCACAGTTGTGACATTAGTAACAAGCGAAAGGTGCACAGTTGTGACATTAGTAACAAGATGAAGGTGCACAGTTGTGACATTAGTAACAAGCGAAGCGTGCACAGTTGTGACATTAGTAACAAGCGAAAGGTGCACAGTTGTCACTAAGTATTAGTTGCGAATTCCAAACACCAACCATCACCAATACATAATATTAATATCGCGAAACTATGCGTCATCCGAGTGAGCCGACGTAACTGTGCATCACCCGAGTGAGCCGACGTAACTCCAGCAACGTATGAATAAGGGCGATCACACGAGAGACACTTTTAGAGCAACTCTTCCTCTCATTCACTACTGCCCTTTGTAAAAATGGACTTCCCAACCAAATACCAAACAAAAGATTGAAAAATAATTCCTATTTTTGCTGCAAATTTTTAGAGTGTTCAGTGTTCAGTAACCCACAGGGTACAAACGGGACCCAATTACTAAGACTGCTGTCGACTAAGAATTCCGTCCGTCTGTCTGTCACCAGGCTGTATCTCATGAACTGTGATAGTTAGACATTTGAAATTTCCACAGAAGATGTATTTTTGTTGCCGCTATAATAACAAATACTAAAAAACAGAATAAAATAAATATTTAAGGGGGCTCCCATACAACAAATGTGATTTTTTTTGCCGTTTTTATAGATATTATACGGAGCCCTTCGTGCGCGAGTCCGAGTCGCACTTGGCCTATTTTTATGTTAAATGTTATGAAAATTTAGTATATAGGGAAATAATATAGGAGCAACATGACTTACAGTATTCCTTGTGAAATTCTCCAGATTTTCTTCTTGGCGATGGTTCCAGTACTTTCACCACAGTAACACAATTGAGATCGAAGAATATCCAATATTTAATATAGTTCTTTAAACTGCACATTTAACTAATAGCGAATTTTCGCTTTTTGGCGCGTTATTGTCTTGCGACACACAGTAACGACTTAATTTGAATATGAAGTTTCAGTCTTCTGTCTCCCTCAGCCTTGTTGCGTAAGGATGGGTTAAGAAAAGGAAAGATATACTACATACATTATTATAGTTTGTAGAGAGTATTAAACGGCGTTACCGTTATATTGATGATATATGGCATTTATGAAAGGTTTTCATCAGGGAGTCTTGAGCCAAGATAGATTATTTTCATCTATATTATAAGAACTAGAACGAACCAACTATAACTCGATTTCCGCACAAAGCAAAAATTTATGTGAACATTTATTATTGTCTTGAGACTCGGTTTTCACATACACACATATTACATACATAGAAAACGCCCATATTTATGATATATTTCTACGGACACACATAATACTTTCATATATATATTGACAAGGTACCGTTAGTATAGTCATTACTTTAAGAAAATCCCTGAGAGGATCTCTGCTACCGAGCTTATAAATGTTTCGTACAGTTTTTTTTTTGTGTTATTAATATGGTGTCAATATCAGTAGCAAATCCCCATAGCAATATAACATTACACTGTGGAAATAGACAAAGTTAAAAAGTCTTGCTGTGGTTAAGTCAGTCAATTGCCTGATTTTAAACAAAATATATAATTACTGTTCTTAAAAATTATGTCTATACATAAATTCTTTCCCTTAAAGTGAAATACCAATTTTGTTTTGTAGATATGCTATCTGGAACACGCATGGAGCGTGAATCAGACGTGAATCTATGGTCGGCCCATCACTCTGGAAGAATAACCTAAACAAATAAAATGGTGTGCCTTAATAATGAATACTTAGGTATACTTTGCTATTTATCATTTAAAGTTAGATCCTCTCCATATTGCTATGTCCTCCCTTATTTAAGTTGTAATTGAGGGCTCCCTTACGTCTCCTTATAAGACATTAAAACGGACAGACGTGGTTCACGTAGGTACAACAAAAGTACCAATTTGAGGTGATTATTCGCCTTGTAGTTTTTAATTTGGGGTTTAGCTTAACCTGTCACTGAGACAAAAAAAACGCAGCAATCATTTTTTGGTATTCCACTGTAAAGAGAGGAAAATACTTAGCTCAATTCAATGTTCAAACTGCGTGCGTCAATTTTTAGTTATTTTGTTACTCTTTAATGAGATTCTGAAGGCATTGTGATTTTTAATGAATTGTTTTTTATCACCCTCATTAGTTAAGAAGTATCAGGTCCTTAAAGAAAGGAGAGATTAAAGTTTTAAAGGGTCGCTGATGCGCAAGTAGCGAGACACCTAGTAGCTGTTGCAAGCATCCATCAAAGGCTACGATGACCGCTTGAAATCAGACGAGCCGTCTGCTTGTTTGCCCGTCAGTGGTATAAAATTGACTCACAATCTGCGACCGGGTAACGTGCACACAATTAGTTTTGCATTAGAATTGCACCGTTAAACTAATGGGTTAAACCGACAATGTTTTTTTCGAGTAATTTGTACACAATTCACAGACCATATCTTATTCCCAGTCCGA
This sequence comes from Apoda limacodes, assembly GCA_946406115.1. Taxonomy (NCBI): domain Eukaryota; kingdom Metazoa; phylum Arthropoda; class Insecta; order Lepidoptera; family Limacodidae; genus Apoda; species Apoda limacodes. Next base: position 258,606 of record OX291552.1, read on the forward strand.
TTACCAGTTTCTGAAATATGTAGACAAACATACATACGTACACTTATGAAATTTAGCACATCTGTTTGCCTTTGTGGGCTTCCATAGGCTAACTTATGAATATAGCCAATTCTACCAATATCACATACATACGGGTTACAACTTGGTTTTTTGTAGTCGGTTAATAAAAAGTGGCCGATTGCGTGCGGGCTTACACTATCGTAATTATATATTGTGATTCGAACTAGACACACTGAATAATGACGATAAAAGCAATAAAATACCGTAGCACATCACTACCAGAGAGACACAGTAGACTAGACTATCATTCGACTCTGTTGCTCAAGACATATATACATTGCTTTATAGTGACGGTCCCTGTTGCGATTCCGAGGAACATTGACAGTTTTTTTTTAAGTGATGTTTTAAAAGCGGTGTAGTTTTTGTTACTGTGTTTGTTACTGTGTTTGAAAATGCCTATAAATAAGAACAGCAGTACTTATGCTAATAATATTATACGCGAATATTTCAAAGATTTTTTTATTAAACAATTAAAGTATCAAGACGTTTTTATCCAATTACGCACAGTGTTGCTTACTATTTAAATTAAAATTTTATTTCGTTATTTGCCATCAGATTCTGGTTTACCTTCTCGTATACCTTATACTAGCGACTCGCCCCGGCTTCGCACGGGTGCAATGCTGATACAAAATATACAACAGAATGTCTTTATATACAACGTTCACAGCTTTTTTGTCATTAGAAAATACAAACATGTTTTGTTATAATTGGCCACGTGAAAAACACTCAACGCTCAAATTTAAGCCTGCAACGTTGAAAGTTTGACCCTGCGGTTTATTAATGGTCATTACAAAAGATATCTTTACCGGAAATTGCAGGCGCTTAATTGGAAGTTGGAACGGTAATTAAGAAGAAAAAAGAATTAAGAAATTCTGAATGTGACAGAATCACTATTTCTTTTAACCAAGATATAGTCTTACCACTTATGTTATCAACATCGGGATCGCCATTGTTGACCAACTCTTAGATGTTGTCTATCAAAACACAAAGTATAAGGATTAATGCTGTATTGCTTAAAATCGTTTCGTAAATAAGCCATTATTTCTCGCAAAAAGTAACGGATAAAACCGGTCCCGAAATGTCCCTGCATTTTAAATCTGTGATATCTCCGAAAATATTAATTTAAATTGTATGCTATAAACAACTATATTAATCTATATTAAATGTACAATGTATTTAAGATAATTAATTGGATAAGGATCAATGCTGTAGTGCTGAAAATCATTTCGTAAATAAGCCATTATTTCTCGTAAAAAGGAAAGGATAAACATGGTTATTGTGGGATATATCTAAGAGATAGACATATACCATTCCGGACTTTTTTGTAAACCTTTTTAAGGTGTACAATACTGTAGTACATTATTTTGATTTATCTCGAAGGGTTTAGCCAGCGTTTCCACTGTAAGCGCAAAATAAGTGTTTATTTACGACATCACATAAGAAAACTCTAAAATTATCAGTGTTTCTCTACTATATAATGCATGTTTTATACATATAAACCTTCGTCTTGAATCACTATATCTTCTACAGAAAACCACATCCATTGCGTAGTTTTAAAGTTCTAAGCATACATAAACTTTAAATAACACAGACAAAAAACGGAGACTTCCTTACGACACCATTTTTTTTGGGACAATTGTCTTGGGTATCGGGACATGGCTTAAGTACATTTAAAATTAATGTTATAAATGCAGTAAAACATTTAAATTCGTTTCCTGTCAAGAAAAAAGAACGTAATTTTTATAACTTTTAATACCATTCATTTATTTGTAACATAAAAGGGTTTTTCAAATTTGTTTTTTTTTTATAATACGGAACAAACATACAAACTTTTTTTTATGATAAAGTTCACGAACAAGCAACGGTTAGGAATCGTTAAATTTAAAGAGCCCTTCAATTGTTGGTAAGTAATCGTATAATCTCGAGAAAGATCCAAGATAGGCACCACCATGAGCGACATGTGATTATATTATTCTTATATTTTTATTATTGTATTATTATAAATTAGCTTTCCTCATTCCGATCACTGCTCATGAGGCTGATAAATAACACCTTTTTTTTCCCTTAAATTTCTTGATTAAATTTGAAGTGTTTCTATTCTAACTGAAATATCTTTTAATTAGTATATTCTGGAGGTGTAATGTGTTCCGTATGTTAGTTTGTATATTGTTACGTTGCAGTGTTTTGTGTTATATCCATTTAATTAAGGAAATAATGTTTAAAAGTATAATAATAATAATAAAATTCTTTATTGCACTAATTAAGTACATAGGCGAACCTAATGCCTTCAGGCATTTTCTACCAGTTAACCATTGGTAATGTAGATATTAATAAGAGGTTGTGCAGTGTTTGTTGTAATAGATCATATCCTTTGCTTTTCGATATGGTCGGATTATAAAAGACCGCTAACTTCCCCTGACTCTTCGTTCTATACCCAGTTACATACCAGTTCTCACTTAGATTACTACCTTTGCTAATAACTAGACGTATTTGACGTAATGTAATTTGTGAAGTGCGATACATTGTTTATCCCACCGAGATGCGAAGTGCGATACTAAGGGAAGTACAACAAGGACTGTTATGGCTAGCTCATTGGTCAAACCTGTGGCTGGGTATATTCCTGCCTTATTTTTTAAATACCACTGAAATTAAATACAATTATCAAGTTTGGGCCCGAACCTCATGAGATAACTGATTACGGATGTTGTATTTTTTTCACAAAATGAAATTGCGCCAAATATGGTTAAGGAAATTTTCAGTCCTTTGAAATTATCTACTTATTTAAATAACAAAAAACAAACAACCATTAAAAATATATGTGCCAAATATTCTAATCTATTTCATTTGGCAGGCGACAAAATGACTACCACAAATATTTACGAACAAACAATAAATATTATGAGAGATGCAGTAGTTCCTGTTTATTTCACACAATATAGAATTCCACATTTACAAAAGACAGAGATTAGGAGACAGGTTGATGATATGTTAACTGTATTGAGGGACAAACTTAACTTTGCCGTTGGACAACTGTTGTTCCGATATATCGACATAGGTCGGGGTTAGATTAACAACTGCAAATAAGTTTATATCGCAACAGATTTTTTTGTGATGTACAACAAATTTACGGCTTTCAGTTTTTTTTTCTTTATGTGTGCTACATGGCATTGCTTTGTGCCAAATTTCAAGATTCCAGGTCAACGGGAAGTACCCCATTGGTTTTAATATATTTGTGTCACAAACAATATGCGACAAAAGTAACCGTATTTTGGACATTTTTGTTATTGCTTCGACTTAGAAGCTGGATTTTTTTACAGATTCAAGAGACTGTAAACTTTAGTATCTGATATTAATTTCAACTTGATACCTTCACGAGTTCCTGAGAAAAAGAGTCTTGACAGACAGACAGAAGGACAATAAAGTGATCCTATGGGGGTTTATGCATCGATCTCGTCATCTCGCAAACCAACTCGCACTCATTTGTTTTAAATCTGAACAAGACAAAACTATTCGGGAAACTGGGTCAGCAATATTATCGCAGCCTCTTATATAAACAACTTTAAAATCGTATTCTTCTAAACGTAAACGAAATTTTATCAGACGACTGGAAGGGTTTTTCAAATTAAATAAATTAATTATAGGCTTATGGTCTGTCTGTCTGGCAAATTTATGACCAAAAAGATAGGTATTTTATGCTCAAAACAATGGCTAAAAGTTTATTTTCAGTGACCGGATAGTTCTTTTCAGCTTCAGAATGAATTCACTGTTAGGTGAACAATCCGGATATTACAGTACAGGGTGATTAACAAGACAGATTTTGAGTTCTTTAAAAGAATTTTCATATTGAATAGTCCAGTTAAACTGTACATTTTTCTTACATAATTGATTTACCGGTGTAGATATTTACCGGTGTAGATATTTACCGGTGTAGATATTTACCGGTGTAGATATTTACCGGTGTAGATATTTACCGGTGTAGATATTTACCGGTGTAGATATTTACCGGTGTAGATATTTACCGGTGTAGATATTTACCGGTGTAGATATTTACAGGTGTAGATATTTACCGGTGTAGATATTTACCGGTGTAGATATTTACCGGTGTAGATATTTACCGGTGTAGATATTTACCGGTGTAGATATTTACCGGTGTAGATATTTACCGGTGTAGATATTTACCGGTGTAGATATTTCAGCAAAGCGTGGAATAAATTTCCTATAGTAATTTGCAAAAAGAAAGAACCTTGTGACCTAGTCTGCTGTTTTGTGTAGGAAATTCTTTCAAAGCTTTGGGTTTCAGGATCTGGCAGAATCCCATCAACAAAAATAACATGACCCAGGTCTAGTTTTTGTTTATTTAAAAATTCAAATTTATTGGGATTCAATTTAAGGTTGACTTTTTGAAGTCGTTTTTTATTATGACTGTCCAAATTTTGTCTAAATACTATAAAATCATCATATAAACTAAACGTTTTTCATAATTTAGGCCAGAAAGAGCTACTGTCATGAAAGAGCTACTGTCATGAAAGAGCTACTGTCATGAAAGAGCTACTGTCATGAAAGAGCTACTGTCATGAAAGAGCTACTGTCATGAAACGTGAAAAAGCACTGGGACTTATCTTAAGCAACATTCCTAATCTGGTCATTTGAAACATTCCCTAATTCGTTGTAAAAGCTGAATTAGGTCTGCTATCTTTTTTAATCCGAAATTGGTTGTAACTTTAAGTAAGATCAAGATGCGCAAAACACACAGCGCCTGACAACGAATCAAGTATGTCCACAATATTAGGCAAGGTTAACTTATAATCACAAATTACAACTTTTAATTTTCGCTAATCTACCATTATACTAATCGCCATTTCTTTTATCCGTTTTAATCAGTCTTCTTAGGAACTAGCAAAATTGGGCATAACCACTCGCTATTAGCTGGTTCAATGACACCATTTTCCGCGGTTCCGCACCTCAAAAGAAAAAAAAGAACCCTTATAGGATCACTTTATTGTCTGTCTGTCTGTCAAGACCCTTTTTCTCAGGAACTCGTGAAGGTATCAAGTTGAAATTAATATTAAATACTAAGGTTTACAGTCTCTTGAATCTCAATATGAATCGGATTTATATTTTGTTCCTTTATTACACACATTGTAACTAATACAATCAACGTTTTATTGGACTTGCTTGAGTGTGTCATGCTCTCTCAAACTCTCTGCGGTGGTGGCATGTGCGTCGGGTCGTTACGTTCCCTAAAACATGGTTTAGCGAAGCGATGACTGATTCATATGTCATACTTGTGAACGGGGGCCGCCTGTGGACGCTGGTCTGCTCTAGCAAAATTCTTTGTATTCTAAGTATTCGGTCATTGGTGTAGGTTTTCAACGGCAACTCCTCAATTATTCTTGACTTATACCACTAAGGTAGTAAAAAGCCTACGGTCCGCCTGATGGTAAGCGGTCACCGTAGCCTATGGACGCTTGCAACACCAGGGTCACCACTCGCGCGTTGCCGACCCTTAAGAAATCTAATAACTTCTTTTTTGAAGAACCCCATACTGTAGTCCTTAGAGTAAACCTTAGCAGGGAGCTCATTCCACAACCAAAGCGTTCGCGGGATGAAGTTTCTCTGAAACCGCACTGTACGCGACCATTTAGGTTCTAAAGTGTGAGAATGAATTCCCTGCCGATGGCGAGCGGCGGTGATGGTACAAAGTAGACGTGGGCATCATTTCAAACAATTCCTCAGAACACAATCCATTGTACAAGCGGTAGAACACACACAGGGAGGCAAAGTCTCTCCTCAGACTTAAGGGCTCGATACCGCAAGTGAGTTTGGGATCGTCGACAATTCTCACAGCCCGTCGTTGAACCTAGTCAAAAGGGCCAAGCTGGTATCCGGATGCACCCGCCCAGAGATCACCGCAGAACTCCATATGGGGCCGGACTTGCGACTTGTAAGGTAGCAACTTTTGCCCCGACGTGAAGTACTTCTTCGCTCTGTTGAGTACACCAAGTTTTTTGGACGCCAGCTTTACCTTGTCTAGCAAATGATCTCGGAACTGAACATCGCTGGAGATGTCAACACCAAGCCCAATGCTCTTGGAGATGGAGAGGGGAGTGTTCTGGAATTGAGGGACCACAGTGAATGGGGTTTTTTTTAGCGGTGAACGCGCAGACTTGTGTCTTTGAAGGGTTGAATCGGACCAAGTTTTCCCGTCCCCAGTCAGAGACCTTGGACAGACCGATCTCGATTTGAGACACAAGTTCTTCACGGTTTTCCTCCACAACGGAACGAGGGATGCTTGCACGGCCCGTGAAATAAGCGTCTCCAGTACTGTCATCTGCATAGCAATGGTTGTTGTTGATGTCAAACATATCATTGATATGCAGTAGAAACAGCGTAGGAGAGGCAGGCAGTAGGCACAGAGCCTTGCGAGACACCAGCATTAATCTCCATGCTATCAGAGCAACTACCGTCAACTACGGCTCGTATGCGTCTGCCGGACAAAAAGCTAGCCACCCATTTGCACGAACCATCGGGCACTCCGTAAGATGGCAACTTCGATAGAAAACCCCGGTGCCAGACCCGATCGAACGCCTTCGCTATGTCTAGGCTACATGCCAATGCCTCCCCCTGACTCTCAATGGCTAGTGCCCATCGGTGTGTGAGATACACTATAATGTCACCAGTCGAGCGACCGTGGCGAAAGCCATATTGACTGTCTCTGATCAGGTCGTGTTTTTCTAGGTATCTCAAAAGCTGTGTGTAGACCACACGCTCTGATGGAGCGTTGGAGAGGAGAGAGGTATTAGCGATAGGCCTGTAATTCGATAGATCTGATTTATCGCCCTTTTTGGGCACCAGGTGCACATTCGCAGTCTTCATGAGGATGGAAATTACCTAGTATGGTAGGAAAGCGCGAAGGAATAACTCAGAAACACACTGCTTAAGCACCACTGCTGGTATACCGTCTGGCCCACTCGACTTATAAACGTCTAGTGAAGCAACGCCCGCCGGACCTCTCGCTGTGTTATAGAGATTTCCAGCATGGTCTTACCGCACCACGGTATAGTAGGTGGTACAGCGCCTTCGTCGTTCATATTCGAGTTGGAGGCAAAGAGCTCGGCTTTCTCTTTTGCACTATGGGCCAAGTCACCATCGGTCTTTCGCAGTGGTGGTAACGACGACTGGCAGAAGTTCCCCTCGATGGATAGCTTGCAAGTCGCCCACCTATTTTGCCGATGAATTGGAATTTTGGTCTGACAGTTGCTTTCTTACTGAAGCCCGAGGCAGCATTTAATTGCGTTTTAACTCAGAAATATTCGGATCCTTATTATTACGAGCCGCGGTCCAAGCCTCAACCGCAGTTTGCCTAAAAAATTTAGCTTCTCTGCAAGACCACGGTAGTTTTCTGACGCCGGCAGCTACTCGCAGGTTAGGAATGAAACATTCCATACCAGCGAGGATTGTCTCAGTGACTGCGGCTGCGCAGACGTCAGGATCATCCGAGCTAAGCTAAGCATATCATCAGCTAAGCTATGAGACCTGTGTGGGCACGCATAGATACGAGTGTGGCTGCCGTGATCTACGCGCACCCACAATTTCGACAGGTCCCTGTCTTCAAGGCTATGAAGGCGGCGACAGCAGATATCCTCCCGGACGAACATATATACACCGGCACGACTCAAAAAAATTATATTTGTAAAAATCCACATTATATGTGTATGGAGTAGCCGCTGTAAAAACTCTTTTCGTTTTTCTATATCTGGCCATTTTATATGAAGTTACTTAATCTAAGGATGAGGATTCATTGCACAGACAGCTTAGAAGACAAAAAAGTTCAGTACTTAGATTGCCGAAGCTCAACACAGATTATACGGTTGCTGGCACGGCGGGCGGAAGGGCCCCTGATCCCCCTCTGTAGCAGTAGCCGGGTCCACTCCGGTCTCCTTCTCCGGCACGACTACTACTTCAGAAACTTTAGACATGCTGGCGGAACAGCCTTCCAGGGCGGAGATTAAGTGATCCCTGGTTTCGGGAACCCGTTCAAACTGCGGGCGGCCAGCGGTCAGCCGTTTCATCAGGTCTCCCTGATCGCCGGACCAGCACGCCGCGTCTACGCTGAGTAATAACAGCAACAAGCACCGCCGGTCCTCCGCTGTCCGCGCAGCGAATCCTCAATGAGAGCTCTGGCAACCTTACTCACCGCCAGGAACACAACACTACTTAATGTTAGTGTTATTGTGGCTGCGGTTTTCTGTAAGGTGGAGGTCCTTCCCCAGTTCGGGCCGCTCATTCGAGCAAGTACTCGCTATGCCCCGCTTTATTTGTTCGGGCAGCTTATTCGAGCGAGTACTTGCAGTGCCCTACCTCTCTTTCAAGTAGCTTATATTTTTCGGGACTTAAAAACTATCTGCATGCCAAATTTCATCTTGATCGGTACAGCGGTTTCAGCGTAAAAAGGTAACAGACAGATTTACTTTCGCATTTATAATACTTATTATTATATTATATTCATGGATAGTATGGATAGTTTTAAGTTATTATATGTAAGTATATGTACGTACATATGATTGTGCAAAAATATAATTATGATGGCGCTAATGCCACTAGTATTTTTGAATATCAGAATTCTCTTAAATATCTGAATTCCTTCACTCGATTATCGACATTTGACGCTTCACATGGTGCGCCCCCAATGCTAATTAAAAAAAATTGACATGTTTGACTTTTTAGTAGCATACTAACTGATTTTTTTTCGGTACATATTGTATACTCTTTAGCTAATTATCAAAGTATTGTATTATTTCTTTAAATGGATCTTCTTGCCAGCTCTTTTTGGCTGAAATTAGCATTATTTACATTGTATTGACGATTCAAAAGTGTTCTTAGAAATCTATTTGCATAAAGTTTGATTTGATTTGTAAAAAAATCTAGCTAAGTGTAAGTCTAAGTCAACGCATTAAAAAAATGCCGCCATTTTTGTCACATATTTTGACATCCACAAATAAATCAAAGCCTATGGGGTACTTCTCGTTGTCCTAGAATCATGAAATTTCTCACAAAGCATGGATAAAATCCGAAATTTGTTAATTTGTAGTTATAACACATTATAAAAAAGGTATGTCTGTCTGTCTGCAAAGACCCTTATTCTCAGGAACGCGTGAAGGTATCAAGTTGAAATTAATATATAATACAAAGGTCTTCGGTCCCTTGAAGCTATAAAAAAATCAAGCTTCTAAGTCTGCAATAACAAATATGTCCAAAATACGGTTACTTTTGTCGCATGTGTTTGTGACTATTTATTGTTTTCGACTATTTATTGTTTGTTCGTAAATATTCGTGGTAGTCATTTTGTCGCCTGGCAAATGAAATAGATTAGAATATTTGGCACATATATAAAGGGCTTGTAGAGATCTGATAACTTTTTGACAGTTCGAGCCTCATCTTGGCAACATTTTACATGAAAATTATTTTGAAATTGTAGCATTTCACTTCTTTTTGTAAGTTGCTTATAACAATTGTGTTTTTTTGTTGTTTATAAAGGGTAATATTATGAAAAACTTTACTCGCATAAGTCGATACGTTTACTACGTCATCGAATTCTGAAGTCCGATCTCTGATACAGGTTATTACGATTTTAATCTTACAACAACCGGGGCCTACACTATTATGATTTCCCATCTCCATAGAAGTTTTCTGTTGTAAACACATAAATACTTGTCACCACATTTTAAATTTTTATCGAAGTTCATCTATAAATACATCAATAAGTATAATAAAATTATTCGTATAATATAAGTATAGTAATGTAGTAATATTCTGAAACCTGTCGTAAGCCCCATATACACTTTTGTCCCCTATAATTTATAAGGTTGAGAGATATTTTTTTTTAATACACGTATTTCTTAATTTGTAATAACAAGTTTGTTTACTTGTATACATTTTCAGATCTATTTTTCTTTCTTTAATAAGAACCGGACTAAGCCATATTACTGTTAGTAAGCTAAATGTGAGTCAGTTACCTACAAGTATCTCAAGTTTACTTACATTATGGTATGTGATGATATGTTTTACAAATATCGTAATGACATGTACTGTGTTGAAATAGTACAATCGACAAATCCTACATATTGTTGTTGACGAACCCGGGGACGTCGGCGTCGTGTTAGGGGGGAGGCCCCATTAGGGGAGGTCGTTGAGACCAATCTCGCTATCCGGGCAGCGAGATCGTCATCTGGGGCCGTTAGTACGTGCCGAGGCCGCCTAACGATAGTTTTACGACCATGCCGAGGTCAGTCGGGGGATGAACATTTCGTTAGTTGTCGACGCGCTATTTTGTTACCTGCTAATTGCCCCCGCACCCCCGCGCCCGCGCCACTGTAGTACTTATCGCTTATCCTCGGACTTTGATTTTTTCAGCCTTTACGTTGACCAGCGCTGTATTTTGTGGACTCTGATATTTAGGATTAGTGCCGTGTTGTTTGGTAACGATGCTGCGAAATTTGACTCGTGAAGAGAGAAATCAAATTTTGTCCTTCATCATCAAGGAAATATTTACAGATTGCTGAGGAACTTAATATAGCAGTAAGTGTTTTTATGAACTTTATTTTTTTGCATCCGACAAGTTATTTTTTGTTTTTCTTCGATCGTAAAAACAGTAAGTATAACGCTTATAACTTACAAGTTTTACAGTTGTTGTTGTGATTATTTAATGTAAACTCTTGCAAACTTAGGGTTCCCTAACCACTGCAACATTAACGCAAGCCCAACTTACACTTCATCATCAGCCCACTGCAATACACTGCTGAACATAGGCCGCTACTAAGGTTCCCAACCTTTTACGGGCCTGCGCCTTACGCATCCAATCGCTCCTTGAAGTTCTTTGCAGTTCGTCGCGACTGACACTCGACTAGTTTTATTATTCATTAGTTTACCGTACAGTTTATATATAATTTTATGATCACGCTCACATAAGTTAAGCTTATTTACCGTTTTTACGATAAAACAGAAACAAAAACCTTATTTAAGATAAGGATATCCAAAATAATGGCTTTTTATATTTTTAGAAGACATGCTTTGATGAAAGTTAAAAGGGGGGGGGGGCAGAACTGTTTTTAACTTTGAAGGAAAATACTCGTAAAATACATATACATTGTAAAAAAGCGTGCATTTTTACTCATTGTTCAGTTTATGGAGGAAAAAAATATGGTTCTCAATTTCAAAAATAAACAGTATGACGATTTACACAACACGTCTTTTATGTATTTTTTTATTTAGATCGGTGCAAAGACAACAAAATCACACAACAGACGGACGGACGGACGAACTTTTTAATAGTAAACCGAACCGACGTCGACGCGCGGCGAACAAATGTTGAAATATAAAATTCCAAAACGAATGTTAGTAAGTAATTTTGAGTATAACGTTTCGCCTATACCTATACCTATCAAAAACTATATAAGTATTGAATTATTTCTTAAATATATGTTATTTGCTAAAAAGTTTTTTTATATTTTTGTGGATTAGCCTGCAAAAAATCCTACTCGAATAACAAAAATAATAATTTATGACTTAAACGATATGTCAAACTGGAATAAAAAGTCGAAACACAAAGTAGTTAGGTAGGTACTGTAAACCGATGAGCAGTTTCCTCGACTGCTATAAGGTTCCGTGTAATGAAACAAGGGATAGTTTTAAGAACGTCTCTATATTCTGAGCATTTTCTTAATACTTAACGTTTATACAATAAAATTTGGAATATATTGGTTGCACATTGCAATACATAGGTACTTATCTAGCATATATGGGTGTACATACACTACACCTCCCAAGGGATTTAAAAAAAAACTCATAATAAACCTTTTTTTTTAACATTAAAACACATTACATAGAAAAATTATTAAAATACCATTGAAATATCGCAAAGATAAAAAAAAACAAAGTAAACGATCCACAAAGGAAGTACACAATAATTACCACATTCTAACATAATAAACTAAAAAAAAAGAATAGTAAAATTACACACATAAACACAATGTACTAAAATACTAAAGTATATGGCTTGGTTCTATTTTTATGTATAACATCTATATTACTATTTTCTTTTAATATAACTAGATTCGGTGAAATATCTTTAAGGTCCATGATAATCGTAGTCAAATCGACTTGCAGTTTCGTTCTTAACTAAAATCAAATGATTTTTCTTATAAAATACAGGATTTACATTTTTCTCATAATATTCTTTTCTTGTGTGCTTTTACAAAAGTAGATTTTCTCTCAACAGTTTTTTTCAAATTACTCGGTATTTTACACATTTTACCAAAAACTACTTCAAATGGAGTAAAATATGTCGATGTGATATGACGTATTATACGAAAAACACCAGAATGGAAGTCATGTGCTCCTTGTGCTCCATGTGCTCCAGTCTCTTTCTCGGACTATTATTTGTTTGAATACGAAGATAAGCATTGAGAGACTTATGACTATTTTATAACGAGCCGATTGACTCGTGGTGATAAGCGCATGAAGTGAGCTGGCTTATGCCGAGCAGTGTACTGTATATACCTGTTTCACAGTAGAGGATATAAACTCGGTTCCCATGTCGGTGCCGATTTCACGCGGTATCCCATATCTTAAAATAAAGTTTTCTACAAAAGACTAAGCTACACTTACCGTGTCCTTGCGTTCTAATGGATACGCTTCCACGAACTTCGTAAATTCACACTGAATTGTTAAAATATAAGACTTATTATAATAATCCTAATCTAAGGGCCCAACTATATCTAATAATACGTAATCAAACGCGAATTGAGCTGTAGACGTAATGCACATAGGCTCTTTTATATAGATGGAGTGTTTTTTCTTTTGACACTTATCGCATTTTTTAACGAAATCGGTTACGTCTTGTGCCATACGGGGCCAAAATTAACGTATTTTAATATTATTTACCAAACGTCTTACACCGCCGCGCGGCGGGGCCAAAGACTAGACGGTAAAAGATGATAGTCATTCATGATAACTTTTTTGTCATCGTCGCTCAAAATTCTCTACATTTTTCAATAAACAAAGTCGTGGTCCTGACCATTGTTTATAATTTTTAATCGATGTAACTAACCACTCTATATATTTATAGCTTTCGCTGCTCTTTATTATATAAATTTCATCTACTTTTATCTTGTTACAAAATAGTACCAGCTCTCTCACGAAGACGTCTCGCGTCGAACATGATCGGGTTTCTGGATAACAATATAAAGTAAACATACTTGGCGCGTACGCAAAGGTATCGCTCTTTTCAGATACGTATTTTAAACTCCTAAACTTGCTTTTATTTACGAATTGTAATTCTACAGAATTTCTCGGATTTTTAAGCATCTCCACAATATTCGGGCGATCAAGCCGCTTATCGTTCGAAATGTTATCAACCGACAAATCCTTACTACTTCCGATATCCATAAGAAATTTTGCCTGTCTCCTAGTCATAGCTTTAATAACATGCTCAATTATATCTTTCAATTCGTCTGACGTCATTATTAATCTTGACAACGGGTCAGCTACATTAATCTTCCCTTTTACGTAATTTATAGTAAAGTCGTACTCTTCTAAAGCTAACTTAAACTTTGTTAACCTACTTGATGGGTCGTTCATATTGAATAAGTAAATAAGAGGTCGGTGGTCGGTGTATATTTCAAACTTCGTACCATAAAGATAAGGGCGAAAGTACTTTATAGACCGGACGATTGACAGAAGTTCCTTTTCTATGGTCGGATAGTTAAGTTCTGCTTTGTTTAGGCCTCGGCTGGCATAAGCAATTGGTCGATTATCTTTGTTGCATAATATGGGACCTATAGCTATACCTGACGCGTCAGTGTGTAATATAAATGTATTTTCGTTAGAAAAATCGGGATATTGTTATATTGGTGGTGAAATTAAAGCGTTTTTTAGTGTTTGAAAATACTGTTTACATTCATCTGACCAAACAAATAGTTGATTTTTTCTGCATAAACTATTTAAAGGACTAACTATTTCAGCAAAATGAGGAATGTATTTTCTATAATAATTTGCAAACGCGACAAAACGTTTGACTTGTCAGCTGATTGCGGAATGGGGTAATTTTCGAGAACTCTTATTTTTGTTGGGTCGGGTTTTATGCCCTCGGACGTAACCAAATGGCCAAGGTACTATATTTCTTTTCTAAGGAACTTGGACTTTCTTGGACTAATTTTTAAATTGACTTTTCTTAGTCGCTGGAAAACGTCTGTAAGATTTTTATTATGAATTGAATTCTTCCAAAAACTATTAAATCGTCTAAATATACGAAACATTTTTCGTAATTAAGTCCAGACAAAGTCAAGGTCATTACTCGAGAAAATACGCTTGAACTACTCCTTAAACCCATACGTGTACGTGTACGTTTCATCTGATATTGCTTGTCAAAAGTGAACGCAGTGCACTTTCTACTATCTTCTTCGAGTTCTACATGGTAATAAGAATTCTGAAGGTCTAAATGACTAAAATAGACACATCCAACAAAGAATCCAAAATTTCAGGTATGTTGGGAAGGGGAAACTTGTTATCACAAATGGTTTCGTTCAATTTCCTATAATCAATAACCAACCGGTATTTTTTCTCGCCTGTTACAACAGTTTTAATTTTTTTTATTTTTAGTATGGCACTAAAAGTATGGGGCTCGACCAGTCACTGACAGTTTCCTCAATAATATCATCGTCTAACATTTTTTGAATTTATTTTTGGATTTCTGGTTTTTGAAATTTAGGCAACCTATACGGTTTTTTATATACAGCAGTGGTATTTGGTTTCAAAGTATTTTTTTTTTATATAAATTAGTAGTTTATAATTTGTCTCCCTCTAAATGAAAAATATCACAATATTTTACGCAAAAATACAAAAATATATAAAAATTACATTTATAAAAATCTTTTTTTTTTTGTAAGTTTTGGATAAAAAAACTCAACCGAACCTCATCCTGTCTTGTGTTTAAAATTTGAATAGGTATTTGTCCGTTTTTCGGGGTTACTACTACTCCTGTCATAAAAATTCCTTCACAAAGTTGTGACATAACATATTAACTTGCACTTTGGTGGAATTACTAAGTAACTATTGCTTCCATTCATACCCATGTGTAAAAGCATAGTTACTCGCGTCCAGATATTTTTAAAATTTAAGTATTTAATTCGAAATTAATTGTACCTTTATATTAACATTAAAAGTCCTATCCTAAAATTCCATCACTTCTACAACCTAAGTTCTTGAAGACATAAAACTTGTGTATAAATTCTTTCCCCCTATAAGTCAACGTTAGATAAACAAAACCTTCGGACCAAAGTTCACCTCACACTCCGTTTACTCTTAGCTGCTGGTTTTGGTACGAAATGTTAAGCTGAATCAGCTTCTCGTATTTTGTTGCGCTAAGTGATGCTCCTGTATCTGTATCTGTATCTGCTAACCAACTACATGAATATTACTTATACTAAATTGTACAGAATTAAAATTATCGTAATTACATATTTGGTTATGCACGAAAAAAATAATTGCTACCATTGTTCTCTGACGATGTATTAGTGTCTGGGTGTATGTTGTATGTTGTCGCCCGATTCTAAAACATTTACGCGATTTTTCGAAATATTTTGTCTTCCGCGCGAGAAACGAGTTTTATGCGAATAAGCTTGCCCTCGCTGTTGATAAACGCGAACCGGAAGTGAATTGACAGAGTTGTTTCGAATTTGTTACTAAAAGTACGATAATTTTGACGATTACCATCTACGTAACGACCGTGCGACACGTGTGTATTAAAATTAAAAGGTCTAGGTCCTCGACCACGTTGGTAAAAATACCTATTGCCTGATCTGTTGCTCCGCATGTGCATAACATGGTCACTTCCTGACATAGATGTATCCTCGTACTTGGCTCCTCTGATGGCATCCTTTAGATTTGTTTAATTCCTAGAAGCTATAACTGTACTTAATCGAGTATTTCTTAAACCGTCAGAAAATCTTTTTATTGCCATTTTTTCATTGACGGATTTTAATATTTCATATTTCTGCGGATCTCCGTCAGATTGAGAAATGGTCAGGTCTACAAATAATGTTTTAAGTGACTTACCATAATCCTCGACGTTCATTTAACCTTGTGAAATATGTTGCAGCCGGTGCTGTAGTGCTGTGTCAGACTTTTTGACAAGCAAATGTTTCCTCATGTGTGACAGAAGAGAAGATACCGTAGTGTAGTTATTTGACAGCCGTAAGCCGTTGCTCCTTCAGACAACCTAGTTTTAAGAATGAATTGGATTAAACTTTTCTTACCATCATCTGTCAACAAGCTATCGTACATCTCGATTGCAGAGATCAGCTGTTTGGTGACCTCATCACTACCTGTCATGACGGGCAGAAGAAACACTGCGGTTCTCAAGTCAAACTTTACCATTTTAGTAGATTCACCTAGTAAATAGTTTTCACTTAAATAAGAACTTTTAGTACTCTCCGAGCATAAGGATTCAATTTCTGAATAAAGTAATTTTATGCTTTCAATAAGATGAGTTAAAAGTAGCAAATCTTTTATTTTTCCTTCTTTAATATCAAGCTTAATTAATTCATAATGCTGGATAAAATCATGATAAATACTACTTGCATCGTCTAATTTTTTAGAATAAATATCAGTTTCAAGTCGCCTCTTAGGTCCTATCTTTATTAAATATGTACGTATTTGCGACAAGTTTTCACGTATTTATCTTAATTTTTCAATCATTTGTATAATATATGCTAACAATTTCTACATTTTAAAAAATTATAAAGAAGGTATAAAGGCAACTTTTTTTAACTAAAGAGAAAAGAGAAATATAATCTACTAGAGTCCAATTAAAATTACAAATATAACTTTACCTTGATGTTTTCACTACATTTAATGTATATGTGTCACTTTTACGTAATTTTACGTGCGGATTAATTCACTCGTCACTAGCACTTTATCACTAAACAAGCTCAGGTTTCGCTGGTACTGCCGGGAAGCTGGTAGAGGCAGCGGGCTCCGGATAGCGTGGACGATTATTTCCGTTACCTCGGAAAGAAAGTCGGCGTAATTGCATCTCCAAAATTTTTCGTCTCACCCAAGATTGGTGGCAACGTTTTGTAAAATTTGTTATGAAATAGATGTAACTTAGCTACGTTTTAATCCGTCCGAGTTCACCAATGCGAAACTGGAATATGCTCGAAAGTTTCCGCTTGTCGTTTATGCTCATACCACGCTGAGTTCGCTTATCCGCTCCTGGAATTTGAAAATAAAGGTGTGTATATATTGGATTCATAATAATTAATAATATAGATTTTTGAATTTTTGTTTTTTTTTTAAAAATTAAAATTTTTAAGGAAATATGAAATTATAAATCAACAACTAAAATAACAAATAACAAGTTAGAATTGAGAAGTATTTTTAATGAATTGGACCTTATCCTTTTCGCCAAACAGATATAATTAAGTCTGCTTTTTTGTAATTATCAAATTAATTATGATAATTTGATCAACCATATCAAACATTTCGTTTGAAAATCACTTAATGAAGCTTCAAATTAAATGCTTAACTGGTTGTAATCACCCAGTTTATTGAAACAATACACATCAAACAAAATAACATAACAATTTTACACACATTCAATCAATCACAAAACACTTTTGTAAATAAATTCGATTTCAAAAGCTCGCCCACTACTCCAACTAAATGATAAGTCAAAAATATTGCAGTCGTTGTCCGATGTTTCCTGTCACTGTCAAAATTCACTTCTCCAAACTGTATAAAAAGGAAAGAAAACCCTACCTGAAACCTTTAAGATTCGTTTCAGGCCTAAAGCTCCTAATTAATAGAGGACCACCTCTCATCTCAAGTTATATCAGCATCTGAATCAATATATATAGCTAATATATATGTGTAGTGTTTATTAATTAGACCCGTCGTTCCCGGACGCAAGCTAATGAAAATTCCTTTAGACATACATATTTTCACACTTTAATCATCAATAAAACATGCATTCGTCTTTAATACATACATCCTATTAAAGTAAGGTATACAAAGGGATTAGTGAATTAAATAAAAATTTAAAAGTTAAAAGAAGAAATATATGATAATAAATAAAAAAAATAATTATACTGTTTTCCAATTGTATGAAGAGCTCCAACCACTCAAGACTTTACTTGTTAAAGTGCACAATTGTGATGTTAAATTTAAATTAAGTTAAATGCTAAATTAAAAGTAAATTGATATTTCACTTGTAACTAAAAACACTGTTTCTCATTGACCCCACCATGACTGTACTCTAATGCACTCTTTGGCCGTAAATTATTTAAACTATCACGTCCAAGCGCCACCACTCCTCCTGGGTGACTTTACCACAACTGCCTTCTATTGCTCCCACAGGATAACTCCGGCAACTTCGTTTTCGAGGTTCGCTTCTTGGAATTCCCGTTCACACGGTTCAGAATTTCTCATAATCCTGGTTATACAATAACCTTTTTTTTTGCATTCGTCGTTCGCATTTTAATAGTGAAAAATGAAATTATACTCTATTTGTTCTAGTAATAAAGATACAGTTTGAGTATGTGACCTTTTCATAGTTCAAGCCACCAAACTTAGTTGACATATTTAAAGATTAAATGTTTTTAACAAGTTTTTTAAACTTGTTAAAAGATTCCTGTCATCGTAGACGAAATTAACTGTGTAAGCACAACACAGATGTAAGCACCTATTCACTTAAGAAAATAACTCAAGTTTCTAAGTATTGCACATAAACTCAGTTCACCATATTTACTTTTATGTCTATTTTCAAAGTAACATAAAATGATATGTTACAGTTTGTATATGCGGAAGAGTGCGATGGTCCCTCCGATAATTATAAAAATCAATATCACTCCCAAAATAATATTTGTAGCGCTCAACTGAAATTTAAGTTGTTCTACGGAAGCGACGTTGTTTCATCCTGCAGCATTTTGTGCGATTATGGTCTCTTCCTTTGAAGTTTTACTACCCATTTTGATATTATGTTACATCTTCTAATATAAAAAAAATATTTATCCAAAAAAAGTCCATTTAAATCAACGCGGGAGGTCGTGCGCGGCGCGGATCACTCGCGTTACATGGCAGGGTCGCCATATGAGGTTCCGTGTAATGAAACAAGGGATAGTTTTACGAACGTCTCTATATTCTGATCATCTTCTTAATTCTAAATGATTATACAATAAAATTAGGAATATATTGGTTGCACATTGCAATACATAGGTACTGCAGCGTGCGGGGGCGTAAATATGCTGCTTCTACCTATTTCTATTTAGGTATCGGGATTTCTGCTAATAAAAAGACAACATCGGGAGTTCTTTTCTATATTCAGATGTTCTTTTCTATCGCCACAAGAGTATACTGTTGTATATTAGGTTCATCTACTACCTAGGAGAATTATTATACTATATTAAACTTATCTGCAGTACATCTTCTTCTATTAGGCCATCCTTCAATAGGCCTCGGGTCGTCGTGTCGATACATTGGATAAAATATATATTAGGACATTAAATCGCGATGGTGGCGATGCTTGGAATATTTTGGATACTGGAGTATCTTACTTTAAGTCTACTGGCATTATAAAGCCATTCTACCAATTCTAGGGCTCCCCGGTAAAGACAGGAATCGACCCTCCAAATTTATATAGACTTGTCCGATCTATATTTTTCACTGGAATGTCAATTAATAACAAAATAATGACAAGCTCGAAATTCCGATTGTTTTTATTTAAAAACGCACTGACACCATCTATTATGTTTCCTTAAAACAACTGCGAAGTATTTGCTGCGTAAAAACGTTCGCTAGCCTATTACTTACTTCCTTTACATTCAACAAGAGGTCGTAACCTCTACAGTACTTATCTATCATATATATAATTAGGGTGTACATACGCTACACTGCCTTCAGACTCCATAATAAGATCTTTTAGCTCTATATTATGTAGTACTGTATCATCAAAACTACATATAACAAGTACATATGTGGGCCAAATTTTAAACAGAATCGGTTTACAAATGAAAAGATTTAAAAAAGTTATTTTCCAAAATCGTTACCTACACGTATACCTGTGTCTGTGTGCGTCCCGGGCCCGTCTAACTACACGTATATCAGTGTACGTCCCGGGCCAGTCTAACTACACGTGTGTCTGTGTGCGTCCCGGGCCAGTCTTACTTCACGTGTGTCTGTGTGCGTCCCGGGCCCGTCTAACTACACGTATATCTGTGTGCGTCCCGGGCCCGCCTAATAACACGTATATCTGTGTGCCTCCCGAGCCCGTCTAACTACACGTGTATCTGTGTGAGTCTCCGGGCCCGTCTTACTACACGTGTGTCTTTGTGCGTCCCGGGCCCGTCTAACTACACGTGTGTCTGTGTGCGTCCCGGGCCAGTCTAACTACACGTGTGTCTGTGTTCGTGCCGGGCCCGTCTAACTACACGTTTATCTGTGTGCGTCCCGAGCCCGTCTAACTACACGTGTGTTTGTGTGCGTCCCGGGCCCGTCTAACTACACGTGTGTCTGTGTGCGTCCCCGGGCCCGTCTTACTACACGTGTGTTTGTGTGCGTCCCGGGCCCGTATTACTTCATGTGTGACTGTGTGCGTCCCGGGCCCGTGTAACTACACGTGTCTGTGTGCGTTCCGAGCCAGTCCAGCTACACGTGTGTCTGTGTGCGTCCCGGGCTGACTAACTACACGTGTGTCTGTGTGCGTCACGGGCCAGTCTAACTACACGTATATCTGTGTGCCTCCCGGGCCCGTCTAACTACACGTATATTTGTGTGCCTCCAGGGCCCGTCTAACTACACGTGTGTCTGTGCGTCCCGAGCCCGTCTTACTTTATTATATACCAAGTCTTAGTGCAGTATAGGTACTGTAGTCCTCAGAGAAAATTCAAGTCAAGAGCTCATTCTACAACCAAAGCGTTCGCGGGAGGAAGTTTCTCTGAAATCGCACTGTACGCGACCATTTCGGTTCTAAAATATGAGAATGAATTCCCTGCCGATGAGCGGTGCGATGGTAGAAAGTAGCCGTGGGCATCATTTAGAACAATTCTTCAGAACACATCTCATTGTACAAGCGGTAGAACACACGCAGGGAGGCAAAGTCTCTCCTCAGACTTAAGGGATCGATACGGCAAGTGAGTTTGGGATCGTCGACAATTCTCACAGCCCGTCGTTGAATCGAGTCAAAAGGTCCAAGCTGTTATCCGGGTGCACCCCGCCAGAGATGGTAGCAGTACTCCAAATGGGGCCAAACTTGCGACTTGTAAAGCAGCAACCTCTGCCCCGACGTGAAGCACTGCCTCACACTGTTACCTGTCTGTACACCTAGTTTTCTTAGCGGTGAACGCCCAGACTTGTGTCTTTGTAGGGTTGAATCGGACCAAGTTTACCTGTCCTTGAACAGAAGAAACCTTGGACAGTTTTGTCTCGATTTGAGACACAAGTTCTCCGCGGTTTACCTCCACAACAGCGTTAATGTCCATGCTATCAGAGCAACTACCGTTAACTACCATACCATAAAAAGCTAGCCACCGATTTGCACGAACCCTCGGACACTCCGTAAGATGGCAATTTCGATAGAAGACCCCGGTGCCAGACTCGATCGAGTGCCTTCGCTATGTCCAGGCTACATGCCCATGCCTCCCCCTGACTCTCAATGGCTACTGCCCATCGTTGTGTTAGATACACTAGAAGGTTACCAGTCGAGCGACCGTGGCGAAAGCCATATTGACGGTCCAGGACCAGGTCGTGTTCTTCTAGGTATCTTAGAAGCTGTGTGTTGATCAAACGCTCCATCATCTTGGAGAGAAGAGAGGTTATAGCGATAGGCCTGTAATTCGATGGATCTGATCTACTGCCCTTTTTGGGCACCGGGTGCACATTCGCAGTCTTCCATTTTGCCGGCAGACGGAAATTGCCTAGTGTGGTAGGAAAGCGCGAAGAGGCACGTGAGTACAGGACATAACTCAGGAGCACACTGCTTAAGCACCACTGCTGGTATACTGTCTGGCCCACTCGAGTTATTGACGTCTAGACAAAACAACGCCCGCCGGACCTCCCGCTCTGTTATGAAGATTTCCGGCATGGTCTTACTGCACCACGGTATACTATGTGGTACACCGCCTTCATCGTTAATATTAGAGTTTGAGGCAAAGAGACTGCCCAGTTTTTCTCTTTAGCACTATGGGCCAAGTCACCATAGGTCTTTCGCAGTAGTGGTAACGACGACTGGCAAAAGTTCCATCCGGCAGCTTTGGCAAGTGATCAGAAAGCACGACTCCCAGAAGGATAGCTGGCTAGTCGCCCACCTACTCATCAAAGGCAGTCAGTAAGTAGGTATACTACATACCTAATAAAACTAGACTTTTTAAAATGTATGCTTTATTTCAAGTGTAATGACGTTTCTCGCCTCAAGTACCTATCTATTAAATAGATCTTCAAATTTTGATTTACAAAAGATTTTGAATCGCTACGTATTCGGCTTTCTGGACCAGCGCTTATGTTATAACAAATGTTCAGACTGTGATATTACATTGTTATAAGTCCACAAAACCGTATAGGTACCTAACTGTGTGATATGATACCCATGTTATAATGTAAATTAAAAAGCAGCGAATAATTAGGACTTCAGATTAAAAGGTTTATTGGGAAAAGTCCCGAGCACTTCAGACTCGGAAATTCTAAAGAATAGTGTATGTAAGTAAGCTAGGTCTTATCTCTGGAGATTCGTGAAAGTAGGTATAAATATATTTTACTACCGAATTCACGAGTCTGTTGTAGGTACCTTACACCTTAGGTATTTAAACCTGAAAAACTAAATAAATATGATTTTAATTACGAATTACTTAACTACTGAAACTAAACTAATAATTATTATTATTATGTGTGTATTCAAAAGTTTAAACTTTGTGTTTTTATGCAGTTTAGGTACCTAGGTAGACACTTTTTTATCTTAACAGATTTTTTATGCGGTAAGGATTAGACTGCCACATAATACCGCAAAATAAGTGATAGATAATAGGTACAGATTGGTCAGTATCGGCCACTGACCTTTGTTAACAAGCCTTTATTAGGTTTACTAATCTTGAAGGGTGAATTCAACCAAGTCAATGTTATTACCGTATCGACTTGAAACTTTGCAAATCTAGGTATATACAGAAGGTGGATAGTCGAGCTCTTCAGTTGTTACCAGTAAACCCTTCGAGAGGCTCGTTAGATTTGTTTTAACGATTTCAATACATTACGCTTAGCAAGCGAGAGTCTGATGATGCATCCTGGATGTGGATAGAGGGGAACATTTTTAATGGTTACCAGTTACCAGTAAACGTCTCCAGTTTGGGCTCAATTAGTTTGAGTTAACAAGCGTTGGTGACGAAAGCGTATTATTTAGTATTTTTGTAATACATTCGTTTATTTTGTCACCTGATTCCTCATTTAGCATTGGTGTCATAAATATCAAAGTAGGTATCTACCTATTGTGTAAAACAAACTACCTTTAAGTATACCAATCTTGCTTTTGTTTACGATATTTTATGTCACTTTTATCGCCGAAAAATATCACCTCAAATTTACGTTAATACATTAATTAACGAAGTGTATGTGTGTGTACGTAGTGTGTCATACGTCAATTAATAAAATATCAAAAAAAAGTGTTTCGCACTTTTTATACCTACCCGACCGACTACGGCACACGAAACATAAAAATGGCAAAACAGGCGTTATCAAGTGGGTGACACCGGCTATAGCTCATGCCCCCCTGTGTTAGTTTATGAAATAAATAACTAACATGGAATATAATTTTTTTTAATAACTTTTTTTCAAGTTAATGATAGCTACTTATTTCTTGCTTAGAATTCATACTTGACAGCGGTACATTCGCTTTGCAAAAGGACGGACATAAGAACGGTTGGACCTCATATAATAATAATAATTATCCCTGTCTATTGAGGTCCTTCAAACGGTCTGCGTGCATCATTATACATGCTACTTTTGCAAATTTTCTTATAATTTTGATCTTACATAATATTCTATACGGAACCCTTTTAATACCTACCTTCCGACATTCGGTTGGCAACGTCTGATCATATTTTCATACAAACCTAAAATCCTTCTTGCTTCAATCACTGCAAATTTGATGACACCTACTGATTTAATTTATATTTATTATGTAATATATATATATAATGTATGTATTTATGAGTACCTCTGTAAGTATGTATATGTTATTATGGTGTATATACTTGGAATTATTTTATCTATGGTTTTCTTTTTTTTTCGTTTGGACTCTACCTACTGAAATTTAAATCAACCTTTTTTCGGAAATACCCTAAGGTTGGCTGGAAGAAATCGGATTATGCGATAAGTCCACCTTAGTACATAAGTATCAATTTGTTTATTTTACATTAAAATTATAATGTACAATAAGAGTTAAATAATATATCAAACTTAAATGAACCGCAATTTTTCGGTAGTCTATAGTGTCTTATAAATATTTCTAATCAGTAATCTTTTTGTTATTTATACCGTTTGCGAGAATCATATTATGACATGCTGTTTTTGCAAATTTAACAACTAATTTTGATCTTACATAACATTCAATTCGGAACCCTTCTAGTTATCAAACCTAATTAAACCTTATTTTTTTGATGGCTTATAGTGTTGACTAATTTATGGATTACTAGATACCTGTCTATTTATGTCCTATATCCTGTGTGTCCTCACATCACATCACATTTTTGCTTCAACAATTATTTTAATATTGCACGCCTCATAAGCGTAGCGGTGAGGTAGTGCTCTACTCTCGAAATGTCAAAAAACCCAGTCTTTCGAAACTTAAATGACGTTTTTTTTTTTAATATAACACTTACAGGATAATTTACCTATATTATTTCAGCACGTTCAAGTTCATCTCTTATAACTTCTTATTGTAATTTAATTATAACGTAATCCCCACTTGCATTCTTTATTCAATAATTTTTAAATGTTCATGTAAATTACATTTTTAATTTAAATTTCGAATAATTGTTAAGTGTTATAATGATATTACTGTCATTTTGTGTTATAAAAAATAAAACCTTTGTAAGAAAAAAAAAAAACAACCGGCTTCAAAAACATGCACTAAAAAGGTAAAAATAATTACTTATTTCTAAAAATATGATCTGAATTACAGTTTAAGAGTCAAACTAGGAGTCTTCAAAGCTTACGTAAGACCCCGTATGACATACGTATGACAAACGTATGACATACGTATGACATACGCGGCTCTGGCGTCGTAATACCTAGAAGCTCATTTCCCAGCAGAATCTAACCCTTTGCACAATTGTAAGTGCACCTCGCTACGTAAGAAACGACACCATTGCGAAGGGTTTAGAAATCGAACCACTAGAAGAATTTGTGCAGCGGTTAACCGGAAACATGTTCGCACGCGTTGAGAACTCAGCACTTCCACATATAAAAGGACTGGCAGTTCTCCGTGGGCGGCCTCCGGACCGCGCCGAAAAGAAAGAGCGTCCAAAAAAAGGAAAGCCAACAAACCAGATCTAGACTCCGCTCTCTCCACAGGGGAGACAATGAGAAAAAGGAACGCCTAAAACAAAGATAAATGAAAGCCAAAGAAATAACTTACTCTTAGTTTCTAACACAACACCTGCTCGTCTTAACGAGCTGAGATGCAACTTGTGAAATAGGCAAACTGGCCTAGAAACACAGACCCCGCACGCCCTAGGGTAGAGTGAGAAGAAGCCCGGCGACGCCTATTGTCTATTTTATCATGCCATTGCTTCTATGCGCCGCGGCGCCGCCCCCCACCGGTTTCCCCTATCATAAAAAGCTTTCTTAGCAGCGCAAAGTGGACGCGATAATACTTTTGTTTAATGACCGCACCGCAACTTGTGTTAGTCGCTCGTTGGATGTTGGACGATGGACGATGGATGTTGGACGATGGACGTTGGACGATGGAAGATGGGCCACAACCGCGCACGTCTAGCACAAAGACAAGTAAAAATAAACAAGCACACCGCGGAAAAATATTTTTAATTTAATTTAAATTTATAAATCTCTCCACAAATTAAACAGATGGATAATTTTGTTGACATACCCTATTGTGTCGGCTGTAATAAATAAAATGCGTTTCTGAAGCCCTTTCTTAGGGTTTCGTACCCAAAGGGTAAAAAACGGGACCCTATTACTAAGACTCCGCTGTCCATCTCATGAACCGTGATAGACCGTTTAAATTTTCACAGAAGATGTATTTCTGTTACCCCTATAACAAAAAAACTAAACGACGGATTGAAATAAATATTTAAGGGGGCTCCCATACAACAAACGTGATTTTTTTTGCTCGTTTTTGCTCGATATTGATAACGGCAACAGGTAGACGCTTTAATTCACAGAATATTTAGTTATATATTCGCTTTAAAAATAAATAATTAAATTAAAATAAAACAAATATTTAAGGGGGGGGGGGGGGGGAATTCATCGAACGTGATTTTTTTGCCGTTTCTATAGATAATGGTATGGAACCCTTCGTGCGTGAGTCCGATTCGCACTTGGCCGATTTTTTATTTTATCATCTTAGATGTTGAGGGGGAACAATTTTTTTGACTTCGTATAGCTTCCATTATTCAAATAATTTATTTTCCTCTCCCCCTTACTGTAAATTACTTAAAGAACTTTGACTACCTAAATATTATAAGTAAATAAGTAGAGCTAAACTATAGATTAATAATTGTTAATCAACACAATTTAAAATTTGTTCAAAGTGCTATTTTTCTGTGACAGAGAGCAACGGTCCGTCGCTGGGTACAAAGAGAAGAGAGAAGAGAGAAGAGAGTAAAGGAACTATTGAAGACCGACCGCGGCCACATCCTAGCTGAGGCCGACGGTCATTACTGCGAAACGAGTGGACTGCGAAATGATAGCAGTCTATGATCAGGCGCCATTTACACCGACGAGGTAATTTGCGGACGAGTACGATTGCACTCGGCAAGCCATAAGAAATGCCCTACATCGCGCCGGAGTTCACCACAGACGAAAAGCTAAAAGATAATTTTAACAAACGAACAGAGACAAGCAAGAGTAAGATTTACAAGAGAATTCAGAGAATGATTTTTTTACAGCAATATTTTCTGAGGATAAGTCTTTAAATCGATTGAAAATGGTCTTCGAAACGTATGGCGAATCAACAATACCAGATACTCGTACCACCCCCGAAACGTTCGTGCCAATAATGAATCTAGTCGTATTATAGTAAATATGTGGGGTTAATTGATAGGTGGCTGTGGTCCAGGCGAATTAGTGTATATTGACGGGAGGGCAACTGGTCAGTCTTATATGGAGGTTCTACGAGTCTGGTTCCTACAGTGCGCACTGATTATACGGCGGAAGATTATTATTTTTAAGATAACTGCCCGATACCCCGTGTGCTTGTGGTTCAAAAATGTTTGGCCCTCCCGATCCCCAGACCTAAACCCAATAGAAAATTTATGAGCAATAATGGTTCAAAGGTGGAATTTTAGAAGAGAAAGAACAAAAAAATTATCTTTGGACCACTACGATGAAGTCTGGTAGTCTATTCGGGACATAAATGAAATGAAATCCTGGTCAGTTCTATGAGAAACCGGTGTGACGGAGTTAGAGACGCGGATGGAATTTCTACAAAATATTAATAGGTACTAATCCTAACTTTAATATACAAAATGTAAGGTAAATGGTGTATGCAGCCGGAAGTGGTAGATACGGGTTGGTTTGTAAATGTTCGGAAAAATATCCTGAAATCGGAAAATGTTCAGGTTTCCCAACAATCAGCAAATTTCCTTTTGTACCTAAAACGGTAGAGCGACAGCCCTGAAACAGCTGATTTCATTCATAATTATGATGAAATCAGCTGTAAATTACTATGACCGTTGACCCCAAAATACCAGTCGTAAGAATGAAAATACAGATAGATGGTTCTAATCACTTTATTTCTACCTACTGTCATTCTGGCGAATCGATAAATCAATTCTGCAATTCTTATTTTATTTTTATCGTATTTATTTTTGGTTTAAAAATGATATTTAGTTTTAAATGAATTTAAATTATTTATTGAAAAACAATTTTAGATTTTAACACATAATTTATGACTAACATAGATAATATGTTACGTTAAATCCAAAAAGTCTGTTCTTATTTTGAAACTATTGACGTTCGACAGTAACTGCAGTGATAACAACTAGGTAGGTACCCATTTCTTAAATTTCAACAATAAGAAAAAGTATGTTGTGTAGGTACCCTAATTTTCGGGGAATTACACTGACCACCTGAGATAGCACCACTTTTGTCTCTTTTATAAATTATGTAGGGTTCTCGAAAATTAATTTACGTATTTTCGTGTACTAACAGAGTATATCTGTTGCTACTCAAGTAATTTATGTGGATTTGCCTGTTTCTATGTGTCCCCACTGCAGGGCACAGACCTTTCTTTATTCACGGATTTTTAGGCTATACATAGTCTACCATGACTTTGTGCCTACGGACGTAGGTATTATCAAATAAATACCTTTTATCAAACATTTAAACAAATATTATTTTGATAGGTGGTTTTTTACCTACTTGCTAATTTTTACTCCTACATAGGTACCTATTATTCAAATAAAGTCGAAAACAAACCAGTTTTTATGTCAGACATGACTATAAAATGCATTTCTTTGCATACATTACAAAGCCTCAGAGTAAAGAAAGAACATACATACAAACCTTATCAGTGCGAAATATCACCAAAATCATCAACAACTAAACTTTACGTACTAGGGCTGTATATAAACAAGAGCTGGTATTTTCAAATAGAGTCAAGTAAGGTCAAATAAAGCGAAAACGGTACCCTAATTTTCGGGGAGTCACCTTTCTATGCGAATGTCACCAGCCCAAAAAAATATTTTTTATTAAGTAGGTAAGTCATTGTGTTATGTGTAAAGGCACAGAATAATTAAAAGTAAAAGGTACTGTACTTTTTTAAGTAGGTATAAATAGTTGTTTTTTTAAAGTACCTGAATTGGTAAGTAGGTAAGTAGATTTCTAGATTTTTTTGAGTCCATCACAGGAAATGGATTAAAACTTTATCATTTACTTTAACTTTTACACAACTAACCTTTACCGACTTAAGCGAAGAATAAGCAAGCAACCAAAAAACTAGGTAGTAGGAAGTCTATTTAAGCGTGCTCACATATCAATACAATAACCCATTAAAAAATAGTTTAGTTTCAAAATATTAACATTGTAATGTAATTACTTACTTACAATTTATTTTATGTTTTTTTTTTTTATTTTGTGTAATTTTTTTTGTAGCATGTCTTTTCCATTTTTGTTGATTTTGGAAAATCGGCATATAATGCTCGATTCGCAGCGCTAATTAAAAACTTCGTTCATGAAACTTAACAGTTAATGGCATCTAACGCTTAAGCAAAAATCAGTAGGTACTTATGTATTTATTAGTGGTCCCTAAGAAATATCCTTAAATTATTAGGTAAATAAACGAAATACCTACTAATCGTTTATTGTTATTAGACTTAATTAAGTATTTAAAATTCCAGGGGAATTCTTTACTCGATGGAATAGGTATTTTTAAATCAATGTATGTAGTGCAAAGTATGGCAACACCTATTTAGCCCGGGGCGGCGCTACAGATCTCTGAAAATGCCGATAATCGAATTAAATGAGGTCAGTAGTGTTTTTATATCTTTAGCGTACATGTCGAGTGTCAAGTTCAGTGATATGATTTCGATTAGGTATTTTACATTCCTACAACAAACTACAGTGATTTTGTGTTTTACAACATACATGTGCGTCAGCAAGAGCGGTAAGTCCCAGCATATCCCAAGATTACGCTGTTTGCATTTAGACTTCACGAAACTGGAAGCTTTCACAAACGTGATAGCGATTCCTACTACCAGAAGTCGACGCGGTGGCTTAGTCCTTGAAGTCAACCACTGAAGAGTATGGGAGACGTCGACAGTGATGGACATCAGACGTAGCAATTGGTGCATAGTGACTGTGGATACTGTGCTTTTGTGATCGTCATGAAAATCGTCGTGTGTGGACAGATGCGTAAGCCTGTAAATAGATTAGTTTTAACACCTAAATAAAATAAAACATCGTATGGGGTATCGTTTAGCTTTAAAGTACTAATTTTTGTTAGAGTCAAGGGACCCCTCTGCCAGCGAAAGTATAGTATTTGGAACTGTAAAAAAAATACGGTGGTAGTGCATATAATGTATTTAAAAGGAAAACTATCACGGGTAAGTACACTTTACTGGCTAACGAGTAATAGTCGACCAAGTTATAAAATGTACTTGGAAAAGTGAAATTTTCGTACAAATTCCATTAAAAGCCAAAAAATACATCTGTAAAACAGGTATAAAATATATTAGTAAATGAACGATGTATACTAATTTTATACTAATTTTATAAAGACGAAAGATTTGATTGTTTGTTTGTTTGTTTGTTTGTATTGAATAGGCTTCGAAACTACAGGGCCGATTTGAAAAATTCTTTTACCTTTAGAAGCCGAAATTATCCCTGATGAACATAGGCTACTTTTTACCACGGGAAAATGCTTAATTCCTACGGGAAAACGGGTAATAGGACAACGGGTAGTAAGAATTATCATTCCGTACTTATCTTTTTCACATAACTTCTAAACGGCTGAACCGATTGGATTGAAATTTTATATGGGTATTATTTTTTTCGATGGTTTCCTGGATGATTTAGAAAAACAATTGGACCCGGTAGGTGGTGCTGCTGTCGGTATGTCAACTTCTGAACGGCTTGACCGATTGGGTTGAAATTTTGTTTGTGTATTTCCATGGTTTCACAAACACGAATGTATTATGCCATTAAGGAGGAAATATATGATTGTTTGTTTTTTTTATAACTGAGGAGTTGGCGTAAGAACCTACGCCGATAACGAAATATAACGCGGGCGAAGCCGCTGGCAGAAGCTAGTAGAAAAATAAAATAACATTCTAAAGACTATTCGTCTTAAATTGATAACAATAGTTACGTTCAAATGACGCATTGGACTAGACGGCGCG
The DNA here is from genome assembly GCA_946406115.1 of Apoda limacodes. Taxonomy (NCBI): domain Eukaryota; kingdom Metazoa; phylum Arthropoda; class Insecta; order Lepidoptera; family Limacodidae; genus Apoda; species Apoda limacodes. Next base: position 289,784 of record OX291552.1, read on the forward strand.
CTTGGCGTGAATTGAATCGAGCGTGCCACAGGCAGCTGCGCTCCTATTTAATGGTACGGAACCCTTCGTGCGCAAGTCCGACTCCGACTTGGCCGATTTTTAAATACCTACCATTTGAGTATATTTGTTAGTATTCTTGTTTCTTATCGGATTTTTCCGACGAAGAAACACAAACCGAAACCGAAATTTCCTTATGTATTCGTTGTAACATTTTTGACTTTCCACCTACGAGTATGAAGAAGAAAAAATGTGCTGTGTTATTACAATGTTCTGTCTGCTTTAAGAACTTATTTTTTTCGATTGCTTCCATACGACTATGCGAAAGCGATGCGCGTCCTTGCTACGCAGAGTTCGTGCCGGCTCCAATTCTGTCCTGAATATGATCGCTAAGAGATTAGACTGTCCTTTCCTTAGGCATTGCTGTAACAGACATGTGGCGGTGCCAAACCCGGAAAGGAAGTACTAAATGACTGCATATATATGTATGTATTATTTAAATTGATTTTACTTTATATGTTCTGAAATTTTTATTTTTTGTTTGATTAGATTAATTTATTTAATTACGTGTTATTTATTTATTACTAACTAGCTTATTACCGCAACTTCGTCTGCGTAAACTTTTTTTAAAAAAACAGCTTTTGACTCTTTACTGTTTTACATACAATAACATCGGAATTGTTTTTAAAAACGGTGAATCTCGTGAATCTTAATTTTCAACGTCTAAGCCAAGTTTTAGCCATTTCCATGCAAACTGTCAATCCATATTTTACCCCCTTAGGGGATGAATTTCCAAAAATCCCTTCTTAGTGCACACTTACGTCCTTTAAGGAACGTTTGTGCAAAATACAATGCCAATTCTAGACACAGCGGTTTCAGCTGTTCATTGATCGATTAGTCAGTCAGCCAGTCAATTTCTTTTTTTATATAAATACAGCTGAACCGGCGAACGTTGTTTCTTTTTTTAAAACAACCTAATAGGGTTGTACTAATACAGAAACCTTCCCAGGCGTGTGCATAACAACTTACCAAAATATCATTAAAATTGGTTTACCCTTATTGCGCGAGTCCGACTCGCACTTGACCATTTTTTCTTTCTCAGAGACATTCCCCGGCGTGTGCCTAAAAACTTACGAAAATTTCATTACAATCGGTTTACCCTTATTACGTGAGTCCGACTCGCACTTAACCCTATCTCACTCGCACTTGACCATTTTTTCTTTCTCAGAAACATTCCCCGGCGTGTGCATAACAACTTACCAAAATATAATTAAAATCGGTTTACCATTATTACGCGAGTTCGACTCGCACTTGACCCTTTTTTTCTTTCTCAGATACATTCCCCGGCGTGTGTATAAGCACTTACCAAAATTTCATTACAATCGGTTTACCCTTATTGCGTGAATCCGACTGGCACTTCACTCTTTCAGTATAACCTTATCTTGTCGGATGCCTACGTCATACATACAAAGAACACACCCTTCAAGTTTCAGGTCTCTACGATAAAAAAAGTAAGTTCAACCTTTTTTGAATAAAATCGGATTGAGATTTGAAACTTGTGTTAAAATAAAATGTAATTTAAATCAAAAGCACTTAGGAGTATTGATGTCAAGTTCGAAGCAAATAACCGCCAAATAACTTTCTACCCCTTTTTAACCCCGCTAGGGGATGAATTTCAATAAAATACGAAACACGTCTTCCATCAATGCTGTTAAAAAAGATTTATGCAGAATCTTAAGTAGATTGTATAGACTTTTTAAATACCACTAAGGTGGCAAACAAGCTCACGGTCCGCCTGATGGTAAGCGGTCACCGTAGCCTATGGACGCTTGCAACACCAGGGGCATCCCTTGCTCGTTGCCGACCCTTCAGAAATCTAATAACTTCTTTCTTGAAGAACTCCATACTGTAGTCCTTGCAGAAAACCTTGGCAGGGAGCTCATTCCACAACTTAAGCGTTCGCGGGAGGAAGTATAGTGTGAGAACGAATTGTGGGCATCATTTCGAACAATTCCTCAGAACACAACCCATTGTACAAGCAGTAGAACACACACAGAGAGGCAAAGTCTCTCCTCAGACTTAAGAGCTCGACACCGCAAGTGAGTTTGGAACGTCGACAATTCTCACAGCCTGTCGTTGAACCGAATAAAAAAAGGGCCAAGAAGGTATCCGGGTGCCCAGAGATGGCAGCAGTACTCCATATCCACCTTTGTCCCGACGTGAAGTACTGCTTCGCTCTGCTCTTGAGTACACAAAGTTTTTTGGACGCCAGCTTTACCTTGTCTTGTAAATGATCTCGGAACTGAACATCGCTGGAGATGTCGACACCAAGGATCCCAATGCTCTTGGAGATGAAGAGGGGAGTGTTCTGGAATTGTGGGACTACAGTGAATGGAGTTTTCTTAGCGGTGAACGCGCACGCTTGTGTCTTTGTAGGGTTGAATCGGACCAAGTTTACCCCAGTCAGAGACCTTGGACAGTGTGGTCTCGATTTGAGACACTAGTTCTCCGCGGTTTTCCTCCACAACGGAACGAGGGATGTTTGCACGACCCGTGTAACTTCAATAGAAGACCCAGGTGCCTGACCCGATCGCACGCCTTCGCTATGTCCAGGCTACATGCCAATGCCTCCCCCTGACTCTCAATGGCTAGTGCCCATCGGTGCGTGAGATACACTAGAAGGTCACCAGTCGTGCGACAGTGGCGAAAGCCATATTGACGGTCACTGACCAAGTCGTGTACTTCTAGGTATCTTAGAAGCTGTGTGATGATCACACGCTCCATCACCTTGGAGAGGAGAGAGGTAATAGTGATAGGCCTGTAAGTCGATGGATCTGATCTATCGCCCTTTTTAAGCACCGGGTGCACATTCGCAGTCTTCCATAAAGACGGAAATTGCCTAGTGTGGTAGGAAAGCGCGAAGAGGCGCGTGAGTACAGGACATAACTCAGGAGCACACTGCTTAAGCACCACTGCTGGTATACCGTCTGGCCCACTCGACTTATGAACGTCTAGAGAAAGCAACGCCCGCCGGACCTCCCGCTGTGTTAAGGAGATTTCCGGCATGGTCTTACCGCACCACGGTATAGTAGGTGGTACAGCGCCTTCATCGTTCATGTTCGAGTTCGAGGCAAAGAGACTGCCCAGTAGATCGGCTTTCTCATGAGCACTATGGGCCAAGTGACTATCGGCCTTTCGCAGTGGTGGTAACGACGACTGGCAATATGGGTGTCTTGTTTACCTGAAATAAATGAATTTATTATTATTATATTTATTATTTTTATTTAGCACAACACTGCCTACCTCCTTGAGGTCTAGGCTGCTGTCTAGGCAACTGCATCGGTGGTGGCCTAGTGCTAGTGTACGAGGTGGAGGGCTCGGAGAGAGCGAGGATATCCGCTCGACGACACTCCTGCTCCAAAAAATCCACCAAATTTGTAAATTTGGGGAAGGGGGTGTCGGAGTCCCTCCGTAGGAGCACTAAAACCGTCTCCTCACGTCCTCTGGCAACTTTCCTAAAACTATGTGGAGGAGAAGAAACTTCCACTGGCAGGCCCAAAGCCTTTAAGGCGTTGTACGCGACTAATAGAACGTTAAGAAATCCAATCCGTAGGTCCTTAACGTCCTGAACCCGTGGTAGCTTCAAAATGGCGGAGAGGTGTGCGTCTGCCAATTGCCGCACATTCTGGTAACGCTTATCCAGCAATTTCCGCGCCACCGTATTGCGTCGACTAACGCTGGATAAGGCCACTCGGTTCCCCATCCCACGAGGCCAAGAGGTATGCCAGCATTTGGGCCGGAGTTAGGTCGGAGCGGGCGTCGACCAGGCTGACAAACATATTTCGGATCGAGGTCCACTAACTAACCGTTCCTGCAAACCTGGGAAAATCCAACATCAGCAGCCTACTCAGTAGTGCCGACGTTCCCAGGCTTGGTCACTTAATCTACATTATGATTAGTTTGACAATTTCTAAGGAGTGATCATAGAATGATGAAGTTCATTCTTTGCAAGTGGCGGCGCTGCCTATAGTTAGCCGCTGTTAGCCCCTAAACGGTTTGGCGAAATAACGTTCATTGTTTATATATATTTTTAACCACGCAATGTTTTGAAAGGGCCGGAGCGTGGACACGCGTGTCTGGTAAGGACCGGAGCGTGGACACGCGTGTCTGGTAAGCACACAGAAGTGATTTATGTTTTAAATCTCACAAGTATGTTTTTATTTTTCATGTTATATCAGAGTTTGAGGCTGATTATTATTAAAGCAGTGATTGTCATAGAATTATTTTTTTAACGATACAAACAGAATTCAGTTGGTATCGGTATCTTTTAAGAAATTAAGAATTAATATCCTAGTTTTATTATTTTAAAGTCTAGTTTTTTTCCTCATGTTAAAAAATAGACACTGATGACTTTTTTAACAATTTTTTTGTGATAAAAAAACATTGTAATTTGTTTCTCTGTTGTTTTTATGATTACTTTATAGTTAATACGTCGTTTTATTTTATTTTTTAATAACAATCACGATTCGTTTTAAAATTTTGTGTTTATATATATATTTAGTTAATATAATCAGCCTTGTATTTTGTAAAATTACAATATAAACTATAAATTCTATTTTTGTGTGTTTTATTTCAATAAAAACCTTAAAGCGTGGATTATTTGTAATCGTCTAGTAGTTTACCCTACGTACGTACGATCAATTAATACCTACAGTATGGATACAAAAAAAAAAAAATTTTGTGTGACAGGGACAGGGTTCAACTGTGAGTTTTGCAAATCTGAAAAACCAGCCAAGTGCGAGTCGGACGCTGCACCTAGGGCACCACAAAATGCACGAGCCCGACTCGTTCATTTTTGTTATAGGGAGGCTGACCGTGTCCTCTCGGTAATTTGCTGCTACGGTTTGTGAACAGCGTCTTGGCCTGTCCTCTGTGTAATTTGTTGCTACGGTTTTTTAAAGTTCATTCTGTAATTTTTTGCAACGGTTTGTTAAAGAGCGCCTCGCCCTGTCCTATCGGTAATTTGTTGCTACGGTTTGTGAAAGGGCGACTTGGCCTGTCCTCTCTGTAGTTTGTTGCTACGGTTCTGTAAAGTGCGGTTCGCCCTTTTCATTCTGCAATTTGTTTCTACGGCGTGCCCTATTCTATCTGGAATTCTTTGCTATGGTTTGTTAAAGGGAGGCTGACCCTGTCCTCTCGATGATTTGTTGCTACGGTTTGTAGCCGCCCTTTAACAAAACGTAGCAACAAATTACAGACTGGACAGGGCGAGCAACCCTTTAACAAACCGTAGAAACACATTACAGACAGGACAAGGCAGGCTGCCCTTTGACAAACCGTAGCAACAAATCACATTGAGGATAGGGCGAGCCGCCCGTTAACAAACCGTAGCAACAAATTACAAAGAGGATAGGGCACGCCGCCCTTAAGCAAACTGTAGTAACAAATTGCTTGCCCTGTCCTCTCTGTTATTTGTTGCTATGGTTTGTTAAGGGGCGGCGTGCCCTATCCGCTCTGAAATTTGTTGCTACGGTTTGTTTAAGGACTTTTATAGGTGCGCGCACCAGACAGAGAGTTGATTATTATGTCTCTGTCTTAGCAGAAGTCATATAATAATTATAAATAAAGTGTTGTTCCAAAATACAAGTCAATAACTTTATATATAACGGAAAAAACATTCATAATGGTGCCTAAAGACGTAAATGTCAGAAAAAAATGGGTCGGAGTCATGAGAAGGGATAATAATAATAATAATAATAATAAAGAGTAAGGAACTACACTGGCGGTTCTACAACGCCCTTACTGGACCCGATGTAGACCTGCACGCGTCGGTGAACTGGCTACGCTTCGGGTATCTTTTCGGAGAAACCGAAGGTTTTGCCTGTGCAATTGCGGATGAAGTTATCATGACGAATAACTACTGGAAATATATCCTGAAGGACGGTACGGTCGACATTTGTCGGGCATGCCGGCGTCCCGGAGCGTCACTCGGACATATTATTTCTGGTTGTGGTCGTCTTGCTAACAGTGAGTACTTGCATAGGCATAACCTGGTAGCCATAATTATCCACCAACGGCTTGCTCTTTTATACGGTCTTGTGGATTTCGAAGTGCCGTACTATAAGTATACACCTGCGCCAGATCTCGAAAATGGTCGTGCCATGCTCTATTGGGATCGATCTGTCATCACGGATAGGACTATTGTAGCTAATAAGCCTGATGTGTTGATATAGATCAATCGAAGCGACAGGCAGAAACTCGTGAAGGCCGAGAAGGACAAAGCCAGCAAATACCTTGACCTGGCACACCAGGTAACCGCCATATGGGATGTTGATTCGACGATTATTGTCCCGATAGCCGTTTCTGCGAACGGTCTTATAGCGAAGAGTCTCGACCAACACCTTAAGAAACCCTCGCTAGATAGCTGGGTCAAGGGTCAGATACAGAAGACGGTACTCCTGGACACTGCGCGAATAGTAACGAGGTTTCTTTCTCTGTCGCCCTAACCACCGGTAGCTTAGGCCCCGCCCCGCTTTCGGCGGAATCCTAGGTTAGGTTTTTTTTGATAATGTGTTTAAATTTTGTATTTTTATTTTACTTTTGTAATCATTATATAAAAAACCTTACCTAAGAATATAAAGAGTATAATAATAATAATAAAATTCTTTATTGCACTAATTTTGTACATAGGCGAACTTAATGCCTTCAGACATTTTCTACCAGTTAACCATTGGTAATGTAGATATAAATTAGGGCTTGTGCAGTGTTTGTTGTAATAGATCGTAGTAGCTTCAATAATGATTATAGATTAAGTGATAAAAGATAGTATATAAAAAAATAATATCATAAAGTATAATATGTAAATAAGAAGGTGGATAAATTATTTATAATTTTATACATAAACATACATATATGTATATATAATGCATATATATTTAGGCAAAGGTCACTAGAAAGCACTAATACCTGACCTATGTATTTTGGATGTCGATATAGTACCGATGCAGTAAAGCTTTAAAGCTCTCTAGATGGATGAGTTCTATACAAAAACCAAGAGCATATTGCAGTGAAGACTAATTCGACGTAAGTGTTTATTTATTTACATAACTACTAAATAGGTAATACCAAAGATGACTAATACTTATATTTTCTACACTATACCTTCTTTGTGTATCGGGTTAATCTCCAAAAGATAGATAACCGGTCTCCTGGGGTAAGAAATCGGATTTTATCACACAAAAGTGTACCTACTGATGATGATTGGTACCTACAGTAGGTGGGGGGGCGGGGGGGTGGTGTAGTTTAGCGCGCGGCAAAAGGCGGCAAACATATATACACAAAAAAACATACACATTAACACAAAACGTTTTGTTTTCGTTTCATTATTAAAATTAACAAATCAGATATTGACATTGAATGGAATATACATCTCCAAACATTACAAAGAACTCCTTTGAAGCCTAGTTGATAGTGTGGCCGTCTGTTGTACAGAGGGTGTGGGTTCGAACACTGCACTGGACAAACATTTATGTGATAAATATTTGTTTTTGTCTTGATGATGTATTTATGGATGATATGTATGTATTTACAAAAAAGGTATACAAGTATTTGTATCCGTTGTCTGGTTTTCATAATGCAAGTTTTGCAAAAGCTAGATGATTTTTATTAGTGGCGAAAATCTATCGATATGCAATCTATCGATATGCAATCTAGCGATATGCAATCTAGCGATATGCAATCTAGCGATATGCAATCTAGCGATATGCAATCTAGCGATATGCAATCTAGCGATATGCAATCTAGCGATATGCAATTTAGCGATATGCAATATGACAAAATCGTTTTACGTTTTTTTTTATAAATATGCTTATTTCGCTACTGTGTTTTATTTTATCAGTTGCTGATAAAATCTTGTATGCAACTGCACAAAATTTATTAGTTTTTTAGCCGACTTCAAAAAAGGAGGAGGTTTTCAATTCTTCGGAGACTTTTTTTTTATGTATGTTACCCGATATCTCGAAGACGCCTGGACCGATTTTAAAAATTCTTTTTTTATTTAAAAGGTGGTCCCATATTATTATAGTGAATTCAAAACTAAAACTTTTGGAGAAAAAAAATTATTAATGTTAAGTTGGAACTGGTGAAACGCCTTTTATGTTGATGATTGTATAAAACTTTGTTACGAGTATGGATATTTTTAGTGTACAAATAAAAAATGCAATTCGTCACTGAAAAGAAAAAAAAAAAAACTTTTAACAAAAAAACAACCGGCTTCAAAAAGATGCATGAAAAAGGTAAAAATAATAACTAATTTTCCAAAAATCTGATCTATATTACAGTTTGAAGTTGGTGTCTATGTACATAAATGCAACAGTTTATAATACACTTTGCTTGCATGAAGTTTTTTTGCACTCGCGCCATGTAAAAATGTAAAAATTATCTTCATTTCAAAGCAGTGGCATAAATAAGTTTTGCGGGTCACCGGTCAGGCATTTTACCGAAAACTTTTATTGTCTATATCTCGGTCAGTTTTTGTGATTTTGTTATAATTTCAAAAGTTTTATTTACATAAGAATATTTTCAACGCATTAAATTGATACTTCTAAACTGAGTGGATAAGTCTATTGGGTGGGTGAACGCTTAGCGGCACACTTTTTGTTTGTATTTGAAAATTACGTAAATGGTGGCAGCTACGGAACCCTCGGTGCGCGTGTCCGACTCACACTGGCCAGTTTTTACTTCTATACAAATATAGAAATAAAAACCGGCCCAGCACAAGTCTTATGATAGTTTTGGAAATGAGTATTTTTCGTTTGTAACTAAAATTATATCTGTCAAATCCAATACAAACAACGAACGCTATTTAAAATGTAAATGTTTACTTGACGTTTGCGCACGGGCGGGGCACAGGCATGAGCAAGGGGTACGGGGCACGGGGCACGGGGCACGGGCCTTGGGACTGACTACAGTTTGCAGTGAAGTCAGCGCCAGCGGACGTGTGCCGCGTGGGTATGTTGATGTAAGCAGTAGCCGTCCGGCACCGGCGTCCAGCGTGCGGTGAGGAAACATTATAGTTTCTCGGAATCTAAACAAATAACAAAATACAAAAATAGCTATCACATGGATAATGAGTTGAAACATGTCGGCGCTTATGTTAGATCTCGAAACACATCCATCTATGTGATTACATTTTTATTTCAATCGCATTAACACAGAGACCAACGTGGAAACTTCAGCAGTAGTAGCACTTTAGTCTTAGACCCGGAGAGTTTGTTACTTGTTAATCACTCGTTGTCTTAAACACTACAAATGAACGCACTGCCCGTTTTTTGGCAAAGGAATTGACAAAATGAATAAACTTAACAGACGGGCACCACACGAACTGAACGACCACCAGTGCGACGTGCACGACAAATGAATAAACTTAACAGACGGGCACCACACGAACTGAACGACCACCAGTGCGACGTGCACGACAAATGAATAAACTTAACAGACGGGCACCACACGAACTGAACGACCACCAGTGCGACGTGCACGACAAATGAATAAACTTAACAGACGGGCACCACACGAACTGAACGACCACCAGTGCGACGTGCACGACAAATGAATAAACTTAACAGACGGGCACCACACGAACTGAACGACCACCAGTGCGACGTGCACGACAAATGAATAAACTTAACAGACGGGCACCACACGAACTGAACGACCACCAGTGCGACGTGCACGACAAATGAATAAACTTAACAGACGGGCACCACACGAACTGAACGACCACCAGTGCGACGTGCACGACAAATGAATAAACTTAACAGACGGGCACCACACGAACTGAACGACCACCAGTGCGACGTGCACGACAAATGAATAAACTTAACAGACGGGCACCACACGAACTGAACGACCACCAGTGCGACGTGCACGACAAATGAATAAACTTAACAGACGGGCACCACACGAACTGAACGACCACCAGTGCGACGTGCACGACAAATGAATAAACTTAACAGACGGGCACCACACGAACTGAACGACCACCAGTGCGACGTGCACGACAAATGAATAAACTTAACAGACGGGCACCACACGAACTGAACGACCACCAGTGCGACGTGCACGACAAATGAATAAACTTAACAGACGGGCACCACACGAACTGAACGACCACCAGTGCGACGTGCACGACAAATGAATAAACTTAACAGACGGGCACCACACGAACTGAACGACCACCAGTGCGACGTGCACGACAAATGAATAAACTTAACAGACGGGCACCACACGAACTGAACGACCACCAGTGCGACGTGCACGACAAATGAATAAACTTAACAGACGGGCACCACACGAACTGAACGACCACCAGTGCGACGTGCACGACAAATGAATAAACTTAACAGACGGGCACCACACGAACTGAACGACCACCAGTGCGACGTGCACGACAAATGAATAAACTTAACAGACGGGCACCACACGAACTGAACGACCACCAGTGCGACGTGCACGACAAATGAATAAACTTAACAGACGGGCACCACACGAACTGAACGACCACCAGTGCGACGTGCACGACAAATGAATAAACTTAACAGACGGGCACCACACGAACTGAACGACCACCAGTGCGACGTGCACGACAAATGAATAAACTTAACAGACGGGCACCACACGAACTGAACGACCACCAGTGCGACGTGCACGACAAATGAATAAACTTAACAGACGGGCACCACACGAACTGAACGACCACCAGTGCGACGTGCACGACAAATGAATAAACTTAACAGACGGGCACCACACGAACTGAACGACCACCAGTGCGACGTGCACGACAAATGAATAAACTTAACAGACGGGCACCACACGAACTGAACGACCACCAGTGCGACGTGCACGACAAATGAATAAACTTAACAGACGGGCACCACACGAACTGAACGACCACCAGTGCGACGTGCACGACAAATGAATAAACTTAACAGACGGGCACCACACGAACTGAACGACCACCAGTGCGACGTGCACGACAAATGAATAAACTTAACAGACGGGCACCACACGAACTGAACGACCACCAGTGCGACGTGCACGACAAATGAATAAACTTAACAGACGGGCACCACACGAACTGAACGACCACCAGTGCGACGTGCACGACAAATGAATAAACTTAACAGACGGGCACCACACGAACTGAACGACCACCAGTGCGACGTGCACGACAAATGAATAAACTTAACAGACGGGCACCACACGAACTGAACGACCACCAGTGCGACGTGCACGACAAATGAATAAACTTAACAGACGGGCACCACACGAACTGAACGACCACCAGTGCGACGTGCACGACAAATGAATAAACTTAACAGACGGGCACCACACGAACTGAACGACCACCAGTGCGACGTGCACGACAAATGAATAAACTTAACAGACGGGCACCACACGAACTGAACGACCACCAGTGCGACGTGCACGACAAATGAATAAACTTAACAGACGGGCACCACACGAACTGAACGACCACCAGTGCGACGTGCACGACAAATGACCACTTTTAGCAGAAATGCCAAATAAAGCTCACAGATGTATTTCAAAAATAATATAAAACGTTTTTAAAATACCTACCTTATTAGTAGTTTTATAATTACTATGTAAGCATATAAAGTAGAAAGAAAATTTATTAATATGTATAGCAGTAATATTTTCTGTAGCAGTAATATTATTATCTTAATTTAAGTTATATATTTTATAATTCCAGTTCTTTTTATAATTTTGAAGCATGTTTTAAAGCTTGGGGTGGCATTATTTCTATTTGCCTACGGCGCTAAAAACCCTAGGGCCAAGTTTTCTAGTTCATTACCGGTGTCATTGCTAAGATAATAATAATTAAATAGCGCACAATACCCACACGACGGCAATGGAGTGAAAAGTTGACAGTTTGTCGGCAGTAGCTCTCGTGGACAATCAATTTATTGAAATTAATCACATAACTTGTTTACGCATACTATGTTACAAATATAACTTAAACTAAATATCACTTATGTTAATGCTAAATATAACATAATTAAGAGTAAAACAGTAAAAATAACAAAGTAGACATAAGAAAATAATAATAATTTAATAATTAAAACGTAAAATGTATTAAAGTTTATTACCGAGAACAAGACCTTAAAGCTTAAAAATGTTGACAAAACCGTAATACGTAATACCGAAAGTTTTATTGAATTTTTGTTTTGTAAGTATAAGTATGTAGATAATGACAAATGGCGCTACAATGGAGCAACGCTGGGTCGCCCAGATATTTTTGTATTTAAGAGACAAACATACAATAAATCATCAGTCATTCTTTATTATTTCTATTCCAATATAATATATGATAATTATAAAAATAAAACAGTAAAAACTACCGAAAACTGTAAAAAGTTAATAAATACAAAAACTAAAGGTATTGGTAGGTAGGTACTCATACTGTCAGATCACCACTTGTGTTCTAGCGAGGCTGCCTTTAGATGGTTCTTGCTATTGATATTGCTTACTAACTGACTGAACTGAACTCTAGTCTCCACTCTTCTCTTCACAGTCTCTGCCGCTACTGTGCACTATACTTGCTCTGCTCTAGTCTCCACTCTTCTCTTCACAGTCTCTGCCGCTACTGTGCACTATACTTGCTCTGCTCTAGTCTCCACTCTTCTCTTCACAGTCTCTTCCGCTACTGTGCACTATACTTGCTATGCTCTAGTCTCCACTCTTCTCTTCACAGTCTCTGCCGCTACTGTGCACTATACTTGCTCTGCTCTAGTCTCCACTCTTCTCTTCACAGTCTCTGCCGCTACTGTGCACTATACTTGCTCTGCTCTAGTCTCCACTCTTCTCTTCACAGTCTCTGCCGCTACTGTGCACTATACTTGCTCTGCTCTTGTCTCCACTCTTCTCTTCACAGTCTCTGCCGCTACTGTGCACTATACTTGCTCTGCTCTAGTCTCCACTCTTCTCTTCACAGTCTCTGCCGCTACTGTGCACTATACTTGCTCTGCTCTAGTCTCCACTCTTCTCTTCACAGTCTCTGCCGCTACTGTGCACTATACTTGCTCTGCTCTAGTCTCCACTCTTCTCTTCACAGTCTCTGCCGCTACTGTGTACTATACTTGCTCTGCTCTAGTCTCCACTCTTCTCTTCACAGTCTCTGCCGCTACTGTGCACTATACTTGCTCTGCTCTAGTCTCCACTCTTCTCTTCACAGTCTCTGCCGCTACTGTGTACTATACTTGCTCTGCTCTAGTCTCCACTCTTCTCTTCACAGTCTCTGCCGCTACTGTGCACTATACTTGCTCTGCTCTAGTCTCCACTCTTCTCTTCACAGTCTCTGCCGCTACTGTGCACTATACTTGCTCTGCTCTAGTCTCCACTCTTCTCTTCACAGTCTCTGCAGCTACTGTGCACTATACTTGCTCTGCTCTAGTCTCCACTCTTCTCTTCACAGTCTCTGCCGCTACTGTGCACTATACTTGCTCTGCTCTAGTCTCCACTCTTCCGTTCACAGTCTCTGCCGCTACTGTGCACTATACTTGCTTTGCTCTAGTCTCCACTCTTCTCGGCTGCCAAATTACGTACAAATAAGTATAGGTAAGAAACAAATCACGAAGTTAAACTAAAATTTTAATAAATATTGAATAACATAATGACTGGGACCGGATGAGATTATTCCTACAACCAACACGCCCAGGCATGGGGATGAAACTCGTCTTCGAACTTCAGGGTCGACAAACAACAAACACATCTAGACAAGACAAAGTGCACCCCTCCAACCAACTCAACAGGGTTCTGCAATTTGCTAGTTAACAGAAACTACCATACAATACCTAATATATGAATAATCGTGCTGAGCCTGTACTTCAACCTCACACTGCACACTCTGTGTTTGTCATGCTATGCTATATAAATTATCTATAACGGTGTAGGAGTCAACAGAATTTTTTAAAGCATAATCATTGATATAATTCCAGTGACACAACGGTTTCGTAAAAGATTTTCCAAATTTAGTTTCTAGTGTTTTTGTTTCGGTGCGATATTGAGTAACGAACCGAACAAGAAAGCAGCTGACCCATTTTTGATAAAAGTTATTAATTGTTTTTTAAATATATACATTGATCTCGCTTCTTTCACGCTGTTGGGTAGTTTAATAAACAGTTGTACTCCTTTAAAACATATTGTCCGTTTACCGTTTACCTTTTACCATACGCAGTTCTAATGCGCGGTAGCTGATAGTGTTTTTTTGTCTTGTACAATATTTATGTTTCTTTTTACTGAAAAATATTTCTAAATGAATATTTTTGGTGTCTATTTTCTTTATTGTCGCATATATATGTAAAGGTGCTTGATATGGTTTCTGTAAATAGTTTAGAACTAGGAGTTAAGTACTGTAAATAGTTTAGAACTAGGAGTTAAGTACTGTAAATAGTTTAGAACTAGGAGTTAAGTACTGTAAATAGTTTAGAACTAGGAGTTAAGTACTGTAAATAGTTTAGAACTAGGAGTTAAGTACTGTAAATAGTTTAGAACTAGGAGTTAAGTACTGTAAATAGTTTAGAACTAGGAGTTAAGTACTGTAAATAGTTTAGAACTAGGAGTTAAGTACTGTAAATAGTTTAGAACTAGGAGTTAAGTACTGTAAATAGTTTAGAACTAGGAGTTAAGTACTGTAAATAGTTTAGAACTAGGAGTTAAGTACTGTAAATAGTTTAGAACTAGGAGTTAAGTACTGTAAATAGTTTAGAACTAGGAGTTAAGTACTGTAAATAGTTTAGAACTAGGAGTTAAGTACTGTAAATAGTTTAGAACTAGGAGTTAAGTACTGTAAATAGTTTAGAACTAGGAGTTAAGTACTGTAAATAGTTTAGAACTAGGAGTTAAGTACTGGTAGCTAAAAAGAACCTTTATTATTTTATTTTGTACCCTTTGAAGATTATTAACAATAGTTTGATAAATCTCTATTAGATAATCTAGATGCGCCTTAACAAGAGAATTATAGATGATTAATCTTGCAATTTTAGGTAGACATCTAACAATATCCCGTGGAGTCCCCACGAGAGCCGTTATTTTAGATTTTATTTCGTTTATATGCAGTTCTCATGTCAGTTTACTATCTAATATTAATCCTAGATGCATATATATTACTTTTTTTTATAAATAAATACACCCAGACTCAAGACAAACACATTTTTTTTTTATCACATTAATGTTTGTCCAATGCGGGAATCGAACCCACGCCGCACAGCAGTCGGCCACACTACCAACTAGGCTGCGAGGGATATCTTGTATATTATTTATGTAAATAAGAAAAAGGACAGGCCCCAGGATAGAACCCTGTGGTACGCCACAATTAATTAATCCAGGCCTACCCTTATCTTCTATTTTTACAATTTGGTATCTACTTTCAAGATATGATTTTAAAATGTTGTGTGCTGTGGCATTCAGTTTTTTTAAGCAAAATATCATGACTAAACGTGTCAATAGCCTTTTTTAGGTCTATAAATAAGCCGAGCGACAAGTTTTTATTGTCAATGTTGCTTTTAATTTTAGTAACAAGGTTTATCGTTGCCGAAAGAGTGTTTGGTTTCGACCGAAGCCCGTATCGACGATTTGAATGAAAGACGATTTTGGTAAGGTAGTCATTTATACGTTTATGTATTACCTTCCCAAATATTTTGGATACAACTGGTAGAACTGAAATGGGACGGTAATTTCCCGGTTCAGTTTTGTCACCTGTAGCGCAAGCACGAATCACTATCGAAAAAGTATTCGTAACGTAATCGTAAGCAATTTGTATGCAGTTTGGACAGCGACTCTACCGGACGTAAATGTAACTAGTTATGGAAGCACGAAGCACTGTCGAAGCGCAATCGTATAGCTGCGTGACGTCACACGTGGTGTTTATATAGCTCGAAGGCTGATTATCGAGAATGGACGACGTTTCTTCACTGTGATTTTGTCGGTGAGAAAAGTTGCGTTAAGCTTTAAATCCCACAAAAAAAATATTTTCAAAGGTTTTTTTACCAACATATGGTTTATTTATATAAATTATTATTTATTTTAACTATTACTACATTATTTTCTTTTAAACCGGCCAAGTGCGAGTCGGACTACATTAGTACAATATTATCTATTAAAACGGAAAAAAAATCACGTTTGTTGTATTGGAGCCCCCCTTAAATATTTATTTTATTTTAGTTTAATTATTTTTTTTAAAGTGAATATATTCTGTGAATATTTTAAGCGTCTACATTGCCGTTATCAATATCGAGCAAAAAAAATCCCGTTTGTTGTATGGGAGCCCCCTTAAATATTTATTTTATTCTGTTTTTAGTATTTTATGTTATGTTAGCGACAACAGATGATGTACATTTGTAAAAATTTCTACTATCTAACTATTACGGTTCATGGGGTACAGCCTGGTGACAGACGGACAGACGGAACCCAAGTTGCAATGACTAGCCTTAGAAAGGAATTGTAGATATCTTGAAGACAAATTATCGAATCCGGGCTTTTGTCTTGGCTAAAACTAATTTGTCCCTCAGGATATCCTCTAGATACACTCCAAGACAATGAAAAGTAAAAATGGGCACAGATTTAAAGAGAATATTAGGAGTCACTTCATACTATTTTGTAGATAAACTTCAGTCGCATTTAGGAGAGACTAGTATTAACAAATTCTTAAGACAGACTTCAAGATATCCTGAAGGTTGACTTCATCCATAGCAACAGTTTTCAAGATATCTACAATACTTAGTTAAGGCTTAGAAAGGGCATTAGTCCAGATTCAAAGCAGGCTTACAGAAATAAAATTGAATATTTGTTTGCTTTTATGAAGTTATTGTTAAGAAAAATAATAGTGAACTTAGTACATATTTGATTCCATAAAAGATTATTTCTAATGTGGAGAACAAATTTGTATTTTATTTATTGTTATCAAAAACAGGATGAATTATGTTGTTTGACTGTAGATTTTGACAGATAATGTTACAAAACAGACAGGCCCTATAAATTCCGCCAAATAAATATAAAAAACCAATTAAAAAACCCTGAAATTTAAAGTTGTAAATGTTAAATTTGCTATTAAATAAATTGAAACCACTTAATTTTTATTTTTTATGTTATTTATATAATTTAAAAGTCTATTATGATAATTTTAGTACCGTCTAAGCAATTTTGTTGGTTTTAAAAATCGGCATAATATTTCATTATCAGTATCATAAATGATGTAAAATGGCGTTAAATCATAATTCTCCTAACGAAGTAAGACTTCGGACAATATAGAATTTTTAAGGTTAGTTCAGAAAAAGTTAAAGCAAACAAGAATTTATGTATGATTATTTAAGAAGATATCCTAAAGTTGACCTTAAAATAGATTTGATCTATTACTACTTAAGACAATTAAGGTTATATACACTATTTTTTTTTATTTACTTAATACTAAATTGCCGTAAATTTTATTATAATTGTATTGTTTGTGCCAGAAAGGTTTATGCAACAAGTAAGTTTACAAAAGTTGAATAAACTACTACGTAGTGAACTAAAAATACGTTGTAAGCACGGTACGTATGTACCTATTTTTAACCTGCGTATAGGTAAATAATTTTATGAAATAACTTGGCAAGTAAATATGTAGGTAGGTATCGTGTTGTGCCTGTCTTTCTCTTAAAACTTTAGCATATTATAACATCAGAATGGGGACATATATATTAAATAGGACATTAATTTGCGAAGGTACCTGACTGTTCGCTAAAATTCGCCCCTCGAATTTGCTCGCATATATTTTCTTATTTTCCTTTATACCTATATTATAAATAAATAAATTCCCTACACCCGACTACCGACCGTACGTTATATATAACTGACATAATTCTACGGGACCCAATGTACAAGACTACATGACCATACCGACACCGACACCTACGATGAAAGGGTACCCAAGGCCGCCAGGCGCCTTGCAAGCCGCCCGCTGCATCGACAGACAGTTGTACCAAGCTAGCCGTCACGAACGCACCGCGCGCACTGAAGCGCCCCCCGCCCCGCTTGCCGAAGACGCACCGCGACACCGCGTGTGTTATTATAATACAGACCATATAAAATTATAGAAGAACCATAGCCGAATAAATACCGATACCGCAATACGATGTACTATTTACTTGTGTGTTAGCTCCAGCATCAAGACCTATCTCCGAAACAGAACCGACACATCCAACCGCCATCCGCTACAGCAACCGCTGCACCTCTCTCTCCGCATCCTATCTGCGCGCATTTGAATTGAATTGACGCCCGATTCCGCGCACATTTTTGGAGGTCCCACCGAGATCGTGGGATCGTCCTGGAAGAGAAGCCAAGAGGGCCACCATCACTGGACCATCCGCATCCGCATCCGCATCTGCTATCCGACTACGTGCTCATCAGCAGCACCCGCTCCCTAAAGGCCACGCCGTTGCCGCCAAACTACGCCGCCGCCGAGACCACACGGCCCCGCAAAACCACGCCGTTGCCGCCGAAATCACGCGGTCCGCAAAACCACGCCGCTGATACCACGCGGCCCCGCCAAACCACGCCGCTGCCGCCGAACCCACGTGGTCCCACTAAACCACGCCATTGCCGCCGAAACCACGCGGCCCCCCAAACCGTTGCCGCCGAAACTACGCCGCCGTTGCCGCCGAAACCACGCGGTCCCGCCACACCACGTTGCCGCCGATAAAACCACGAGGCGTCCCGCTAAGGTCACGCCGACACCGCACGTCGCTTTCAAGCGCGACAGCCGCTGAGCCGCTGAGTCGCTGAACGCTGTGAGGCATAGCGACAGAAACCCGACCGCTGATTACGCTGAATCGACTAACTGGACGCTACGACCGTAACGGTAACATTGACGTACTTACCTACCCCCCGTTTTATTTTATTCCGCTCAATTAACTTTTATCCGAGTTATCTATATTTATTCATTCATATTATTTGTTTGTCCATAATTTAACTTTTTAAAATGTTGAAGTGCGTAGCCACGTTTAACATAAGACACGATCTTCTAAGTGAAGTCCGTGACGAGATCCGAGCCGCCAAAACCGCAACCGCGATAGCCTTTGCGGAAAGGATTTTCTTTAGGCATTTTACCAAATTAGAGGCCGCCTACACGGACCTGATTTGTAATCTCGGGGATACCGACCTCGGCATCTACCGTACCCGGTTTTCAAACATGCATAGTTTCATGTTGGATATGGAGATAAGGAATGCGATGCATTCAAATGAAGTTGTCCTGAAACCCACCGACCAAATTACGGTTTCCGTCGAACCTGTCCGTCCTACCGACCCATCTCCGCTATCGCCGACCGAGACTCCTCCTCCGCGAGACCACGAGCATATCGCGCATATAGCACCACCGTTGTCCGACGATAAACCGAAGACAACCGATCCCGTCAGTCTTACTGAACCCGTATCTGATCGTCTGTCCGTCACGCCGATTCGTCACCCGTCAGATTTGTACCGCCCGTCAGCAGCACGAATGCAGCCAAAGCGCGGTTGCAACTTTTGCAACTCAACGTTGCACACATTACGTGGGTGCAACCAGTACTCCGATTTAAATCCCGCTCGACACCCCGATCTAGTCCGACAAGCCGCACCGAGCTGTACTTACACAGCATACCGAACCGTTCCGTCCGCAGTACGCTCGCAACAAACGAGCTGTTGCAACCATTGCGACTCCGCGTTGCACATGCCCCCCGGCTCCAAGCAATTAGCTATGACTATGAGTACCACGCAACGCCCCTCGTGGGCTCCGATAGCCGAAATTTATAAATGGTGTTCTTCAAAACACCGAACTCGCCAAACTCACCGCAGTTTAATTATATCGCAGTACCCGTCTGCGTGGAGGTCCCACACCAAAAATAGGTCTGATCCGCGAGCTAGCACTCATCACCACATACATCACCGCGTACATCACCGCGTACATCACAGCGTACGTCACCGCGCACGTTACCGCGTGAAGGACGTGTCACATTCGCGCCTCAGCCCATCGACCGTGAGAGGGAGAGGACCCGTCACCGCAAACGGAACCGCGTACGTACTCAGATTTATTCACAACGTTGAATCAAAACATGAACACCGTGTTCGTTTAAAATACCTAACTGTGGCTGAAACACGCGCCGCTAAAAATTTTTTTGTTAATATGTACAACCTACCGCCTTTGTCTCCGAGATACCACTTACACAAAGGGGTAAAGCCGTCCGCACATCGTTACAAAAACTCGATTTATTTATCGATACCGATAACATTATCCGCGTAGGAGGTCGCCTCAAACAATCACTGTTGTCTTATGATACCCGACACCCGATGCTTTTACCTAAGGAGCACCGGTTTACATACGTACTCATCGAACACTGTCATGCCGCACCTAATGCTTTAATTGCTGTCCTAAGACAGGAATTTTGGATCATTTCTATACGACGTCAAGTGTCTAGAGTATTGCATCGTTGTGTTACATGCCACCGCTTTAGTGCTATTTCACAGCCACCGCTAATGAGCGATTTGCCCATTGATCGCGTGCAAGTATCACGTGTCTTTGCTGGTACCGCGACCGACTTTGCAGGTCCCTACCTTGTAAAGTCAAGCTTACTCCGCTCCGCTTACTCCGCTCCGCTCGCTCCGTTACGGCATATTTATGTGTTTTTTGTTTGTCTTGCCATTAAGGCAGTGCATTTGGAGGCCGTCGCAAGCCTATCCGTAGACGCTTTTATTGCCGCTTTCACCCGCTTTGTAAGTCGCCGTGGACTACCCGCTTTAATGCGTTCCGATCGAGGAACTAAATAACGCTAATAAATATTTAACCGAAGTTAATAAGTTCTTACTGGACAATGAAGCCGTGCTTTATGACGAGTTCCGTAAACGTAACGTCCAGTGGAAGTTTAATCCGCCTGAGCCGATACGAAAACCTCTGCTTGTCCCGTTATCAAAGCCTTCAGCAAATAACTCTAGCCTGCTGGCACCGATGGCTAATCCCGAACAGCAACCTAAACTAAACCGCTTCACCCCGCGCCGCTCAATCACCGCTCCATTTACATTTTTTGTTTTATTTACTTTAGGTATAAGTCACAATTTAGTTTTGATTAAGTTTTTGATTTTCATTATCCTTTATCAAGTTATGTAGTTGTAAGCCGCGTTTTTTAACCGCTCGCATGCATTGCTCATGTCTCTCCGTCTTTACAGATAATATTTAAAATCTTTTATTATTTTTTACTGTCTAATAAGTTTTTATTATTTTTTTTGTTTAATATTTGATGCATATAAACATCAAACTATCTAGTTATACTCCGCGATCTCAACCGCCCGCATAAACCGTTAATTAACATGTGAAACCCCCGACTTTGCCGCTTTGATATTAAAACCTTCCGATTAAGTTTTTACTTCATTTTTTGATTTGATTTATAACATCAATCAACCGTACCGATTACGTACTCAAATCCGTAAACAAAATTGTGAACTAATTGTACATACATATTACTTTACCGATATAAAAACAAACACCCGTCTAACTACCAACTATATGTAGTTATACGGTAACCGTTTCTCACACATTCCAAGTTGTAGGAATGCGTTGAAGCAGACATATATTTTAGTCCTATCTATTGTAGTGTACCTACTTATAACTTCGCACCGCGTAACTTATATGTTTGTTTAGGTACACATCACACCGAAACGGATAACTTATTTTTAAACTCTGTCCGTATTTGCAACTGTTTTTTTGCGTACACCGATAAGTACCTACAATATATTACATAGATAAGTACTTACTTACACTAACTAGGTATTAGCGTGACCGCACTTACTCCGTCGATTATTTTATTTGTAAAACTAAAACTTTGTTATTACAACCGTCCGTCCTAATGCTCCGTGTACGAAACACAAGGACCAGTTTACTTGGTTGTTTTATTTGTGTTCGAAATTAGTTTCCGAAACGTCTTGACATTAGAACGTAAAATTAATACGTATAAGTTCGAATATCCGTCTTCGAACATTTTTATTTTCCTACCTGTAAGTTACCTACTTACAATTTGCTTCCGTACGCACCGCGCGCCGTCGAAGTTACCCGTAGCACACGAAGTTGGTATCCCGTGTTCAAGCTACAGAATTAGCTTAGGTTATTTTAATAAACCTTTTTCTATTTTATTTATTATTCGTTACGTATAGTAGGTAATCCGCCGATAGTTCATATTTAATTTAAGCCGCTGTCGAGTCCGTACTTACAATAAGTTTTATTTAAGTAAACATTGCACTTGACAATGTACTAGCTGTAGGGTTCCGTATACATATAGTGCAATTTAAAGCACATACCGCTCCTTCGATAAGAGTTTCTTATCACCGCGACCTTTGTTGAGATGCTAGCCGCCTCTTCAACTCCATATCCGGGTTGTGCCGATGTCTGTTCCTGGAGATCAGACATGCCTTACCCTGTTTTGAAAAACCTTTTTGTGTTTGGTTTATCAACGTTTATATAAAATTAAGGCGTCTAAACAAGGCTACCGCTTCAACATTTGTAAACAAATTTTTTGTGTGTATTTAATTGACCTCCCGAAGGATCCACTGTTTATTCCCGATCAAACCATAGTTTTGATCCCTTTCCGGCCGCCGCGAGTTATGTTCGCTAAAATTCGCCCCTCGAATTTGCTCGCATATATTTTCTTATTTTCCTTTATACCTATATTATAAATAAATAAATTCCCTACACCCGACTACCGACCGTACGTTATATATAACTGACATAATTCTACGGGACCCAATGTACAAGACTACATGACCATACCGACACCGACACCTACGATGAAAAGGTACCCAAGGCCGCCAGGCGCCTTGCAAGCCGCCCGCTGCATCGACAGACAGTTGTACCAAGCTAGCCGTCACGAACGCACCGCGCGCACTGAAGCGCCCCCCGCCCCGCTTGCCGAAGACGCACCGCGACACCGCGTGTGTTATTATAATACAGACCATATAAAATTATAGAAGAACCATAGCCGAATAAATACCGATACCGCAATACGATGTACTATTTACTTGTGTGTTAGCTCCAGCATCAAGACCTATCTCCGAAACAGAACCGACACATCCAACCGCCATCCGCTACAGCAACCGCTGCACCTCTCTCTCCGCATCCTATCTGCGCGCATTTGAATTGAATTGACGCCCGATTCCGCGCATACTGACCGATTCTAAACCTCCTTTTATTTGACCGGGAAACAAAATATTTTTTTACGGCGAGGGTGCAATATTTAATGGGATGTTAATAACAGTACCTAAAATATTATTTTTACAACTTTATATGTTATGTAAGTAAATATAAAGAAAAAATATATTTAGGTACCTGTTTATATCTGATGCCTAGTAGTTTATTTTTAAGACCACCAGAATGACGCTGTGTAGGGTTGCCAGGAATATTTATTTTATTTATATGTCATTAATATATCTCTGAAGTAAAAATTAAACCAATTCCTATAGTTAGCCTATGAGTAATTCGATTATATTTATTCCTGCTTGGGAGCTTGTGAATTTTCAGGGACCAGAAGGGATACCCTACGTCCTTCTCCATCTCTTACTATCTCTATGCCTTTCAGCTAAACTGTTTGCTTTCGTTGCACCATTTTAAAAGACCAACAAACTTAGTTTTGCATGTATAATATTCGTGGATGGACATGGATTATGTTATAAAAACTTACACATTTCTATACTACATAATCACATGTAAATGATCTAAGTTTCACTTTAAACTTAAAATTATTAATTTGAATTCCATTTTGTAGAATTTCTTTAGTTTCAGTTACAAAAGGTTTTAACTTTAGGTTTTCCTACACCACAGTAAATTCTTATAACCATCATAGAAACTGTAGTTCTTTCGTGAATATTACATAAAATAGGCCTAAATTCGGCTTTTGTACGTAGGCAGCCCATCTATATTTACATTTATGACTATATTTATATTTTCATTTAAGTCTCCATAATATTGTACAATATTATTTTTAAATATATTGTGCCAATATTCTCCATTCCCACAACTGTTAACCTGTTATAATGTTGCCGTGTTGAGAAGTGTTCTAGCAGCTTTTGGTACAAGATTTGGTTTTAATTTGTTTATAATTTTTAATAAGGCATTAGTCGCAGTATGTGGCGTATTATAAACGATCGCCCACTCTCTTTATTCCGCTATAAAGTTATAAGCATAATCCGCAGCTTTCGATTCAGATGCCAAATCAAAGTCACTGCTCTCAATTTCTGCATTTGCTGAACTATCTAATATTTCTTGCGGTAGTCTGGTTTGAACATGGCCCTTGAAAATTTTGGTCATTACTTTTTATTGCATTACTCCCACTAACAGCACTTTCTCGTGAACTTTTAATGCTAGACGCATTGCTAGACGTAATATTTTTTTGTATTTTTTGACACGCCGACGAAAGTTACCAGATCTTTTTAATTTTTTCTTTATCCATTATTTGTAAACAGCTTGGCAAATTGTGATGAAAACTTACTTATCCAAGCAATCAATCACTTAAATTTACTTGAAAAAGAAAATGAACAGTACTTAGTGTTATTTTTGACTTGAGATTATTTGAAAACGTTAAATAATCAATTATTGCTTAAGTTGAACTGGAAAAGTTTTTGTTTATTCAATCATACCTTATTTAAGTCTTTAAATAATCTTACTTAAGTCAAAAGAGAATTTTGAGGGATGCGTTGTAGATATACTTTAGGGGAAAAGGTTTTGGATTTACTTAACTAGGTTTAAGTAATACACAACTCACTTAAGAAGCAGTAGTCAAAAGCTATTAGGACTTAAAGAAAAATAAGATTTAATAAAATCAATTTTCTACTAAAAAAATCTTACTTAAGTCTTAGTACAGACATATTAGATTTAATACTTATCCACAATTGCTACTTGGGAAAGATAGGGAAGTCTTAGTAAAAGGCTCCCGTTTAACCCTTTGGGTGCGGAATCCTAAAAATGAAATTTGAATGTCAATAAACTACCTTATGTCCGCGAGGACTTTTGAAAAGAAAGAAGCGATCTAACTGTTAATGGTTTTACCTACAAAAGTACCGAAATTCTCATACAAATTTTCATCCTCTATTTTGCCATCTAGGAGATAATATTTCGGTAAAACACGTCAACCTTTTTTTTAAAGCCAAATACCAATTTTTTATGCATTTAGCTCCAGAAATTATTTCCATAAAAACTTTAAACCCCGGTTCAAAAAACAACAAAAATATACAAGCCGTATCTAATCCGTAAGAGTTTGCCTGCCTGTGTGTGTGTTCTAACCCTTATATACCTAATGGGCTGTGTTCCGGGGAATTGTTAGAAACTATGCCAGCCATGGCAGAGAATTCTTCCTCACCCCCTTTATCCAAAATTAAGATTTTTCTTTGCAAATGCTAAGGTTGCCAGTGAATGAGGCACATGCCAAGGATTTCTCTAGATTTTCGAAGGGTCGAACGCGCGAGCAATGCCCCTGGAGTTCCAAGCGTCCGTAGGCTACAGTGACAGCTTAACACCAGGCGGACCGTAAGCTTGTTTTTTACCTTAGTAGTATAAAAAAAAATGTTTTTTATATGCAGATTCCCCTAAAATTTTAACTTTTTGTATTTTATATTTTTGTCAGAGAATCTAGCATGATAAAATCTCCTTCCAAGCCTCATACTTCACTATTAGGTTACCAGCCTACCCTCACCTTAGCAGTGAAGGTCAGACGGACAGATAGTGTACGTAGGCTTAACATTAGGGTTACATTGGCACCCTTTGGCTACGAAACTCTAAAATGATACCGGTGATGAGCAATAAACAAATTCTTAGTCAACAAAAATTACAGCCTTTATTCATAAAACATATTAAAACAAGTACATATATTGAAGGTAAAATATTTAAAAAAAATATACGATTTCAAACACATTCATTCACACATTTCAAAACTTCATTTTACAATCAATTATTGTATTATTTCTATTCTGTCTTTTCATATACCATATAGCTTTTACATTTTTTACAGCCATTGAGTCAGCAATCTTAAATCTTCTTTACATAGAGCAGCCTCTCTGTTTCTAGTCTTCCAAATGCTCTACTACAACGTATTGCTGTTTTAACACAGACCGATGTCTTTCTTCCTAATCTTCTATGCGCTTGATTCAGCTTCAGCTTGATTGTTCGTTTGGAGTATCTTGTTTCTTTCGCTTCGTTTCTTTCTGAATTGCTCCTATGAATAAATCACTCTGCGTGAAAAACCTTTTGTTTGTAGACGGTGTGCGTACGTGCGTTTTGTGTGTTGCGGGTGCTCGTTCGAGCCGAAGCGTCATCGTCATCGCTCATCGTGTGCGAGCAAGAAGGCAACAGACTGCTGTCTCCTTCACTCTCGATAGGCAACTTGGAATAGGAGTAAGTGTTTTTTCTTATTTGCTCTGGTTCCGGCCGCCTCTGTGCGTGCCCGTCGAGGGATGTCGTTGTAGTCAGCGTCTTCAACCCTACAGATGCCACCCCCTCCGTTCCGCCATCCCCCCAACAGGGGTCGGGGAGTAAGGAAGCGACAGGTATGGTCGCGTTCTCAGCCACCGGCAATAGTGGCCCGTAACCTTTTTACGGGACAGGTTACTGCCGCCGACGGCACTTTCGCCGCAGCCTTCCCACCGTCGCGCCCGCCGTCGGCTGCGTCTATGGCCTCAGCCCGCTCGGGCACTACGAGCTACGCCACTTCGGAGACAGGTGACGAGTACGAGTATTTTCAAGATGAGGAACTCCCCGCCATGCTGTCTCCCATCCAGGCCTCACCTCCAACGGACGGCGTCTCGCCGCGTAAGTTAACAGCCGGCCCTGCGGCTAGTTCAGACATAGTTATACACGCCCCACCGGCGTCGGCACCCAGCGACGCCTCATTGATGTCACCATCGACGCCATGCAATCCGCCGCCGCGTGCCTACCCGCCGTCGATCGCCATTAAAACAACAAGCGACCCACGTAGGACAACGGGTCGTGAGGTACGTCCTTTCTCGTTAAGCCCACTTAAAGACCCAGCTGAACAAGCCCGCGCAAGAGGTCTCCCCTACTGTTTTTACTTTGGACAGCTACAGAACAGACACGAACACAGTGAGCTCCAAAATGTCTACAAAATTACGGAGCTCCTAAACATGTCCGGCGTGAATATCACTGCGTGGAAGGCAAAGCCCGGGCCGGCTCAGTGTCATCGTTGCCAAGCGTTCGGCCACTCATCGGCCAACTGCCATCGTCCAATCCGCTGCGTACGCTGCGGAGAGGGCCACACAACCGCGGATTGCAAGCGCGACAGAGGAGCGACCCCAACGTGCGCTAACTGCAAACGAGAGCACGCGGCTAACGACAGGTCATGTCCGTTATATAGGAGGGAAGCACGTAAGATGGGGGTGAAAAGTGCCCCCCCCCGCCCCGAAGCCACCGCCGCCCCGAAGAGAGTCCCCGGTACCCTTACCGGTAATGGAGGCTCAAGAATACGACCTCACGCAGGGACCAACACTAATGCCCCCTGCCAATCAGCCGTCAGACAGAACGCAGCCCTTAAATAAAGGTAGAAAGAGAGGTCGCAGAGGAAAGGGCAGGAAGCAGAAAGAAAGCGCAGGTGAGCTTAACTCGGTCGTAGCACAGATGGCACCACCGTCGTCGTCGTCGTCGTCGCTCGTCGCCCCGCTCGCCGCCGTCGCCCCGCTCGCCCCGCTCCCCCCGCCCGCCGCTGTCGCCCCGCCCACCGTTGTGGCCGCCCCCCGCGCCCAATCTCAAGCCCCGCTTCCTACTCTTTTTAACCGTGTACCGCCCACCACATCACACCGTAAGGTAAATTTTTATAATCTAATTAATTCCACAAATCTTGCCGCCACCCCCCAGGGGTCGTGCACCTCCCGTCAGGGGTGCTATTTGCCCGCCGTTGTCGATCAACATAGCCAGAGCATCCATCGCTGCGCTCAATGCAGCTATTGAGGCCATCGCGGCCGGGCAAAACCCGTTGCCCGCTTTACTGCACGGCCTGCAACAGCTTACCTACCTCCTGATCCAGGAATTCTCTTCAACCTAAGAGTGATATACTGGAATCCGGGGGGTGTAAGAGATAAGACCGCAGACCTCAGGTTATTAGTCCAACAGCACGATATTCATATTGTGTTGTTGGGCGAAACCAAATTGCGCCCTGAGCATTCTCTTTGTTTGCCCAATTATTTCGTCTATAGGCGGGACGAAATAAACGCCACGAATAACATCGCTTACAGGGGCACAGCAGTGCTGATTCGTAGAGACCTTGTCCACGAAAGTTTACCCCTGTCAAGCTTTGTTTCAACTCGAGCGATAGGTATTAAACTAAGAGTCGACAATACCGAACTCAAGGTTTACGCTGCCTACAAGCCACCTAAGGTGCCTTTTATTTCCGGCGATATTACAAACATTATGTCCGACGACACGCCAACACTCATACTCGGCGATTTTAACGCCAAACACCGACAATGGGGTTCAAAAATTTCATCCAAAGACGGTAGAGATTTAAAAAATGATGCCGAGGCGCACAATTACGTCGTAATTGGTCCCGGCTCCCCCACTCATTATCCATCTCAGGACTTATTTCAACCGGACGTACTAGACATAGCACTAGCTCGTAATATTAGTTGGCCCATCTCATTAGAAACCCTCCATGACATTGATTCGCAACACCTCCCCATCTTACTGGTCCTCGGAGTTTCTATTAGGGACAAACCTTTGCCACCAATGAAAAACATTACGGACTGGACTAAATACCAAAAACTACTAAGCTCATTTAAACTCCCCCCCGGTGGCCTGTCCACTCCACAGGAAGTGGAAACAGCCACCCAGGCGCTTACCGCGGCTATCTCTTCCGCACTTGTTCAGTGCACCACAGCTGCCAAGACAGCCTCGGGGAAAAGTTTATTACCGGTACATCTCCGTAATAAACTTAGCCAAAAACGAGAACTTCGTAAACTGTGGTGCCGAACTCGTTGCCCGTCAATTAAAAAAGAGCTAAATAAATTAGGTAGTGACCTATCGCACCAAATTTCGCTTTATCGGAAATGGTCTTGGGATAGTACAATTTCAAAGGCCAGCGACAATGATACCGCTCTTTATCGTTTAGCTCGCTGCATGACCAACACCCCTGCACCCATACACCCCCTCGTACGCGCGGAACTTTTTGCGGACCACTTTGAGGACCAATTTAAGCCGAACCCCATTATCAACCCTGCCCACACGTTAGGAGTTACAGAACGCGTAGAGCAGTTTCTCGCGGCCCCAGCCCCACCACTCAGAGGTGATTATTTTATTTCGCCTAAAGAGGTTAGGAAGGAGGCCTCTAAACTTAACAAGCGCAAATCACCCGGTCCCGACGAGATCCCAAACACAGCGATTATTATGCTGCCTAGGAAGGGTCTGGTGGCACTCACCCGTATCTTTAATGGGATACTGCGCACTGGACATTTCCCATCTTCGTGGAAGATCGGCAAAATCATTGTTCTCCCGAAACCAGGGAAAGATCGTCATCGCCCAGAACATTACCGACCGATTACATTGCTGTCCAATTTAGCCAAGTTGTTCGAACGCCTACTATTACTTAGGATATCCCCGCATATCCAGCTTAGGCCTGAACAGTTTGGTTTTAGAGACAGCCACAGTACCACTCTTCAGCTTGTACGAGTGCTCCACCACATGGCCTTCGAGCTAAACAAGGGCAGACGCACAGTCGGAGTCTTTCTCGATATGGAGAAGGCTTTCGATCGAGTTTGGCACGAAGGCTTAATACACAAGCTGTTAGAGACGGACATCCCACCGATGCTCGGGCGAGTAATAGCCTCGTTTCTGGACAAACGAAGCTTCTATGTCTCGGTCGAGAACAAACAGTCAGCATGTAAACCCATTAGAGCAGGGGTACCTCAAGGCAGCTGCCTATCGCCACTGCTCTATGCGTTATTCACCAACGACATCCCCACTCTCAGTGACTCCGGTCTAGCTGAAGGTGTTGAAGACGTCATCCTAGCCCTTTACGCGGACGACAGCGCCTATATGTCCTCCTCCCGCAAAGCTAGTTTAGCAGCCAAAAAAATGCAGCGACTATTGGACACTTTGCCTGGCTGGCTGGACAAGTGGAGAATAGCCGTTAATGCCAGCAAGACATCAGCATTATTGACCGGCCTCCAAAAGTTTCTCCCACCGAAACTTGTGTTTCGCGGTCAAGTTATTGAGTGGCAACCCAGCGTAAAGTACCTAGGTTGTATTATAGACCGCCCCTTGCGCATGCGCAAAATGCTAGACCATGTGTCAGCAGGCGCAGTCGCGTCACGGGCGTGCCTTAGACCGGTACTCTCCTCTGACTTGCCACTAAGAACCAAAATTCGCCTGTACAAGTTGTACATACGGTCGAGACTGACCTATGCAGCCCCTGCTTGGTACGGTCTTCTATCTTCTACCAACAAACGTAAGCTCCAGGTTGTCCAAAATAAGTCGCTGAGATTAATCACCGGCGCGGGACGCTACGTCCGCAACTCCACCATCGCTAGAGACACCAAAACCGAGCCACTCGCAGAGTTCATATCTGGTTTGTCGAAACGATTATTCACCCGCGCGGACAACAGTCACCATACACACCTTAGGGGCATAGCACCCCTACACGCCCGCCCGCCGGAAGGCAGGGCTCTCCCCCGAGAGCTTATTCCTGTGGGTGAATAAGTTTACTTATTCATCCTCCTACCTCCTTACCCTCCTCCCTTCATTCCATTCCATTCTTATTGCCCTTCTCGCCTCTATTTTATTTTTGCTTTTATTTCTGTTTTTATTTCGCTTTTATTTTTATTTTTATTTTCGTTTTTGTTTTGTTTTTGCTTCATTTTTATTTTATTTTAATTTCGCTCTTTTGTTTTGCTTTATTTTTACTTTTGTTTTATTTTGCTTCTTTTTTTGTTTTCTTTTCTGGCGTCTACTCTCGTATTTTATTTTTTCTATTTTCTATATCGCTTATGGCGATAATATATTAGCCACAAAGGGGCCTGAAAAGTAGGCCGCCTTTTTAAATTTCACCGGGGGTGTTTAGCACCCCTGAGCTTCTGCCCGGGTCATGGTGGGAGGTAAATTCCCCTCCCCCGACACCCGCACCTCATCACCCAGCAGGGTGTAAGAGAAGATACCCCGTTGGACACCCCCTCGTAGACACGCTAGGTAACCGTTTGTACTCAGCTGAGGAACGCGCGGGCTTACTGGCGGACCACTTCGAGGACCAATTTAGGCCCAATCCCATTGTCGACCACGCCCACACATCATTGGTTGAGGAGCGCATACAACAGCTCCTCTCTACCCCCACCGTCCCACTCAGAGGTGACGATTTTATCTCCCCTAAGGAGGTTAAAAAATTTATATCTTTTTTAAACAAAAAGAAATCTCCCGGCCCCGACGGCATTCCTAACACGGCCCTTTTGATGCTACCTAGAAAAGGTCTTGTGGCCTTAACCTGTATTTTTAATGGGATCCTCCGCACAGGTTTCTTTCCCACGACCTGGAAGACAGGCAAAATTATTGTCATACCGAAGCCTGGTAAGAGCCGCCAGAAACCAGAGCATTATCGGCCGATCACGTTACTTTCTAACATAGCCAAACTGTTCGAACGTCTTTTATTGAAAAGGGTATCACCCTTTATCAATCTTAGGCCAGAACAGTTTGGCTTTAGAAGTAATCATAGCACCACTCTTCAGCTTACTCGTGTTTTACACCATATGGCCTTTGAGATGAACAAAGGCAGGTACACGGTCGGGGTCTTTCTCGACATCGAGAAGGCCTTTGATCGTGTTTGGCACGCCGGCCTTTTGTTTAAGCTTTCTGAGACCGATTTACCCCCTATGTACGGGCGGATAATAGCCTCTTTTCTGGAGGGGCGGAGTTTCTTTGTTTCGGTTGACAATAAAAACTCCCCTATCAAGACCATTTCAGCGGGGGTCCCTCAAGGTAGCTGCCTCTCTCCACTGTTGTATGCGATTTTCACTAATGACATTCCCACGCTTAGCGATAGCGGTCTATCGCCAGGCATACAGGACGTCACCTTAGCATTGTATGCCGACGACAGCGCGTACATGAGCTCGTCCCGTAAGTCCCACTTAGCTGCCGCTAAAATGCAGCGATTATTGGACATTCTCCCGTGCTGGCTTGACAAGTGGAGGATAGCAGTAAACGCCTCAAAAACGGCAGCCATCTTAACCGGCCAACAGAGGCTATTACCTAAAGCGCTTGTATTCCGCGGGCAGGTAATTGAGTGGCAGAGCAGCGTAAAATACCTCGGCTGCTTTATCGACCGCAGACTGCGCATGTCCAAAATGGTTGAACATGCAGCGGCCAGGGCGGTTGGCGCCAGGGCGGCCCTACGGCCATTATTTTCGTCTGACCTGCCACTTAAGACCAAAATCTATACAAGCTCTACGTTAGGTCCCGTTTAACGTACGCCGCGCCGGCTTGGTACGCCTTGCTATCCGCCACTAAAAAGAAAAAGATTCAAGTAGTACAAAACAAATCGCTGAGGATATTAACGGGTGCTCCGCGCTACGTTCGCAATGACACAATTGCTAGGGACACAAAGGCAGAGCCAATAGGTGAGTTTATCGCCAGACTGGCCGCCCGGTTGTTTGACGCGGCGGACAATAGCACCCA
Source organism: Apoda limacodes (assembly GCA_946406115.1). Taxonomy (NCBI): domain Eukaryota; kingdom Metazoa; phylum Arthropoda; class Insecta; order Lepidoptera; family Limacodidae; genus Apoda; species Apoda limacodes. The sequence continues at coordinate 322,506 of OX291552.1, forward strand.
CCTCCACCTAAGGGGCATAGCGCCTTTGCACGCCCGTCCACCCGAAGGCCGACCTCTCCCTAGGGAGCTAATCCCGCCCAAAAACTAGCCGGGCTTATATGTTACATGTATATGTCATATTTTAGTTAGTTTTTTCTTTCCAATCACCTTTGTTTTTCATTCTCCACTTGTGTTTTTTCGTTTTTTGTTTTATTTTTTCGCTTGTTTTTATTTCGTTTCCTCCTCGCCACTTTCACAAAGTGGCCACTATAATGCCGACAGAGGGCCTGAAAAGTAGGCCCTCTTTAAACAATCACCGAGGGTGCGCTCACCCTCGAGACTTGCCCGGGTCATGGGGTAAAACGTCAGTCCTTACCCCGACACCCGTACCTCCTTTACCCGACAGGGGTAATAGAAGATGTCCACGTATATGAAGCGTCATCGTCATCGCTCATCGTGTGCGAGCAAGAAGGCAACAGACTGCTGTCTCCTTCACTCTCGATAGGCAATTTGGAATAGGAGTAAGTGTTTTTTCTTATTTGCTCTGGTTCCGGCCGCCTCTGTGCGTGCCCGTCGAGGGATGTTGTTGTAGTCAGCGTCTTCAACCCTACAGATGCCACCCCCTCCGTTCCGCCATCCCCCCAACAGGGGTCGGGGTGTACGGAAAAGACAGGTTTGGTCTAGGTCTCAACCACCAGCAATCGTGGCTCGTAACCTCTTCACAGGTCAGGTTACTGCCGCGGACGGCACTTTCGCCGCAGCTTTCCCACCGTCGCGCCCTCCGTCGGCTGCGTCCATGGCCTCAGCCCGCTCGGGCACAACAAGTTATGCCACCTCTGAGACAGGAGATGAATATGAGTACTTCCAGGACGAAGAGCTCCCCGCCATGCTATCTCCCATCCAGGACTCTCCAACGGACGCTGTCTCGCCGCAAAAGGTCTCGCCGCAAAAGGTAACAGCCGGCTCTGCGGCTAACTCAGATATAGTTATCCACGCCCCACCGGCGTCGGCCCGTCGCGACGCCTCAATTGTATCGCCTTCGACGCCGTTCAACCCACCACCGCGTGCTAACCCACCGTCGATCGCCTTCAAAATGAGCGACCCACGTAAGGCAAGGGGCCGCGAGATACGCCCTTTTACATTGAGCCCGCTCCTAACCACTCCCTCCTAAAGCACGCCCCGCACGCGAGACCGTTCGGCAAGGGCGTGCGATTTTTACCTCAATCGCCGGTCGAATATAGGGTGGTGGCGGCCTATATCGACGAACTGTCAAAAGCGGACAATACCGTATCATGGTATTGTTACAGCCTAGATAACGAAAGACCGCAAAAAATCGCGATTAAAGGACTACCTCTCGACGCACCGTTGGAGGAGATAGCCGCTGAGCTGGAAGTACTTGGCTTCCCATTGTCGCACATACGGCAAATTCCGGGGGCGAAAGGACGCCCTTATTGTATTTATTTCGGCCAGCTTCAAAAAAGGTACGACCTAAGTGAGCTACAAAATATTTATAATATTAAAGAGCTCCTAAGTATGACCGGCGTATCCATCACTGCGTGGAAGGCAAAGCCCGGGCCGGCGCAGTGTCATCGCTGCCAAGCCTTCGGCCACTCATCGGCCAACTGTCATCGCCCGATTAAATGTGTGCGCTGCGGAGAGGGCCACACTACGGCTGACTGCACACGCGACAGGGACGCCACGCCAACGTGTGCAAATTGCAAGAAAGAGCACGCCGCCAACGACAAGGTATGTCCATTGTACAGGAGGGAGGCTCGAAAAATGGGGGTGAAAAATGCCCCCCCCCCGCCCCGAAACCGCCACCAGCACGCAAAGATGCGCATCCGGCACCGGCTCCAATTCCCTTGCCAATTATAGCGTTGCAAGAGTACGACCGCACGCAGGGGCCTACACTTATGCCCCCTGCCAATATGCCGACAGAAAGATCACAATCCCTCAAAAAAAGGACGAAAAGAGGTCGCAAAGGCAAGGGGAAATCGCAACAGGCCATCACAGACGTGCCTACACCGGTACCTGCGGTCGAAAAACAGATGGCGCCACCGCTGCTCGCAGCCACGTCCACCGTCGTTGCACCGCCTACCGTCGCTACCGCGCCCCGCGCCCAACCGCAAGCCACTTTGCCCAATTTGCTCAAACGCCCCCAACCCCTCACCCCCGCAACTGCGCAAGCCCCGCCTACTGCACCGCAACGAAAGGTAAATTTTAATTTCAATAGTTTGCCACCAACTGCCACCCCCGCGCCTCCCCCTAGGGGTCGCGCATCTCTCTCCGGGGGTGCGTACTGTGTCTCGCCACTGTCACTCAGCATAGCCAGAGCGTCCATCGCTGCGCTTAACGCAGCCATAGAGGCCATCGCGATCGGACAAAACCCGATGCCCGCGCTACTGCACGGCCTACAGCAACTTACCTACCTCCTGGTCCAAGAATTCTCTTCAATCTAAGGATTGTATACTGGAATCCAGGGGGGGTAAGAGGTAAGACCGATGACCTCAGGTTGCTAGTCCAGCAGCATGATATTCATATTGTGCTGTTGGGCGAAACCAAGTTACGACCTGAGCAACCATTATGTCTACCTAATTATTTCGTCTACAGGCGGGACGAAATAAATGCCACAAATAACATCGCTTACAGGGGCACAGCAGTGCTGATCCGTAGAGACCTTGTCCACGAAAGTTTACCCCTGCCAAGCTTTGTTTCAACTCGAGCGATAGGCATTAAACTAAAAGTCGGTAACACCGAACTTAAGGTTTATGCCGCCTACAAACCTCCTAAGGTGCCTTTCATTTCCGGCGATATAAAAAATATTATGTCCGACGACACGCCCACACTTATACTCGGCGACCTCAACGCCAAACACCGACAATGGGGCTCAAGAATTTCATCCAATGAAGGTAGAGATTTGAAAATCGATGCTGCGGCGCACAATTACGTTGTAATTGGTCCCGGCTCCCCCACTCATTATCCCTCTCAAGACTTATTTCAACCAGACGTACTAGACATAGCACTAGCCCGTAATATCAATTGGCCCATCTCTTTAGAAACCCTCCATGATATCGATTCGCAACACCTTCCCATTTTACTGGTCCTCGGAGTTTCTATTAGGGATAAACCTCTACCACCAATGAAAAACTTCACGGACTGGACAAAATATCAAGAATTACTGAACTCATTTAAACTCCCTCCCGGTGGCCTGTCTACCCCACAGGAAGTGGAAACAGCCACTCAGTCACTTACTTTTGCTATCTCCTCCGCACTTGCTCAGTGCACCACGTCTGCCAAGTCAACCTCGGGGAAAAGTTTACTACCGGCACATCTCCGTAGTAAACTTAGCCAAAAACGAGAGCTTCGTAGACTGTGGTGCCGAACTCGTTGCCCAACAATTAAAAAAGAGTTAAATAAGTTAGGTACTGAGCTTTCGAACCAAATTTCAACTTATCGGAAATGGTCTTGGGATAACACAATCTCAAAGGCCAGCGACAACGATACCGCTCTATATCGTTTAGCTCGCTGTATGACAAGCACCCCTGCACCCATACACCCCCTTGTAGACACGCTAGGTAACCGTCTGTACTCAGCTGAGGAACGCGCGGGCTTACTGGCGGACCATTTCGAGGACCAATTTAGGCCCAATCCCACTGTCGACCACGCCCACACAACATTGGTTGAGGAGCGTATACAACAGATCCTTACTAGTCATATTGACCCACTTAGAGGTGATGATTTTATCTCCCCTAAGGAGGTCAAAAAATTTATATCTTTTTTAAATAAAAAGAAATCACCCGGCCCTGACGGAATTCCGAACACGGCCCTATTAATGTTGCCTAGGAAAGGTCTTGTGGCCTTAACCCGTATTTTTAACGGAATCCTGCGCACAGGTTTCTTTCCCACGGCCTGGAGGACAGGCAAAATTATTGTCATACCGAAGCCTGGCAAGAGCCGCCAGAAACCAGAGCATTATCGCCCGATCACTTTACTTTCTAACATAGCCAAACTGTTCGAACGTCTTTTATTGAAAAGGATATCACCTTTTATCAATCTAAGACCAGAACAGTTTGGTTTTAGAAGTAATCATAGCACCACTCTTCAGCTTACTCGCGTCTTACACCATATGGCCTCTGAGATGAACAAGGGCAGGTACACGGTCGGGGTCTTTCTCGATATAGAGAAGGCTTTTGATCGTGTTTGGCACGCCGGCTTATTGTTCAAACTCTCTGAGACCAATTTACCCCCCATGTTTGGGCGTATAATAACCTCCTTTCTGGAGGGGCGGAGTTTCTATGTTTCGGTTGACAATAAAAACTCCCCTATTAAGACCATTACAGCGGGGGTCCCACAAGGCAGTTGCCTTTCCCCTCTGTTGTATGCACTTTTCACCAATGACATTCCTACGCTTAGCGATAGCGGCCTATCGCCAGGCACACAGGACGTCACCCTAGCATTGTATGCTGATGACAGCGCGTACATGAGCTCATCCCGTAAGTCCCATTTAGCTGCCGCTAAAATGCAGCGATTATTGGATATCCTCCCGTGCTGGCTTGACAAGTGGAGGATAGCAGTAAACGCCTCAAAAACGGCAGCCATCTTAACCGGCCAACAGAGACTATTACCTAAGGAGCTTGTATTCCGCGGACAGGTAATTGAGTGGCAGAGCAGTGTGAAATACCTTGGCTGCTTTATTGACCGCAGGTTGCGCATGACCAAAATGGTCGAGCATGCGACAGCCAGAGCGGTCGGCGCCAGGGCGGCCTTAAGGCCACTATTTTCATCTGACCTGCCGCTTAAAACCAAAGTCCGGTTATACAAGCTCTATGTTAGGTCCCGTTTGACGTACGCCGCGCCGGCTTGGTACGCATTGCTATCCGCCACTAAAAAGAAAAAGATCCAAGTTGTGCAAAACAAGTCGCTAAGGATAATAACGGGCGCTCCGCGTTACGTCCGCAACGACACAATTGCTAGGGACACAAAGGCAGAGCCGATAGGTGAGTTTATCGCCAGACTGGCCGCCCGGCTGTTTGACATGGCGGACAACAGTGCGCATCCTCACCTAAGGGACATTGCGCCGTTACATGCCCGTCCACCGGAAGGTCGACCTCTCCCTAGGGAGTTAATTCCACCGAAAAACTAAGCCTTTTGCTTAGTTTTTTCATTTTAAATTGCTAAAAAATTGCTTTATTGTTTTATTGTTTTAATTTTTTCAAATTCTGTCCAACTTTTTTCGTAATTTCTTCGTTTTATTTTATTTTGGTCTTGTTTATTCCTTTGTTTTATTTTATTTTTGGTTTTATTTTTGTTTATTCCTCTCTTCGCCGTTTTTCAAGTGGCCATTATGTTGACAGGGGGCCTGAAAAGTAGGCCCTCTCTATAAAATCACCGTGGGTGTATTCACCCACGAGACTCGCCCGGGTCATGGGGTAAAACATCAGTTCTTACCCCGACACCCGTACCTCTTTTACCCGTCAGGGGGTAAAGAAGATGTCCACGTACTAATCTTCTATGTTTCTTTTGTGTTGTCTTTCACCAGACAAAAGAAAAAGTTGCATGTTGGTAGCAAAGTTGGTTGGCTGTCCATACCTTCATTACACACTGAATATCTATAAAATCAAATTAAATTAATTTAAATAAAATAGACTACATACGTAGTAGCATACTTGTTTGAAATATAATAATCTCTCTTGAAAATATCTTGGTGTAAGTTTTAGTTAAAAATAATATATTTTATCATTATCATTGTACTTAATGTTCTATTTTATTTTTTATTGAGGTAATATATTTAACTTAATTTGATTTTATATTAAATGTTATCTATATCTATATTACTTTACTTTCCTGTCTTTACAAAAATATAGTCTTCATTACTCTTATATATTTTTATCCTTGTTATTTAGTATCTGAGAGGCCTTATATGTCCCACTAAATACTTTGCAAAGAGTGTCCTAACACTTCTCGATGATTGGCTGCTGCGAGAAATCTTACATTCGCTTATATATAAGTACATATTGAAACATTGGAAAGTTATTTTGTTCTGCAAGATAGAGGATGTTTCTATTAGGGACTATTTAATATACCTAACTTATAAGGTAACTTAAATAGAGAGATGAGTAAGTTAAAATGTTGAACAAGTCAATCACTAACATAACGTAATCTAACCCAAGACCAAAATACGTGAGCACAAGCATAAACAAACAACTTGCAACAGAAATATGATCATTTTTTTTTTTTAATTTATTTAGGTTAACAAACAGTGATACATTCAATATTACAATAAATTTTCGTATTGTATAGCTAAATAGTTATTAATGCATCGCCAACAGCGTTAACCCCATATTGACTAAACGTCTTATTTATGCGAACGTTTATAAGTGATCGGGGTGGTAAAATACAGATAAATAAATTCACAGGTGAAGTAGTGGTTAGTTACATTCGGTGATTAAATATAAAGAGCAAAAAAAATATATATAGAAAGAATAAAAACATTAGCCCTAAGGATAAAAAATTACTAATTAATTAACGGAATAAATTGCTTAACTTACTAACTATTTAACTTACTAATATATACATATATATACATGAAGTTATATTTTTTTTTTTTATACCACTAAGATGGCAAACAGGCTTACGGTCCGCCTGATGGTAAGCGGTCACCGTAGCCTATGGACGCTTGCAACACCAGGGGTATCACTTGCGCGTTGCCGACCCTTCAGAAATCTAATAACTTCTTTTTTGAAGAACTCCATACTGTAGTCCTTGCAGAAAACCTTGGCAGGGAGCTCATTCCACAACTTAAGCGTTCGCGGGAGGAAGTTTCTCTAAAACCGCACTGTACGCGACCATTTAGGTTCTAAAGTGTGAGAATGAATTCCCTGCCAATGGCGAGCGGTGCGATGGTAGAAAGTAGCCGTGGGCATCATTTCCCTCCCTCCCTCCTCCCTCAGAACACAACCCATTGTACAAGCGGTAGAACACACACAGTGAACCAAAGTCTCTCCTCAGACTTAAGGGCTCGATACCGCAAGTGAGTTTGGAATCGTCGACAATACTCACAGCCCGTCGTTGAACCGAGTCAAAAGGGCCAAGCTGGTATCCGGGTGCACCCGCCCAGAGATGGCAGCAGTACTCCATATGGGGCCGAACTTGCGACTTGTAAAGTAACAACCTTTGCCCCGACGTAAAGTACTGCTTCGCTCTGTTGAGTACACCAAGTTTTTTGGACGCAAGCTTCACCTTATCTTGTAAATGATATCTGAACTGAACATCGCTGGAGATGTCGACACCAAGGATCCCAATGCTCTTGGAGATGGAGAGGGGTGTGTTCTGGAATTGTGGGACTACAGTGAATGGAGTTTTCTTAGCGGTGAACGCGCACACTTGTGTCTTTGTAGGGTTAAATCGGACCAAGTTTACCCGTCCCCAGTCAAAGACCTGGGACAGTGTGGTCTCGATTTGAGACACAAGTTCTCCGCGGTTTTCCTCCACAACGGAACGAGGGATGTTTGCACGACCTGTAATAAGCGTCTCCAGTACTGTCATCTGCATAGCAATGTATGTCGTTGATGTCCAAAATGTCATTGATATGCAGTAGAAACAGCGTAGGAGACAGCACAGAGCCTTGGGACACCAGCATTAATGTCCATGCTATCAGAGCAAATACCGTCAACTACGGCTCGTATGCGTCTGCCGGACAAAAAGCTAGCCACCCATTTGCACAAACCCTCGGGCACTCCGTAAGATGGCAACTTCGATAGAAGACCCCGGTGCCAGACCCGATCGAACGCCTTCGCTATGTCTAGGCTACATGCCAATGCCTCCCCCTGACTCTCAATGGCTAGTGCCCATCGGTGTGTGAGATACACTAGAAGGTCACCAGTCGAGCGACCGTGGCGAAAGCCATATTGACGGTCACTGACCAGATCGTGTACTTCTAGGTATCTTAGAAGCTGTGTATTGATCATACGCTCCATCATTTTGGAGAGGAGAGAGGTAATAGCGATAGGCCTGTTATTCGATGGATCTGATCTATCGCCCTTTTTGGGCACCGGGTGCACATTCGCAGTCTTCCATGAAGACGGAAATTGCCTAGTGTGGTAGGAAAGCGCGAATAGGCGCGTGAGTACAGGACATAACTCAGGAGCACACTGCTTAAGCACCACTGCCTGTATACCGTCTGGCCCACTCGACTTATGAACGTCTAGAGAAAGCAACGCCCGCCTGACCTCCCGCTGCGTTATGGAAATTTCCGGCATGGTCTTACCGCACCACGGTATAGTAGGTGGTACAGCGCCTTCATCATTCATATTCGAGTTCAAGGCAAAGAGACTGCCCAGTAGATCGGCTTTCTCTTTAGCACTATGGGCCAAGTCACCATCGGTCTTTCGCAGTGGTGGTAACGACGACTGGTAAAAGTTCCCTTCGGCAGCTTTGGCAAGCGACCAAAAAGCACGACTCCCAGAAGGATAGCTCGCAAGTCGCCCACCTATTTTGCCAATGAATTGGAATTTTGCTCTGGCAGTTGCTTTCTTACTGAACCTCGAGGCAGCATTTAATTTGCGTTTTAAATCAGATATATTCGGATCCTTATTATAACGAGCCGTGGTCCATGCCTCATATGCATTTTGCTTAAGAATTTTAGCTTTTCTGCAAGACCTATTAAACCACGGTCGTTTTTTGACGCCGGCAGCTACTCGCGGGTTAGGAATATAGCATTCCATACCAGCAAGGATTGTCTCTGTGACTGCGGCTGCGCAGACGTCAGGATTTTCTGAGTTAAAGCAGATCTGCCTCCACGGGTACGATGCGTAAAATTCTCGCAATCCATCCCAGTCCGCCGACTTATAGTGCCACACACGACGCCAATTAGTTGGCCCAGAAGGATCGGGTTGTGTGCATGAAATTTGAGTCCGAACGAGACAGTGGTCCGAGGAGCCAAGAGGCGCATCCACTGAGACGGAGTATCCGTCCGGACGAGTAGTCAGCAGAAGGTCCAGTAAGGAGCTCATATGTTCCTCTATATCTGGTATTCTCGTTGGAGAAAGTACCAGCTGAGAGAATCCATAGGTCAGAGCAAATTCATGAGCAGATATCGCAGCATAGTTGTTGGTTCGAGAACTGAGCCACTCGCGATGGTGGGCGTTAAAGTCTCCCAAAATAACTAGTTCTGTTGTGGGATATTGCTTTAGAACTTTGTCAGTCGTCAAACTCAGGTGCGTGAAGAGTCGAGTTACGTCCGTGTCACCGCTATGAGACCTGTATAGGCACGCATAGATACGATTGTGGCCGCCGTAATCTACGCGCAGCCACAATATCGACAGGTCCCTGTCTTCAAGGCTATGAAGGCGGCGACAGCAGATATCCTCCCGGACGAACATACATACACCGGTACGACTCATAAAATTGTGTTCGAGTTTGTAGCCAGAATAGTAAAGGTATGATGTGTCGGCCGGGCAGGATATCTGCGTCTCAGTTAGAAAAAGAATGGTCGGCTGCGCAGTTTTGAGATGGTGGTGGACTGCGTTAAGATTTGCGTGAATACCCCTGATGTTGCAAAAATTCACATTATATGTGGATGGAGTAGCCGCTGTACAAACTCTTTTCTTTTTCGTTCTCATGGCCATAATATATAAAAAAAGTTACTAAGACTAAGGATGAGGATTCACTGCACAGACAGCTTAGAGGACAAAAGGTGCGGTTCTAAGACTGCCGAAGTTCACCACAGATGATACGATTGCTGGCTCGGCGGGCGGAAGGGCCCCTGATCCCCCTCTGTTGTAGTAGCCGGGTCCACTCCGGTCTCCTTCTCCGGCACGACTACCACTTCAGATACTTTACACAAGCTGGCGGATCAGCCTCCCGGGGCGGAGATTAAGTGATCCCTGGGTTCGGGATCCCGTTCAACCTGCGGGCGGCCAGCGGTCAGCCGTTTCATCAGGTCTCCCTGACCGCCGAACCAGCACGCCGCGTCTACGCCGAGCATGACAGCAACAAGCACCGCCGGTCCTCCGCTGTCCGCACAGCGTATCCTCAAGTTATAAAGTTGCCTTTTATTTTATGTCCTTTATTTTTTCTATAACAGCCCTTTTAAATGCGTGGCTGGACAATGAGCAGAGGTCTAAGGTGTTAAAATTAGAATTGTACGACTGTACTAAGCGATGTATAGGAGAGCGGACTCCGGCATTAGTACGGCAGCGACCAGTGGCGAACAGCTGGTGTAGTCGTGACGGGCGCTGTAGGGCTTGTGGTGGTTAGAAATATATATAGTTATGTAAAAAAGTAGTGAAAAAACAAACAATTGCGTTAAAGTTAGCCATTTTATTGTAGTTTTGACTCGTATTTTCGTTATACTTTTAATAAACATTGCCTGATCACATATTTTGCAGTAAATTAGCTCTTCCGTTCCGTAATACTTAAAGTCAAAATTGAGTGTTTTACTCTCAGTGCTTACCCTTGAACAATGCTTTAGGTTTGAGACTACATTACTTAATAGTTTAAAAAAAAACACATAATACAAAAAACATTTAAAAAGTGCTCGATATAATAACTAAATAAATCTGTCTGTGTGGTATCGCCAAATAAACGGGAAAGCATTATAACCGTTATTGTTATAATATGGTTTGAGTAACAGTTGTAATCGGGTAAAAAACAAATCATAACTACCGCGTTACATGTTATTATTAATCTTTCGAATGTCGCTACCGTACCGCACTGCAAATACAGGTGAAATATCAGTTTTACGCACAAGTATTGTTCCATGTTTGTTCCACACGTATTTGTAGCTATGTGTCCTTGCGGCTTCTCGGCACTCGCGAAATAATAGTTTATTATTCAGTGTCAGGTGTTTGTTGATGTAGATTGTATGCGGCTGGCCGGTAATTGATAGATAGTTGTCCGACTTTAGGCCTCTCGCTGACCGGAATGCTGTTAGTTTATCGCGAGCTACCCTCGATGTAAATTTGACTATAATGGGGTCTGCGTGGGGAACTCGGTGAACCGATAATATCTCGCTGGGCGATATGGTATGCTTGATTGCTGTTCCAATGTCGGACAATATTTTTACGAGATTTTCTCCTTTTTTTTAGGCAGGTTACTTATTTCTACGTTACACTGCCGAGATTGTTGTTCCAGTGTATCTATTTTATATTGTAATTTTACATGTTGTGGAATATTTCGTATTTCTTGAATATCTTTTTCTAGTAAAGTAAGCCAATTTTGGAGATCTTCTTGGCGCGTGTTCGTAAAGTTAACAGATTGCTCTAAATCAGTTAAGCGTGTTTTTACCCCAGTGAGGGATTTGTTAATGTTCTCATTTTCTTTTGTTAGTTTTGCGATGTTGCTGTTTATGTTTATGTTTATGTTTATGTTTATGTTTATGTTTATGTTTATGTTTATGTTTATGTTTATGTTTATGTTTATGTTTATGTCTGCAAACGATGATGAGATCTTGGAGAGCTCGTTGCGTATGACAGATTCGAAAGTACGTTTTATGGTGTCCGAAATGTGTGTACTAAATTCCGTTTTCCAAATTTGAAGAGTTTTTTCTAATTTACTTTTGACAAACTCCAGGCAAAAGTCACTCGTGTCATGTTCCGTCTGTTTTCATTTTCGTAAATTAATAGTACTGTCGCTTACTTGTGATAGGTCTGTTTATGATGAACTTTTCGGTGGTGTGTGTTCCATCCTTGCAGATGATAATTAAAACACTAATCACAGTAATTAAAATAATTTTATAATTTTTTTTTAGACAGTAACTTATTGCTTTACAACAAATTTTGCACTTTATCACTATGAACACAAGGTCTAGTATGGATTGTATGGTTACGTGAAAGGTTAAATAATTTTTCGTTCACCCAAAACACGTCCACCTCGGGTTACGAGCGTTATTAGTGTGTAACATTCATTATAAAACAATGTCTGTGTGGTATCGCCAAATAAACGGGAAAGCATTATAACCGTTATTGTTATAATATGGTTTGAGTAACAGTTGTAATCGGGTAAAAAACAAATCATAACTACCGCGTTACATGTTATTATTAATCTTTCGAATGTCGCTACCGTACCGCACTGCAAATACAGGTGAAATATCAGTTTTACGCACAAGTATTGTTCCATGTTTGTTCCACACGTATTTGTAGCTATGTGTCCTTGCGGCTTCTCGGCACTCGCGAAATAATAGTTTATTATTCAGTGTCAGGTGTTTGTTGATGTAGATTGTATGCGGCTGGCCGGTAATTGATAGATAGTTGTCCGACTTTAGGCCTCTCGCTGACCGGAATGCTGTTAGTTTATCGCGAGCTACCCTCGATGTAAATTTGACTATAATGGGGTCTGCGTGGGGAACTCGGTGAACCGATAATATCTCGCTGGGCGATATGGTATGCTTGATTGCTGTTCCAATGTCGGACAATATTTTTACGAGATTTTCTCCTTTTTTTTAGGCAGGTTACTTATTTCTACGTTACACTGCCGAGATTGTTGTTCCAGTGTATCTATTTTATATTGTAATTTTACATGTTGTGGAATATTTCGTATTTCTTGAATATCTTTTTCTAGTAAAGTAAGCCAATTTTGGAGATCTTCTTGGCGCGTGTTCGTAAAGTTAACAGATTGCTCTAAATCAGTTAAGCGTGTTTTTACCCCAGTAAGGGATTTGTTAATGTTCTCATTTTCTTTTGTTAGTTTTGCGATGTTGCTGTTTATGTTTATGTTTATGTTTATGTTTATGTTTATGTTTATGTTTATGTTTATGTTTATGTTTATGTTTATGTCTGCAAACGATGATGAGATCTTGGAGAGCTCGTTGCGTATGACAGATTCGAAAGTACGTTTTATGGTGTCCGAAATGTGTGTACTAAATTCCGTTTTCCAAATTTGAAGAGTTTTTTCTAATTTACTTTTGACAAACTCCAGGCAAAAGTCACTCGTGTCATGTTCCGTCTGTTTTCATTTTCGTAAATTAATAGTACTGTCGCTTACTTGTGATAGGTCTGTTTATGATGAACTTTTCGGTGGTGTGTGTTCCATCCTTGCAGATGATAATTAAAACACTAATCACAGTAATTAAAATAATTTTATAATTTTTTTTTAGACAGTAACTTATTGCTTTACAACAAATTTTGCACTTTATCACTATGAACACAAGGTCTAGTATGGATTGTATGGTTACGTGAAAGGTTAAATAATTTTTCGTTCACCCAAAACACGTCCACCTCGGGTTACGAGCGTTATTAGTGGGTAACATTCATTATAAAACAATGTCTCCTACTTCTGCTATGTTGTTGAAGCCACAGAGTTAATAAACACTTGTAAAAAACACTTAAGAACTACTTACCTTATAACTACGCTTACTTTACGCTACTTTTCCCTAGTTCGAGATTCCCGGGTGCCACAGTCACTATTTAGGTTTCTTATCAATTCTTTGTTTAAATTATGACTTCAAGGTACCCCACTTGGTCTGGATAAATCTATCGTGTCTGAAATATAAGTAAATCATAATAAAACAGCTATCACATAAAAGTAAACAAACATAAAAACCAACACAATGAATACTTACTTTTCCATAAATTCTACCATCTATGCGTATTGTTGGTGGCTTGTCCTTATTCTTAAAATTTGTTGTAGTAATATTTGATGTAAAATATAGAATAATTAAATTTGTTATTTCTAAACACAAACTTGAAGCGGCATGAAATATCCACAGACTGCAAATGTTACTACATTACGAACTTTCGAAAACCATTTTCACACGAGTTTTTCTACGATTATTGTGAAAAACTCTTACATTTCCAGCGGTTACATTAATTGTAGAAAATAATAACATACTTAACTTAAAGTCAATAATATTTTGATGATATAATTTAAGTAAAATCAAGAAAAACTAGGGTTTTATCATAAGTTAAATAATTCAGCAATGATTTGGTTTAGTGTTTGGAACGTACTAAGCCCGATTGTGTTTATGTTGGATGACGTCACTGTCGTCGCTGTATCGATTTCTCGATATATAATAGTCAGCGACTTTGGTTGCAACCATGTACTCGTATCCTTGTACTGTTAATGACGTATTAACTCTGTCACGTGATCAATGCATCTCGCAACTCTGCGCTCCGCACTTACTCGTACACACTCACGCGTAACATCACGTATACCCCACACTACACACTTACGCGTAACATTGCGTACACCACACTACACACTCACGCGTAACATTGCGTACACCACACTACACACTCACGCGTAACATCACGTACACCACAATACACACTCACACGTAACATCGCGTACACCACACTGCAATCCTAATCCACATAGCATATTGAGATATAAATTAGTGGTCCTTTCTTGAATTTGTTCCATTATATTAATATTAATAATATCATCCAATAGTATTATATTGTTACTTCTAGGCATAGACTGCAATCAACTTTATAACGCCGTAATAAAACTCATTTTATAAGTTTTTATATTTACGCGTTCCATTACGTATTTAAAAATAATAAAACGGGATTAAACTCGATTTGGCAAAATACCTTTTTGCCGACGTTTCGGCTGGGCTATACCAGCCTTGGTCACGGGTAGACTGCAGGCGGTGCGCGGTGTCGTCACGGGTAGACTGCAGGCGGTGCGCGGTGTCGTCACGGGTAGACTGCAGGCGGTGCGCGGTGTCGTCACGGGTACACTGCAGGCGGTGCGCGGTGTAGTCACGGGTAGACTGCAGGCGGTGCGCGGTGTCGATGGCTCCGAGTGGAGGCGTCCTGCTGAACTACCCTCACTTTGTCTTTATAATTGAGAATTAAACGAACTTACCTTGTGAAGTTCAATTGCAATTATACGAACACCGAAACCGAAGACGATTACTTGATTACTTGCAGAAGCACACGAGTTGATGCTGTCGTAGTCACACGTTTAGAGACCTAGTCCTCATAAAAAGAAGCAATATCTTCCTTCTCTTTCCCTCCCGGGCGCCGGACGGGTGCGCCATTATTTTAGAGTTTGAATTTCTATTTATTTTTGGGGTATGTAGTCAACCGGGCCAGGGTGGTATCGAAGTAATCGTCTTCGGTTTCGGTGTTCGTATTGTGATGGTATAGTATGTTATATATATATGTGTAATGTAATTCTATGAATAAATCAGTAGCATAACAAGTCTTGAGTTTTAGTGACGCGTCCCTCGCCCGACATCAGATGGCGACCGAGATATGTGCAGTTTGAAACCGAGCTTCGCGTCGGCGCGTAACCTAACCGCGCCGCGCTAACCGTGCACATAAATTATAAGTAAATATAAATATTTTATGAAAAACAATTAGAACGTTTCAGTGCTATAAAAATAAAGACTTTCCCCCCCCGGGGATGGCAACTAAAGTGAACAAAAACTTTTAACATTAAGTATATTGGTGCAAAAATTAAATTAGAAAGAAAAACGTACTACAGCCGCGAGAAGAAAATTCCTACAAGGATGGCGTTATGAAGACAAAATTAAGAAGACAATAAACGTACATCATGGGAGGCAAACCTTCAAAGGAGCCTGTAAATCAGGAAACCAATAATCTTATTTTAGTAAACAATAATTTATCTACAAATACGACTGTGCTCATCGTAGTTATCGTTTTCATCGGACTCATCGTTATGTACTTCATGATTCGACATATGAAAGATTGCTACAAAATATCTTTGGAACAAATAATAAATAGAGCACTTTTGCAACGAATTGAGGACAGATTATCTTTCCAAAGAAGGCAAACAGGTCAACCGGAGCAAGCATCTGTTTGAGCCTACTCAGGCCAAGCAGCCAACCCGCATCAGCCCGCGAGATGTGCCGGCCCGCCACCCAGCATCAGCCAGCTTCGCACACATGCGCGCGCCTTGGTCCGCCCGCGTATCGAAACGAGTTTTACAAGTGATAGTGGTAAACGAGAACTTCATTTTATTATGCTTTTATCTTGTTTTTATATTTAACTTTTAATATTTACTTTATGTTGTTTAGATAAGATATAGATTTACGAAAAAAGAATTATTTGATGTAATCGCAGACTTAAATAGTATCCAAACAAACCTTAGGAAGTTAGTACCAACACGAAGATGCCAAAAAGCTGAGATAGTAAATATACAATTAAGACAAGCAAAAAGTCTGTATGAATACATATTATTACTCATAAATGAGTTAGGAAATGTAGATTACGAGTTAGTGAAAAAGGTTGAGGCGTGTTATAATAAAATTTTAAGTTACGAAATGTCTATAGCAGGTGAAGCAGAAATAAAAATGTCGAAAATTGACCTGAAAACAGCGTCATCGCTGTTACCGATTTTAGATGGTAAACAGGAGACATTGCAAAAATTAATAAATGCTAGTGATTTATATTTGTCATGCATAGACAAAAGTGAGGAGCAATTATTAATTAAGTTTATTTAAAAACTAGGCTTGACGGAACACAAAAAAGTCGGCCACGTCCTTACAGACTCAGCTCAATAACATGCAACAGCGTGATTTAACAATAAGTGAATATGACGCAGCTAGAAACACTGTTCTCAGACCTTACTATTGCCCAAGCCGATGGCAAACCAGAAGCCTATAACATTTTCCAACCTATTAATGAAAAATTGGCAATACAAAGATTTTCTGATGGCCGATACGAAACCGGCGAATAGGGACAATTATTTCCGCTAGGAATTATAACACTCTCAAAGATGCAGTCCGTGCTGCAGAGGACGAGCAGATGGCTAGCTCATCCTACAGGACGTCAAGTGACGTCATGATCATGCGGCGAGGTCGAGGGTACGGATCACCCACGAGGGCTGCACATTATCAGCCCGGCCAGCGACCACCTCGCAATTGTAGTAATATAATTTAAATAATAGTTACAGATACTATTATAACAATAGGTCATCACACACCGGGCACCAGAATTATTACAATAGGTATGGGACACAGCAAGGACATAATTAACAAATTATATATATTATGTTTCAAATTATCACATATTTAACTTTGCACCGTGTGAAAATGAAAAGGACTTAAAAAGGGTTCAAAAGGAATAACACTTATAAGATACCAAACATTTAAATAGAAAAGAAAGTTCGTCATTAACAAAAATTATAGATAAATTTCCCGCCGTATTTTTCCTTGAAGGAGATAAGCTTTCAACTACTAACGTATACGAGCATAGTATTGAATTAAAACCCGGTAGTGAGACGGTGTACACAAAACCTTACAGACTACCATATGCTCAAAAAGATGAGGTAAATAAGCAAATCAAAAATTTGTTAGATGAAGGCATATTAGAACCAACCAATAGTAGCTACAGCAGTCCAGTCTTGCTAGTTCCGATAAAATCCAATAGTAAATAGAAAAAATGGCGTTTAGTTATAGATTACCGTAAATTAAATAATTGCATAATAGACGATAAATACCCGTCGCCAAATATTACTGAAGTATTAGATTTATATTCTGGATTTTACCATGTTAAACTTCAAGAAAAGAGTAGAAAATATACTGCTATTCAAGGAGGCCAATACCATTTAACTAGGATACCCATGGGAATAAAAAATTCACCGTCAGCATTTTTCAGAATGATAAATTTAGCTATGTCAGGCCTAACTTTTGACAAATGTATGGTATATCAAGACGATCTCGTGTAATGGGAAAATCACTATCTGACCACAATAAGAATCTTTTAGACGTTCTAGCGAGGTTACGGAAAGTCAATTTAAAATTAAATATAAAGAAATGTCAATTTTTAAAGAAGGAAATGCTCTATTTAGGTTACGTTGTCTCAGAACACGGCATACAGCCCGATCCGGAAAAAATTAAGATTTTAAAGGATTACCCCGTTCCGACAAACGCCGACGAGGTCAGGTGATTTGTAGCTTTTACAAATTACTATAGAAAATTTATTCCCAACTTTGCGAAACTAACGGACTGTTTAACTAATTTAACAAAGAAAAATGTCAAATTCGTATGGTCGGTCGATTGCCAAAAATCGTTTGAAATATTAAAAGATAAACTTATAAGTCCACCAGTTTTACAATATTCGGAAATCAAATATCCTGTAACTGAAAAGGTGCTTCTGTCTATTGTATGGGCAGTAAAACATTTGAAACCGCACCTGTATGGACGCAAGCTTAGAATTGTATGGGCAGTAAAACATTTGAAACCGCACCTGTATGGACGCAAGCTTAGAATTGTATGGGCAGTAAAACATTTGAAACCGCACCTGTATGGACGCAAGTTTAGAATTGTATGGGCAGTAAAACATTTGAAACCGCACCTGTATGGACGCAAGCTTAGAATTGTATGGGCAGTAAAACATTTGAAACCGCACCTGTATGGACGCAAGCTTAGAATTGTATGGGCAGTAAAACATTTGAAACCGCACCTGTATGGACGCAAGCTTAGAATTGTATGGGCAGTAAAACATTTGAAACCGCACCTGTATGGACGCAAGCTTAGAATTGTATGGGCAGTAAAACATTTGAAACCGCACCTGTATGGACGCAAGCTTAGAATTGTATGGGCAGTAAAACATTTGAAACCGCACCTGTATGGACGCAAGCTTAGAATTGTATGGGCAGTAAAACATTTGAAACCGTACCTGTATGGACGCAAGCTTAGAATTGTATGGGCAGTAAAACATTTGAAACCGTACCTGTATGGACGCAAGCTTAGAATTGTATGGGCAGTAAAACATTTGAAACCGCACCTGTATGGACGCAAGCTTAGAATTGTATGGGCAGTAAAACATTTGAAACCGCACCTGTATGGACGCAAGCTTAGAATTGTATGGGCAGTAAAACATTTGAAACCGTACCTGTATGGACGCAAGCTTAGAATTGTATGGGCAGTAAAACATTTGAAACCGTACCTGTATGGACGCAAGCTTAGAATTGTATGGGCAGTTAAACATTTGAAACCGTACCTGTATGGACGCAAGCTTAGAATTGTATGGGCAGTAAAACATTTGAAACCGTACCTGTATGGACGCAAGCTTAGAATTGTATGGGCAGTAAAACATTTGAAACCGCACCTGTATGGACGCAAGCTTAGAATTGTATGGGCAGTAAAACATTTGAAACCGCACCTGTATGGACGCAAGCTTAGAATTGTATGGGCAGTAAAACATTTGAAACCGCACCTGTATGGACGCAAGCTTAGAATTGTATGGGCAGTAAAACATTTGAAACCGCACCTGTATGGACGCAAGCTTAGAATTGTATGGGCAGTAAAACATTTGAAACCGCACCTGTATGGACGCAAGCTTAGAATTGTATGGGCAGTAAAACATTTGAAACCGCACCTGTATGGACGCAAGCTTAGAATTGTATGGGCAGTAAAACATTTGAAACCGCACCTGTATGGACGCAAGCTTAGAATTGTATGGGCAGTAAAACATTTGAAACCGCACCTGTATGGACGCAAGCTTAGAATTGTATGGGCAGTAAAACATTTGAAACCGTACCTGTATGGACGCAAGCTTAGAATTCTTACAGACCACAGGATGAAAGATCCCTCTAGCAGGTTAATAAAATTTAGGTTGGCTTTGGAAGAATATGATTTTTATATTGAATATATCAAAGGCAGTTTAAACGGGCCAGCAGACGCACTTAGCAGACTCAGAGTTTCGAGTGACGATTTGAAAAGTATGAGTGTAGAAACGTTAAACGTTCAAAATTTTTATGTGCGTTACCACTTATTACTAAAAGTAGTGCTCAGGTAGCTAAAACTGTAGTCGAAAATTTTATCTTAAAATTCGGGATTCTAAATACAATAGCAACAGACCGCGGTACAGAATTTACTTCTGACTTGTTCAAAAAGGTCTGCAAACTTTTGAAAATTAATAAGTTAGAGTCAACTAGCTATAGACATGACTATAGGTTCTCTCGAAGTGTGCTATACAAATTTAGCAGCATATTTGATACTTTTTAGATTGAGTTGATTTAAATTTAAGATTTGATTTTTTGAAACTTTTATTTTTGTGTCATTTATTTAGGTATTAAATGTCTTGCAAGACTAGATTTTAAGGCAGTGCGCACACAATATTATAGATATATTGGAATATATATTTACTCATACATTTAGAATTAATTGCTATAAACTTACGCATTAATTTGAATTGTGTTTATCTTATTATTCTTGTACTTTGTGTTACTTAACTTTTTATTTTAATATTTTGGGGTTTTTTTTTTTGGTTTAAGTAAAGGTATTGTATATTGTTTCAAATAAACATGTAACTATTTTATAATTACGAAAAATAAAATAAATTAACTGTGTGCAATTTTGTACGTTAAACAAACTACGTAACTCCAAAACTTACTTATTTTGATTTGACTTGGTATAACATTATAGTGTTATATTTTTTTTTGTGTGTTTTTGATAAAATTTTAAATTTCGGTATTAAATTAAATTTTTTTTTTCTGCAAAGAAGATGTGATGGTATAGTATGTATAGTATGTTATATATATGTGTAATGTAATTCTATGAATAAATCAGTAGCATGACAAGTCTTGAGTTTTACTGACGCGTCCCTCGCCCGACATCAGATTTTATACTTCACACCTTAACCAAAGACGATTACTTGATTACTTGCAGATGTTTAGAGTTAAGTAAGAAATAAAATAAATTGAAATTTAATTAGTTGACACACTTATATGTTGCGAGAAAGAAAAAAATACTTATACAAATTTGTTATCATAATTTGAGGTAAGAAGTTTAATTTTTACTAAATAATGATAAACTTTAGAACTAGGACTTGAAGGAAGTACTGAAACAAAGTATCATTCATTATATTCTTTACATAGGAGAATCAATTTTTTTTTTTAATATACCACTAAGGTGGCAAACAAGCTTACGGTCCGCCTGATGGTAAGCAGTCACCGTAGCCTATGGATGTATGGCAACACCAGGGGCATCAATGGCGCGTTGCCGACCCTTCAGAAATTTAATAACTTCTTTCTTAAAGAACTCCATACTGTAGTCCTTGAAGGAAACCTTGGCAGGGAGCTCATTACACAACTAAAGCGTTCGCGTGAGGAAGTTTCTCTGAAGCTCGTCGTTGAACCGAGTCAAATGGACCAAGTTGGTACCCGGGTGCATCCGCCCAGATATGTCAGCAGTACTCCATATGGGGCCGAACTTACGACTTGTAAAGTAACAACCTTTGCCCCGACGTGAAGTACTGCTTCGCTCTGTTGATTACAGAAAGTCTTTTGGACGCCAGCTTCACCTTGTCTTGTAAATGATCTCGGAACTGAACATCGCTGGAGATGTCAACACCAAGGATCCCAATGCTTTTGGAGATGGAGAGGGGAGTGTTCTGGGATTGTGGGAATATAGTGAATGGGGTTTTCTTAGCGGTGAACGCGCACACTTGTGTCTTTGTAGAGTTGAATCGGACCAAGTTTACCCGTCCCCAGTCAGAGACCTTGGTCAGTGTGCACTCGATTTGAGACACAAGTTCTCCACGGTTTTCCTCCACAACGGAACGAGGGATGTTTGCACGGCCCGTGTAATAAGCGTCTCCAGTACTGTCATCTGCATAGCAATGTATGTTGTTGATGTCCAACATGTCATTGATATGCAGTAGAAACAGCGTAGGAGACAGCACAAAGCCTTCGGACATCAGCATTAATGTCCATGTTATCAGAGCAACTACCGTCAACTACGTTTCGTATACGTCTGCCGGACAAAAAGCTAGCCACCCATTTGTACAAACCCTCGGGCACTCCGTAAGATGGCAACTTCGATAGAAGATCTCGGTGCCAGACCCGATCGAACGCCTTCGCTTTGTCCAGGCTACATGCCATTGCCTCCTCCTGACTCTCAATGGCTAGTGCCCATCGGTGTATGAGATACACTAGAAGGTCACCAGTCGAGCGACCGTGGCGAAAGCCATATTGACGGTCACTGACCAGATCGTGTACTTCTAGGTATCTTGACGCTGTGTGTTGATCACACGCTTTATCATTTTGGAGAGGAGAGAGGTAATAGCGATAGGCCTGTAATTCGATGGATCTGATCTATCGACCTTTTTGGGCACCGGGTGCACATTCGCAGTCTTCCATGAAGACGGAAATTGCCTAGTGTGGTAGGAAAGCGCGAAGAGGCGCGTGAGTACAGGACATAACTCAGGAGCACACTGCTTAAGCACCACTGCTGGTATACCGTCTGGCCCACTCGACTTATGAACGTCTAAAGAAAGCAACGCCCGCCTGACCTCCCGTTGCGTTATGGAGATTTCCGGCATGGTCTTACCGCACCACGGTATAGTAGGTGGTACAGCGCCTTCATCATTCATATTCGAGTTCGAGGCAAAGAGACTACCCAGTAGATCGGCTTTCTCTTTAGCACTATGGACCAAGTCACCATCGGTCTTTCGCAGTGGTGGTAACGACGACTGGTAAAAGTTCCCTTCGGCAGCTTTGGCAAGCGACCAGAAAGCACCACTCTCAGAAGGATAGCTCTCAAGTCGCCCACCTATTTTGCCGATGAATTGGAATTTTGCTCTGGGAGTTGCTTTCTTACTGAACCTCGAGGCAGCATTTAATTGACGTTTTAACTCAGAAATATTCGGATCCTTATTATTACGAGCCGCGGTCCAAGCCTCATATGCAGTTTACTTAAAAATTTTAGCTTCTCTGCAAGTCCTATTAAACCACGGTAATTTTTGACGCCAGCAGCTACTCGTGGGTTAGGAATATAGCATTCCATACCAGCGAGAACTGTCTCAGTGACTGCGGCTGCACAGACGTCATGATCTTCTGAAGTATAGCAGATCTGCCTCCACGGGTACGATGCATAAAATTCTCGCAATCCATCCCATCTGCCGACTTATAGTGCCACACACGACGCCAATTAGTTGGCCCAGAAGGATCGGGTTGTGTTGTAACAAACTTCCTCGTCGCGTTAATAAAATGAAGAGTTAGAAGATATTTGGTTAATTTTAAATAGTTTATGTTTCAAATATAGAATTTCATAACGTTTAGTTTCAATGATAATTTAATGTGATTTGGTTGACTTAAATAATTTAAATTAATAATCTATACATATAATAAAATTGTAGGAAAGTCAAAACTGTACGTTGAAATTTTTTTAAAAGAATACTTGGGGTGTGATCTACAATCGATACCGAAGCCAAAAATATAGTTTTGTTCACAAAAAGTGATGTTATAGTATAGCGTTCACGCACACGACGTCGCGGGCAGCAGCTAGTAGTACAAAAATCAAAATTCGAGAGTATCTAGAAAAGGGAAGAGAAAGAAAAACAAAACAAAAAAAAAAGTAATAATGTTATAGCAAATAAAACACAATAATAAACAAAAATTAAAAATAAAAAATAAAATTTAATTAAAAGATATTTGATAAAGTACTATTCACTTACCTAATTTAAGTATTCCTACACATTTTTTTTTCACTTTCTTTCTAAAAATTAAAAAAAAAAAATTTTTTAATTATGTGTATGTGATAAATGTAAATGTATTGAGTAATGTATGTATGTAAAATTTAATTCATAAATAAATACTATTATAATAAAATTATCCACCTATATACTTTAAATAAATAACTACAATAGAACAGATTTGTTCTACAACACACCGAATTCCTGAAAATTTGGAACACCTAAACAACCCTTAAAAAAAAATATTTCCTGAAACTTTTCAGATTTATAAATTTATTATTGTTATCTGAAAATTTTTATTTATTTAAAAAATTCCTACCCGAGGTCTCCCTTCACACCTTCACCCTCGCCTGCGTAGATGAACCACTTATCCAGCCTTCAAATCCACCTAGCGACCTGGGTCCACTAAGTTAGTATTTAAATTTCAAACCTTTAAAAAATCTATCATTCTAAAAACAACCTCTTTCACCGAATGACACAAATTCACTTGTTCATTTCATACCTTCACCTTCTATAACCTTTTCCTAAATTACTCTTTCTCAACTCATTCTAGTAATAATAATGTAGGTAATAGGTTCTAAATTATAATTTAAGATACCGCTATAAATTTTTGTAATTTAATAATTATTTGTTCATTTTGACGGTTCTATGAAAATTAACACCTGACCGTTTTGGTTAGCTTCGTACACAAACAGTCTTTCATGTAGGGACATCCACTAGACTTAGTAAGTATCAGATGCCTCTCTTCAAACCCCGTGATATCTAATAATATTATTGAGGAATCTCAGGTGAATACCTCTATGTTGTACAAGTGTTATTCACTATGCCAACTTTACGTAGTCTACATACATGAATATTAAAATCCAATTCGGAACCGTAACCCTCCAGGATCTTACGACGCCTCATTGGAAGTTTGAGTTCCTAGTGTTTGTTAAATACCTAGTACATCTCAAAAATAAAAAAAATAATTAACAAGATTGTAATTTTAGTATCTAAAAAGGAGTTAATATTACAGAGAATATCTTCAAATTATTTCCTAGTCTGACGTTCTTGTCTCGTGTTGATATTAATTAATTTCAATAATTTTATGAAAATCTATATTTGACCCGTTAGGTTAGCTTCATACAAAAACAGTATTTTATGTTAATGCATCCTCTGAACTTAATAAGTATCAAAAATCTTTTCAGACCCTAAAGAATTTAACAATATCAATGAGGAATCCCAGGTGAAAATTTCTATGTTGTACAGTGTTATTCACTTTTAGTATCAGTGTTAGCAAACCTATACTCAGTGAATTCTGTTTTCAGGTCAGTCCCGCACTCCTCAGATATACGGTACTTTACTGAAAATTTGAGTTCCTGGTGTTTGTTTAATTCCTAAAGCAATCTAGATTCTAGGTCACTTAATAAAACTTATATTTTTAGTGCCTTGAATCAACTGATTTTAACAAAAGTAACTTAAATCGATAATTTTAGTTATTAACGTTTGTTTAATTTCTTAAAACAATCTAGATTCTAGGTCCCTTAGTTAAATTTGTATTTTTATTGCCTTGAATCAACTGATAATAATAACAGTAACTCAAATTTATTATTTTCACCAAGATAATAATATAAAATTATATATAAATATAAATAACACATAATATCTCAGATACATTCAGTCCAACATTATTTATCAGAGTGCAACATGCACTCGCAATAATAACATTTAATGATAATTCTTCAATTCTATCATCAAAAAAATGTTGATAGATATATTTATAGGTATTAATTGAAGATGTAGAAAAAGGAGAATTTTATATTGTTATTTTTTCTCATTTACATATATACAAGTAGTGAGATTTTAATTCAGTTTTAAATATACAAGGAAACATTGTCTCCTACTGTATTTCACACAGTAATTTAAAAGTAATAACATTTAATTACATCTCATTAAAAATTATAAGAAAATTTACGTCGTTAGATACTTTTAAAATACGTAGAAAAGTGAGATTTCAAAACATTTAAAGTAAATTTAAGAAACAACCTTTGTCTCTTATATGTAGATACATACATACATACATACATACATACATACATACATACAGGTATCACTCACGGAGAAAAGCATATTATGTACATCTCACTAGAATGAAATATAAAGACTGTCAGGTATCTATGAATATCATAAGCTACAATAGTATATTTAGGTAAATTTAAGTACATCATTCTAACAAAAGTGCTTCACATACATACTCTCATCTTTACTCGTTACCTAACGTAGTTTTCAAAAAGCTTTGGAACCTAGTTCCATTTCTCTACAATCAACCTATATCCATTTCTCTACAATCAAACTATATCCATTTCTCTACAATCAACCTATATCCATTTCTCTACAATCAACCTATATCCATTTCTCTACAATCAAACTATATCCATTTCTCTACAATCAACCTATATCCATTTCTCTACAATCAAACTATATCCATTTCTCTACAATCAACCTTTATCCATTTCTCTACAATCAAACTATATCCATTTCTCTACAATCAACCTATATCCATTTCTCTACAATCAACGTAGAAGAAGCTCGTCTGGCCGCCTGGAAAATCCCCTCTCGTAAAACCTTTGACTGCTCCGTAGGTCTTCAAATCTCCTTTGTAAAATTCAACATAATTAAAAAAAGAACACTGCACAATAGAATATCATAAACCTTGAAGATTTATGCCTAAATCTCCTAATTCACATACTATAAACAGAACACAACGACGACTGAAAAATAAACTCGCGAAACACCATGTCTTGAATAGCGACGTCTTTCCTATAATATATATATATATATATATAATTGTGTTAGAATGTGTTGAAGGTTAATTTTTTTAACACTAATTATAAACCTATTTTAAATAAAAATGCTTCAAACACGAGATCAGATTTCGGATCTAATCATAATTGATTTTCACAGTCAAACTTATTGACTTCTTTCTTGCGCGCGCGGACCCAGACTAACTACACATTTTAAATTTTGTTTCTACCAAAAATTCAATCTCCACCCCCCTCTCGTACTTTCTTCACCCCTTCACCTTTATAGTTTACACCAATCTTGCTTGTCAAACCGAATATTTATGTTTTCAAGTATTTTCAGCGTTTATTACCACATAGGTCCCAATCTCTTCAAAACCAAAAAAATTTTTACACTCAACTTTGTGCTATTTATTTTACAAAGTCTTGGAGTTTTTATACATTAACATCGACAAAGCCATAGGGTTGTCGCAAATTTATAACTGTAGAGTTTAAAATTATTCAAAATCTATCCAAAAAATGTTTTTAATTATACTCTATCTCAACAACCAAACTAAATCATTAGATTTGCACTAGTTTTACTTATAAATTTTATTATTTTATGAATTTACAAACTTATTGTTTGTTTAGCTTTTTTTGTAATATGTTTTAAACATTTAAAGTCACCTTTATAAAACATTTACTGTTAATAATATTGATATTTATGTAAATTTTTAATCTTTCTAGGAAAAGACAAGAAAACTACAATTTCTTGAATTCCCCAAAGATGACTTACATTTAACCTTTATATTTTATCCTTAAAATCTATATTATTTATCGACTAATAAACATGATATTCCCTAACAAAAATTCTAATTAATATACTAATTTAAGATATTGCCAACCCTATAGCTACACGTCCTTTAACACTCTTTTAGCCTTTAAGATTTGCTTTCAGCTTATGCTTTAAAAATGTCAATCCACATCGAATTTATTGCGAACAAAGAAACAAAAGACTATTTTAGTTTACTTTTGTATTTAACTCCTAATTTGAACTTTATCTTGATAAAGAATATGTGTTATGTAACTCTTTTTTAATGTTTATAGTTATTTTGTCCGCCGCCTTCAACTAAACGTGGGAAATAGTTTATATTCCTTTCTCTTTTCTTTTAATACGTTATTTTTAAGATAAACAAGGTAAAAATATTATGGTTTTCACAAATATGAATTTAATATGAGGAACACCACCAGCATAACTTGAGCTCTGGACTTTTTGTATGCATTCCCAGACTCAATATGCAGTGACTGTGTGAAACTTACAATTTTAAGCCAAGTTAACTTTTATGCTATTTTATAATATTTAGTCTAAATAGATTTGTTTAATACTGATTGCATAACATGTATACTCATTATTATGAAATACAGGTCTTTGTTCAATGTAGTAAAAATGATTTACTACAGTGTGCATGACATTTGAGTCCGAACGAGACAGTGGTCCGAGGAGCCAAGAGGCGCAGCCACTGAGACGGAGTAGCCGTCCGGACGAGTAGTCAGCAGAAGATCCAGTAAGGAGCTCGTATGGTCCTTTATATCTGGTATTCTCGTCGAAGAAAGTACCAGCTGAGAGAATCCATAGGTCAGAGCAAATTCATGAGCAGATATCCCTGCATAGTTATTGGTTCGAGAACTGAGCCACTCACGATGGTGGGCGTTAAAGTCTCCCAAAGTAACTAGTTCTGCTGAGGCATATTGCTCTAGAACTTTGTCTGTCGTCAAACTCAAGTGCGTGAAGAGTCGAGTTACTGTCTTCAAGGCTATGAAGGCGGCGACAGCAGATATCCTCCCGGACGAACATACATACACCGGCATGGCTCATAAAATTGTGTTCGAGTTTGTAGCCGGGATAGTGAAGGTATGATGTATCGGCCGGGCAGGATATCTGCGTCTCCGTTAGAAAAAGAATGGTCGGCTGCGCAGTCTCGAGATGGTGGCGGACTGCGTTAAGATTTGCGTGAATACCCCTGATGTTGCAAAATCCACATTATATGTGGATGGAGTAGCCGCTGTACAAACTCTTTTCTTTTTCGTTCTCATGGCCATTATATTTAAAAAAAGTTACTAAGACTAAGGATGAGGATTCACTGCACAGACAGGTTAGAGGACAAAAGGTGCGGTTCTAAGACTGCCGAAGTTCGCCACAGATTATACGATTGCTGACATGGCGGGCGGAAGGGCCCCTGATCCCCCTCTGTTGTAGTAGCCGGGTCCACTACGGTCTCCTTCTCCGGCACGACTACTACTTCAGAGACTTTACACCGGTTGGCGGATCAGCCTTCCAGGGCGGAGATTAAGTGATCCCTGGGTTTGGGAACCCGTTCAACCTGCGGGCGGCCAGCGGTCAGCTGTTTCATCTGGTCTCCCTGACTGCCGAACAATGACAGCAACGAGCACCGCCGGTCCTCCGCGCAGCGAATCCTCAAAGAGCTCTGGGAACCTTACTCACCGCCAGGAACACAACAGTACTCAATGTTAGTGTTATTGTGGCCGCGGTTTTCTGTAAGGTGAAGGTACTTCCCCAGTTCGGGCCGCTCATTCGAGCAAGCACTCGCTATGCCCTGCTTTAATTTTTCGGGTGGCTTGTTTGAGCGAGAACTTGCAGTGCCCTACCTCTCTTTAATTCAATAAACTATCTAGTTTAATCTAATTTAACTTAAATATTGACTCTGAATAATTAGTAGCTGTTGTTGAAGCATGTCGGGCACTGTGCGTGTGCACTCCAAATATACCTACATCTGTACCACTAGCTAGCCTTAAGCTTAAGCCTTTGCCCGATGACCTAATTCCTTGTGAACCAACTTTATTCTAAGGTTTTCTAACGCTAATAAACAAATGATCTTTTTCAGACTGCTCACTTCACAACGTTTTTTTTATTGATGTATGATTTTACTGCTAGAGCTGGACATATCTGAGGAGATCCCCGAATATATGGTGAAATCCAGGGTGGTATGTAAGATCCAGGTCGAGATATCTTACTGAGGTTCTCTCATTAATGAGATTCTCCCATGATACTCTTATTAAGCTGATGCTGATGATTAATTGATAAATTAAGTAAATTTTCATATGGGAAATTATGTGATAGATTATTCAATACTAATAAAAGGTTCCATGTGAAATCGTACTTAGGTCTAGGTGGCCGAAGTCTGTAAGCACCCTTAAGGAACCTGTTTAAGCAATAATCTGTAGTAATTGTTTTTCTTAAAATGAATGAAAGTGCTGAGTGATCGGTGTTAAGGTGGATAATGATTCATAGATTTTTTTTTTGTGCAAAATTCCCACCATGCATTTAAACTTGAATTATTGTGGATTGTTTGAGAACGATGGCAAAACTACAAATCAGGCAAATTGCCTGGTTGTATATTTTTTAATAGGTAACTTTTCCTTATTAATTTCATTTGATTTTTCTTTTGGTCTATTTTTTGAGGGCCCGTTAATTGTTTTAAATATAAAACTTAGAGATGTAGGTACCACCGAGTCGTACACAACAAGAAAAAGTCTTTGGGTAAATTTGGCTTCTAACTTAATCACATAAAATATAAATAACAATAATCTTGTGGTTCTGCGTAATTTAGATACAATGTAATTGAAATGGCGATGTATAAGAATAAACATCTAAAACTTTACTTTTAAGTTAAAATGAAACTTTTAGAGTACAAGTTTTCATAAAATCATAGGGTGTAGACGTATCATACGGTGTAAACGTATTACCACAGAATAAAGAAGAGTCCGTATTACTATATTCAAAAAGTTGATTGTTTATCAATGCGTGATCTTGTCGCTTTAAGCAATGGACACAAAAAAGGGTGAAAGAAAGTTGTTCAGTTTCACGAGAACTTTCACCTCCTTCAGGGTTTAAAACGAATTAAATTTTACCGTGTGTATCTGATTTTATCAATCAATTTAAATGAAGCCACAACCTTTCCTTAAATGTTTGACCTCTTTACGTATAAATAAAAAATCAGATCCCGTATGTTTGTATCGACGTAAGTCAATGGAGTGACTTAAAATTCATACACAATGTTGCGAGTGTTATTATTATTTACTTTTCATCTCTTAATTCCCCCGGGAAGAGGCGTTTCGCAAGTGAGACACAGCAAGTGAGACACAGCAAGTGAGACACAGCAAGTGAGACACAGCAAGTGAGACACAGCAAGTAAATGAAATAATTGCTATTTCTTTCCTTAAAGATAAATCAACACTTTCCATTAGACTTAGGTAGAATTGATATATGTGTTGCAAATTGTTATGAGCGCGGGGTCCAAGAAGAGTTAAAACCTGATTGTGATAATTCAGTAACCTTTCCACTTGTTTTAAGCTGTTACTATATGACATGATTCACAGTAAAACGGTAAGTATTTGTTATATGAAGCCACTCTTTAAAATATCTTAAGATTATAAAGCGAAAATTAATAGATAATGGTACATAACCTGTGATGTAAATAGCTTAGAGTTGTACTTGTGGATACCGCGGCACCATCGGCAGCCCGGCGCAGACGCGGCGGGCGCAGCGTCGCTTTGGTGGCACCGACCTTGGCTTGGCTGCTGTTGTTCCATGTTTCCCCGTTAGTTCAAAGCCCGACAAAATTGACGACGTAGTGATCAATCAGCTGTACACACTGTGGCCTACTGAGTTTACTGCAGGAAGACGGACATGTTGGAACTAAATAATTTATCTTGGCTATTTGAGTATTTCACACTATTGTTAACTTATATTGTTTATTTATAATAGAAAAATGTTTACGGCGATAAAAGGCTAATGGAGGCTAAAGGATAAAGGTAATTTACCAACTGTTTAGAAACAGTTGTACATTTTAATGTGTTTCTGCTTACTAATGTTTTGCAACGTTTGATTTAGCGAGTGCTAAGTTAATCTTAAGATTTAATTTTTTTTTTTTTTTTTTAATACCACTAAGGTGGAAAACAAGCCTACGGTCCGCCTGATGGTAAGCGGTCACCGTAGCCTATGGACGCTTGCAACACTAGGGGCATCACTAACGCGTTGCCGACCCTTCAGAAATCTAATAACTTCTTTTTTGAAGAACCCCATACTGTAGTCCTTAGAGAAAACCTTGGCAGGGAGCTCATTCCACAATCCAAGGGTTCGCGGGAGGAAGTTTCTCTGAAACCGCACTGTACGCGACCATTTTGGTTCCAAAGTGTGAGAATGAATTCCCTGTCGATGGCGAGCAGTGCGATGGTAGAAAGTAGCCGTGGGCATCATTTCGAACAATTCCTCAGAACACAATCCATTGTATAAGCGGTAGAACACACACAGGGAGGCAAAGTCTCTCCTCAGACTTAAGGGTTCGATACCGCAAGTGAGTTTGGGATCGTCGACAATTCTCACAGCCCGTCGTTGAACCGAGTCAAAAGCGCCAAGCTGGTATCCGGGTGCACCTGCACAGAGATGGCAGCAGTACTCCATATGGGGCCGGACTTGCGACTTGTAAAGTAGCAACCTTTGCCCCGACGTGAAATACTGCTTCGCTCTGTTGAGTACACCAAGTTTTTTGGACGCCAGCTTTAACTTGTCTAGCAAATGATCTCGGAACTGAACATCGCTTGAGATGTCAACGCCAAGGATCCCAATGCTCTTGGAGATGGAGAGGGGAGTGTTCTGGAATTGTGGGACTACAGTGAATGGGCTTAGCGGTGAACGCGCAGACTTGTGTCTTTGAAGGGTTGAATCGGACCAAGTTTTCCCGCCCCCAGTCAGAGACCTTGGACAGACCGATCTCGATTTGAGACACAAGTTCTTCACGCTTTAATAAAGGCGCATTAGTACAAAGTACGTTAAATTTACTTTAAGACTAACTTTATTACCTTTAGATATGCAAGCCGTTAATTAAATAATATCAAAATATCATAGCGTGTAAATTGTCTGAAATCATTTTATGTTGTGTTGGGTCGAACCCCCATTAGTTGCAACGTGTAGGTTTTCGTTAGCTGTTTCCATGAGTTGTAACGGTATGGCAACTCAGCATGGGATCTCATTTGTAATAGCGGCACAAATTTTTAGGTAAGTTGGTAGTCGTATATTTTCCACAGATACACACGGCAGGAAATTAATGTTGGTGTGGTTGTGTCATCATAACCAACCACACACGATAATTGTCTCGGGATGTTTTCAATAACAGTGTTTGGTTTTATGACAAAATATAGGTAGGTATCCAACACAATATAAGTCTTGATATTGAAGTGATGGTATCTGTCGATTATATGTCATAATATTGCAACGATTATTTATCCATACACGCTATACGTAGGAATATTGCAACGGTTATTTATCCATACACGCTATACGTCGGGATATTGCAATGATTCCACACACGGTATATGTCGGGATACTGCAACGATTATTTATTCACACACGGTATACGTCGGGATATTGTAATGATTGTAATTGCTTTATGAAAGAATGTAGCTATACACATACGATATAGGTACGTCGAGATATTCCAAAGCTTGTATTTATTTTATGACAAAATGTAAGTAGGCGTCCACACGTGATATACGCCGGGATAATTTAGTGCACATACACACATCAAAAGGAGCTGGTGCTCACCTAGAAAAACTGTAATTACACTAACAATACTGTTGCTTTTCTTAATTTAATTTTTAAGCATTTGTTCTTTGTTTAAAAATATGTCATTAAAACAAAAAAATATGTCATTAAAACAAATAAATATGTCATTAAAACAAAAAAATCGTAAAACTTCTCTTCTTTCTAATAAGATAGCATTGTTAAAATGTTAAAATATTAAGTTTCCCAAGAGAACGCAAACCACCCCTAATGTGTGCATGTCACACATTGATTAAGAAATTATGCTTTGTTTTCTCGTTACATTATTACAATGTATTACTTACATTTGCTCCAACAATATTTAATGTTCAATAAAAAAGTTACTCGAGACAGTAGATGGAAACTAATTGAACATTTAATGGAGTTATTTTGTTTTATCCTGTACTTTTGTTTTTAACAAATCGCTTAAAAACTTACCCTGAAGTTCTTAATATGTGCCAAAGTGCAGTTAAACAACGTATGCGTAGATGGCAAAATTCTCCTTCGTTTTATCACGTAATGGCAGTCAGAAGCATGCACATTTGTAGGTAGTAGAAACCACCCACCAATATGCATGCAATGCATTTACAATTATGCAATATGCATTTACATAGTAGGTAAAAGTTTCTACCAGTTACCCACTGTATAAATTGCTAGGTATTTTGTTAAACCACAAGAGTCTTCCATTTAGGGGCTGATTGACAGATTTTCCTCGCGATTTTCGTAGGCATTTTAGGTAGGTACCTACTTATCAACGAAAATATAAGTAATCCAGTTAGGGTACAAATTGCTAGGTATTTTGACAAACCATATAGGCTGACAAATAGTTTTTCCTCACGATTTACGTGGGTTTTTTTGGTTTTTATCCAAGTATACAGGATGCAGTTTCTTAGGTATTTTGACAAACCATATAGGTTGAAAAATAATTTCTCCTCACGATTTACGTGGGTTTTTGACTGTCTTTCGTTGTAACAATAGCTTAAAGTGAGCGTGAGCTCCAAGTTCTACGCGAGTAGGAGGGTAGCAAGAGTGAGGTTAAGGTTAGACACTCGAATATTTACGTAATGGACCTTATAAGACACTATGTTCTCATCTCACGACGGGAGTCCAGACCCATCTTGATTTGTTGTTGAGTTTTCCTCCGACGAGTTTAATCGACGTCTCCTTCAACTTTTTGTACTCCTTGCGCAGACTGGATTTTTCTTCTGCTCATGGTGAACAAAACACTGGACAAACTTGCCTATCACTTAATATAATTAAATTTAACCGAACGAACGTGCGAATTTTACAACACAAAAACGCGTAATCGCGCGCCCGTCCGGCGCCCGGGAGGGAAAAAGAAGGGAGATATTGCTTCTTTTTATGAGGGGTTTTCTGTAAACGTGTGACTACGACAGCATTAACTCGTGTGCTGTTGCAAATAGGGCTGCCATCTCTAAAACCTGCCGCCCAGGACCGAAAACCCCGGATTTTGGAGCCTTGACCCCGGACATTTGAATATTTTTTATTCACTTATAGCTGTGTTAAAAAATACATTTTACTCCCTACTTTATTGAAAAAAACATGGAATTTTAATGGAATAAAATAGGGTGTTTTATTCGTTATAGCGAGTTGTTTGTGAGTAATAGAGTAATTTTTTAAAAATAATTAATATCTTTGCCTTTTCGGCCCATTCTTTGACCTTCACTTAACATAAATAAAATAATTAAACCAACTAGAATTGGCAGGGTATGTTTTTTTAATTGTATGTGTTAAGCTGTATGAAATAGCTCCATTTAGCCAGCTAGTAGGTTCGTACAATTCGCGCTTGTTCCAAATTCAAAATGTTTTTTTCACTCAGTGAGTAAAAGTGAGTTTTATTCACTGTTGTCTTTTTCGAGTGGCAATGGTAAGAATAGTTATTTGTTAAACAATTGAGTAAAAGCGTTTTTTGGTAGAAGTGCCGACTTTAAATCCTGAGCTAGCGAAGTAGGCAAGAATTAAATCACGAGCGTAGTGAGTGATTTAAATATAGATTAGCATAGCGAGGGATTTAAAGGTACGAGACCGAAAACATTTGCTCACGCGTCTAACATATAACTTTTTACCTCTACCAGCGAGAAAAATATATACTTTGTTTTTTTTTAATTGAGGTGGCGTTCAGAATTGTACCTACTACAACCTCTGTCATTGCTATCAAAACATCAAAACAACGTATGATATTTTTTAAGTTAGCTGTATAAACTTTTAATAATACTAATAATTTATAAAAACTCACTTAAAAACGAAAAAATGCTATGGTGTTATATTCTTAATTAAAATCTTATCTATAATATTTATATATAATTAAAATCTAATCTTAATAGTTCTAATAACAATCTAATTATATTTATCGGTCTAGTTTAATACCCTTCAGAACTTCTTTTTTATTAAATAAAAGTTATAAAACTCGGTGCAATGTTTATAGTCTCTGAAATTGAATTTTATTTTAAGTAGTGACGAGACTGTTTCAAAATTCAATGAATTCCTTTCTTTTATGCACTTCTGTGTCAATGCGCATTATTGGCGAAGATGCAAAAAAAAACTGAGCTATTTTCAGCAATTCTGAATATTGGGCATTTGGTGTTCTAAAGAATCGCAACCAAAGTTGATTTGCATTTAGAAGTTTATATTCTTCGCTGAGATTTAGACAAAAAGATTTTAAACCCACTCATCTATCAATTTTGAGTCGTCAAAATTATGTTCTTCTTTTTAAAAAAAATGATTGTGACTTCGATGACAGCCCAAAGAGTATTTTCATATAAACTCAGCAAATACATACAGTTAAATTTACCAAATTGTTTT
This sequence comes from Apoda limacodes, assembly GCA_946406115.1. Classification (NCBI taxonomy): domain Eukaryota; kingdom Metazoa; phylum Arthropoda; class Insecta; order Lepidoptera; family Limacodidae; genus Apoda; species Apoda limacodes. The sequence continues at coordinate 358,076 of OX291552.1, forward strand.
AAAGGCTATATCCAACCTTCAGTGTACGTTTTCATTTTAAAAGAACAGTTTTTGAACTCATGTTTTTTTGTTTCCGTCGTTTCTGTTTAAAATGCTTCTAACACTTAAGGGCACAAAGCTTTCTTTGATTCTGTCGCCTAGGATTTTTTTGTTAGATCCAAGAATGTTTCCGGTTTTAAGCACAAAATTGTCGCCTTTTCCTAATTTTTCGATTTTGCTGTGCAAGATGTGCGTAATGGAGTGGATGAGAAGCAAATAAGCCTCTGACAGCGGGTTTTGGACAAAAAATTACGAAAGGTGGTCTTTGAATAGTTTTGAAAAAGTTGCAAAATAAGTTTTCCATGTTAAAAAAAGCAAAATATGACTGGCAGGGTTTCTGTACCATTTTTTCGAGAAATATTTTAATCACAAACAAAGGAGTTTCTGACATTTCAATACCACAAAACACAAAACATAAGGAACCAAGCAAGTTCTTCAAAAATATCTACATTTTTGTGACATCAAGTTCGGAAGACCTCCAAATTCAAGCAGCTGAAGGCGCACTTGTTTATAACTTTATATTCCGTATATAAAGTACTTGCGCCTACAATCGCGAAATATTCTTGGGGTTAGAAACCGCAAAAAAACTGTCATGTAGGTAATCTTACTAAAACTAAGTAAAAGCCTTTTGTCGATTGCTGAACTTACAAACGATTTTCAAAACATAATATTTATGAGCGCGGCTCCTGATGCCAGCAACTATTGGAAACACAAAATTATATCCTTTGGTAATTCAATATTTTGATGTAAAGAACGGAATCACGACGAAAATCCTTGAAGTAAAGACCACACCAAATTAAACATCTGAGACCATTTCAAAACTGAAAATAAACCACAACTAATTTTTAATTTTTTTTTCTTTTACCCGGACTGCAGTTAAAAGCCAGCCCGGACGCTCCCCGGACGCCCCCCAAACTAGGACAAAACCGGGGAAACCCTAACGGATTGCAGCTCTAGCTGCAAGTAATCTTCGGTTAAGGTGTGAAGTATAATTAATGATTAAACGAACTTACCTGAGTGAAGTTCTATCATAATTATAATAATTGTTATCAGAGGCGGCTCGTGACAATTATTAATGGGTGTTCACCAAAAAAAAAAAAACAAAATATTCATAACTAAAATTCATTCGCATATTTAGATTTACAAAAGCGCGTCGCGCATGTATGCTTTCTTGTCACATTTTTGTGACCCTTTGTCTTTATTTCAAACTGAGTTACTAAAATCTTTTAGTAGTTCGGACCGAACGCTTAAACTGGCAACATAGCCCAGGAGCGGCGCCCCACATTTTGCTAACTTTTCATACAAAATCTTCTGTTTCATGTTTGAGACTGTGTCGAACTTTCTCTTTCACACTCGTTGATTTTAGCTCTAGGCTTTATACTGAAATACGTTTCCTAGGAGCTTTTGCTAGCGCTCTACTTAGTGACACAATCTCCTCAGTGCAAATTCCATACTACATTTTGAGTTAGCTGTGTGTGTACAGAATGTTTTGAGTGGGATTCTATTTTAACATAAAGAGTAATCGAAGCATAATAATTATTCAATTTAAGTAAAATCTAAAACGTACTGTTTCTTAAGTAGATAATTATTTATGGGAGTGCGCTGCACCAGCGCTCCTTAGATCGAGCCAAGAGTCAAATCTCGTTTCAAGAGATTAGTATTAGAATTTTATACAACATGTAGTACCGCCTTATATAGAGATAGGGAAAGCATACTTAGGACGAAGCGCTTCGTATAATTATGATAGAACTTCACTCAGGTAAGTTCGTTTAATCATTAATTATACTATACGCTTCGTCCTCGAGATAAGTATTGGAATTTTATACAACATGTAGTACCGTCTTATATAGAGATAGGGAAAGCATACTTAGGACGAAGCGCTTCGTATAATTATGATAGAACTTCACTCAGGTAAGTTCGTTTAATCATTAATTATACTATACGCTTCGTCCTCGAGATAAGTATTAGAATTTTATAGAACATGTAGTACCGTCTTATATAGAGATAGGAAAAGCATACTTAGGACGAAGCGCTTCGTATAATTATGATAGAACTTCAGTCAGGTGAGTTCGTTTAATAATTAATTATACTATACGCTTCGTCCTCGAGATTAGTATTAGAATTTTATAGACCTTGAGAGTCCGTATTAAAAAGGAAATAGTGTCAAAGAAATAGTTTTAGTATGTATTTTTGATATTTTATTCATTTCACACAGATTAATTATTGCGATGTTAAACTTAATAATAATAACAATCAGGAGCGGCTCGTACTAAGGAGCGCTGGTGCAGCGCACTCCCATAAATAATTATCTACATAAGAAACAGTTCGTTTTAGATTTTACTTAAAATAAATAATTTTTATGCTTCGATTACTCTTTATGTTAAAATAGAATTCCACTCAAAACATTCTGTACACACACAGCTAACTCAAAATGTAGTATGGAATTTGCACTGAGGAGATTGTGTCACTAAGTAGAGCGCTAGCAAAAGCTCCTAGGAAACGTATTTCAGTATAAAGCCTAGAGCTAAAATCAACGAGTGTGAAAGAGAAAGTTCGACACAGTCTCAAACATGAAACAGAAGATTTTGTATGAAAAGTTAGCAAAATGTGGGGCGCCGCTCCTGGGCTATGTTGCCAGTTTAAGCGTTCGGTCCGAACTACTAAAAGATTTTAGTAACTCAGTTTGAAATAAAGACAAAGGGTCACAAAAATGTGACAAGAAAGCATACATGCGCGACGCGCTTTTGTAAATCTAAATATGCGAATGAATTTTAGTTATGAATATTTTGTTTTTTTTTTTTGGTGAACACCCACTAATAATTGTCACGAGCCGCCTCTGATAACAATTATTATATATATCTCGCTAAACATAAATCATATAAATGGTTCAAAAAATTATTTGTTACTCAGATAAGATAATATAAGATAAATTTATTTCCAAGTAATACAACAATTACATTTAAAGAATATTTACAGGACATATGTTAAATTTGTTTATATATACTTGAGAGGTGTGACAGGTATAGTTGTGATGCCCTGTCTTCCACATTAGGATTTAACCTGTGTCGTGGATTTTAGTGCTTTACGTTGCACAAGTAATCGTTTTTTATTTAGTATAGGTTATATCAGTTATTATAACAGTTATTGCCTGTTACTTTTACTGCGCTACAGTTACTGCGCTAGTAAAAACATTATAAGATAATCCGAATTAATGAAAACAATAATAAAATAAATATATATACATATATATGAATAAATAAAAAAATAAATATTAAAAAAGAGAGTACCAATCCAATGTATATTTAATGTTAAATATAGGTGTATATATGTGTAGATGCATGTATGTGTGTGTGTGTGTGTGTGTGTGTGTGTGTGTGTGTGTGTGTGTGTGTGTGTGTGTGTGTGTGTGTGTGTGTGTGTGTGTGTGCGTGTGTTTGAGGGTGTTGATTACTTTAGATGCGTGTTTTTTAAAATGATTTGTAAAAATTTAGAAAATTGTGTTTTTATAGAAATTGACAGTCTGATGCAGAACCGCAAACCTTTTCTTTATAATTTAAGCTTGAAAATTAATATATTAATTGACTACCACTATTATAAAAATAAATACTTGACAATACTATTATAAAATTAAATACAAGACACAAACAATCCAGAGAAGTACAAAAAAGGTACGATACCATATTTTTTTTGAAAATCTTAAGTAATAAATCCACATGTACCAATAATAATATGAAAAAGCATTTATTTCATGCCTAGTGTAATAAAAATCATGCATTAAAACATTGCTGGCTTTCTATGTAAAAAAATATGTTAGACATATAATTTATTGTAGTTTTTGTCACGACACGCCAAATGGATTTTTTTTTCAATATAAAAAATTTGTAACGATAATTTCGTTATTTTAAAAATTTGAAAAGCTTATAATAGCAACGTTATCATGTTATTCATGAAATTTTTAGACACGTTTCGGCAATTAATTTTTTTTTCTCTCTATTTTATACAATAAAAGGTTTTAATGTAAAAAAAACCATATATACTTACTACAAAGGATAGTAATAATTTGATTAGTAACGAATTACTAATATCAATTGTTTTTAATATTAATATAGGTCCACCAGTTAAAAATACTACAGATAAAAACGTTTTTCATCGTACTTTGTTCTTTTAGACAAAATGAGACAGCGAAAAACTGTTTTTATTAATTTTAATATTTGTCTCAAGTTAGGGGTTCTATTATTACCCTAGAGAGGTTTGAAAGACCAGCAAAAGCATTTATAGGTCTAAAACGACAAATATTGAAATTAGTTGAAAAATTACCAGCTAATGAGATACTTGAGTCAACTCTAGATCCTAAAGAGGATATTGAAGGTGTTAAGGCTTTATTTACTTACCATGAAAATTGTCCGCCATTTTGTGTTTGATGCCGTGTACATGGACACGAACTTAGTAAATGCACATCTAACAACATCGTCTGTTATAGATGTGGTCTTAAAAATGTAAGAGCGATAGATAGTCCAAATAAATGTCCAATAATCAAGCTAATAATAAAAGCTATAAAAATACTACAAATTATTAAAAAAACTAGATAACAGGGGTCGTTGTAGACATGATTTAAATGATTGGTCGTCACCACGGCTTAACAAAGTCAACATTTTCTTCAATTATTTTCGTAATAATTCAATCCTGTTTAAAAACGAAAACGATAACTAAGGTCCTTTTCTAAACATAAAAATAAAAGATGCAGAATGTATGGGTCTTTTAGACACAGGTTCTTGCATCAGCGTTTTAGGCAATAATTCATATCTAGCATCTATCTTATATAAGCGAATATATCTATCTATCTTAGTTTTCATATTATAAAAAAGAAAAAAGTGAACTATTTGGGTACAGTTTAATTATGACAAGATAATAAAATACAAACAGCAAAGCCAATGATATTGCTATAAGAATATTCATTGCTTCTCTGATTTTTATCCTGTCTTAGAAGATATGATTTTGACAGCTGTTAAAATTATACATGGTAATCCAGACTCACTAGTTCAATTCAAAAAGCAGGTAGCACTCTTACTCATAAATTAATCATAAAGCTCCCTTAAAATACTGCTGTGCTATATATTTAAAGCACTATTAGAAAGTATAAGGTACACCTCAGAAGAAAGTAGAAGGCTCTGCATTTGCTTCTTGCCTGAAACCAACATAGTTTATTATACAAGTATAACGGCACCTTCTTAATAATGTGAGACCTTCCGTTCAGTTGGGTTACTAGTGATAAATCTAGGTGGAAAATAGTAGTGATACAAATTAAAATTAGTTTTAACAATGTTATTTTTTTTTTTTTAGTTTATTTTTTTAAAATGTAAATGCCAGGTTGAAATTGAATCACATAGATGAAATTTAGTAATTTAGAAAATCTTTGAGCAATTAAAATAGCGGAATTTGTTCCTGAGTTCCAGATAAATGGAGGCTATTACAAAAAAAGGGGGCGAGAGATGCCACCTTGTGAGTCAGAGTACTAAATTACAAATGATTGAATCCCAGGGGTGATGTCAGAGAGCATTGAGTACAACTTTATATGGGACATGGTAGCCAAAGTCAACGTGAAAATAATAGATGCAATTGCAGTCGTTGAAAACACACATAACATTATTATGAGATAACAAATCCACTATACATGAAAATTGAGTGGCAGGATAATGAATGAAGATGAGAATGTTGACTTTAGTCAGTTTATGTATCAGGGTTACTCGGTGTTCATATTAGTCATATTGGGTAGTATATATGTGTAGTTGCCCTCAACTGACAACTTACAGTCATTTCATGTGTAGGATTAAGGTATAGATACACATAATGCTACAATTGTGTTAACTATTAAACTGAATTAATGAATGTGCTATCATCACCAGACACACGGTAAATCATAACTAATTTTATTTTTGATACCTGTAAGTAAAATGAGAAATAAAGAAAAAAAAAAATCATTTAGGTACAATTTTCTCAAAGTTACAATTTGTAATTCGGATTAGAGACATTTTATGAAAAAAAAAAAACTGGTTGCACTCCGGGAGTGCCGACAGAAGTGAAAACATACATCCTGGATATAACATTTTAACATGTGTAATCTACACTTTCATCTTTTCATCAACCCAATTTCCTCTTACTTTTTATTCGTCCTATAGAGTTTAAAATTTTTTATCCATCACAAAAAAGTGAACAATGCCGCTAAAGACGTTTTCACTTCAAAATTATAATAGGCGTGGCATTATGGTTCCCGTCTCACGAATTTTTATGGCGCGGCATTATGTTTTCCGTCTTACACCTAACGATCGAACGCCTCGATCAACCTGCGCGAGTTTCAGAATATACTTATTATGGACGGACTATGTTTGTATGGGAAATAGAGCTTTAAGTCTGCTCTTTAGGAACTCAAGTTTGCTAGATTGTGCACTCAGGCCAGCTCTCTTATGAAGGGGAAATGTTGAATCAATTTATTCATTACTTGAAAACCATACAGTTAGTTTATAAATATTTTAATTTGTTTTAAAATTATAAGGTTGTGAAGACTTTTGAGGACGCACACGCTTCTACTAATAAATTCTATCAACAAATCTGCATAGTTTTAGGTTAAAGAAAATTAACGGGTTTTTAGTTTTTACCATTCTCAGTGAATGGCAAGTCCTGCAAGTTCAGTTGTAATATTGTTACTGTGATATTTGTAAGATAAATAAATGACACGCAAGTGTGTAGTTAGACCGAGTGTATATTACGGACTGCCGAACGATGACATTCCACAAGAGCCGTAGGCTAACAATTTACAAATGGAGGAAGCTGACTACCTACATTACAGTTACTAAGTACTGTAATAAGTGTTTCAAATGTGACTGGGTATTTTTTAAATTCTATGCTTTCTCTGGAAACTGGGTTGTTGTTGACAAAAAGATGTTATTATAACTTCACCCAACGCAGCATGACTGAGTTAAATTCTATGCTTTCTCTTATCATGGTCAAAATTCCCTAACCACAACAACAGATTCAAGAGTGGTATTCTCAACAGCAACCCGGTGTCTTACGTGTCATCGCGTAGTTATGGAGCAAGATAAAAACATACTGTTTAGATCTCAGTTTTATTTACTGAATTCCGGCGTGTAGTGTAGTTTAGTGTAGTGTAGTGTAGTGTAGTGTAGTGTAGTGTAGTGTAGTGTAGTGTAGTGTAGTGTAGTGTAGCGTAGCGTAGCTTAGTGTAGCGTAGCGTAGCGCAGGGCAGTGTAGTGTCGTGTGTAAACTACTGCCCACAGCTTAATTTGTCAACTTTCATTTTAAAATCTGAGTCTTACAGCGAGTTGGTTGGATATCTTAGAATTACGTAGGAATTGTTTCAATGTATTGAAAGCACTATTGCTACTAAAAGCTATCTGAATCCGACAAATGTTAAGTTTTCTTCCAAATCGCAACGCAAGGGTTATGCCCTGTCTGTAGTACCTAGTAAAGGTATCCTTTTTGCAGCGTTGCCGACTTAGTGGTTTCACCACTAGATCTGGTGGTTTGGGACCCCCTGCTGGTGGGCAAAATTTGAATCTGGTGGCTGGTGGATTTTTTAGTGGGCAATTTTTAGGTCGATAGTTATCAAAAACAAAGAAAAATTTTGCTCAATAAAGACAATATTGCACACGGTAAGTATAGTTACCTACTCATAACATATAGGGAAAGGAAAATAATGATATATTGGTAACAGTGATTATTGTCCCCGTAAACCATAGATGTAGAAATGTCGTGAACTCACTCCCGTAGCTCGCTAGACAAAAACCTAGGACCACAAATTATTAGATTGTACTATATAGGATAGCGTTCTAGGTAATGTAGAGATCGCTTATAACGAAACTTTGTTGGGTTACTAAATCAGGTCTCGTTATCTGGTTGTTGTAAAAACTATTTTTACTTGTTATTTCGCAAATATTTTTATATTACGAAAATGTACCACAGGACACGTAAAAGTTTCGGAATCGTAGGTTCAAGATGCTTCGGGCTTCAAATAGTTTTTCTTGTTTTTACAAACTTCACTATCATTGAATATTTACTCAATATTCCTTTAGATTTTATAAAAAAAATTGCTTTTCATACAAATTCATAATTTAATGGTTGTTTTTAATGGTTACATATTATACGCTAAAAAATCTGGTGGTTTAAGATCCTACATCTAGTGGGCTTGCAAAAAGTTTGCTGGTAACACTGCCTGTTTGGGCTTTACGTAAGTTGTAGTTGTTGTTTTTAGTAGTAGACTTGTAGAGGTGGTGGGTTATAGTAGTGGTAGTAAACTTGTAGTTGTGATGGGTTGTAGTAGTAGTAATAGACTTGCAGACGTGATGTGTTTTAGTTGGAGTAGTAGACTTGTAGACGTTATGGGTTGTAGAAGTAGTATATATCTATTTACCACTGTGCCACCACGCCACGCGCCCTCTTTCTCTCGCATCACGAACCATTCTTTCAACGTACACTTGTTCCCAGTGTTCCGAATTCAACGCCTAGACGCCGAACGCCGTACATCTTATAAATAGCAAAACCGAACCCAGCCCGTCCACAGACCTGCGCATAAGCACACTCGTACACAAGCACAAACAAAAACTGATCTACTATTTTTAAATCTCCATAAAAAGCTATTTCGAGCTAATTGTGCTATCATTACCGAACACTTTTCGTCTGGACATGCGCATCACGTGACGTGGATAAACAAATATTTGAAACATTCACGTTGCGTGGGCGTCCGCTGTGGGGCGAGGGGGCGAGGGGGTGAGGGGCGAGGGCACACTCGTGCTCTACGAACTAAAAAGTATTTAAGGAAAGCTGCCGTTTTGCCGAATACTATTATGGCTAAGTACATAAAAATGAAATGGCAGACGTCTAACTACCGCACGGTTGTGACGAGGTGGCAGAAGCTTTGACAATTAAAAAAAAACAGTTTGTTGAAAAGTATTTTATAAAACTTGAATTACTTATTTAAGTTTTTTTAAAATGGGAGAAAAAGGGGGACACCCCTTCAAACACCACTGCCGACGATGTACTTTATCGATTTCCACCATTACAATATATGGTTATGGGGATACCATAAATTTTGACGAAACATTTTCTAATTCCCAGAACGAAATCACTAAGAAATCCGAAGCAGTTTACCGAAGGGGCGCAGACTTCAAGAATCAGAATCAAAATATATGGTTATGGGGATACAATCTATACATATAAAAGGCTTTGTCCTGAATGACTGTCGGATCAACGTACAGCCTAAACCGCTGATCGTAGAGACCTGAAACTTGGAGGGTGTATTCTTTGTATGACGTAGGCATCCGATAAGAAAGGATTTTCCGGAATTCTACCCCTAAGGGGGTGAAAAAGGGGGGCAAAGTATGTATGGGACAACGTGATTCCTTGGTCCCATCTACTTAAAATTTTGCACAAATCTTTTTTAACAGAATTGATGGAAGACGTGTTTCGTATTATATTGAAATTCATCCCCTAACGGGGTTAAAAAGGGGTAGAAAGTTATTTGGCGGTTATTTGCTTCGAAGTTGATATCAATACTCCTCCTTAGTGCTTTTGATTTAAATTACATTTTATTTTGACACAAGTTTCAAAACTCAATCCGATTTTATTCAAAAAAGGTTGAACTTACTTAAAGACATAAACAACTTCAATACCCTTTAAAAATAGGAATGTCTCGAATGTCACCGTACTATATTAGTACCTCATTTAAGAGATTTCTAAGCTCAAAGAGGTTTTGCGTTTTTTAGGTGTTTAATTTATTGTGTACAATAATACTTAAAGTTTTCTTTTTCTACCTATCTTATACATATAATATAAAAGGCTTTGTCCTGAATGACTGACGGATCAACGCACAGCCTAAACTGCTGATCGTAGAGACCTGAAACTTGGAGGGTGTTCTTTGTATGACGTAGGCATCCGATAAGATAAGGTTTTATTGAAAGGGTGAAGTGCGAGTCGGATTCACGCAATAAGGGAAAACCGATTCTAATGAAATTTTGGTAAGTTATTATACAAACGCCGGGGAATGCTTCTGAGAAAGAAAAAAAATCGGCCAAGTGCGAGTCGGACTCGCGCAGGAAGGGTTCCGTACCATTATCTATAAAGGCGACAAAAAGGTCACGTTTGTTGTATGGGAGCCTTCCCTAAATATTTGTTAGGATTTTTCCAAATATTTATGATGTAAGACCATGTTTTGTGTTAAATTTATTGATTCTAGGACAACGGGAAATACCCTATAGGTTTTGATTTGTGAGTGTGATTAATTGTGAGCCGTAATTTTTTATTGCGTGGAAACTTCTAAGAAGCTTTATTTGTTTACAGCTTAAAGGGACCGTAGACTTTAGTGTTTGATATTATTTCAACTTGATACCTTCACGCGTTCCTGAAAAGAAGGGTCTTGACAGACAGACAGACAGACGGACAATAAAGTGATCCTATAAGGGTTCCTTTTTTGCTTTTGATGTGCGGATCCCTAAAAAACTTAATCAAAATTGGTTCACTCGCCCGGGAGCTACGATGCCACAGACAGATATACAGATACACATGTCAAACTTTTTATACCACTCTGTTTTCTTCTTCGGTTAAAAATGACTGTTAGGTACCTACAGACGAATGGCGAAAACGGGACAATAAACATGAAATACTGTAATGGAAGTTGAGACTATTTACTATTTATTTGATAACGCGTTAATTTTACTAATTATATTTGTATTGTTTCAGGTAAACATCAGTTTATCGACATTAATACCTGCGGTCTTACATATGTACATGGTGAGTTTAGAAAAGAAAAAAATATTTTCAATGAGAGATGTTCTCTGTCTGATTCTCAGATAAAGGTGTCATAATTTAACAAAAATACTAGAAATTTGAAACTCTAGAAACGAAGATTGATTATTAAGCCATTCTTAAAGTAATCCTTTTGTGTAGGTATTGAGAACCGGAAAACTGTGAAAATCACATTTGCTTTTTGGAATATATATCGGATGAATAACTGAAAGTAGTAAACAGAAGATTTTATTTATTTAATGATACATTATATACATTTGATAATACATAATCAAATAATACATAATCAAATAATACATAATCAAATAATACATAATCAAATAACGGACACAATAGTAGGTCCTCACAATTAGTATCGGCATAGCTGTTAATTAGGTAAGTACGAACAGATAAAAGATGAGAATACTTAACAATTAAATTACTACAATTTTGTTAAATCAAACATTTTAACATAACACAAGCATAATTAGTAAGTTTTTAATTACGTTATTTAAAAAAAATATTAAGAGCACATTATTAACTACATAGGTTATTGTCATATTCCAATCAAATTAGAAAATGGATCAACATTAATTAGTAGAGTTTTGAATTTTTGTGTACATGTTTATTACAACTTCTCATTAAACATACCAATTATTATCAATAATAATTGTATTTGTTTAATATAAAAAAAATCTCACTTTTATGCCTATAACTTCTTTAATTTTTAATTTAGGGCAAAAAGTTATAAACATATTTGTAGGCAAAACAAGTTGCTACAAATTATGTCTTTGCGATATTTTTGTAAGACGCATAGTTTCCGAGATATCGCGAAAAAAGTGTTTTTACCCCATTTTCCAAGATGGCGGCCGGATGACAAGGGTGGCGACCCCTCAAACTTGAGGTTAAGCTTCTATTGACCCCCGACACATGTCCCAAAAATAATATTGCGTCCTCTTACAAATGCAAAGCTCATGTTACATTTCAATGGACTAGATACTTTGTGAGAGTATCACATTTTTGCTAATTTTTTTACACAATCATTAAATAATTATTTTCATGATTAAATAAGATATGTTTGAAAAAAAAGTTTTGTTTATAAAACTGCATAAACAACAATTCAGCCCTCTTTATTTAATACGAAAACTTTTTATTATGCATGTATGTATGTCACTATACACATACATGTATGTATGTCACTATACACATACATGTATGTATGTCACTATACACATACATGTATGTATGTCACTATACACATACATGTATGTATGTCACTATACACATACATTTATGTATGTCACTATACACATACATGTATGTATGTCACTATACACATACATGTATGTATGTCACTATACACATACATGTATGTATGTCACTATACACATACATGTATGTATGTCACTATACACATACATGTATGTATGTCACTATACACATACATTTATGTATGTCACTATACACATACAATTTGTATATAAGAAGTTCTGAATAAGATTTAAAGACTAGGGTTAGTTAAAATCAATAGTTATCAATAATAATTGTATTTGTTTAATATGTTTTACAGATTGTGTCCACAAAGTCACAGCAAGATTTCCCGTGAAGACATACTTAACTATTTAATGTTTTTAACCTACTTTGCTCTGGTTTCGTGTGAACAGTCTGATTAATCACCCTTAAGGGTAAACGTCTTGATTGTTTTTCATACGTTTTTCAAAACTTATTTGCCATAATCTTAGAAGTTCCGAGAATTTCACTTTGTATTATGATTTTTAAAAAAAGAATGAGATTCTGATAAGCCATTATTTTATATATTTTAATTAAAGTTGCTCCATACGAGAAATTCCGGCTATTTGCAAAAATATTATATAATAAATGATATATAAAAATAATGAATTATTATATTCTCATGAAACTAAAAACGTCGGGCACTTACATTTTTGTTCTTTTATTGAAATTAAAATGTAAAGTAAAATTTTGAGAACTTCGGAAATTTTGCCACAACTCATTTTCTATGAAAACAGTCTGCGGCGTTCACCCTTAAGAAAAACCAACATTTTGGCGCTTTAATCATAGCAAAAATTATAAATCTAATAAAAAAACTGCAAGTTTGTCATGACAATACTGAAGCTACTTTGTCAAAACAAACCTTATGCAAGTTTGTTCGACAATCTTCGAGCAAGTCTGTCGCATGTTAACTAGAAAGTTTGATTTAAACTTGCTGCAACTTGTATGTATATCTGCCTTGGTGAACATGATGCAAACAATCACCGTTGATACATCAAAGTTATTAAAGGTCAGAATCCTAGTTTACTGTAAACTTATCTATAGGTACAGACGGTTCAGGCTGATAAACACCCATTTCCCCAACCACCCCTCGCACTTCGTGGCACCCCGTCGCACCTCGTCTCACCCCGTCGCACCTCGTCTCACCCCGTCGCACCCCCGCACTCCCGGACACCTCCCACGGCACTGCCCGGAAAAATAAAAACTTCTCTCAAACGACGACGAAATTGATTGATTGATTCAAGATAACGAAGTCCAACACCCAACAAAACTGACGAGGGACTCGCGCGGTGGGAATTCGATTTTGTCGAAAATTACGAAACGAAGTGAGGTAGCGACAAAGCGTAACTTTCAGGATTTGTATTGTAAGACACTTCTTGGGCTTGTGTGTGATGTGGGTCAGATAGGATTCATCACATCGCCATTTATGATATATACCACAAATAATATCACCCCTATTTCTTGCTCCATCCACTCGTATTGATGTCTAAAAACTTTCTTCGTACGAACTTCAGAACTACATTGACAACAAACTGCTCTGAAGGATGTAAACGTGCCGTCTCTAGAGTAGTGGAATGTTCACAACTAATAATCAGTTAGGCTACAACCGGACACTACCGATACCGGTAGCTTTATCTTTTTGTTTAGCATCTGTTCGTGACGATGTTTCCGATTCTACGACCACCATTGTCCGTCTAGATCTCGTATCCCACACCCTGGCGCACCAACCGGTCCAACGAATACCGCATGATCTATCTAGTTCTATAATTTGGCGTTTCTCGAAGTTACACTTAAAACTAGCGCTGAACATATCTAGGAGTGTGACTATGAAACTGTGTGGTAAAGGTATATCCCAACTATCCAGGTATATCACTTTATAGGTATTACCAACGCTTATGTGACGACATAAAAGGAGTCATTATGCCATCCCATTTTTTAATCATTTCCTCTAGAGTCTTACGAAATACTAGAAATGATTTGAGTTTTCTAATTGTATATGATCTCAAAAACAAATACCTGCATTTAGAAAGTATTAGAAATCCCCTTTTGATAGAAAAAAGACTTACTTAGCTATCAATTTATTATTATTAAATTTAGTTTAAGGAAATCATATTCCCTTATTATCAAAATTATTTAGTTTGAATTGTTTTAGAAAATATTAAAATAAAAATACTGTATGAAGTAATTTCAATTTATTAACTCTGAATGAGATATAGATAGTATTATTCAGTAGATTTCACTAATTTACTAAATTAGGACTTTGATTTCCTTAAATTTATCGCTTAGAGAGTTATTTGTTGCGTCACTAAGTGTCAAAGTGGATCTTGTCCCCTTTTAAAAAAAAAAGGGAATTATACTAAAACTCGGCAGCCCTCTTCTGCAGCACAAAGATTAGTAGCGCCACAGTAAAATACCGTAGGATATCTATATAGCTATAAAAGTAACTAATTATTGTTATTTAAAAAAAAACAATTGATGTTATGTTAGCTGTCAGAATTCTATTATATTGTATGAAAATAGTCATACTGTCTTGGTATTGATAATAATAATTACCTGTTCCTTCGTAGGAAAACAAATGCTCGCGTGTTATAAGAAATGTCTTTGGGTGACGTTTAAAAACGGTCCTCTCCATTTCCTCCAAAGCTGCCGGTTCGGACGATATCTGTTTCAAAATGCTCTTGTTAATCCTTGATAAGATGTTGCTAATACTTACCCAAATTTTAAATTACTCCCTGGTGACATCCTTATTGCTAACTGCCTGGAAGAAAGCATTCATTATTCCACGTCCTAAAAACTCAAAACCGACATCCTTTACACACTACCGTCCCGTTTCTATACTCGCTATCCTCCCCAAAGTACTTGAAAGTATAGTTCATACTCAACTGACACAATTTCTCGAGAGAAATACATAGCACAGTTACTGCATTGCTCGAAGTCACCGATGATATACGCTTTGCCATGGATAACCAACAGATGACGAAGATTTAATCAAAAAGATAATAGCGGAAAGAAAAAAATACCTCCTATTTTGTTACAACTTAGATGAACTACCAATTTGTATAAGACATTCTATAGTGTTGTCATTACTCGAGCGATGCAACGCAATGTTCAGAAAGGGACAGAGACAGTAGATAGAGTGAGAAAAAGTATAGAAAATGGAGGACGCCACTTCGAATATTATTAAAAAAAACTCTTAGAAAATTAATTATATAAAAATTATAAGCTCATGAATTGCTTTTTTAATAAAAATTATTTACGGAAATAATTTATGTTTATTAGATTTTTTACTTTCTATATATTAAGTATCGCTCGATGAGCCATGTCACCATACTAAATGTATGGAATCCGAAAATATTTAATTTTGAATAGATCCAGTTTATTTTATAAACCATTATTGATAGCATAGGAAAGAACTCATGAAGCACTATTTAGTATTTCGATTTTGTATATAATTGCGGAAATTTGTATGAGAATTCCTATAGTTTTGTATCTAGAGACTTGAAATCTACCGTTAGGGTTCCGTACCCAAAGTCAAAAAAACGGGACCCTATTACTAAGACTTCGCTGTCCGTCCGTCCGTCCGCCCTGCTGTCACCAGGCTGTATCTGATGAACCGTGATAGTTAGACAGTTGATATTTTCACAGAAGATGTATTTCTGTTGCCGCTATAACAACAAATACTAAAATATTTTTTTAAGGGTACATCTAACAACAAACGCGATTTTTTTTTACTCGATATTGATAACGGCAACAGGCAGACGCTTGAAATATTCGCAGAAGATCCTGAGGTCTGCGTAGTCACTGAGACAATCCTCGCTGGTATGGAATGTTTTATTCCTAACCCGTGAATAAAAATTCTAAAGCATTGCGTATGAGGCTTGGACGGACCACAGCTCGTAATGATCTGGATCCGAATAGTTAGAGAGTTAGAGGTTCAGTAAGAAAGCAAGCCAACCCAAAAAAACCAAAGCTAAATTCCAATTCATGGACAGAATAGGTGGGTCACTGTGGTCCCACAATTCCAGAATACTCCCCTCTCCATCGCCAAGAGCATTGGGATCCTTGGTATTACCATCTCCAGCGATGTTCAAAGTCAAAGTCAAAGTCAAAATGTTTTATTCCAATAAGGATTTTACAATCACTTTTGAATCGTCAAAGTTATGAAATATTATTTTTGAACCCTCTGACTCTCTGTCCGGTTCACAATGTTGTTGATTTCTGCCGAGAAGAATCCGGCAAGAAACTCGATAGTTACTCTTTCAAAAAAAATCGCATACACAGCTGAGCTAAGTTTTTTGGCTAGGCTATGAATATGAGGACCCCATTGAAGTTTGGAGTCCAGCGTTATGCCAAGAAAGACAGTTGAATTAACAAGTTCTAATTGCTCGCCAGTAACATTAATACATGTCTGTATCTGACTAACATTTGGTAATGTAAATTTAACACATTTGGTTTTTTTTTCATTTAGAAACAAATTATTAGCGTTAAACCAATTTACAATTTTAGAAAGGGCATTATTTAATTCATCGTAACATGTCTGTCGTCTCTTAACTTTAAAAAGTAAAGAGGTGTCATCAGCAAATAAGACAATGTCATGGTTTTTTACATGTTATGGGAGATCGTTAATGTAAATAAGAAATAGAAAAGGACCTGAAATTGAGCCCTGAGGGACTCCCATAGTGACTGCTGATCCCGGAGATATTTCACCGTTGACATCTATTTTCTGTACTCTAATACTCATGTATTAGGTCATAAGGTCGAGAGCTTTGCCTCTAATACCATAGTGATGAAGCTTCCTGATGAGATTTTCATGTTGGACACAGTCAAATGCCTTAGATAAATCACAAAAAACTCTAAGAGCATCATGCGAATCCTCCCAGCCGTTAAATATATTTGTTTAATAGTGCCACTGCTGCTTCGGTTGTGGAACGGCCTTTCATAAAGCCAAACTGTTTACTACTAAGTAGGTAATTAATACAGAAATGGCTTAACATTTGACAAAGACTGATTTTTCAAAAACTTTACTGAGTACAGGCAGTATTGAAATAGGCCGAAAATTATTAGGGTCTGTTGAACTACCTGATTTGAAAAGAGGTATAACTTTGCTTAGTTTCATCCCATCAGGAAACACACCGCTATCAACACAACTATTAAAGTTTATAGTTTTTACAGAAAGTCCCCAAAGGTCTGTGGTGTTTTTTATTTCTAATGTTTTAAATGTATTTATGATATTCGTAGGACTAATGTTTTTAAATAAAAAGGGAACTTTACATTCAGGAACATAAGTCTTTATTAATTTTTCTGCTAAAATTGGACTTGAGTTAAGATGTTCAGTTTTCTTTAAAGGAATATGGCCTTAAAAAAATTCGAAGGCAACTGCTACCTCAGAATTTGTTTTTAAACTAGTATTATCTACAATCAACTCAAAGTCCTGACAAGAATTCCTAGCTTTACCAGTTTCATTATTTATAATGTTCCATGTAGTTTTAATTTCATTTGTTGACTTTTTTACTTTATTTCTGAGGTGAATTGATTTTGCAGCAAGACAGATTTTTTTAAAGGTTTTTGAGTTTTTTTTTACATATTCCCTAAATATTTGGCTATTATTATATGTTTTTTCTTTATATAATTCATACAGCGTACGCCTACTTTTAAAAATACCTGGGGTAGCCCATTCACTAAAACTAAAGCGACTGGAAATAAGTTTTTTTTTGCAGTAAATATTTTTTTATACTCTGTAGTAATAGTGTCAAGTACAGTATTGTACATTTCATTTGGGTTGCCATTATACCGGAAGTGTATGCAATAAGTTAGATTTAAATGATTCAATCCGTTTAGTTGTTATTGGTATAAATTTAATTTCCTTTTTAGTAAAACTGTTCTTTCTTTCTAAAACCACTAACTGTCCACAATGATCTGACTCTAGATTTTTTTTTTTTTTTTTTTAATACCACTAAGGTGGCAAACAAGCTTGCGGCCCGCCTGATGGTAAGCGGTCACCGTAGCCTATGGACGCTTGCAACACCAGGGGTATCACTTGCGCGTTGCCGACCCTTCAGAAATCTAATAACTTCTTTCTTGAAGAACTCCATACTGTAGTCCTTGCAGAAAACCTTGGCAGGGAGCTCATTCCACAACTTAAGCGTTCGCGGGAGGAAGTTTCTCTGAAACCGAACTGTACGCGACCATTTAGGTTCTAAAGTGTGAGAATGAATTCCCTGCCGATGGCGAGCGGTGCGATGGTAGAAAGTAGCCGTGGGCATCATTTCGAACAATTCCTCAGAACACAACCCATTGTACAAGCGGTAGAACACACACAGTGAGGCAAAGTCTCTCCTCAGACTTAAGGGCTCGATAACGCAAGTGAGGTTAGAATCGTCGACAATTCTCACAGCCCGTCGTTGAACCGAGTCAAAAGGGCCAAGCTGGTATCCGGGTGCACCTGCCCAGAGATGGCAGCAGTACTCCATATGGGGCCGAACTTGCGACTTGAAAAGTAACAACGTTTGCCCCGACGTGAAGTACTGCTTCGCTCTGTTGAGTACACAAATTTTTTTGGACGCCAGCTTCACCTTATCTTGTAAATGATCTCGGAACTGAACATCGCTGGAGATGTCGACACCAAGGATCCCAATGCTCTTGGAGATGGAGAGGGGAGTGTTCTGGAATTGTGGGACCACAGTGAATGGAGTTTTCTTAGCGGTGAACGCGCACACTTGTGTCTTTGTAGGGTTGAATCGGACCAAGTTTACCCGTCCCCAGCCAGAGACCTGGGACAGTGTGGTCTCGATTTGAGACACAAGTTCTCCGCGGTTTTCCTCCACAACGGAACGAGGGATGTTTGCACGACCCGTGTAAAAAGCGTCTCCAGTACTGTCATCTGCATAGCAATGTATGTTGTTGATGTCCAACATGTCATTGATATGCAGTAGAAACAGCGTAGGAGACAGCACAGAGCCTTGCGGGACACCAGCATTAATGTCCATGCTATCAGAGCAACTACCGTCAACTACAGTTCGTATGCGTCTGCCGGACAAAAAGCTAGCCACCCATTTGCACAAACCCTCGGGCACTCCGTAAGATGGCAACTTCGATAGAAGACCGCGGTGCCAGACCCGATCGAACGCCTTCGCTATGTCCAGGCTACATGCCAATGCCTCCCCCTGACTCTCAATGGCTAGTGCCCATCGGTGTGTGAGATACACTAGAAGGTCACCAGTCGAGCGACCGTGGCGAAAGCCATATTGACGGTCACTGACCAGATCGTGTACTTCTAGGTATCTTAGAAGCTGTGTGTTGATCACACGCTCCATCACCTTAGAGAGGAGAGAGGTAATAGCGATATGCCTGTAATTCGATGGATCTGATCTATCGCCCTTTTTGGGCACCGGGTGCACATTCGCAGTCTTCCATGTAGACGGAAATTGCCTAGTGTGGTAGGAAAGCGCGAAGAGGCGCGTGAGTACAGGACATAACTCAGGAGCACACTGCTTAAGCACCACTGCTGGTATACCGTCTGGCCCACTCGACTTATGAACGTCTAGAGAAAGCAACGCCCGCCTGACCTCCCGCTGCGTTATGGAGATTTCCGGCATGGACTTACCGCACCACGGTATAGTAGGTGGTACAGCGCCTTCATCGTTCATATTCGAGTTCGAGGCAAAGAGACTGCCCAGTAGATCGGCTTTCTCTTTAGCACTATGGGCCAAGTCACCATCGGTCTTTCGCAGTGGTGGTAACGACGACTGGCAGAAGTTCCCTTCGGCAGCTTTGGCAAGCGACCAGAAAGCACGACTCCCAGAAGGATAGCTCGCAAGTCGCCCACCTATTTTGCCGATGAATTGGAATTTTGCTCTGGCAGCATTTAATTTGCGTTTTAACTCAGAAATATTCGGATCCTTATTAAAACGAGCCGTGGTCCAAGCCTCATATGCATTTTGCTTAAGAATTTTAGCTTTTCTGCAAGACCTATTAAACCACGGTCGTTTTTTGACGCCGGCAGCTACTCGCGGGTTAGGAATATAGCATTCCATACCAGCAAGGATTGTCTCAGTGACTGCGGCTGCGCAGACGTCAGGATTTTCTGAGTTAAAGCAGATCTGCCTCCACGGGTACGATGCGTAAAATTCTCGCAATCCATCCCAGTCTGCCGACTTATAGTGCCACACACGACGCCAATTAGTTGGCCCAGAAGGATCGGGTTGTGTGCATGACATTTGAGTCCGAACGAGACAGTGGTCCGAGGAGCCAAGAGGCGCATCCACTGAGACGGAGTACCCGTCCGGACGAGTAGTAAGCAGATTTTTTATAATTAATTTTTGAATTGGTTTTATATCAGTAAATATATTGTTGATGCAAGTGGCACTAGATACATCAATTCTAGTCGGTTAACAAAACAAATTATTTAAATTAAAAGACCGATATAAGGCGAGCAATCTAGTGCTTACTGAGCTATTTTCTAAAATGTTTATATTAAACCAGTTCAGTTCCGAGATCATTAGCTGGCAACTACACATGGAGTTCTTCTAGAAAGAAGTCATTAGATTTTTGAAAGGTCGCGTGGTGGTGGTGTTGCAAGCATCCAGCGTTCATCAGGCTGACCGTAAGCTTGTTTGCTACCTTAGTGACATAAAAAACATGAGTTTTAACTGCCTACTAGGACACAAAATAAAAAAAAAAATCAGGAAGTGATCAGTAAATAATCGCATTTACTGTGAAAATATCTTGCACCCAGCAGCGTAGGATGAGCACTGGCCTGATAACGTTTACGCCCCTAAGTTAGTTTTGATAATACTTAGGTAACAACGATGTAAGTATGTTCAGACTAATTAAAATTTACCACATTTTGGCAGTATCCGACATTTAAATAACATATTTATATATATTGGCATGAGTTACGATTGCTAGTATTGGGGTAATTAACCAAAAGTGGACCTTAACCAGGATATGAAAATAACGTATTCTGTTTATTTGCCAAAATTCGGAAAGGCTATATTACGTAACTATGCAGAATTTGATATTTCAGACGAAAATTTGTGACTTAACCAACAAATTATTTTCGGCAAGGTATGGATACAAAGAAGTAAGTTTAATTTTTTTTAAAAACGACAGATTTCGTATCATTTACATCAAATGGATTAGAAAAACTGAAAAATATAACTTTTTTTGTGGGCGTATAATTCTTATTTTTCGTCGTAGAGGGACGTAACCTAGAGAGATCGACGATCGATTTTCTGAGTAGGGTAGCATCAAAAAGTAAATATACCTAAACTTGTTAAAAAGTTTTAATTTTATTTCTTTTCAGTGGCGATTTCCTTTTTTTTCTTGTACACGTAAAACATCCATACGCGTAACAAAGTTTTATACAATCATCAACATAAAAGGCGTTTCACCAGTTCCAAATTAACATTAATTATTTTTTATTCTCCAATAGTTTTAGTTTTAAATTCACTATAATAATATGGGACCACTTGGAAAGTATAACCTTTTAAATTAAAAAATAATTTCTCGAATCGGTCCAGGCGTCTTCGAACCTGGATGTGTTTATGGAACATTTTTTTTAAATGTTACACGACCGGCTTTGTCGATTGTACCTAGAATAAAAAAAAGTATGACAGTGATGCAATAAACTCTGATTCATGGGTTCTTGCTTAATTCCTATGTTTTTGACGTGACAACGTCTTATAAATTGGTTTGCCGGGTGACACTTCAAGAAACTGCGTTACGCTCCGCTCACGTTATGCGCTCACAATGAGAGCGAGTGAGAGGCACGCGCCCGCCTAAGAGCGAGAGAGACAGACATAAAATCATTGTCACGTAAAACTTTCGCCCGTATACCGACTTTACAGGCAACCAGTTTTTTAACTTTGTATTTCTTTTCACTAAGTAAATAGAAAATATAAGTTTTCTTTCTGTATCTCGTGGCCTTTATTAGTCTCAGGTAAGAATCACTTGAATTGTAGCGCTTTAGCTTTAGCTACAACCAAGCGGTGGGCAGTTGCCCAAGGCTGAAGAGCAGTAGAGACCTCGACCTTGCACCTGTAGTATTAGATATGCCTTAATCTAGGTTAACACTCCTGAATGTAGGTAATGTAAGCATTTTGCAAGCTACATAACATCATGCATGTTTTCCTAAGTGGTAGGCATAGACCAGACTTCCACTTGCAACAATTGAGGCACACTTTTGCTTCATTTACTCGCATCAATAATGTTAACATTTAACAGTTTTGGGTACTCTTAATGTATCTTCCGGATTCTAATTAAAATTCTCACCATGTATCGCTGTAGTTCGTCGTCGTCGCGGTGCTAGGCACCTAGACCATAGGTCTGTGCTTATACAACTTGCTACAAGTGAACCTACTTTAAGGGACGGAAATATACTCTAAACCATTGGGAAACTAATACAAAATAAGACGGTTATAATACCAAAAAACATGAGTGCGTCACCGTAGCCGTTCCTGCAGTAGTATGATGCTCCGCACAGCTACATCCAATGAAACAACTATCACCACACTGTTTCAAAGATAACTTCACCAAATACGTGTCGATACCACGAAGTTGGTATTTCAAACCGAACGCGATAATAAAATTAGGAACGCGGGGTGCGCGACTGTAGCAGCTCCCGGCTGATCAGGTATTGTACGAAATCATTTGCACACCGGCAGTGGTCGGTCGTGCGCAAGCTGGACACCAAGGTCAATGTCATACCAAGTGAGTGGCGAGACAACTGCTTATCATTTCCGAACACGATGTGTTTAACAAGCTCTACCTATCCCCTCCACTTGCCCAAATCACCTTAATATGACTTTCTCAATGATTATACATCTCTAACTCCGCAATTCTATCATTTAGGATGAGGTACACCACACATACTACTTTTCCACTTTTGTTACTTTGTTACTTTTATCTTTTGTATATGAACATTCCGACCGAACATTCACTTCATACATTACTTTAATAATATATTATATACGCTAGTGTTTATTTATTCACTTTTACCTCCCCTTTCCATCCTTGTTTGGGATACTTAGTTACTATGTCCCCTTTACAGCAGCAATACTCCGTTAGCATTAAAAACACTTGTTAATACTAACAACGAACTTAAGTACCTACCATATTATCGGATAAGTATTTGTTTACCTACACAGTCATATTTAACTAATTCGCATTAGCCGTGCTTCAATAAAACTACGAACTAAAATACACATACGAAATTAAATAACTTGAATCTTTATATTTCATTATAAAATTAGGTAATGTTTATTGTTTTGATTCTGAATGTACGTCCACAGAATAATGTACGCAAATCACCACGTTGTAGTGACGCAATCGAGCATCATGGGCTGTCTTGCAGAAAAAGTACTGGCAGATTTCCGCGTAACTTTCTCTTGGACAAGTCTCTTGCCAGTGTCAATGTGCCGTCCATATATACCTTGAAAGATGGGACGCCCTTTGGTGTGGGATTCAACTTGCATTGACTGGCACTTGAAGGCTGGTTTAACATCTTAAACGTAGAAAATATGCAGCTTTTGGTAACGTGTACATTTTCGAAACTTTTGAAGTGGATACCATGGGATCTTGGGGACCTAACGCCCATCGTTTTTATAAGAAAATAGCTAACCGATTGATCTCCACTTTCAAAAATCAGAAGGCTGGTTTATATTTTGATCAACAATTAAGCTATAACGCCCAGCATGGGTTGACATATTTTCGCCCGCATTTTTTACTGCTACTACACTTCACCATCTTCCAAAAGTCATTCGATCAACCTTTACATTTAGAGAGGCAGTTCGTGAGTGTTTCGATGTTAACTCGAGTTGGCGCGCCATTGCTTCACTAACGATTTTGTACGGTCGTCACTACAGGATGGTCTAATGGTGCGTACAGATTATTTACAGCACACCATGCAATGCAGCACAAACGTATGTGGACACCTCAACAACGGCCATTCCCGGTAGTGTTCAGCGCACGCCATGGAACCGTTTCATTTTGAAGTGTACATGACTGGTGTTTCAATTCTTTAACCTAACTTAACAGTCAACTCGATTAGAGAAGCAGTTCCTCAGTATTTGATGATTTTAGGTCCTGTTGACACGCCATCACTTTATTTATTATTTACTAGCATTTGCCGGCGGTTCCGCCCGCTCGAAATTTGGTTATGGGTATAGGATTTTAACAGTAACTCCTCAATTTTAGAAAAAAAAACCGACTCACTTGACGTTTTGAAGTAGCCTATGTCAGACAAATAGACAGACAGACAGAGTTACTTTTGCATTTATGATATAAGTATGGACTACTTGTCCCAGAAAGCGCAGGTAAGAGCACTGCTGTATGGACGACGTAAAGACGTGACGAAGCTTCTTAAATCCTGCCCAACCTAAATGGACCCTGCTATCGGCTTCCTTTTTTAAATGATTTTTACCCAACTGCACTATAATATCAATCAATATCAGAAAATGGTAGGTGTGAAAATTATTTGCTGTTTACATTTTCTTATGCCTTGTCCTTCCCAATTACAAGACTTAAAGACAAGGATTTAGAAGTTACAGAGATATAGCACTTTCTAGTTTGACAGCTGTCATCCGAAACAAAGATCTTGATGAGATTTATTTGTACTGTAAAGAAACTACTAGTCTACTATCAATAGTTTTGGAGATATCGGTGGCCATTTTAAAATTATCACTGGGAATAAAGCTCTAAGATTTTGAGTGCAAAACCCTGTCTACAATTGAACTTGGTTAAAAAGATTTCTTATTTATATTCCGTATTAAACACTCAGTGCGCATATCCGACTCACACTTGACGTTTTATAACTACAACAACTTACATCCTTTAACAAGTCGGTTAAAAAGGAATAGTGTTTAGTTCATTATAAACCTTTCATGAAAACCTAGTTCAACAACCGCCTTTTTAAAGTCGGTTAAAAGCTTAAATTTTTTCATTTCGGGGCAGTGGTCCAAATGGCAAATTTCGGTTTTCTAATGTTCAACTATTTAGTTGGTCCACGGGAAAAAAAAATCCTAGTTCGTACAACCAGTTAGACATAATATTTAGACGAACGGAAAGAACTGGACGTATTGCTAGTCAACTCTCTCATAGTCCACAGAGGCTTGTCACATGGGCTGATGTCCGAGGACGTCTTTTGTATAGTCTTCCTTACTGTTTGGATGTGCTATGGTGCCGTAACCCCCCAAATGCAGCCCATTCAGGTGGTTGAAAATCGTTCAAGAAAGGCAAGAAGATTTCTAATCTATTCGTGATAATGAATGACCCTCGAAATAGATTATAAACGTGGCCAGATCTGTCAGTAATTTTTCAGCTGTGTGTTATCTCCCTTAGTGAAAAATAGGATCAAAAAGTCATGTATTAGAATCAAGAGCATAAGTAGCTTCACGCCTCTGCAGTTTTACCATATGAATAATAATGGAGAAAAGTGCCTACAATGCCATTTTTGCCGTATAAAAACAACATTTTGTATCAAGTCTGCCCCCCCTAGCCCAAAAGCTGGCTACGCCTCTGTCCAGGGCCTTTTTTAATAAGTGTAATAGTTTAGTTAGTTATTTATTTTAGTTGATGTTTTTAGTTAAGATTTAAAAAAATCTGATTCGAAAATTTTGAAGCCGGTTTTTTTATTTTTGTTAAAAAGTTTTTATTTTTTTGCTTTTGAGTGTTAATTGCTTTTTTTTCTCGTACACTAAAAACATCCATACTCGTAACAAAATTTTATTCAATCATCAACATAAAAGGCGCGTTTCACCAGTTCAAAATTAACATCAATTATTTTTTTTCTCCAAAAGTTTAAGATCCACTTCATTTATATGGGTGGTCCCACTCACCCCCTCAGGAACGTACTCGTTCGAATAAAAAAAGAATTTTTGTAATCGGTTCACAATTGACTGAGAAATCATACATAAAAAAAATTGATAAAAAAAAGTTTCTGTCACACTTTTGCGACCCTTTTTTTTCTTACTGCCGGCTAGAAAATGCGCTGTCCAGTTTTCTAAGTCTGTACCCAAATTTTAACAAAACAACATATAGACAGACTAGTACACATTTTTCTTATATAGGATGATGTGCTTGATAAGATCAAATAACAAAACAGTCTTCGAATAACGTCTAATGTCTATGGCATAACAAACACACCACAGTTGGACGCAGGTCCTCAAAACAAGAACACCACAGTCGGACGCATGTCCTCATAACAAGCACACCACAGTTGGACGCAGGTCCTCATAACAAGCACAGCACAGTTGGACGCAGGTCCTCATAACAAGCACAGCACAGTCGGACGCATGTCTTCATAACAAGCACACCACAGTCGGACGCATGTCTTCATAACAAACACACTACAGTCGAACGCAGGTCTTCATAACAAGCACACCACAGTCGGACGCAGGTCCTCAGGACTACGTGTATGTCAGGTAATTGTTTATATTATGTCGCATATTTTGGCATTTGACTTTTTCCTGAATGACTGATGGATCAACGCACAGCCTAAACCGGTGATCGATGAGACCTTTAACTTGGAAGGTGTGTTCTTTGTATGACGTAGGCATCCGATAAGAAAGGATTTTCCGAAATTCTATCCCTAAGAGGGTGAAAAAGGGGGCAAAGTTTGTATGGGACAACCTGATTCCTTGGTCCAATCTCCTTCAAATTTTGCATAAACCTTTTTTAACAGAATTGGTGGAAGACGTGTTACGTATTTTATTGAAATTGATCCCCTAACGGGGTTAAAAAGGGGCAGAAAGTTATTAAGGTGGTAATTTGCTTCGAAGTTGATAATTTAATACTCCTTAGCGCTTTTGATTTACATTACATTTATTTTGACACATATTTGACAACTCAATTCGATGTTATTCAAAAAAGGTTAAACTCACTCAAAAACATTAACAAATCTTCTTCTTTACTATATATATATAATATTATAAAGCTGAAGAGTTTGTTTATTTGTTTGAACTCGCTCATATCAGGAACTACTGTTCCGATTTGAAAAATTCTTTCAGTGTTAGTAATCCTATTTATCCTATTTATTGAGGAAGGCTATAAATCAGTACGTTAAGACTAACAGGAGCGGAGCACCAATAAAGTTTCAAAACCTGGGTTTTTTTTTCCCTTTGAGAGCTTCCGCTGCGTGCGCTGCGTAAACGGTTAAAGTTTTGCAAAAATCATGTATGACATAATTGCATCCCTTTTATTTTCACCTACATAAACAAAGTCGCGGGTTAAAGTTAGCGTTAGCCCAAAGTCACAATTACTGACTGACTGACTGATCTATCAACGCACAGCTCCAACCACTGGATGGGTTGATCTGAAATTTAGTACCTATATAACTATTATGATGTAAGTGTGCGCTAAGAAAGGATTTTCCAAAACTCACCCCCTAAACGGGGGTTCAAAGTTTGTACGATGCTCGCGAGGTTAATCCATTAGTTAATTAGTTTTTAGTAGTTAATTATTTATTATTTTTGAGAAAGAGAGAGAGGGAGAGAGAGTGTAAGTAGGTTCTTTTCTATAATTGAGGAGTTGCCGTAAGAATCCTACGCCGATAACAAAATTTAGGGCGGGCGAAGCCGCTGGCAAAAGCTAGATACATACTTACTAAGATCTACGGTCCCTTAAAGCTGTAAAAAAATCAATCTTCTAAGTCAACGCATTAGAAAAATACGGCCATTTTTGACGCATATTTAGGTATTCAGTTATACGCAAATAAATCAAAACCTAGGGTACTTTCCGTTGTCCTAGGATCTTGAAATCTGACACGAAGCAAGGTCTTACATCAAAAATATAGGAAAAAATCCAAATTTTGTTAATTTGTAGGTATAACACATTTAAATAAAAAAATTGTCTTTCTGTCTGTCAACGCCGTTTTACTCAAGAACGCGTGAAGTTATCAAGTTGAAATTAATATCAAATAATAAAGTCTACGAGCAGTTCATGTTTTAAAAAAAATAAAGCTTCAAAGTCAATTTGAAAAAAAATATGCCCAAAATACGGTCATTTTTATCGCATATTGTGACACAAATAAATCAAAACCTATGGGGCACTTCCCGTTCACTTAGGAGACTTAATCTTATGATGGAAGAGCTATCTACATAAAATAATTTTGTACGGAACCCTTGGTGCGCGAGCCAGACTTGCGCTTGGACGCGTTTTTTGTTTAAAGAACAAAAAGATAAATAGACAATAAATAATTGTTGATACCTTTTTGTCCTCGTCGCCATTGTTGGGTTTGCAACCCTCGTGGATGTTGCACTGTCACGTCCCGACAACCTACGCCTCTCGTGTGACTGACGCTGTGCCTCGAGAAAATGTTATGGTATTTACAGGATCACAGTCCACACACACTACAGCGCAAAATGGATTTTGTCGACGTATTTAAAACGATAAAAACAGTCTTTTTAGGCTAATGACGTGAAAAATATATTATTTCGTAAGCGTTATGGACGTGTGATTTTAAATAGCTTCGCCACATTAAAAGGGCGAAGGCGGAGAGAGGAAGCTGGAGAGGGGAAGGTGGACAGGGAACGGCGGCATATTAAATGGGTCGTGTAATTCGAACGGTCGTACTTCTAATATATACGTACAGTAAATGACGGCTTTTGGCTAGCAATTCTTTCAAGAAAGATGGATTTTGCTGAAATTTTGACAGTAAGTAAGGATTATCCAAGAAGCAAAATCTACCCTATGCCAAGGTGTGCTTTTTCGCGGGGGGTGAAAACCACCCCAACTAGGGGTCTCTCTATCTCTCTAGTCCAAAATGCATCCGAGAAAACTTAAAAAAACCAAACGCATTTTTTTTTAATTTCGGAGCAGCTAGATTATGGAGCAGAGAAATGCGTTTAGTATACTATTCATGTAAACTAATAGTGTTCTCATCATTGGCACCTGGTGAAGGGGTGTGTGTGTGTGTGTGTGTGTGTGTGTGTGTGTGTGTGTGTGTGTGTGTGCGTGCGTGCGTGCGTGCGTGCGTGCGTGCGTGTGTGTGTGTGTGCGTGCGTGTGTGTGCGTGTGTGCGTGTGTGTGTGTGTGTGTGTGTGCGGTCCAGTCCAGTTTACGGTACGACGAGGACTAGCGATGCAATATGCATCGGCCAGTGTCGAGGTGACTGTGTGACGTACTGACTCATACTAGCGATGACGTCATGTCGCCACAAATATAACATTATAATTTTTTTTTACTCCCTTCTTCCTGGTGAGATTTATTTTTTAAGGGATGAAATTTGGAAATACATTATCTGAGATAATAAACTCTTTATTATTATCTTTATTATTTAAAATTTATAATTCGTTTTAATGACGTATCATATCTTTAAAAAAAAACGTTTTTTAGATATTTTTTGTATTTTAATGTAATAGGGGTGGTTTTTAGGGGATGAAAACAAATTATAACAATTCCCTTAAGATTTCTACGATTTAAATATTATAATTTACCAAAACAAGAAATAAAATATATCGAAAAATGGTTTTTTGAAGTGAAAACTTCTTTAGCGGCGTTGTGCACTTTTTTTGATATGGATAAAAAATGATTAAACTCGCGTCAGGTCACGTGTCCTAATCGTGTAAATTCGTAAGACGGAAACCGTAATGCCACGCCTATTATAATTTTTATTGACGTGACAACGTCTTATAAATTGGTTTGCCGGGTGACACTTCAAGAAACTGCGTTACGCTCCGCTCACGTTATGCGCTCACAATGAGAGCGAGTGAGAGGCACGCGGCATGGTTAGCCCGCCTAAGAGCGAGAGAGACAGACATAAAAAGTGAAAGGCACAAGTTGTCACGTAAAACTTTCGCCCGTATACCGACTTTACAGGCAACCAGTTTTTTTTTAGTATTCGCGATTATGAGTAGTACAGGGAGGTTGGATATGGAATTTTAATTCTATGACAGATTGCGATGTCAAATATACTAAGTCAAAAAAGTAAATAAACAAACATTATTATTGCTTGACAATGTCAAAGACATGTCTTGTGACATATTTGAGTGTTAAGCGCGAATCGTGTGTAAAGGTTTTCACTTCTGCCGGCACTCCCGGAGTGCAACTCGTTTTTTTTTTTAATTTTATGTCAAATAGGGTGTTTTAAAAGGGCGTAAGGAATAAAAGAGGGGTTGAAAAATCACAAATAGTTGTTTAATACTATATAACTATCATTAATCAAAAGCTTTATACGTTTTTTCATTCCTTAAGTGCCTACATTTGTGAATTGATCAATTTATGTCAATTAGGGGTAGTATTCACCCCTAAAAGTTAAAAGTACACATCGGCATAGTAGAGAGTAGATTTTGATGTGGATGGTAAGTATAGCTTAATCCCAAATTTTGAAGAAAATCCATCTTTCTTGAAAGAATTGCTAGGTTGTACATACCATCTTTTTACCGTCATTTACTGTACTAATATAAAATGCTTTGTCCTGAATGACTGACTGACGGATCAACGCACAGCCTAAACCGCTGATTGTAGAGACCTGAAACTTGTAGGGTGTGTTCTTTGTATGACGTAGGCATCCTATAAGAAAGGATTTTCTGAAAGGGTCAAGTGCGAGTCGGACTTGCGGAATAAGGGTAAACTGATTGTAATGAAACTTTGTTAAGTTGTTATGCACACGCCGGGAAAGGTTTCTGAGAAAGAAAAAAAGGCTTAAGTGCGAGTCAGCCTCGCGCAATAAGGGTAAACCGATTGTAATGAAACTTTGGTATGTTACTATGCACACACCGAAGAAGTTTTCTGAATTAGTACAACCCTTAAACAATAAATTGGTGCGGCAGTTGTTTTAAAAAAAAGAAACAACGTTCGCCGGGTCAGCTAGTGAATATATAAAGTAAAATTGAGCGAGTCACCTTGCTCTTTGATACACCCTCCTGCACTTAAATAAAATTTAATCTTGAGTTTGAGATTTTCATTAAAGTACTCCAGGTGTTAGTGACAACCAAACGCATTAGAGTAGTATAGACTGGTACTGATTCGGAAAATTTATGAAAACCGCATTAACCAGTTTACGGGGAAGCGGGACGGGGGGGGGGGGGGGTAGCACTGAAAGTATTAAAGTATTATTAGGAGCATCGATACATTTACTAGGTAAGTAAGTAAGTAAGTAAGTATTGCGCCGCGTCCTATTAATTATGTATAGGTATATATATATATATATATATCCCTGCGACTTACAGCTTTCTGCCCTATACAAATGTCCGTATTAGCGCCAGATGCATATAATGCGTGAAAAGAATAACAGTTCCCTCACATTCAGATGAAATAACACTACAGAGTATATAATTCAAATTTTTTTAATAATAAATCAACACAATATAATATTTGTTGCGACTTTTTAGTATTGTTTTATATGGCAATATCTTGATAGGCAAAGGACTTAGTCCATTCAGCAATGCTAATTCGTATGTCATCTGCTTAAAAAAATGGTTATTTTTAAGTGTGGTCCACACAGTAGGTAAAATTTACCAAAGATTAAAAACCCAAAAATTCAATCGCTAAATCTTTGGCAAAGGAATCGACACACAAAATGTATGTGGGAAATGCAGATATTTCTTGATCGTAATTTTCATGTATTTTTGGTTGCAATTGATGTCATTTTGAAGTTAGACAATTTTTTTAGTATTTGAATATATATGAGTTTCATGAGTTTTTAAGATTATTTATGTTTTCAAAGTTTAACTGTTAGACCTGTGACACTGTGACACCTGTAAAACTGTGACACCTGTGACACCTGTGACACTGTGACACCTGTGACACTGGTTCGGTTCGTGACAACCGCAAAAGAAGCGTATAGAATATAAGTGCTGTTGCTCTGTGTAGCTTCAACTTAAACTGATTAAGAGATTTTTCTGGAAATTATTCTACGAGTTTGGTTTTGTTTTGATTAGTAACTTATTTGTCGGTTAGTAATTAATAATAATACTACGCTAATTAACATCATTAAGAGACAAACAAACAATAGTAGATTGTTAACTAAGGGATGAAAGGAAATTTCTGACGAGATAAATAGTGTGGGACTGAAATGGGCCTTCCTTCTGAAATAAACACTATACTTTTTATTTCGAATATGAGGAAAGAAAACACAAGCCAAATGTGTAAAAGAACTTACTATAATTCTACTTTTCATTTCGAATATCGAGGAAAGTAAACACAAAACGAAATTATGAAAAAGGTTTTCTATAAAAGCTTGAGCCTCTTTTCTAATTAAATGATGCATTAAATTAATTTCAGAATCGCTTGATGAGCTCGTTTTATTAGGTATAAAATTTAATTAGCTTTAGGGTTCCGTACCTCAAAAAGAAAAAAACGGAATCCTTATAGGATCAAATCAACGCAATCAAAAGATACAGGCCGTTTATGCCGCAAATTTTCGAAACTCGCAAGGGAATCAAAACCTACAGGGTACTTCCCGTGAACTCAGAATCTTGAAATTTGATACGAAGCAACGTCTTATAGCACAGATAAAGGAAAAATTGCGAAAACCGTATATTATCAGTTACATCATATAATACAAATATTTTTTATAATATACAACAACATATAATAAGTTTGCAAGGAACCCTTGGTGCGCGAGCCAGACTCGCACTTGGCCGGTTTTTTTTTTACGCGCAACATTTTTAAAGTGCCATAATACCAGCCAGTTATTTTAAACAACTTCAAAAAAGTAGGAGGTTCTATGTTCGACGGGCATAGTTTTTTATGTATGTCTACTAATTTTTTCGTCAATAGTGAACCGATTTCAAAAATTATTTTTTTATTCGAAAGAGTTTGCTCCTGAGGTGATCCTCTGTTACTGAAGTGTATTTAAAAAATATTTAGGTTTATTTGAAACTGATGAAAAAATTCGTCGAAACCTTTTTTTTATACGAATGTTTTCCGATTTCTTGAAGACGTCTTGTCCGTTTCTGAAATATTACATTACTATCAAAAAATTGTATTTCATAACTTTGACGATTTAAAAGTGATTGTAAAATCCTAATTTGAATAAAACATTTTGACTTTGAATTTGAAAAAATGCACTAAAAAGGTTAAAATAATTATTTTAAGAAATCTGATCTAAATTAATGTTTTTATCGGTTTTTTGTTAAAAAGTTTTTAGTGTATCTTTTTGAAGTCGGTCGTAGACACTCGACAAAGACGTGGGCATGCTGACATAGCGCGTAGGTGCACCAAGTAATAGCCGAGTCCTCGTAACCTCGTAAGTAACCCTGTACACCGCGTAAAAACAAATTTTTATGTTGTATGCAAGTTTTTATTAACAGAATCCCTTTCTGTAGTATTGTATGCGTACAATAATTGTTCTGGACGTTCAAGAAACACAAAAATAGGTATTGTAGAATGCTTGTCGTGTTGGATGTAGAATGCTTGTCGTGTTGGATGTAGAATGCTTGTCGTGTTGGATGTAGAATGCTTGTCGTGTTGGATGCTTCACGAAAACACGTTGTAGTATTTTTAGTATGTATTACTTATTTTACACACAATTATACGTACACACCGCTAAGCTCAATAACAAAAGACAAAAACGGGTTGCACTCCGGGAGTGCCGGCAGATGTGAAAACATACTAGCTTTTTACTTCCCATCATTTCGTATACATATTTATTTATTACTAGCTGTGCCCGCGGTTTCACCCGCGTGAAGTTAGGGCCCGTGCTCAGCATTGGAATGATAAATTATAGCCTATGTGTTATTCTGATGTATAAACTATATTATTGTAAAGTTTCATTAAAATCCATTCAACAGCTGTGCCGGCGACTCCGACAGCGTCTAACTCCTTGTGTGTTATTAAGTTAATGTATTGGTAATATTGTTTAGATCACGTTCACATGAGGCTTAAGTACCTATAGAACGCAAATACTTCAGCGCAAAGCTTCGGGGTAAACTATGTTGAAAGTTGACCCACAGATTTCTAGAACTGCTAACCCGGGAAAGAGCGACGTACAACTGACCATGCGAGAAACAACTGACACCGAGATCTACTCCAGCAACACGAAAAGTCTGCCCTTGATCCTTATTAATTGTCATTGCATAACACACCGATACTGGGAATTGCGTTCTTTTAAATTGGAATGGAAAATTATTCGAGCGCGGCGACCGTTACACAAAAATAATTCTGCATGATTCAATATTCACGCGCGATGGCTTATTAGCGTATTTCATGTATAACTTTGGTGTTTCTTTACCGATTTCTATGATTCTTTTTTTATTAAATAGGTAATAATGTTAACTTTTTTAATAAGGGATGAGAGTGTTATAAACGTAAGAGTAGACAAATATAATCAGAAAGCTCCGAACTGCTAAGCTATCGGGAGTTACACGTGTTATTGTGAGTCAACCAAAAAAGATAGACATATGCTGTCGTGGGATATTTTTTATATAATTTTAAGGTGAACATTTCCGTCATACATGATTTCTGTGTAGCTTTAACCATTAAGGCTGAACACGCGATGGAAGCTTAAAAAATGGAGTAACTTCTCCCGTTTTCCCAACATTTCCCTTTACTGCTCTACTCCTATTGGTCGTATCGTGATGAAAAGTATACTATAACCTGCCCAGAAGTACGAAGAATAATTGAACCTAGTTTCGTTAAAATCCGTCGAGTAGTTTTTGTTTCTATAACGAACATACAGACAGACAGACAGACAAACAGACAAAAATTTTACTGATTGCATTTTACATACAGACAGAGAGACAGATAGACAGACAAAAAATTTACTGACTGCATTTTTGGCATCATTATCGATCACTAATCACCCCCTGATAGTTATTTTGAAAATATATTTCATGTACAGAATTGACCTCTCTACAGATTTATTATAAGTAATTATGTTTGTTTATTTACTTTTTTGTCAAATATAACATCTCAATTTGTCATAAAATTAAAATCCCATATCCAACCTCCCTGTACTACTCATAATCGCCACATACAAAAATGGCAAAAAACGGAACCCTTATAGATTCGTCATGTCTGTCTGTCCGTCCGTATGTCACAGCCACTTTTTTCCGAAACTATAAGAACTATACTGTTGAAACTTGGTAAATAGATGTATTCTGTGAGCCGCATTAAGATTTTCACACTAAAATAGAAAAAAAACAATAAATTTATGGGGTTCCCCATACTTAGAACTGAAACTCAAATTTTTTTTTTATGAAACGTGTGGGTATGAATAGGTCTTCAAAAATGATATTGAGGTTTGTTATATCATTTTTTTCTAAACTGAATAGTTTGCGCGATAGACACTTCCAAAGTGGTAAAATGTGTGTGGACCCCCCCCTGTAATTTAAATAAGAGAATGATAAACCTAAAAAAATATATGATGTACATTACTATGCAAACTTCCACCGAAAATGAGTTTAAACGAGATCTAGTTAGTTTTTTTTATACGTCATAAATCGTAAACCGCAATTTACTTTTCATTAAATCAACTCAAATATAAAAATAAAAAAAAACAAATTTTTTTGTTTGTGTTTGTAAAGTACGTAAATGGTGGTAGGTACGGAACCCTCGGTGCGTGAGTCCAACTCGCACTTGGCCGGTTTTTTTATTTAAATGGTCTAAAAAACAGAAAATAAAATTTTAACTATCAACTTATAACCTCATTATACACAATTAATATGACCATAAAAGCTTGTCGCGCGATTTACTTGTGTATATAAACTAGTACCTATTTCATTGAGTAACTTAATCTGCTAAGTTGAATTTCAGTTTAATTAAATACTTATAGTTGGTTACGCAAACCTCGCGACAAGCTTTTATTATCATATAAATTGTGAATAATGAGTTAATAAGTTGAAAGTTTTTTTTTCTTCTATTTAGAGCATTTAAATAAAAGCTTTGCTTTGCTTTTGATTTATATTTTAATTTTTAGTTATTTTCTAATTATTCTCGGCAAGCTCTTTCATTAGATACCCATATTGCAGAAGTACATAAAAAATAACTATTCCGCCATCTTGGATGTTTCGCCATATTGGATTTAGAATGACGTCTCATTATTTTTCAAATTAATCTTAACAAGCCCGTTCATTTGATACCCATATTGTAGAAATGCACTAAAAATAACTATTCCGCCATCTTGGATGGTCTGCCATATTGGAAGTAGATGACGCCACACAGCTTATCGTGTAGTGTCATTTAAACTTAACGTGTATACAAAATTTCAGCTCAATCGGTTGAAGATATCTGCTTCAAAATTTGCTTTTAATAAGCTTTGAATATAGAGTGGCATTATGGTTTCCGTCTTACGAATTTTGCGCGAGTTTATCATTTTTTACTAGTGTCCGACCGAAATTTCGGTTTCGGCCAGTTTCGGCCAAAAAATCAAGTTTCGGCCCGAGTTTCGGTTCCGGCCAAAAACGGCCGAACCTTTCGGCCGCGCCGAAACTTACAACATCGTACCTTGTAAGTTTTTTATAATTAAAATGTAAGTAACTGAAAATAAATAAACATAATATATAGGTATCATATTTTAATGATAAATTTGTTTTATTTTATACCACCATTTAAAAATCGCTTACTTTGTGTTACAAATAATGTATTTTTTTCACTTCATAGGGTAGTTTAATTTTCAAACAGAACCTCTGTAACTGTGCTGAAATTTCATTGTGATAAAATCTTTGAAAGTAGAAACCTGTAATTATAGGTCGGCGAGATATTAATTTTAGAAAAAAACGGTCTAACTAACATTTTTTCGACTTTTTAAGGACTTTTTTTTTTATAAATGGTTCGGTTTCGGTTTCGGCCGAAACTACAATGAAACCGAACCTTCGTCACTATTTTTTACCCATACCAATTATGGCGTGGCATTATGGTTTCCGTCTTACGCATTTTCGATCAGCCTGCGCGAGTTTATCAATTTTTACCCGTACAAAAAAAAATGTACAACGCCGCTAAAGAAGTTTTCACTTCAAAATTTATGTTGCCACTCTTAACTTTGTTGGCTGTCCAACATGTTGAGGCCCCTGGAAACACTGATTTACAATTTATAGTGTTTAATTTAAATGGTATTTATAAGCTACTACAATATAACATAATATTACAATGTAAATGCAAAACTAAATTCAATCTATTTTTATATTTTTAACAAAGTTATTAAGTAAATTTTTTATTTTAATATAGGTCAATTAAAACTATGACTTTTGTCTGATAGAGAAAAGGTAAGTACAATTTATCGACATAATTTATTAAATGTTGTCGAACAGTAATAAAAATATGCCAGAAAGGGAGCGACTTTAGATCTATAGACCTTCGCATTCAGGGCAGTAAGTTCACGGGCCACGACCTTATTGTCGCGACCAGGAAATACCTTCGATATCCGTGCTACTGGCCAATACAGAGGAAGAGAGTTCGGTTCCCTGAGCGTTACTAAATTCTCAACAGAGATATTGGGCACATGATCGCGCCATCTTAGTCTGCACTGTAAAGTATTCAAGTACTGTTTGTGCCAAACCTTCCAAAAACCTCGTTTTATACCTTCTGCCTATCTATCTGCCAGGATTTCAGTTAATTTGTGTGCATATTAGAAATATCTGGTTCAGGCTACGCGATAACAGGAGTAGGAGTACCCACTAGTCTGATATAAACGAGGACGGTGGCATTAAAGGTCTCAAATTTAATATGCCTAAATAAAGTTGTATTTAACTGTTCGTATGTAAATACACTCTTTTGAAGCTGTCTTTTTAAATGAAATTCCATACTTTTAACTGCAACTTCAGCAATACCAGCGAACACATGTGAATAGTTTGGAGTACAATTAAATTTAATACCATTTAATGCTGTGAAGAGTGCTTGGTGCTGCTTGGAGCTATACAGTTTGTTCAAATCAACTAGATGGTTGGCCACGCCTTGAACGCTCTTTCACTTTTGCAAAATGCTTCACTGGGCATGGCGCGTCGCGAGATAAATCTTTTAAAGCAGGCTAGGAATGTTGCAGTTGTTAAGTCTAAGGCTATTTCCAAATAAATAGCCTTTGTATTAAAGCAGACAAATACGCAAATATATCCTTTAGTGAGCAATGCTTTTCTGATTCTCTAATTTGTTATTTGAATTGGCCCAGCAAAGTCTAACCCGACAACTCGAAAGGCGTTTGAGGCAGTTACCCGCTGCTCAGGCAGCGAGCTTATTAGCTGTTTTGCACAAACTGCTTTCATTCTGAAACAAGGTAAGCATTAATGTGTTATCTTTTTTACATGACGAACCCGTTAACGAGCCAGTATCTTTGATTAGACTGTGATAATAATAATTGTATGTAGTGAATTTATTTCTTGATTGAAATAAAGCTCTTGCTTATGCTCTCGCTTGTTACTACAGGCAGGCTCCATAACCCTTGAACTGCTTGCATCGGCAAACCCCACCCGCTGCACACTCTTAGCAGTGTCAGGCACATGAATATTCCTGTTAATGCAAATAGGCTTCACAGCTTCTAAGCTGTTGGCAAACTCCAACCATTCATTTTTTATCTGATGAGGTGGACTCCCAGTCAATTTTTTCGCAGCACAGCTTTTGCATTGTGACCTCAACCTTTTATACTACTAATGGAGTAACAAAGCCAATCGGGTCATAAATTATAGCTATTTGACTTAATATTTGTCTTTTTGTTGCAGAGTTAGAAGCAAAATCGTGAGGATATTAATATGCGGATATAAAACAGTCGTTTTTAGGGTTAGTAGTTAGCCCTACTAGTTAGTTGTTAGCCCTACTTGTTAGTAGTTAGCCATACTAAATAGCGCTCTGTTACTTCATGCTTCTCTCTGAAGCTCAAGGTCATCGAACTGTCT
Source organism: Apoda limacodes (assembly GCA_946406115.1). Classification (NCBI taxonomy): domain Eukaryota; kingdom Metazoa; phylum Arthropoda; class Insecta; order Lepidoptera; family Limacodidae; genus Apoda; species Apoda limacodes. The sequence continues at coordinate 396,961 of OX291552.1, forward strand.
TTCACCGATAGCCACTGGCGTAACTGCAAAAGCGCATAGCAATTAGATGACCATCTATGCATTTCAAAGCTAGGTACCTAGACTAAGCTAAGCTGTCTCTGAGTCAGAACTTGAATATAAAATATCGTCCACATAGACACAATTTTTTATAATAAATGAAGCTAATGGCAGATCTTGTTTATGCTGGGTTGCAAGTTTGAGAAGGCAGCAAGAAGAGTACGTACTAATTTTCTTATTTTCAATTATTGTTTGTCATTAAAATTTCAAATACTTAGTCGAGTCATAAAAGCATATAAGCAATAAAACCATATACCAAAAGCCCAAACAAAAAGAAAATGTATTTTTTGGTTTGATTTTTTCCTTATAACAAAAACAAAGGTTTTTCATACTCCTAAATTAATACTAACGTTTTTATCTGAGGAACGAATTAAACTCAATCCAAATTTTTTATGGTCATACGTGAAGTCTAAAAGTACCTCTGGTCAAATCCCACAAAATATGGTTTTGAATGACCGAACGTTAACTGACGCTAATGAAATCTGTGATACATTTAATACACACTTCGCGTCTATTTTTGAAATTTCCACCAATGCACCTACTACCGACCCGTCAACACCATGTCCTAGTAATCATAATTCTTCAGTTAGTATTCACTCAATTATTTTGGTTAGAAGATCATCTAAAAAGAACTACAACAAGTAAATATACATAAAGGAGCTGGAGCGGATGGAATACACCCTATTTTTATTTCTAAGTGTGCCAAAGAATTACTTAAGCCCATCTTTATTATATTTAATAACTCTGTTAAATCAGAATTTTTCCGTAGCGTTTGGAAAAAAACCCTTATAACGCCTATCCCTAAAAATTGTCATAAAGAACAAATAACAGAGTACAGAGGTATATCAAAACTGTCCACTTTTGGTAAAATACTTGAAAAAATAGTAACTAAGCAGATATCACATGAAGTACGACATCACATAACGGACAAACAACACGGTTTATTGAAATGCGTAGTGTTGATACAAACATGTTAACTCTTACAGACTATTTACTTGAAGCTATGGATTCAAATCAACAAATACATGTCATATATACTGATTTTTCTAAAGCTTTCGATAAGATTAATCATACTTTTCCCATAAAAGCTGGCAAAAATCGGTATACATGGTAATCTTCTTAGGTAGTTAGAATCCTATATTCGTAATCGGAGTCAAGCTGTTTGTGTAAAAGGATACTGTTCCAGTTTTCTGCCCGTCACTTCTGGAGTCCCTCAAGGATCTCATCTTGGTCCTTTACTTTTTTTGCTTTATATAAATGATATTGGGGAGGTTCTTAATAACTCTAATCACTTACTTTATGCAGACGATATGAAACTATTTCGTATAGTAAATTCAATAGACGATTTCAGTAAGTTAGAAATAGATCTACACGCTGTAATTAAATATTGTCGTAACAATCAGCTATTCTTAAATGTCAAAAAGTGTCATATAATGACATAAACTCGCAAAAAGTCACCAATACTACATAGCTACAACATTAATGACAATCTCTTGCAGCGAGTAAACACCATCCGTGACCTACGTATACCTAATAATGGATCATAAAGTCTCATTTAATAAACATATAGACTCCATCATAAAAAGAGCCTATCGCAGATTAGGCTTTATATATAGAATAACTAAGCCGTTTTAAAGCACCCTAAAAATTTTGTATTTTAGTTTTGTTAGGTCTATCTTAGATTTTGCCTGCGTAGTTTGGAATCCTTTCTACAAAATAAACAATGATCGCATTGAAAAAATCCAAAAAATATTTCTTAAAACCTTAAATTACCGAAATAATAGTACAAACGCATCATATATTGAATCGCTACGTCACAATTAAATTCTTTTGCTTCATGTTCGTCGTAAGCAATTTGATCTAGTTACCTTTTTTCAAAATTCTGAACAACAAAATTGATTCATCTACATTATTATCTAATATAAATTTCATAGCAAAAGCTCGTCTCCCTGTTCGTCCCTCGCGTAAACTCAAAATTTTTGTACCTCCTCGTTTGTACTCACAATAGTTTTAATTATCGCTGTGTTAACTATATCAATAATGATTTTCACGACATTGACTTTTTCCAGAACTCTGTTAAGTCCTTAAAATCTAATACTTTTAATAAACTTTGCCAGTAAACGCACAGCTTATATTTGTTGCCTTTCTGTTTTAAAATGTAAAAAATATTTATCTATTTTTTTTTATATGTATTATTATGTATGTATTACTGTTGTAGTAGAAGAAATACTAGTATTTAAGTTATAGTATAAAAGAGTCGAAAATGTTTTATATTGTATATTCTGTATTTATTGGCTACTCTTTGTCTTTATATTAAGCAAAATTAATTTAATACTTTATTTGTTATTTGACTGTTTATACCAAAATAAAATAAACATAAATAAACAAACAAACATAACTAAAAAAAGAACAGTGGCACTCGGGGCCTGCCGCGGTAAAGCTATTGCATGGACTCACTCATTTTCTTTCACTATTTTTTCATCACCTTCTTCATTAATAAATGCACTTTGTTTATTCATATTTAAAACACTTTATACACAAATGTTACGCGTACAGCTATTCACCAGCAACTGCTATTCTCTGTTGTACATAGGTACACCTATATATACATATATACTTACGGAAGCACATGCGGTGAGTGTGGCATTATAAAGAAAGCTATGCAATAGCTAAAAATAACCTTTTTAGTCAAATTATGACTACTTATGTAATGTGGAAGGAAATATAGTGCCTAAATTGAAATGGGAAAGTGTATCAAGATGAAGATTAAGATTACGAATGTATTTTGTTATCTTTAACGTGATAATTTTTTTTCCATACAAAAAATTAAAAATAATAATTAAAAATTCAAATAAAATCATCCCGTTAAGCCACCAAGTCGCGTTAAGTTACCTTAAGTTACGTTAAGCCTTTTAGTACTCTATAGTCCATTGAAATGTTACATGAGCTTTGCATTTGTTAGAGGACGCAATTTTACTTTTAGGATATGTGTGGGGGGTCAACAGAAGCTTAACCTCAAGTTTGAGGGATCGCCACCCTTGTCATCCGGCCACCATCTTGGAATAAGGGGTGAAAACACTTTTTTCGCGATATCTCGAAAACTATGCGTCTTACAAAAAATTCGCAGACATAATTTGCAGCAAATTGTTTTGCCTACAAATATGATTATAACTTTTTGCCCTAAATTAAAAATTAAAGAAGTTATAAGCAAAACAGTAAGAAAATTTTTATAAAAAAAACGTGACATCCTGAATTAGCTGGTGGTACCGCGCTATTCCTGAGTGAGAAAGTCGATCCATCTTTGCTCACTCTTGTTGGCGAACGTTTTTTCATAGCTTTATACGGCGGTAATAAAGACGACTCACTAGACGGCTTGCGATACAAACGATTTGCCAAGACAGTGACTAAAAATTCATTTAATTTATCATCGCTGCCTCCAACACAAGATGCAGCTCGTTTTCACAGTCTCCGAGTATATCACTAGGTCCAGTCGTGGCTCAGAAGATATCAAAATTCTGAAGATTGGGGCTAGAAAAAGCATGCAAACATTGGATGCCAATACAAGCTTCCAGCACCCCCCGATCTTATGAAATTAATTTTCTGCAGATGCAAAGGAAACTGTGGAAGCATGTGTGGCTGCAGAAAAGTAGGCCTGAAATGCTCTACAGTATGCCTCCATTGTTCTGGCGAAACATGCAGCAACATTATGGAAATGTCAAAGTTAATGGAAGAAAAAGAATTCGAAGATGATTTTTTTAACTATGACTCCAATTTTAACTCCTGTCATTCCTCGAACTTTCACATTTGACGTTGATTTAGAGATTTTGAGCCACAGCCTGGACCATCGAAGAAAAGTAGTTTAGAATAGCGAGCTAATAAGTGATTGAAAATATTATGATGTCGACGATTACCTAATAAGTAAAATGTCCGAGGAGTAGGCCTACTGGGAATACCACGTGAAAAAAACGCGCCTACAGACTCTACCTGATAGGTGGCGGTGAAAAGAGTTAGGAATGAATAAGAAAGTTGTACGAATGTAACAAAAAAATTTTAAAAATATAATAACAATAAAAAAAAATCAAAAATAATTTAAATATTTCGTTTTGACCGGATTCTCATGAGCATTGACGAACCCGGTCAACTTTGGAGCGTTTTAAATCAATGACATTAACAAAAATTACATCGAAAAATTTTCCTCAAAAAATCATCTACAAGATTGGTTTGAGGTAAGTTTTTTGTAAAAAGTTATAGAGCAAAAAAAAAATTTCTCACTTTTTTGCTTATAACTTCTTTAATTTTTAATTTAGGGCAAAAAGTTATTAACATATTTGTAGGCAAAACAATTTACAACAAATTATGTCGTACGAATTTTTTGTAAGACGCATAGTTTCCGAGATATCGCGAAAAAAGTGTTTTTTTTACCCCTTATTCCAAGATGGTGGCCGGATGACAAGGGTGGCGATCCCTCAAACTTGAGGTTAAGCTTCTGTTGACCCCCCACACATGTCCCAAAAATAAAATTGCGTCCTCTAATAAATGCAATATTCGGTCCTTAAATTGTAACATTTCAATGGACTATTATAATATAGTAGTAGTAGTATCAAAGAGAATATAATACTACGTGTAGGTATAAATATAATACTACGTGTAGGTATAAATATAATACTACGTGTAGGTATAAATATAATACTACGTGTAGGTATAAATATAATACTACGTGTAGGTATAAATATAATACTACGTGTAGGTATAAATATAATACTACGTGTAGATATAAATATAATACTGCGTGTAGGTATAAATGTCAATAAGCTCACCACGTCAATGTCAAAAGCTACCACCCTCACGCGCCATGCCGTCAAAAGATTACGGATAATATCTATGTCATTGCTTACTGCACCTAAAAAGAAAACATGCATTGCGACATTGTAAATTTTACTTGATTTGTAAATAAATCAACTTATGCAATTATAAAAACAGATGCTTACGTATTAGTCCGATTTCGGAGCAGCTCGTCTCGATCCGTGCGAGCTTCGTACAGTCGTACCATATACATACACGTATTAAGGTTCAACTAGTCGCGAGCTCGAACTCACTCGTGGACGCGGCCAAAAAGCACGCTGTCTCACCTAGCATCGAGTCTAAAAGGGATAGAATCTAAATAGAATTAAATAGAATAAAAATTATGAGCAGTTAGCAGCTAGTCTACACACATACGTCTAGTCGCATGCACGATTCGGTCGCCGCGCTCAGAGCCCGCGATCAAATGAAATAGCTTAAAAATATCTCAAAAATTTAAAGATACAAAATATACTTATCGATAAATTTAAATTTGTACTTTACGGTTACACTAGTAACAATCAAAACACTTAAGGCCGGGCCGCACATTATGAGAAATTTACGATAGAAAAATTTTAGTATGTGCTGAATTGTCATATAAATAAACAGATTATCATATGAAACTTGGCTGGAACGCTCCGCTCGCTTCGCTCGCTTATCATCTAAATCTAATGTACAAAAATATTCATTTATTTAATATTAGCATGTAGGTACTATCTCTGGGCCAAAGTTGGGGTTTTTCCCGTTCGTACAACTATTATGTCTAACGAGGATTTTTTTTCCCGTGGACCAACTAAATAGTTGAACATTAGAAAACTGAAATTTATGGGGCCCTTCGTACAACTGCATGGCCAGTTGGACCACTACGCCGACCTAAACATTGGGCGGGGACGGCCCGGGGCGCGTGCGTGGCGTTTTATAATTAAATAAAAATTTTATAATTAAAAATAATTATTTTATTAGTTCAAATATCCATTGGGATAAAAAATATTGATTTTTTTTGGCGGTGCGTCTCAGTAAAAAACCGTACCCTACACTGTCAAGTTTTAAAAACGTGATTCCATTTTGGCACTTCGCTTGGCTCGAGTGCTAGTTTTCATGTGCTCCGCTTGGATTCGAGCGCTAGTTTTAATTTTACCAAGTTGGTCGCCCTGACTACAACAAATAGGTACAAGTTGGTCCTGGCGCTCGCCAGCCGCTACCGGCGCTGTCGCTGAGCAAAGCGTGTCAACAAACAGATTCTCATTAGCGACCATCCCATCAAGTCCGGAGCGGCGGCCGTTTGTCATAAAACACAATTAACAAAATTGAATTTGCTTCTAGGGGCGTGCCCGACGTGCTCGACGTGCCCGTCGCGGCGCGGCGCACCCCGGCCCGGCCGCAAGTGCACCCCTAGTGTACTAGTGTACAGGGACGCGGTGTACAGGTCAAGAGGTTACGAGGACTCGGAGGCTACTCGGTACACCTACGCGCTACGTCAGCACGCCCACGCACATCTTTCTTTTCGATTCTTGTCGAGTGTCGTCTACGTCGGCGGTGATATCTATTTTTAACCGACTTCAAAAAAAAACTTCTTTAACAAACACAACAATCGACTTATTTTTACCCTTTCAGCGCATCTTTTTCAAGTCGGTTCATGCCTTTTCAACAAAAAAAAAAGAATTAACGCGAACATATCTTGCACAAGCTTCTATGGGATAAATTGTACTTGCAGTACAGTATCAGAGAGCGACCCACAATGTTCCGCGTTTTGAGCGCTCGAGCGGTCAAATATGAATTTTGAAGATGGAACGACCTGTTTTAAACCCTAACATGTATAAGGATAACCCATCAAGTTTTATTATAATTCCGCACTGGCACAACAAAAAGAATGCGCCATTAAATTATTTAAAAAAAGGAAAATAGTTTAGGTAAATTCACCGCTTTCAAATAAATGTCTATTATTTGAAAGCGGTGAATTTACCTAAACTATTTTAATTGCCAATACAGTTGTCAATATAATTACTTTTTTAACACGCATGTTTGAGAAAAGCATAACCGGACTTTGTGATGCGTGCCTCGGCCCGGATACTCACGATCACTTAGTTATGCTTCGTTTGCGGGCCGCGGCATTAATGTACTATTTCCGAAACGGTTGAGGCTTCTTCGAGTAATCGGGAAACATATAAAATATTAGAATAGAAAGATTCCGACGAATTGAGAATATCTTCCTTGTTGAAGTTGGTTAATTACTAGTCACTTAATAGACGACAATATTTTCTAAACAACTTATGATAGCTCTGTGAAGTCGAAGGAACATTGAAGCGTATTTAATTATTTAAGGGTAAAACTATTTTTAATATACCTACTTTTTGTTCCATGAAGCTATCGTTACTAGTTAATGAAATATCGTCGTTTATGTAAGTGACTAGTTAATTTTGCTTGTAAGTGTACTAAAATATTGTCGACAAAATAAACCGCAAAAATTTATTAGTGCCACTTATTTTTTAACTATAATTAAAAACGGACCCATGCGGACGACGTTACGGGGTATCCATTTGTTGTCAGCCAAAACTTTCTCCAGAAAGTAACAAATACTTTTCTGAAAACCGCATCCAGATCGGTTTAGCCAAACGCGAGATATTTGCGGACAAATACAGCTATCGTTACTAGTTAATGAAATATCGTCGTTTATGTAAGTGACTAGTTAATTTTAGAGTTTACTTAAATATTGTGTACCTCCTTTTTTTTAAAGTCGGTTAAAAAGGTAAAAATAATTATTTTACACACTTCACTTGCACGACACCGACTTCAAACTGTAATTTATATCAGGGGGTATATCGCCTAACTTTAGTGCTTTCACTATCGCTATAGTTTATGACGTCATTTTGCAATTTCGTACTGCCTATGAAAGCTACAGACAATACCTTGTCCAAGACAATAATGAAAGCAATGAATGAATGAGATTCTATAGATTTGACAGTTAATCCGCGCCTGAATATTTGAGCTACTCCTATGAAAGCAATACCATCTGTCATGGCAACAGTAGCTATTAAGTAACAGCTTACGTATATTTTCTCCTATTTTTAACACTTTTTGCTTAGAAGTATTTTTAAACGATTTCCAATTGAATTTCTCCTTCAAACTAGTGTTATTCTTTAAAAAACGCGTGTTTCTTGTTGCTAATTGAAGCGGAAGAAGAAAGGTTGAAGAAAATGCTTTCAGCTGCGGGAAGACAGCAAGCTTACGCTTTTGTCAGAGCAGACGTTCGTGTACCATTTTATTTTATGACGCTTTACGAGGAAATAATGCTTCCTTTGCAGTCGTCACGAAAGAACAACAGCTATTAAGCCAGAGATCAAGGTATTTATCGTTGCAATACAAGCTTTGAAGTAAGTGATTTATATATTTGATAACGAGTACTTATGCCATTGCTCTATTGTTACAGATCTTAGCTGCATTACAATTCTATGTGACAGGCTCCCACGTACCAAAAGACTGTAGGCAATGATTTTAGCCTCGGCCTGTCGCAGACATCTTTGTCTAATTGTTTTGTAGAGGCAACTAATGCACTCTCAATATGTCACTTTCCCAAGATCAGCAAACAAACGAAATGCAGCTGCGAGAAGGTAAGAAAAGATTTCAAACTATGGTATAGGTACTTACCTACTTGCTCATAAAAATTCTCACCTAGGATATATTCTTGTAGTTCAACAACCAATTATTTTCAAAATGTATTCTTATTCATTACCTATAATTTTTACTAGTCTACAAGCGGCGGTATGGTATGTAGGGAATGGTAAGTTATGATAAGTAGGTACCAGAGCTAAGAAGCAAATTCTAGGGTTTTGATAAAGTAAGAGAGAAAATCTTAATACCAAGCCACGTAGAAAGTTTTGCGAAAAAAGTTTTTATGTATAAGGCACTGGTCACTCGAATTATTTTGAAAAATTTGGTTATTTAAAAGTAAAAATACCATTGTTCAAATTTTGAATTTCCCTCCACATTGTTTTGAGAGCCAAATTTAAGAATGAATCTGCATAAAGAACATTTTTGTGCGATGATTTTCTACGATTTTAAATATGGCCTAAAACCTGATGAGCCTTTTATGGATGAAGAACCTTTAAAAGCAACCATCTACCGTTGGCATAACGAGTTCAAGTGCGGACGCTTTACTCTGGACGATGAATAAACTAGTGGTCGTCCTACGACGGCTGTCACGAAAGAATGTGTGCTGGCAGTAAAAAAATTAATTCAAGTGAACAGGCGAATTACATACGAAGAGATTCAGCATATGTACACTGCAATTTGGTTCGGAAAGCGTTCACAAGATTCTACACGAGCACCTTCGTGTGAGAAGGATAGTTTCGCACTGGGAGCTCACCGAAGCTCAGAAGCAGGCCCGTGTGAAGTGGTGCCGTGATATGATTCAAAAATTTGAAGCAGGTTCGTCTCGGCGCGTTTACGACATTGTGACAAGTGACGAATCCTGGATTTTTCAATACGATCTAGAAACAAAGCGTCAGTCGACAGTTTAGCTGTTTCAAAACGATCGAACGAACTGTTATACCCCAGTTTTGTAAGGGTTGTTGCTGAATAAGCATCCCCATCAGCATTAATTCTCTTTTGTCGCGTTTGGACATCCACCGGATACTAAAAACTCTATTATTTTCTATGTCCAATTTTATTTTAATAAACTGTGTAATAAAGAAATCTTTTTTATAAACACTCCTTACATTTGCGTCATAACATTGGTGGCAGCTCAACGGGATTGCAAGAATCCCCGGTACGCCTTAGAAACTAAAAACGTGAAAGTTTAACATATATCCGAACATCTTCTAATTGCTCACTGTATCGTAAATTTATCAGTGTTAAACACTTCAGAAAAACCGTTACCTCTCAAATCAAATCTTCTCTTGACCTTGCACCCAATTGACGATAGATCACATTAACAGAAACTAATCAAGATTGTAAAGATAGAACTCGAGAAGTTCCAGAACTTTTACGTACATCACATATGAACCCAGAAGAATCTGAAGCTTTGTACGACATTTGCTCACGATACTCCGACATATTCCAGCTACCTAAAGACCAACTGACAGCAACTGATGTTTTACAACATAACATAAATACAACTACTTCCCAACCAGTCAATGTAAAATCCTATCGTTTCCCAAAAAATCACAAAGCAGAAGTAAACTCACAAATGTCTAAGATGCTAGAACAACAAATTTTAAGGCCTTCTGTCTCGCCTTGGTCTTCTCCTATATGAATAGTTCCCAAGAAAATGGATACCTCTGGCCAGCGAAAATAGAGAATCGTAAAACTAAACGACATAACCATAGGGGAGAGCTACCCAATTCCACAAATTAGTGAAATTCTTGATCAATTAGGTAATAGTAAATATTTTTCGACACTAAACCTTGCGTCTGGTTTCCACCAAATTACAATGGCACCAGAGAACTCCATCAAAACTGCTTTCAGTGTCCTTCAAGGTCATTTCGGGTGCACCCGTATGCCCTTTGGCCTGAAAAATGCCCCTGCAACTTTTCAGAGGCTCATGAACACGGCCCTTTCAGGACTACAAGGACTACATTGCTTTATATATCTGTAGACATCGTCATCTATTCATATGACCTCAATACCCATATTGAAAAACTGACTAACGTCTTTGAAAGACTCAGAAAATACAAGCTGAAACTTCAGCCTGATAAGTGTGAGTTTCTACGCAAAGAAGTCGCGTACCTAGGCCACATTATTAGCAACGAAGGCGTAAAACCAAATCCCGAGAATATTAAAGCTGTCAGTGAATTTCCTGTACCTAAATCTCCCAAAGATATCAAATCCTTTCTTGGACTTGTTGCTTACTGTCGCAGATTCATCCCAGACTTCTCCAAAATGGCTAAACCACTGACTTCTCTCCTAAAAAAGGATATTCCCTATAACTGGACAAACGAACAGCAACTTGCTTTCGAAAACCTTAAACAAAAACTTGTCAGTTCTGCTATGATGATATATCCAGATTTCACAAAACCATTTGTCCTCACATGTGATGACTCAAATTCCGCTATATCAGCTATACTTTCCCAGGGCGAAATAGGAAAAGACCGTCCAAAAGCATTTGCGTCTAGAACGCTCACTAAGGCAGAATGTCATTATAGTGTCACAGAAAAAGAGTGCCTTGCTATCTTTTTCGACACAAAAACCTTTCGCCCTTATTTATATGGCCGACAGTTCAAAATCGTTACCGACCATAAACCACTCCAATGGCTCTTTAACTGTTAAGATCCTGGTTCAAGACTTGTTAGATGGCGTTTGAAATAAGAAGAGTATGAATATGAAATCCAATATAAAAAAGGGAAAATAAACTGTAACGCAGACGCTCTCTCTCGCTATCCCGTGAAACCAGTGCAATTACGTAGCCCTGAACTAGTAAAAGTTTCCTTAAGCCCAAACGAAAATGAAGAGTCTACTCGTTTAGCGAGTCCAAATGAAGACCGACTCTCCGAAACTCTAGCCGAAAATCCACCTACTAACCCGACACCTGGAAACACTCGACCAACCGACCCATTAGACGGTACAACTCGCGACGACTCGTACACTGAGTTCCTGAAAACAATAAATGACGAATCCTTGGTCCCTAACGTTACCATAAGGGAACACAATGAGGAAATATTTAAATCTAAAAGCAAAATTTTTGTAATCCCCACATCTATCGACCTTGACGAATCCAATCAATACGTGTCAGAACTCATTTCTAACCTTGAAAACCCTCAAGAGATTCTTTCTAAGGAGAGGTCCTTACATTCATTAATTTCAATCCCACACAACAACAAATTATGCATTTTATTATTTACTAGAGTACACTATTTTGACCCATGTACATATGAAGACATATACAATTCTTTACGACAATTGCGAAATGAGCTTGTTGTCACTCTTGATGAGACAAATAATGACGAAATCGCCATAACAGACTTTAAGAATCCTTTTGATTCACATCTATTTATAAAAATAAACAACATGTTCCTACATCTATTTAAAAATACTAATATCCCTATAAACATATACAAAAATAAAATATTCTACCCAAGCCTTAGTGAAATTGCACAAATACTAAGAGAAAATCACGACATTCCCATTGCTGGTCATCTTGGTTCCTCAAGAATGCTAAAAAGAATTCAAGAAAAATATTACTGGAAAAACATGCGATCAGACGTAGAAAACTACGTTAAAAAGTGCACACATTGCCAAACCAATAAAGCACTGAGGTAAGTAAATCGTGCTCCAATGCAAATAACCAGCACGTCAACTTATCCATTTGAGAAGATCACATTAGATATAGTAGGTCCACTTCCTGAAGTTGGTAGTGGTAATTCATTTATTTATTTAATGTATTGCATACTTTACAGCTTCTTAAATCTAAAAATACAATTTTACAAATCAATTCTTATAAAGCCTATTACAAAGTTTGACCTTTACAATTCTATATATACAAATCGATGACAACGTACCGTTATGTTTTAAAAAAAAAGTAGGCAAATAATTATTACTCTATAATATATTTTTTTATAAAAGGATTTAAAAAGAGAAAAAGAAACAAAAAACGGACGAGGGATCAATAGAAGAGTAACTGTGTGTATGTGTGTGTGTGCGAGGGTGTGTAAGGGTGTGTTTGTGTATGCGTGTGTGCCTGTTCAGTCCTGTGTATTTATGTATTTCCGTTAAAAAAGACTTCTTAACAAAGTTAATAAAAGTATTTCGATGGAGAAAAAATATGTCAGCGCCTCTGAATTTGCTTTCGTTTTCGATTCTTTGCAAAACAGAGTGTTTGGCGTAATTTGTGCGTGCCGACCCAACGTCTAGAGAGCGCATGCGTCTGGTGCGGATTGAGTATGCCCGTACACCAATGCGTTCTGTAAGCTCAGGACAGTCTAGGACTGCATTCACTACGTCGACCAATAGTTTCATATCTGTAAGTAACCGTCTATCCTCGAGAGAGACCAGATGGAAAAAATTGAGCCTGTCGGCGTAATCACCCCGCCTACCTAAGTGATAGTTTAAACGGCGTGTAAAATTGCGCTGAACGGATTCTAGTTGGGCAATATGTGTTACATAAGTAGGGGACCTGATCGGCGATGCGTATTCCATGATACTTCAAATATATGCGAAATACATTTATTATTTTTAAAAGATTTAGTAGCTCTATGTAAGAATCCCAGCATTTTTTTTTAATAATTTGTGTTGATAGTAATTCTCGCAGCAATCGCGACAGACGGCGGTGGATCTTAAGTTAACTGACACCAACAGAACAGAACGTGTGTGAGTATTGAAGGTGTGTCTCAGTGTGTGTAAGTTACCTAACAAATCTAAGAAGTGTGACCTACAAAGACAATTGTTCATATCGGAACGGAGCTCTAATTTACTAGTAATAAGGACTATTTTTTTAAACTTTCTAACTGTTTTATATTGTAGATGCGATGAGCCGGAGCCTTGCTGTGTTGTCGTATGTGTATTTTTGCGATTCTCGTCCAAACGTTCTGAAACCCCAATTCCTTGCACTTAATCCTAGTGGCCTAAGCAAAGCTTAATAAGGCTTTGTTTTTAGAGGTAAGGTGTTCGTTAATGTAGATTGGTTTTCTATCGCCAGGAATTTCAATATCAGATGTCGCCAGGCCCCGTTTCTTGCGAACTGCACTCAACAGGCTGTCCCTGAGCTGGGTTGACTTAAAACTGACAATGGTAGTCCTTGGTAGTCCTTGGTTTTTATTACGGGAGGGCAGTCGCGTAGTGTAGTCGATATCCTCTTTTGTCACAGTCACACCAAGCACCGTGCCAATCTTGCATACCACGGGCACCAGTGACTCATTCTTCTTTTCAGGTATCCCAAATATTTCTAAATTGCTCAGTCGGGCACGCTGCTCGACGTCATTGAGGTTGTGTTCTAATGTCTCTAAGTCAGACAATTTTGATCTGAGTAGATTATTTTCGGTCTCCAGGTTGTTAAACTTTAGATGTAAATTAGAAAATTCGTTAGACAGTTTTTCGTGTTGTCGGTTTATCTGCTGAACTGATTCTTCAACGGTGGTCATCTTGTTAGCCAGTTCTACTAAAATTTCTTTCTTTATGGTGTCCAATTTAGCGTCAAAATAATTTTTAAGGTCGATGAACTGTTTGTTTATGTCAAACTGTGTGTGCGGAGCTGACAACGAGACTTCGGCACTTTTCAGTTTTTTCACGTGCGATTCACTGCCGCGCTTCAAGTTTACATTGTTACTGACATCGGTCTTAATATAAGTATTGTTAAGAGGACTGTGAGGGCGCATCGGGGTGAAAGTATTATCACCTTTGGGGCGCAAACATACACAGGAAGGGCAAGACCAGACGGATTTGAGTTCCTCGCTAAGATTGTCAAAGTTCTCCCTGGACATATTTATTTATATTTGTTTATTTATAATTTTTAGATTTAAAACCACTTATTTACACTATTTTATGAGCTTGACACTACACTTTAATGTTGTAACTTAATTTAATTGCTTTTTACGCAAATCCGATCACTATTTTTATTGTAATTTATATAAATTGAGGAGCGCGGTGACGGTGACGGTCAGTATTCGGTCGGTGTGCACTGCAGTTAGATTCATACTTACCTTACAAGATGACCTGACGAAGTTTTCGGCTGCTTATCCTATTCCCAATGCTACTGCCGAAGAAACCTGGGAATGTTTAATCCATTTTATTTCACTATTTGGTATTCCGAAAATCATACTTACCGACCAGGGTACTAATTTTACTGCCGAATTCTTTAAACAAACCTGTAATTTCCTAAAAGTAAAGCAGTTGTGATCAACTCCTTATCACCCTCAGGCCCAAGGAGCTTTAGAGAGGAGCCACTCCACTCTGAAAGAATACCTCAAGTCTAAAATAAAAAAACGCACTAGCAGCGTTCGAGAAGGCCGTGTAGAGGTGTCTGCGGCGGACTGGAAAAAATGGTTCGAAAATTGGTTCAAACGCATGAAACTTTGTATACAGGCTGGTGAAGAGTTCTTTGAAAAGATTTAATTAAAATATTTTATCAATAGAAGTTAGTTTTTTAGTTTCTCAAAACTTTATAAGTGTCCCACGTACATGATATAAATGTTTGAGTTTGCGACAATTATGAAACAAAACTTGGCACACACATAGACTATTATTAGAAAGAAAGAGTTAATTTTAATCCACTGTGCATTAGCGCTAGATCTTCATTACAAATAAATAATGTAGTTATGTTACACTGTTTAGGAAGTATTATAGAGCATTTCTGCGCATATGAGATGTTGGCATTTTCAGATACTTTTTACTGGTAAATTATGTCAATAGCAGAGAGTAAAACAAATAAATGTTCCAAAACTACTTTTTAAAACTTTGTTTTTAAGGTTACTTGTAACCAAAATCCAACGGCAACGTTGGAAAGTATTTGCTCTCAGCCAAATAGAAATAGGTACCTTATTGGTTTTATTCTTCTAATTCACTTTGATTACCTACCTACTTTGTTTACAGTAGGATTTGTTAAGTATATGTTCTTTTATTTGTGTTGTGCTGATGATTAAATACTTATGCTCCATCAGCGTTACTTAGGTATCATCATATCAGCTCATATTGGTCCACTGCTGGACATAAGCCTCCACTATGGCGGGCCATTTCATCCGGTTCTCTGCCTTCCGCATCCTGCCACCAGCAGCCACCGGGCTGGAGGGCGTCCCACGCTTCGCCATCTCATAGCTAGGTACACCTGCAGTAAACCGACCAAAGATAAAGAGTGTCTAGATTATACCAAATAGTCGTTAGCTGCAGTTACTTGAGCATTGCTATAGCTCGGTCGGCCCCCAGGTTTTTTAATATAATTATTTTTACCTTTTTAGTGTATCTTCTTAAAGTTGGTTGTTGTTTTTGTTAAAAAAGATTTTTTACTTTTAAGTGATCTATTGGCCTTTTTTTTTCGTGCATTTAAAAATACCCAAATCGCTTCAAGTGTGCCTATAATTTTTTTAAGAGTTCCCTTGATTTCCTCTGGATCCCTATAGTATGTATGTAAGTATATAATTTTGTATTTATTGGTAAATATTTTATGCCAATGCTAATTCTAATGGTAAAATTAGTATTATCCATTTATTTCTAATGTGCACCACCTACCTACTCCTATCTGGTTTTATCTACTTATAGGTTGCCTGGTATAGATCGCTTAAGCGATAAGGCAACCAATTTGTACAATCTCAAAATCATTCTTTAAATTCTTATGTATTTAATAATGTGTGCAATAAAGTGTATTCATTAATTCATTCTTAAACTTTAACAGACAATTATTTACACAATGCATTTATTTTACTTGGGATGTAATTCAGGCTTAAGATTTGACTTGGCTAGTTTTTACGTACAGGCAATACATATTATAGTCATACGCAAGTTAGTGTACGTCCTGTTTGTACTCTACTTACCTATATACTGTTAAGTTGATATAATACCTATGTTACTTTTCTAAAAGGTTTGTTGGTAAAAACTAGCCAAGTCAAATCTAGAGCTTGAATTATATCCCTAGTGAAATAGATGCATTGTGTAATTGCCTGTTAAAATTTAGGAATTTATTTAACCTATTTAGTAGCACACATTGCAGTAGTACCAAAAAACAAGAAATTTTATGTTGCATGTTCTTGTAACTAAAATTTTAGGATTTTCTACACAGAACTTGGCTCCTCTATCATCTACAGATTTCAATTCTTTTCTTGGCGAAGTCGATAACAACGCATATTCGTTATATTGAGCTTGACTCTATTTTATCATTTATGTTTTTGATGGGATATCATAACTTTTTGTACAGACATTTTTAGTATTCATTATTAATACACAGTTACAATATACATTGTTATTTGTAAAATTACTCTATTTTCCTACGTTTACGCTGTATAGCTTTCTTTTTTGTACTACTTTCCAAATAATGTCAATTGCCCGTTCATTATCTGTAATTTTTCTTACACGTTTTCTGTTTATTTTTAATTTGCTCAAGTCGGGGCGGTGTGACGTGCGCAGGCGGTTGTATTCTACTATAGGACTTTCTTGTGCCTTGATATGACTTGGATCTAAATTGATAAGATGTACTCCGTCAAAAGTTTTAACTCTGGAGAGTGCAACATCAGCCTGCCCTTTGCTTAATATTGAAGAAATGCCGAGAAGAGCGCTGTCAAGAGTAAGGCTCGTGATTTGACTTGTAGATAGTAATAGAATATGCTAAGCAAATAGAGTATAGTTCCTGGTGAACATATGCTATGCACTACTTAGGTACCTATTACCTAGATAGGAGCAAATTGGTTTTTATATTAAAAAATTAAAATATGATGAGCTTAACTACTTTCGTAAACTTTGTGAATATTGATTTGATTGATTGACGCGCTGGGGGGTTGGTTTTATCGGTCCACCGAACCCGTTGCTGTACAAACCGCAACAGACATGCGACAAAGGCCTCCGTAAAACGAGCTCCAGATGCACAGCCTTGGAAAACAAACAGACGAAGACGCATAAATAGGCCTAAACCGGTCTGGCATTGCGAACACTTGACGTCTTCACCAAAAACGGACCCGCGAAATCCAACCCAACCTTAGCGAAAGGTTGAGTGGGCCGGACACGATCGGACGGCAAGTCACCCATTTGTGGCTGGGTCAAGGTTCCCTTTAACCTATAACAAGGGATTCATTTAAAAGTGACGCTCCGGTCTGCTCGTCTGGCGGACCAAAATCCAAAAGTCTCGCTGCAGACAAGCCAGCGATGCGTTGAGACCGGCATGACAGTTCCTAATATGGCGGTCCCTGATCAGCAACTCAACAAAATGACCGCTCTTGGGCAACAAGAGAGGATGCCGAGCCCCATAGGGCAATTTTGAGTTACGAAGCCTACCACCTACTCGCGAAAACTCCGACTAGTCGAGAAACAAATTAAGACGAGCAAGACTTCCCCGCAATTTCCCGTTCTCTAAACGGAGAAGACGAATTTCCTTTACAAAAGACTGGGCCTGTACCAGTCGAACACAGGTGAGGAGCGCATCCTGGCGCTCTTCAGGAGACAAGACTGAAGACGTCCTTGGCTGTGACCTGTTCCTTAAGTTGTGGAGAAACCTCTAAATCCAACCGGTGACACCAACGAGCTTGTTGAGAGAACTGAACCGATTAAGTAAGAAGTTCGGTGAAGTGTCTACAGTCTGTTCAACAGCAAAGACCTTTAACCCCGGCAGAGGGTCAACAAACTCCACAACTGTGTGAGGCCAAGTGTCTTCAGGAGAGGCCAGCCAGTCAGGACCCCACTAGAGTGGGTGATTCATGATTTGCGAGTCAATCAGGCCCCGTGAAGCGCAATCTGAGGGATTCAAGGACCCTGGCACGTGACGCCAATCCAGAGACACCGCAGAAGACTGGTTTTGGGAGACACGAGCTAGTAGGGCTACGAAGGTCTCTAGAGCATGAAGGGACGCCTTAAGCCAAGGCAACACGATTTGGCTGTCTGTGCATGCTGTGACGAAGTCGTCAGAAGGGAAGACAGCATCTGCGCGCGGGAAATTCAGACGCTCACGATCAGCCACGTGTAGCAACGAGCGAATTGCAATAAACGGGCTCGACTTTAGCCCGTAGGTATTGGTGTTAAGCTCATAAACCACCAATGGAGAGGCCGGATCCTCTCTCCACAAAATGAGCTGAAACCGCCTTTCTTCTGGATGTATCGTGACGTGACGGAACATCATTTAACTGTTATCCACAAATACAACATGGAGGCGACGAAAACTAGTCAAGATATCCGAGGTGTCTACCTGAAGCTTAGGTCGCGACATCAGGCAGTCGTTCAAGGATACACCCGAAGATGTAGGCGCCGAACCATCGAACACCACCCGTATCTTACCATTTTTAAAGACGGCGTGATGTGGAAAAAAATAATGTTCGTTGCCTTCCAACTCGAACTGCGAAACCGACATGTAACCGAGAGATTCGTATTCACGCATAAAATCCACGTATTTGTGCGGAATTCTTTATCACAACGCATCCGGCGCTCCATGGATAATAACCTTTTTTCGGCTATTTTCCAGGAGTCACCAGGGGATAAGAAAGGCCAAAGAAAAAACCGGCCAGAATTTAGACGACCCGTATTGGCGAGAAAATATGACTCGCACACGTCATCGACTGGTCGAATCCGTGACGCCGGGGGGGGGGGGGGCTCTTTAATTTCCCGAAAACGCAAGAGAGAGTCTCACTTGCACCGACAAATCCGTAGACGCCTCAGCGGCGAGAGAATGTGCTGGGCCCAAAATAACGGATCCGAGATCAGTCGGAACAGCGACCAACCCACCTGGCTGAAATAATATGGCCTTGTCCAGTCCGAGCAATCCAAGTACATCAGCGCCAAGCAGAAGCTCCACAGGACCAGGTAGGTGGAACCTTTCATCGGCCAACTGCAGACCAGACGAGAGATCCAGCACGTCCATCGGCAGGGGCACCTGAGGGTGATGACCTAAAATATCCTTCAAGACAACAGCTCCTAGATGATACTGCATGCTAGGATGGAGCAAGGAGGAAAAGGAAAACGAGACTGTACCCACGACGATGTCCACCCGTAGACCCCCTACTCCAGAAATCCTATGACTCCGCGAACTTACTCGTAAGCGGACACGCTTCACCAGCCACAGCGACATTAGACACCCCTGAGCGCCTGAGTCCAAAATGGCGCGCACAACCACACCCGGTCCGCGCGAAGAATGAACTAGAACCTGCGCGGTGGGCAAAACTGTTGTGGCAGGTGGTGGAGAAACTGGTGAAGCGGCTGTCACGAGTCAACGGGCGTTGGCCCGACCCGAGCGCCGTACTTGGCCCCGGGGCTCATGTGGCTCATAATGCCCCACGCTTGAACCCGTATAAGCATACGGGTCCCACGCGGGCATAAGTGGCTGCCGAGACGCGCGTGCCATCGGCGGCGCACGATAACCACTCGATCCCGCCCTCAACTCGCGACTTATGCGAGGACGCTCCGCGATAGGGAGGGGCAGAGGCTCATAATTCGCGTAATGTGCCCGTTCCGCAATACCTACCTGAGCGGAAGGAGCACGTGAGGGTAGTGACTGACGACCATCCCGTGAGTTCGCCTGCGGTGAGCGGGGAGCAGAAGGTCGATGTCGCACTGGGGACGGGGGCGATTGGGTTCGATTCGGCGGCGGCAATACTATAGTTGACATCGGTGATGTCCAAATGTTGCACTAAACAGAGGGGCTCATCCCTGATAGACGTTAAAAGGTAACGTAATTTTTGTGAGTCGGTGCACAATGCTATCAAAAAGGGTGATAAAATTAGTCCACTCATCCAATGATCCGCTAAAATGAGGAATATCCAAAGCTGGCAACCGTTCCGAAACCTCCTTCCTACTTACCAGCTGCGGGCTAGTCTCTAATGTCGACACAGCCTAGTTAACCTCGTCCACTACTGACATACAAAAGTCATAGTCAGAATTTACCGCCTTTAGGATAGTTTCGTCATCCGTTAACGATAAGAGACCCTGGTATGCCTCATCCAGCTCGCTGACTCTTGTCGGTAACTGTCCCGCTCTTTGCTTTAATGCAAACATCTGATCCTCCCGCTTAACGATCCCTAAAGCACCTGAAAACCATCGTGTCAGATTGGTTAAAACAGCCTTGTACTCCTTAATTGATGACGTCATGTTATATAATTAAATTCCCACACAAAAAAAAAACAATCAAAAACTAAATCAGACACACAAACAAACGACTCTGATTGTTATATATACAGTTTGTTATAAAAAAACCCAACTACAGTGTACAAAACCCTGACTACACAATTACACAAATAAATACGTTAACTTACAATCCGTCATAAAAGAACAATATTTAAAACCTATTTATTCCAATCTATTTTAACCGCAACAACAAAAAAAAATTGGGTACCTAATTAGCTACACTGCGAATGTCTGACGAGCAATGCGATAAGGCCGGTTAACCATGCCTATGAACGACGCGACCCAACGTCACGATTTGTAATATGTAATTACCTGACTACCAGTAAATTGTAAATCGACCCAAATACGAAAACATAAATAACTATAACAGAACCGACGCTTCCGTCTATCAAAAACTGGATCGTAAAAACTGGGCCAACGTAGGCCTTAATAAAATTGCATGGACTTACCCAAATTTTGGCGTCAGATTTAATGTTCACGGTTTGTGTAAAATGTGGTGTATTTTGTTTCTGTTTTTGTATGTTTGTATTTCTCTGTGTGACGTACTTATTCACTATGTATAAAATTAATACAATCAAAACAATGTACATACGCCGCGACCTGTCAAAGGATTATATGTGACTGACTGAGATGCCAGTCCACCCAGAGTAGCGACAATCCTATTAACCTTGTCACGCGCCGCGGTCCAACTTAATAAATCTTTACTAAACACTATGTCTACTCAAGTTTTATGCAAACAGAAGCCGCCTTGTGCAATGTATGATAATTTTGAATTAGTTATGGAAGAAGTGCTTAATAAAATCAGCAATTGCAATAAACAAATCATTGTTTGTGGAGACTTTAATATCAACATTTTAGAAAATAGCTCACTAAGATTGCTTGCCTTATTTCGGTATTTAAATTTAAATAATTTGTTTTGTAAACCAACTAAAATTGCTGTATTTAGTGCCACTTGCATCGACAATATATTTACTGACATAAAATGTAGCGAGTGAAGTATTTTATTTTGTATATGTAGTGTGTAATTAGTTTTAAATTACCCTTTTGCGTGTTATTATTTCAAAATCATTGTAAAATTCTATATCCATACAGGCATGGAATGCCATACTCATTTACGTCAACAGTCATTTAAATCTGATTTTTAAAAAGATGACAGATGGAAAAATATTGAAAGGAGTCTTTTGGAGATTTTCTCAAGGATAGAAGTTTAAAACCAAAATTTGCAATTTTTACCTAAAATAAATAAGAGTTAATCTTTTTGAAGTGCATCAAGTTCTTCGAGAAACAGGAACTAAGGAGATGTAAATTACAAGAGGAACTTACTACACGATTTTAATAAGAGAAGGTTTGAATATCTCGATAAACTATCTCAAGGTTGTGGGTTCTACCATAAACCCTCCCATCAGGTACCTAAGTGCATTTATTTGGTTAGGTGATTATTGCTATATCGATTCTGCGGATTGGCTTTTTTTCGCCATATTGATTTTTTTAATTTCTCAATCTGAAAAGAATGATAAAAGCATAGATTGCTGAGAATTGGTGAAAATTACATCATATTACGATTAATTGATATTTTCGACAATACAGTCGACCCGAAGGAAAAATTACGATACCATCGTCTAAATAGGAAAAAGACGGCAAAACAGATAAATTCAGAAACTGGATTTATTATGGAATTATAGACTTTCAAATTGTTTATTTGTGAATCAGTGATTGTATATAAAACTAAAAAAATAAATTGTATTAACGAACCTATCTTTTCATTTATCTTCCCCTGGGGAATTGAGTCTTAACAAGTGGCGCCCAACGGGATAAAAAATACAATTTTTTATAGTTCTGTATACGATCACCTCACGCAAAAGGTTTTTTTTTTAAAAAAAAAAAAAAAAAATAGACATAATTTATATATTTGTTTTTCAAAATTAAAAAAAAAAATGCAACTATCTGCGTCACATTCATGTGTTACATGAGATTTTCGGACTCGTTTGGCTAATAACTATTTTTTTTTCTTTCGTCTCTAGTTTTTTCAATTAAATGGTTGTATTGTAAGAAAACCTTTTTTATTTACTAATCGTCAGATTAGTAACGAATTGCTAATATTAATAGTGTTTAATATTCATATAGGTCCACCAGAAAAAATACTTCGGAGAAAAACGTTTACATCGTTTTTTCTTGTTTTTCTTTTGGGACAAATGGAGACAGTGAAAAGCTGTGTCGTTTAATTATTTATATTTGTCTCAAGTGAGGGGTTCTTTTACTACGTTATAAAACTACGTTATTTAACTAACAAATTTATTCCACAAGTACAAATGGCTATTAATTCGTCTTGTAAGCATACGACTGGCTATTCACCAGCGTTTTTATATAATATTTTCGCGAAGTACGAGGACTTCGACAATTTCGTATTTATGCCCAGGGATATTTATGCTGAGCATACCGGGTTTCTTGCTAATATATATAACAAGGTTGAATTAGCTTTATATAAGGCACATCAGAAGAACGCAGAACATTATAATCTACGTCGTACTTTTAAAGAGTTTAATGTTAATGATTATGTATGGAAACGCAATCACGTGTTAAGTGATGCCGGTGCTTATTTCAGCACTAAGCTAGCTCCGAAATTCGTAAAATGTCGCGTTATACGTAAAGTTTCGCCGTTAGTATACGAACTGGTGGACTTAAATGATAAAAATGTGGGTATTTACCATATTAAAGATTTTAAATGTTAAAGATACCTCTTAAATTGAGGGCACATATTGTGCAATTTAATTATAATTAACCACATATGTAATGGACCAAAGAAATTGGTTTTTAAAGCATTTTCTTTATATATTATTGTTTATGAAGCTAATATATGCTTTCCTAATTGTTTTGCAACTAACTTAGAGTTAGTGATGTGTTTTTTAAATTACTAATCACGATATGTTGTTTTTTTACCAACTTCAAAATTCAAAAAGTCATTTGAACGACACTGTCGTTATTATAAAAATAACATTTAGACCTAATTTAATTTATATCCCTCTTTAACCTTCTTCAAAATTCAAAAAGTCATTTGAACGACACCGTCGTTATTATAAAAATAACATTTAGACGTAATTTAATTTATATTCCTCTTTTACCTTTTTCAAAATTCAAAAAGAAATTTGAACGACACCGTAGTTTTTATAAAAATAACGTTTAGGCCTTTATTAACATTTTGTTGTTTTTTTTATCTATTATTTCCTTTAGAGGAAAAATAATTTTATTTTCTTTCAATTGGCATGCAGGAGATGCTTTGATTTGTATTTATATTTAACTACGAATAATAATTTTCATTAAAGTCGATTGGACGCATTCTTTATTTAAATATTTTAACTGATTCAAAAAAAAAAAGCTATTTGTTCTCTCACGTCAAGAGACGTAATTTCTATATTGTATAGTTTTCTTGTCTGTTTGACACGTAATTTAACGTTATTTTATTTTTTTTCTCAATATTACTATAACAACGACAAATTTCGTTGTTGATGTCTGCGACATTATTTATTGTAATTTTCTTTATATAGTTTCTTTAGTAGTACTCCTTCCTTGGGTCGGTTAAACGACTTTTGCGTTATTAAATGGAGATCAAAGAGCACGACATCTTTGGCTCATTATTAATTCGAAAAGCTATTGTAGCTTCTCATATAAAAATACTTAATTTATTTTAACTAATTTACTTTATTAATTATCTAATTTCTTATTCGTTTTACTTTCTAGCTACTTTCAAACTTGCAATTTTAGACAGTCTCTTTAATATTTATCCCATAATTAATGGTTTTTAATACAGCGGGGTTTTATTATTGAGCAGTATGACAACTCATTAAATAAGCTTATGTCCAAAATATGGAGCGGATTGACAACTCCTTAAAAAAGCCATTGTCGAGGAATTTGAGCGGTGGGATAACTCATTAAATAAGCCTTATATCGTATTCCTAGTTGTAATAAGGCATTTGGCCAAGATACAACAATTAACATCAAGTCCCTTACAGATCGGTCATGGGGTTCTTTAGCGGTTATGCCCTTTGTGTGTGGATGAATGTATAGGAATTATATGAGGTAAGCGTGTTAGGTTGGGTTAGTATGAGTGATGAGGTTAGAGTATTAGATGCGTACGTGATGTAAGTTTTTAGGGATCGGTTCTGTTTTTTAAATTATTAAACTAACAGCCGGAAAATTCGTCTAACCGAATTTTCACGAGGAAGGGGGGATATTGTAGCGAGTGAAGTATTTTATTTTGTATATGTAGTGTGTAATTAGTTTTAAATTACCCTTTTGCGTGTTATTATTTCAAAATCATTGTAAAATTCTATATCCATACAGGCATGGAATGCCATACTCATTTACGTCAACAGTCTTTTAAATCTGATTTTTAAAAAGATGACAGATGGAAAAATATTGAAAGGAGTCTTTTGGAGATTTTCTCAAGGATAGAAGTTTAAAACCAAAATTTGCAATTTTTACCTAAAATAAATAAGAGTTAATCTTTTTGAAGTGCATCAAGTTCTTCGAGAAACAGGAACTAAGGAGATGTAAATTACAAGAGGAACTTACTACACGATTTTAATAAGAGAAGGTTTGAATATCTCGATAAACTATCTCAAGGTTGTGGGTTCTACCATAAACCCTCCCATCAGGTACCTAAGTGCATTTATTTGGTTAGGTGATTATTGCTATATCGATTCTGCGGATTGGCTTTTTTTCGCCATATTGATTTTTTTAATTTCTCAATCTGAAAAGAATGATAAAAGCATAGATTGCTGAGAATTGGTGAAAATTACATCATATTACGATTAATTGATATTTTCGACAATACAGTCGACCCGAAGGAAAAATTACGATACCATCGTCTAAATAGGAAAAAGACGGCAAAACAGATAAATTCAGAAACTGGATTTATCATGGAATTATAGACTTTCAAATTGTTTATTTGTGAATCAGTGATTGTATATAAAACTAAAAAAATAAATTGTATTAACGAACCTATCTTTTCATTTATCTTCCCCTGGGGAATTGAGTCTTAACAAAAACCAATTCAAAAGTAAATTATAAGCAATCTAGAGTCAGATCATTGTGGACAGTTAGTCGATTTAGATAAAACGAACAGTATTACTAAAAAGGTAAAAAAAATATACCAATAACAACTACTTAATTACTAAATAAACGGATTGAATCATTGAAATAAAACTTATTGCATAAACTTCCGGATTTGATGTATAATGGCAACCCATTATATGTTCAATACTGTTCTTGACACTATCATTACAGAGTATGATAAATTATTTTCTGCAAAAAAGAAACTTATTTCCAATAGCTTTAGCTTTAGTGAATGGGCTACCCCAGGTATTTATAAAAGTAGGCCTAAACTGTATGAAATATATAAAGAAAGAACATGTTATAATAGCCTAATATTTAGGGAATATTTAAAAAATACTCAGAAACCTTTAAAAAGGTCTGTCTTGTTGCAAAATCAATTCACCTCAGACATAAAGTAAAAAAAATCAATAAATAAAATTAAAACTACATGGAACATAATAAAAAATTAAACTGGTAAAGCTAGGAATTCTTGTAAGGACTTTGCGTTGATTGAAGATAATACTATTTTAAAAACAAAATCTGATGTAGCAGTTGCCTTTGAATTTTTTTTAGCAATATTCCATTCAAAACAATTGAACATCTTAAATCAATATAAGTTTTTAAATTTACGCGTTCAATTACTTATTTAAAAATAATAAAACGGGATTAAACGCGTATTTTGCCAAATGACACGCTTAATCCCGTTTTATTATTCTTAAATTCTAACTCAAGCCTAATTTTAGCAGAAAAATTAATAAACACTAATGTTCCTGAATGTATAGTTCCCTTTGTATTTAAAAACATAACTTATCCTACGGATATCAGAAATACATTTAAACATTGGAAATAAAAAACACCACAGACCTTTGGAGACTTTCTGTAAAAACTATAAACTCAATAATTCATGTTATAGCACAACCCTTAGCCATAATTTTTAATAGTTGTATTGATAGTGTGTTTACTGATGATATGAAACTTAGCAAAGTTAAATTTTTTTTAAATCAGATAGTTCAACATACCCTAATAATTTTCGGCCTATTTCAATACTACCTGTACTGAGTAAAGTTTTTGAAAAAATCATACTTTGTCAAATGTTAAGCCATTTCTGTACTAATGACCTGCTTAGTAGTAAACAGTTTGGCTTTATGAAAGGCCGTTCCACAACCGATGCAGGAGTGGCACTTTTAAAAAATATATTTAAGGCCTGGGAGGATTCGCATGATGCTCTTAGAGTGTTTTGTGATTTATCTAAGGCATTTGACTGTGTCCAACATGAAAATCTCATCAGGAAGCTACATCACTATGGTATTAGAGGCAAAGCTCTCGACCTTTTGACCTCCTACATGAGTAGCAGAGAACAGAAAAAAGGTTTCAACGGTGAAATATCTCCGGGGTCAGCAGTCACTATGGGCGTCCCTTAGGGCTCAATTTTACGTTCTTTTCTATTTTTGATTTACATTAACGATCTCCCATATCATGTAAAAAACCATGAAATTGTCTCATTTGCTGATGACACCTCTTTACTTTTTAAAGTTAAGAGATGACAAACATGTTATGATGAATTAAATAATGCCCTTTCTAAAATTGTAAATTGGTTTAACGCTAATAATTTGTTTCCTAATTAAAAAAAAAAACCAAATGTGTTAAATTTACATTACCAAATGTTAGTCAGATACAGACATGTATTAATGTTAATGGCGAGCAATTAGAACTTGATAATTCAACAGTCTTTCTTGGCATAACGCTGGACTCCAAACTTCAATGGGGTCCTTATATTCATAACCTAGCCAAAAAACTTAGCTCTGCTGTGTATGCTATCAAAAAAATAAGACAATTGACCGATGTCGACACTGTAAAAATAGTATATTTTAGCTATTTACATAGTTTAATGACATATGGCATCATGTTGTGGGGTAGCACTGCTGATGTAAATACAATATTTTTGTTACAAAAACGGGCACTTCGTGCTATTTATAAATAAGGATCTAGGATTTCTCTGAGGGATAGATTTAGGGAAGCAAATATTTTAAGTTTAGCATCGCAGTACATATATGAAAATCTTTTATTTGTACATAAAAATATCAATAGTAAATACTAGAAGTAAAAATAAGTTGTTGGTGCATGATACACGTCTACATAAAACAAGTAATTCTTTTATGGGGCAATGTGTACACTTTTACAAAACAATAATATTCAAAACCTATCAATAAGTTAATTTAAATCTTTTATTAAGCAATACTTTGTAAAAAAGTATACTACAATATTTCAGACTATGTAAATGATAAAAATCCTTGGGACTGAAGATAGTAAGATGAGTTTTTATGATTTTTTTAAAAAGAGTAACTTTCGAGTTTCTTGCCGGATTTTTCTCGATAGAAATCAACAACATTGTGAACCGGAGGGTGGGTGTTAGGCTTCTAAAAATAGGTTTTCATAACTTTGACGATTCAAAAGTTATTGTAAAATCCTAATTTAAATAAAAAAAACGGGTCGAACTCCGGCAGAGCCGACAGAAGTGAAAACATACAACCTGGATATAAAATTTTGTGTAAATGTGTAATCCGCACTTTTAACTTTTCACTTACCCAATTTCCTCTTACTTTTTATTCGTCC
The DNA here is from genome assembly GCA_946406115.1 of Apoda limacodes. Lineage (NCBI taxonomy): Eukaryota > Metazoa > Arthropoda > Insecta > Lepidoptera > Limacodidae > Apoda > Apoda limacodes. Next base: position 425,296 of record OX291552.1, read on the forward strand.
TATAGAGTAAAACATTTTTTTACCCATCGCAAAAATTGTCCACAACGCCGCTAAGACGTTTTCACTTCAAAATTATAATAGGCCAGGCATTATTGTTTCCGTCTCACGGATTTTTATGGCGTGGCATTACGGTTTCCGTCTTACGTCTTACGAATTTTCGATCAGCCTTCGCGAGTTTAAGTATGTAATGTATATAAGCCTAAAAGTTTGCCTTTATACCAAATATTTAGTTTTTAGGTCATCTAGAAGTGGGTTAGGTTTTTGATTTATAGTCAATCAGTGAGTGAGTCAGTCAATCTGAAAGATGTCAGTTTTTAAACGTTAATAAATCAACAACTGTATGAGCTACATTAATGAAATTTTGGATTCTGACATGCTAACCAGGGCCTTTAATAACTGTGCCAAATTTCATGTATAGTATGTGGGTATATAGGTAGGTTAAAAAGATTTCAAGTTGTGAAGTTGTGAAGGGGTCAAAAGTATCCGAAATGGTTCGCGTAATATTAAAATAATATGACTATGGCTACCGCTTGCGCCTGCGGTGCCGCGTGTCTAGATACTGGTATTGTAACGCTTCCCTCTTTTTATTAATAACTTAATAAAATAATATATTGTTCTAAGAAACTACGCAGCCCCATCTACACTTAGAGAGAGAAATCAAAAGAATCTAATATTTTAATTGATGTAGATAATAATATTATTTGGCCAAGCTTGATTGTCAAAAGGGTAGGACCCGAAAACCGTTGTGTGGAGGCTGGTCTGCTCTTGCAAAATTCTTTGTATTCTTAGTATATATATATATAATATATATATGTATATATATATATTTGTATATGTACGTCTGCTGTGGAATATTATATGTTATATGAATATATTTTTCTCGGGAGTTACTTTAAATCCCGTCGCAGAATAATTGAAGACTTTTAACGTATCACATGGTGCTCCCCATGCAATCTGAAAAACAATAGGTAATTGAAATATAACATAAATATTGATTGTTTTTTTTAAAATTAAACTATTTACATTGTAAATCTTGTTTATTTTGTGTTTCAATACAAAACATGTATTTATTAGTTAATACACAATAATTTTATGTTTCGTTTGTGATTTTACGAAGATTACCTATTAGACGCACGCAATAAAACAGTATTGCAATTAGTTTGTAAAGCTAGTTGTAGTTATTTTTACTTGACGATTCGAACGTGTTCTTAGTAACCCATTCGAATAAAAAGATTTTGAATTTGAATTTGAATTATTGTTAGAACATTTATTGTACGATTAGGGTAGCCCTAATGGTTGTCAAACGACTTTCGCGGGTGTTTTCAATATTATAAAAGTTCTAAGTAACTTAAACCCACTAAAGAATTCCCAATAACTGTAGCATAACTATTTAACTAAAAATTAATAAGAAAAGAAAACCGCAGATTACAAAACAACTCCTATCAAGAGGGCTTGCGATTTATCTTAAGTTTAATTTTCTGAATAAAATTTCATTCGGGTGAAAGTTATGAAACTACCTTTGAAGGGCATATGAATTCATGCCATTTCTATATTGCTTAAACTTCCAATCAGCGCTCGTCTTAAAACATCCTCTAATCAACTTGCCTTCCAAACAAACATCCAATCACAAAACGTTTTAAAGCATCCATACTCGCGCCACTGGTTCAAAACGTACGCAACTGTATTTTGTCTAGAGTCCGAATCCATAAATCGCGAGTTAGATTACTACCTACATTTAACAATTAATTTTGTGTTGATTTTTATGATTCTTAAGTTTATAATGTAATATTTTACATTTGAGTCATTGGTATTCATTTTTTTTGTTAGCTTCAAACCTTTCATAAAATAAATCATAACTAATGTATAAAAAAAGTTAATGTATAAAATAACTGAACTCGTCTATTTAAACGCGCCATTGTAATTTAAAGATGCATTTTGCTTTAGGTAGTAAGTTTATTAAGAATTGTTTACTTATGCAAATCTTCGCGCTAAAACTTGAATAAAACATTGCATTACAAAAATGTTAAGACATAAATATTGGTATCGTCACAGTATGTGCATTCGTGCACTAACATTTGAACTTAATAAGTCCAGTAGGTTTGCAGCAAATTGGCAGACGGACATACATACACGCTAATGATCCTATTATCCTTATACTGGGTTCTGTTGTTCTCTTATTCAGACGTACTGAATAGAGTACAAACGGATCAACACGTCATGCTTACTTTACACATAAGAATTCGAAAAGTACGAATCGGACTCGCGCACAGTAAGTACAGTTCCTCCATTTACGTTAGATATTTATGGAAACAAACAAAAACCAGAAGTGTGCGCTGAGCACCCATCCAATGACTGACCAAGCCCAACGTTGCTTAACTTTGAATATCGTTCCCGATAAACAAATGTGTAATGGTTTCTCTCCGCTAGATGGCACTGATACGGTAATTTAAGATGGTAATGGCTCAGGCCCGTCTCGCACTTGGCCGGTTTTTATTATTTCGTTGTTATACTTTAGAGCTCACGCCAATATTACTGCAAGTTTGAAGCTTGTATGTATTACTGTTACGATAGAGTAAAAACAACGAAAACCCGTTCCTGTGTTCCTGTACGGGGAACCCCTCAGAATTTGAGTGTATCAAATCTTTTTATTATGTGTTAGAAACATAATAAAATAGTACCTGGAAGTCCGGGCCCTGCTCGTTTTTTTTAACAACGCCATCAATTGTCAAGTAGCTTTAGTGTTGCTGTGTCGGTAAAAAAAGAGTATTACTACTCGCCAATAGATGTCTGGAAGAGTCATATTTTTCAGAGTATCATTGCCTGAACACACGGATAAAACGATCTCTTCTTAAAATGAAACCTGGCTAGATCGATTTATCGCCCCCAAACCGTTTCCGAGACTCAGATTATAAATATTTAAGAATTGCTTGTTTAAAGGTATCAGATAATTGAATTTGTAATGTCTCTTATAGTTTAGATTTTCAACATTAAAACATTATTTTTGGCACAATATATAACATTACTATATAAAACAATCAACATTACATAAAGTTAATCTAATAAACCGTTGCACGTTCGCGTTAATTATATTTGTAAGGTAATCCGCAATCACAAGCATAACACATATTCTGTGAAAATTTCAGGCTTCTACCTATTTTGGTCTTAAAGATCGAGCCCTTAATGGTCTAACAGACGGACAGCGTAGGCTTAGTAATAGGGCTTCGTGGGCACCCTTTGGGTACGGAACCCTAAAAATTACGGATTTTCATAAAAAAATTCAATCTCTATTTTAACCCCATAAGGTATAAACTTTTCAAAACCCTATCTTAGCGGATCATCATAGGATGTTTCTAGCTTTAATACTCGTAATGTCGGCTTGTAGTGGTGGCGACGGCGTTGATGAGTCAGTCGTACCGTGTTTTTATATATATCGGCAAATAAAATAATGTGACGTTCTTTGTTCACTCCGGGAACAACGAAGACAGGCCCCCGAGTCCGCGGCGGTGTAGGTGGTGCGGCCATCTATTACCGGCGTCATTACCGGCGACGCGCGCTCACTACCGGCGACGGACCCCTCATCGATAATTGATTACCTTTCTTCTGCTCTGCCAGCTTTCTTCTTCTTTCTGAAGGCTTTATTATTTTATCTGTGTATACAAGTATATTAAAAAGAATAGTTCGGTAGCAAGTAGGCACCGCACGAGCAACTTCTCTTAAGAATATTTTTTGCGTGTTGAAAAAAAAATCAGTTTTTTAGCGATAAAACCCAACCACTGGACCGATTTTGCTCAAACTCTTTTCAGATCTAAGTTATGACGTGTCGTATCGATTGATATGGTGACCAGACAAATTGGACCATTGGTTCTTGAGATATCAAGGAGGAAAAAAGCTTACCTACATACATACACACACACTCACACATACCACACGCACACATATATAGACATCACTCTAAAAATGATGGCTGCAGTCTCGACACAGGTACATAACGATCGATGTGATTTCCTATCGATTCCTAAGAATATCGTATCAAAATGGTTATTCCTTTTTTTGGTTAATATTTACTTCTCTGCAACACGACATTTTAACCTGAAAAAAATCTTATTCGATAGAGTAGCACTCCCTGATATAGAAATGATATATGAAAGCGTTGCCAAATAATACTTTTCGATAAAAAAAATATTTACTACCAGATTTTTTTTTTTCCCGCCAAATGGTCGAAATAACATATAAAATTCACTTGCTCGGAATTATAGCAGTTCAGATTTCTTGTAGCTGTCCAAATCATCCTTTACACACTGATAAAATTAAAGAATAGGCTGAAAAAAACACAATTTACACTTAAAAACCATGTAATTACACTTTTTAAAATATTGTAAACGGATTAAGAAAAAGGAAACACGAAGACTTTTTTTTAATTGCAATGTTACCAGCCTCAAAAAAAAACTCCCAAATAACCGATAAGACAATTAGATTACATTACGTACTACATAAAATAGAAAATAACATAAATACAACTTACGTTTTATTATACAGAGTCTTGTTATGTTTACTGCCATAGACTGAAATAGAGCTTATGGTAAAACATGGAAGTAAGTGTGCAAAGCCGAGTGAAGCGTGCCATGGCTACGGTCGGCGAGTGACAGAACAAACTTGTACTTATTTTATGTAGTCAGGGCGTCCCACTTGTAAACTTGAAAACTGGCGCGTAAAACGAAGTGGAGCACTTTAAAATTAGTGTTTTTTATGACTTTATTTACGAACGGTTATTAACTTTGACAGGTTTTGGACGTATTTATGCCTTATGGTTTTATGTACATCTATAAAAATGCTGAAGTTGTAAATCCAAATTTTAATTTAGTATTGTATATTAACTATTTATTACTTCAGGAAGGGAAAATATCAATGCTCTCTTCCTTCTCATTTCAACTCCCTAAAATTGTGCGGTCGCGCATTGAAATAGGTAATCACATAAATATTCGGAACTCAATCTAGCGTCAGTATTTGGGAGTACTTTTTTAGGCTGGCAATATTTTCATAAAAAAAAATTGTTGTTTCCTGTTATTAATTTGTCTGAATTGGTCTAAATCTTTTGTTTACGTTCTGTAATGGTGTATTTGTATGGTGTAAAATATTACGTTAAATATTTTTTTAAGGTAAAATTAACGTTTTGCACCAATTTCAGAATATCATCTGTGTGTAAAGGGATTTTTCCCTGTCCATTACAATTTTTTTCATGTAAGATTGTTGTGTTGCAGAGAAGTAAAAAATTACCCTTTTTTTACATATTTACTATTGTAGTTTGTTTATTAGAAGATATTGATCTGTCGGCTCATGAGGGCCAGCAACTTCATTAGTAGCTGTCGTTTCCATTTCGAGAGTAGTTAATTGAAAACGCAAGTGTCTATGATAAGGTTATAATAAACAATTTCACTAAATAACCTAAACTTACTTTACTATAAATTAACAATCACTAATTTCAGAAATAAGATATGTAACACATTCTAAAATAACCAAACTAAATACAACAGTTCTAATTGCGAGGTTAAGACACGTGATCGCACCGATCCTTAGCGATTCGTCTTACGTAACCGTGGTGCTCGGGCGACCGTTTCAAATAGACTGACTTGTGACTTCTGCCAAAATGCAGTGTTGCCAGTAAACAATCAAAAGATGATCGCCCCGCTACCATAGACACGACAACGCTTCGCTAGAGTGATTCATTGCACTCTGGAATCGGCTCTTCCATAATTGCGCCGTCAGATCTATATTCTTCAAAAATTACTTTGTATTATTTTTATTTAGCTTGATTTGTTTATTTAATAAAACGCTATCGATGTATTTCGTGGAAAATAAATATGGTAACACTCAAGTTGACATGTTAGAATGGGTGTCGAGCGTTTCAGTCATTAGGAATTTTATATACTTTCTAAGCAAATGACTGTTTCGGTTTATAGTCATAGATCACACGGCTCACTGATTTTAGGGTTCCGTACCCAAGGGTGCCCTCGGAGCCCTAACACTAAGCCAATGCTGTCTGTCTGTATGTTTGTCCAACCATTCTATGCTCTATCTTATAGACTAAAATAGGTAGAGCCCTGAGATTTCCACAGAAAATGTGTTATAATAGGTAAAAATTTCAGGGGGTGTCCCCATATAAGAAACGTAAATTTACATGCGTGCTATTAAAATCAGCCAAGTGCTAGTAGGATTAGCGACCGTGGGTTCCGTAGCACCATTTATGCAATTTACAATCACAAACACTAACAAAAAGTGTGCCGCTAAGCGGTCACCCATCCAATTACTGGCCAAGCCCGACGTTGCATAACTTTGTGTGTGTCTTTGAAGGATGGGCCGTAAAACTTCAATGAGTTTAATTAACGTTTCTATTGGTTCTCTGTACTTACCTATCCAATAAATCATTTTCTTCCAAAAGAAAAGGGTTTCCTTCTTTTTTACGACGCGGAATTTGCCGCCGATTGACCCCATTGCATCGATGCCCAATTGGATCAAATCCAATGTATGTTTGATCTTAAATATTTTTCTAAAGTTAGTAGGTACAAACTCAAAGTACTCTCTTATAGTACAATATCCACATTAAACTGAATAATATACTACAACACTAAAGGTAACAACTTACACTTTATAGCCGGCATTAGGTTGCAAATCAGTTCAGTTTGTAAAGGTTTGAGTAGAAACTCTATCCAAACAAGTCGGTTTTTGAACGCAGCTTCGAGGTGATCATAGATAAGATGCAGTGCGCATTATGGTGTCAGTGATGTCAGCATTGAAAATATAAACATTTAAAATTAATTTTGTACACGAAAACCAAACAAAAAACTTAAAAATTAATAAATAATTAATATGTGAAGCACTATTTTTAAATTTTTTTTCTATCAGGTGTACAATGTTTTGGCCCCAGTTCGAACAACTCCTTTCGATATCTCCATTAAATGAGTTCAAATGTAAACGCGGTAATATATATATATATATATATATATATATATACACATACATATATACACACATAAACATCTTATCTATTGTATATGTTCATAACAATACTGGAATTTAATATTCATTTAGGTATATAATATAAAAAAATCATAAGCATACATGTCATAAGTATATACATAAATACATAGAATGAGATATATATCTATATATATACGCACATACAAATACATACACATATATACGTACATATACACATATACATTCATTTATCTGTACATAGGTATAAGCAATGAATTCAATAGAGCATTAGGATTTGGGTAAAATGTTTTCAAAATTAACGGATGGAATTTAAGCAAGAATCTTTAGTAATTCTTCTGAACCTTCGTAGGGCAAAGTAAGTAAGTATTCGATTAATTTCTTTTTGCACGTGTAGTAGTTACGCAGTAGTTATGTTGTCAATTTTCTTATAAACGTATGGCCCTAGAAAAGGGTGGTGGTGTCTTTGTGCGTAAGTTGTTTCGTATTGGGGGACAGACTCTTTGATTTTTCTTCTACGTAGTGTGTGGTCAAGAGTAAAAGTTGTTTTAGTGTTCTGTTTTAAAAGTAAAGTAAGGAGGTATAATTTTCGAACTGAAAGTACACCTATTTGATCTATAGAGATTTAGTGGGAAACCTAAAATGTTTTTAAGCATTACCCTTAGCAATACACGTTGTGATCTTTCTAGCAGTAGTAAAACGGTTTTGGCAGCTCCGCCCCACGCTCAGACACAATATTGTAACAAAGACTGACAGAGTGCATAATAAACTGTTTTTAGGACAGTTTCTCCAGCTACTTGTCTAAGCTTTTTAAAGGCACTGATGAGTCTTCTTAGACGACCACTCATATGTGCTACATGTTTCTGCCATGATAGTTTGTCGTCTAAAATAACTCCCAGGTATCTAATGTCATTAACTTGGTCTATAACGGGACATGAACATGAGTTTACATAAACCATTTATATAGACGAGAAAGTGAGTCGGTCCCAAAATGCTACTTTGTGGAACAACGTATGAGATGGGTAACTCATTACTTACTGCCTCTCTTATTTTTACACATTGTTTTCTTTTGTAAGGTAGTCTGTAAGCAAAAGTAACGGTATGCCTCGGAAACCGATTTCTTCTAGTTTTTGTTTTAGGATTGAAGTAGAAACCGTGTTGAAAGCTATCGCAAGGGCCAAGAAAACTCATATACATCGTTGTCACTTATCGATATTGTAAACTACAAACTGGGTTAAAGATGCAACAGTATCCTCTGTTGATTTTGCGGATCGGAAAACATACTGGTTGCTTGATAAAATATTAAAAGTGTTTAGGTATTTAACTAATCTTATATTTATTAAATGCTCTCATATTTTAAAGAGAGTTGAAAGGACTGATATAGGATGTACTATCGATTTTTTAAAGCATCCGGAAAGCGTCCCGAAGAAAAACTAAGATTACAAATGGAGGTTATTGGAGTGACTGGATATTCTTTACATTTTTTTATTAGGGTCTCAGAAATATTATCGTATCCAACAGCACACTCACTCTTTGGTTTGTTAATTGCCGATAGAACTTCAGATTCATCAGTGTCTATTAGCACAAAAGATTTGCAGTTTCTAAGTATGGAATCTGATGATTTTCTAAAGTAATTTAGGTTTCTGTTTAATTGAATTATTTTTTCCGCTTGTTTCTGTCCAGCATCAATAAAATAATTGTTAATATTGTTGAGAGAATCGGTATTATTATTTTTAGTTGGGGAAAGATGGCAAATTCGCTTCACAGTATCCCAAGTCCTACGGCAATCTTTCTTAAATTTTTCTAGTTCCGATTTGTCATGGATGTTTTAAAATTTCTAAGTATTCGGTTACAAGTATTTCGATGTTTTTTTTAGTTTTCATGTAATTCTGCATCACCAGGTGATTGCCATAGCCTTTTGTGAAGTGAAGAAAAAGTCTCTTTTTTTTATAGAGTTTATTAATCCCGGGTTGATCCAGGGTTTTCGTGGTATTTTGTGTTTAGCATTGTGTGATTTGATGGTTTGGAAACCGATTCTATAATATTTTTCACAAAATAGTTAGTGGCGATGTTTACATCATGTATACAATATAGGTTAGTCCAGTCGGTTTATTTTAAGTCATTCATAACTGCATATTAATAATTATAATTATTATTAGTTTTTTTAACTTTTGATGTCAAAGCCTTTTCCTTTTATTGATTTGTAATCCAGCTGAAGAGTACAGCAGAATGATCAGTCACGGTGCTATTATATACTAAAGTTGCTGATGGATACTTTGTTTTTATAAATTCGTCGTCTAAACAATTTTTATGCCGGGTGGGTAATGTGTGAGCAGGTAGTAAACCATGACAGTGTAATATACCAAACAGTAGTATGGCTGTTTACTTTCCAGGCTTGTTCCATAAATTTTAATCACATTAAAACAGGGGGATCTTAGTTTTAACGTAGGTATTCCTTTTAAAATGATTTTAGGTAATTAGATAAACATAAAAGTTATATTTTATAAAATCATATTTTAATAGTTCTAGATATGCTAAATATACAGTAAATGTTATTATTATAAAAAAAAAATTCGACAAAATGTTATACCTATTTAGTAGTTGAAGTGATTCAAAGTAAGGTAAGTATTTGTTAATTTTTGTAGGGTGTGCGCAAAAAACTAGTAAAATTGAGTATAGTAGCATACCTGTAGTCGAGGAACAAAATACTTGTTCATAGGTAAACAGATACTCAGAGTAGTCACAGATCAGTGAGCACATACGCGAAAAAATTTATTTAACACTATTTTTCACCTTTTTCCATAAGTTCTTTAATCTGCTGTTCACTGCGTATATGTAAATGAGGAACGCCTTCAGTTTGACGTATAAAAATTTTACCATTTGACACTCAACAGTATTTATAATTTTTTGTTTTTGATAAGTTTCGCGCAAGGAACAAAAGGTTTTTGGTTTAAGCTGTATAGTAATAAGATCCGTTGAGTTTTCTAAATCCGAACATTTTAGTCTTGAACCATTGCTGTTGGTATTGTGCATTTTAAATGATTTTAGAAATTCTTGTTTTTACATTGGACTTGACATTTCAACGACGATGGGCTTTGCATTCGGAGACTTGCTGTTCCCTGAGATTCTGTAGCAGTTACGAATATCTTGAGTAGTAAAATCTTTTTTAATAACTTGGTGTTTTTTCTATTATGTTCATAGTATTTTCCTTTTCACCATTGGGTATATTTCTAATATCTATACAACTTGACCTTTGGATTCTTTGGACATTATCCAATTTGATTTCTAATTATTCTATCTTTGAAAGTGCACGCTTGCAGTCATCTTCTAAGTCCACTACTTTTTCTCGAAGTTTTTCAAAATGTTGGTTAATAGTTTTTTCGATTTCTTCCTCTATGCGAATATTCTGTAACTTACTCTCCTCCACATTTTTATTGAGTTTGTTGAATTTTTCAGCTTTTTCGCACTGCCACGTATTAAGCATGTCCCTTATTTCATCCTTGAATATTTCAAATTCTGTTAGAGGTCTTGTTTTTACGGTATGTGATGTTCATTGTTGGTAATGCATCCGAAACGGGCTCTTCTTGTTCACTTGAATTGGAAGAGGAACGTTTATTATTGTCGTTAGGGCTTCTCATCATTTTAAGGATGAACTGTCTCTGTATTAACGGTACTCTTTATAGCTATGTGTCTGGTTGCAGTTGGTCAATGACGATATAACTTTTAATTTAACACTGCACCATTAATTTCTTGTAGAAAAACACACTCTAATGTTTAACTAGAAAGTTTATTTTTCCGTGGCCAGTTAAAGATTAAAATATCACAACTGTTTAGTCGACTGCCTCGCACGACGTGTCGTGAAGAACTCCAATTGAAGAACAACTATTGAACGTTCTTCTGATTTATCAGGGCTAATAATACCAATACTATAATTCTGGGAAGCATTTATAATTGTTTACTCAAATTCGTATTTATGATGATTGTAGATTACTGACCTTATGGGTCGGCCATCTCGACGCCGGGGTGACAGTCCGTGTGTCCTATCGTTAGTAGGGGCCTAGCTTGCACAGAGGGAATTTACTTTTAGGGATATCAATACAAAAAGGGATTAGGTATATATTGTTATGTTATCTGTTGTCACCAATGTCGTCGCCAGCTGCCGTTGCTGGAATCAATGACGAACCGGTCTCCAGTCTCTGGTGTTGAAGCTGGGAAGTCGCTATTCGAGAAGTATTGACCGGATGCACTGGCCACTAACACTTCACTGTAAACACTACTTACACCGATGTCCAATGTATGCCGATCATAGTAGTCTGTCACTAGGTATTCCGCACTCCGTATAGCGAGCGAGCTGCGCAACCGTGTATGTTCGTCTAACTTCGGCCGCGCTCCCGTATAAACTAAAACAACACTATGAGCGCAATATGTGGGTGTGTCCGTTAGTAGTCCGCGACTTTTCCAGAACTGAATGCGCACCGGGTTTTACCTACAATCCTTCCTTCCAAAAATCAAATCAAAATAGCGCTATCGCCGTAAAAATATTGTTTTGATCCCTTGTGATACAATCTGCTATTACAAATTGTTTTAAGAGGTATATTAAAACAAATTTGTGTTGGTTTCATCCACAGACATAACTCTAAATAGATGACGCGTGTGGATGCGGTGTACTTCGCGTGTCAAAAGGGAGAACAATGCTCTTCCTTCTACGCTTTTTAATTTGGTCTGCGTTCTACCGTTATCAGCATCGGTCGACAACCGAAATAAAGAAAAATGCCTAATTGTGCCGTGCTCTAAAAGTTGGTCGAGATAATGAAAACGTTTCGTTTCATCGGTAAGTTAGTTTGTCCTTAAATTGGGTGTAATTTATTTTATGTTTGTTGTGGTTTTGCAATGGACACTACTCCCTGCGTGTGTATAATCATAATACATTACCGATTATAGTTATAAAGTAGTAAGACTTGTTTATTAAAACCTGCAATCGGTCGAAACTTTCACTCGTCGCTCAGCTTTATGGTACGGTCACTATTCTTATTTTCCTGTCAGATAGTGCTGTACACTTGTTATCGATTTTAGAAACATAGGTAAATTTTGTGACATCTTTTTTATTGCAATAACTTTTCTGTTTAATGATTCTGTTCACCATAACAATAATTAAAATTACAGGCTTCCAAGTGACCCCAACATAAAAGGGAAATGGATTGAAGTGATGGGGCATAAAATTGGTTACCAAGAAAACATAGTCTAATTTGTTTTGTTAATTTTAATGATAGCAACTTAACGGAAACAAAAAAGTTTCGACAACAGACTACAGCTATATCGACTATTAATGTACTGAAAACGTCAACTTTTGATAAACTTTAGTAAAAACAGCCAAGCAACGGGATGCGCGTGCGCCACCTCTCACTCAGACTAAGGCCTCAAACACGATGACAGCGGCAGCGGCGCGGCGAGCGGCAAGTTCAAATGCATAGAGTTCTATGTAAGTGTTCTTGATGGCAGCGGCGTGGAGAGCGGTGCACGAGCGACGCGCTCCAGTCGAGCGGTGTCTCTGTGTTTGAGTTGACGTAGTGACGTTACATCTTGTTTTTTTGATCGAGTTATTGTGTATAATAATTTCTGCTATTTTTGATAGATCACCAATATGGAATAGCAAAGATTTTAACCATAAAAATAGGCGGGTAATCAATCAGTAATTACTCTGGATAAGACTAGACTGGCTTTTATACTTTTTACTTATACTTACAAGTTAACAAGAAGAAATAGTCGAACGATTAACTTTATTCTACTAGAACATTACACAAATTAAATGAACAAATTACACTAAAATATTAATTTCGCTCAAAATTTGGTGAAAATATAATGCATTGGACTAAGAGTGGCGGTGATACCCGCACACGTCGCTAGATAGCGCTGACTGTATTTTAAAACACGCTTACGTTTGTTTTCCTGATAACCTTATATGGCGAAGTGGCAACCGGCCGCTTTTATCCCCCCGATCGACCTCGGCACGGTCGTAAATCTACAGTTAGGTGGCCTCGGCACGTACTAACGGCCCCAGATGACGATCTCGCTGTCCGGATACACGAGATATTAAAGAAAGTCGCTTCTCGCCCCCACTCAACGGCGGTGACTCACCTTCGGGTTCGAGACTCACGCCCGTCGAAGGGACGCCCCCGAGAGAAAGGCTCCTTCAGAGTCTCGCCCCAAAAAGCCCGGTGAAGCAGTAATGGCTGCAACAGCCAAATGCAGCTCAGGAAAAAAAAACCGCTTTACAGTCGTTTACGACATTCTTCTACTGCGCTTAGAAACGTTTGCTAGGGATTAGGAGGGATTATTTGCATTGCGTTGATTTCACTTATTATTTCGTGAGTTTTGCTAAGGTTAATTAGCAGGTTGGGATGCGCTTCATAAATGTTGACTTCAAGAGTATAAAAGCTCTAGTTTCAGCGATCACCGAATATAACCGGCTTAGGCGTAAATGCCATGCTACTGTACAAGAATCAGAACCGGAAAAAGAGAAAAGAAAGATTTGTAATAATAAAAAAACTACTACTAAAAAAAAAAATGTGTCAAATAAGAAAATCTAATAAAATAAATCAAAATGCCCACGTTTCTACAAAAAGAAGTGATATCTCACCAAAAACATTCTGTAAAAAACTAGCCAAGCCTTGGCCGTTGAAACCCTTCATTCCAATGACTGGTTATTAAATCAACGTTTTCCAAGTGGCAATTTTTCATCGTCAATGGGTAGCGGTTCTGGCGACAGATTAGTGCAATGGTGTCATGGAGCACCTGGTTTTGTACCCTTGTGTTCCCTTCAACGGCCAAGTCACACAACACTAACTATAATAATAAAGAAATCGCAGTAAGGAAGTAGAACCTTAGACTTGGCACGACTTTGTCTGGATTTCATTACTTTTTAGAGATAAATAAGCAGCTCCATCGAGACTTGGCTAGACTTTTACAGAATGTTTTGGTGGGATTATACTTTACGGAATTAAGTTTGTTGTACTAGAAATAATGTTACGTAATGATTTTACGTAAAATATGTATATTGTAAGTATAATTATTTTAAAAGTGGCACGCTTGGTTTCTATTCATATTGAGAGACTTACGTTTTCTCTTTAGATTTATGTCGGAGGTTATATCTCTCTTTAAAAATAGAACAGGTTCAGGCCGAAACCATTACTCATATTATTTCGCTCTCACATCATCAGCTAGCACAGCGCCAGCGTCTAAGGTACGTGTATCTGTTCCTATTTAGAAGCAACCTTTTCAAATATTCCTCGTGAAATATTGTAAATGTTTAACGCACGCCCCGGGACGGGCAGCCTCTCTGCGGCGCGGCGCCTCCACATTCATAATTCAACATTCTTCTCTGATATAATCTCCACCCGCGTCAATTCAATGCATTTTGTGAACCTACTTGGGTTTCGAAAACATATTATGGGAATAGAAAATATGTTTTATATGTATATGATTCGATAAAACTATCTAAATTTGTGTTAATCAACCCCACTGAAAACGCCTAGTTTAGTTTATGGTTTGATAAAACTAGCTAAGTATGTGTTTTTCAATACAATACAATACAATACAAATATCCTTTATTGCACAAAATAAAACACAAACTTATTAAATACATAATATTAAAAAACATGTACAACAGGCGATCTTACCGCCAGATAGCGATTTCTACCAGATAACCTATGTTGGTACTGATATAAATTTTTAAAATAATGGAATGGTAGGATGTGCAAAATTGATACAAAAACTGAAATAAAGATATAACATAGAATACGAATAAAACTACTTATGGTCACATATAAATTCCCAAATAAATAAATTACTACAAAATACATAAATACCCTTATACATAAAATATAAAATACATAAATGCCTTACAAAAAAATACATAAACTACACATGAATAATACAATCATAAAAAAAAATATTTACGTGTCTACATTAAAACAACAAAGGGACAAAAACAACAAGGTTATGCGAGATTTAGAAAATGCTTTTTCATTTGTGCTTTGAAGGTTGTAAGTGATTGTGCTTTTCGGATATCTACTTGGAGAGAGTTCCACAATCGCACTGCTTGTACGGTGAAGGAATCATCGTAAAATGGGTAGCAAAAGAGAAGTGCAAGAACAATTTTAGTGTCCGTGGGTAGGAAATTTTGCAGGCTTCTTAGGGAACCCAAAGCAAATTTGTTTGATTATAGACCTGAAGATCGTATGCATACAAGTGGTAGAGAGAATAAAGTTGTTGAGTAATTCAATTAATAAAAATTGCAATTAAGAGAGGATATAAAACGCCACCTTACGGAACACCGGCAACTATGTGGCACCAATCTGAAAAGGTGTTTATTGGATTTGATACTTTGCCTACGTCCACGAAAGTAGCTCTGAAACCATGCAACTACCGTTGGAAATATGTTAAGAGAACGCAATAACTCCAATAACACATCAAAAATTATTTAATCGAGTATTAAATGCATTACTAAAATTAAGTAACGTTAATACTGTGAGCTGTTTATTGTCCACTCCCATGCGAATGTCATCCGTGATTTAACTAGAGCCGTAACAGTACTGTGTCCTGCACGAAATCCTGATTGAAGAGGATTTAAAAGGTTATTTTGTGTCAAGAACAGGTTTAGTTGTTTTTGGACGAGACGCTCAAGGACTTTGGATAAAAAAGGAAGAATAGAAATAGCACGAAAATCAGAAAGACTAGAAGGATTTGATTTTTCGTCAAAGGAATGATGTGTTACCCTGATGAGAACGCCTAGTTTAGTTTATGGTTTGATAAAACTAGCTAGGTATGTGTTAACTAAACCTGTTGAAAACACCTAGTTTAGTTTTTGGATTGATAAAAATAGCGAAGTATATGTAAACCAATCCTGTTGAAAACGTCTAGTTTAGTTTCCCAAGCAAGTAGAGTATTACCCTGGTACCCAATTAGTTGATTTCAAAAACTGCCGGTACCGTCAAACGTCTTCCCTAAGCACTACATCTCTAGTACTAGTCTACTCCCCACATTGCTCCCGTTGCCGTTTTTGGCCCTTAAGTACTTGACCATACCTATCTGGTTTTAGTAATAACACGGCAGGACTCTCTCCGATAGTTGAGTGTTTAACATTTCTATGATGGATTAGGAACGCCCACAACGCTCTGTCTACGTTTTGTTTCTCATAGATGGCCTTTTTAATTACTCTTTTCAATGTACGTACCGAATTTTCTGCTACTCCATTAGAAGAAGGGTGGTAGGGAGGGGTAAACACTAGCTCGATAGCGTTCAGGCTAGAAAACTTTCGAAACTCGTCTGAGGTAAACTAGGCAGCATTGTCACTTACTATTTGCCTAGGATAACCAAATCTACTAAACAATTCACTTATAATGTGAATAAGGCTGGTGGCAGTAGCACTATTCACTCTGAATACTTCTATCCACTTCGACATTCCATTCACCACGACCAGATACGAGGTACCGCCGATAGACCCCATGTAGTTAAGACATGACTGGCCGAACGATTTGTCCATCCCATTTTATTTATTAACTATGCCCATGTGAAGTTCACGGAGTAACATAAATTTTTTATCCCTACAATCCTACTACCTATATCTTGACATAACACTTAGGCTACATGTTATCTCGGAAAACTTACAAGTTCCCAGGGGAATAATTATAACTTAATGTGACTTTTCTTACTCTTTCACATTGCGTCATACCAGTGCATCCGATTCAGATGAAATTTGGCATAATCATAGTTGAAAAAATGATGAAGGACAAGGCTATTTTTCCCGATTGAGAGGTCTAGCGGGAATGAAAACCTATCTCCAAAGTTAAACTTTACGCGGGAAAACACGATATGATTGAGCTGTAATTTATCACAGAGATAGTTAAAGAGACGGAAAAGAATTTAAACTCCTTTTTATCCTAATTCAACCTGGGACCTTTCACGTTAATCAAATATGTTGAAACAAGATTAGTTAAAGAGACGGAAAAGGATATAAGCTATATTAAATACCGGTCAAGAGTTCCTTTAGGAATAAAAATCCTATCGCAAAGTGTGTAAGGAAATTTGTTATTTTTCAATTAAAATGGATGAAAATTGGAACAAGGTGAACGAAAGCGTTTGAAAATTATGAATGACGTGTTTCACCGTTTTTGGAAAACAATCCCCTAAGGTCTAGAGGGGGTAAAATTGCGGTTGTAAAATTGTATGAAAAAAATCGAACAATACAGCCGATTTGGCTTAAATTTGGAATACAGATAGCTTATATCTTAACATAACACATAGGAAAAATTTTATCCCGGAAAATGCACAAGTTCCTACAGGAATAATTATAACTTAATATAACTTTTGTTACTCTTTCACGTCGCACCACTGCATCGGACTCCGATGAAATTTGGCATAGAGATAGTTGAAAGAACGAAGTAGGATAAGGCTTTTTTCCCGATTGAGAAGTCCCATAGGAATGAAATTCTATGGCAATAATCAAACTTAGCGCGGGAAAACATGATTTAATTGGGCGGTAATTTGTCACAGGGATAGTTGAAGATATCTTCAAAAGGAAAAGGACTGAAACTCCTTTTTATCCCGATTCGGAAGTTCCCGTGGGAATATAACCATGGTAAAATATTATGCAATTGAGCTGAAATTTGGCAGAAGGTTAGAAGAAAAGACCGGAATAGGATATAAACAACATTTTATACTGATCAAGAGTTCCTGTGGGAATAAAAACGTATCGCAACATTTGTATGGAAATCCATTATTTTTCAATTAAAATAGATGAAAATTGGTACATGGCCTTTCGGTTGAAAACTAAGAATGACATGTTTGTTGTAAAGTGTTGTATGGTGTTGCATAGTGTTTTATGGTGTGGTGTGGTGTACAGTACAGTACAGTACGGTAAAAGTAAATAAGTTTGTGTTTGTGAGAGTGTGTATGTTTTTTTTTTATTTCTTTGGCGCGTTAGTTACTTGTCACCTGATAAGTTAACAAGAGATATTAGGGATGTACTAAGAAATCATTTTTCTAAATTAAATTAAAATTAATGGCTTGAAATGGGGGCTAAAGTTAATATGAATCCATTATTTTTTAACCTTTTTCGTCTTCGCAGCCAGAGGACGTCTACTGCTAAATATAGGCCTCCCCTCATATGTTACTACAAATAATATAAAAGAAGACTGTGACTGACTGACATATCAACGCACAGCCCAAACTGCTGATCCTTGAGAGTTGAAATTTTGCACAGAGATTTCTGTTATTTATTAAGTAGGCGATCACTAAGAAAAGATTTTTCAAAATTCCAACGCTAAGAGAGTAAAATGGAGGTTGAAAGTTTTTATGTAAAATTGTTATTTTTGAAGCTTTATGCGTAAAAACCGGTACTAAGCCTTTTGGTTGAAAATTAAGATTCGTTTTTAGAAAATCATCACCTAGAGCGATAAAAGTCCGAATTTAACGCGGATACGATTCAGCTGAAATTTCGCACAGGCATTGTTAAAGAGACGGAGAATGACAAAGGATATTTTTAATCCCGACCAAGAGTTCCCACGGGAATATTTTTTCCGGTGCCCTAAATTCTAGCACAGGAATAACTATATGCCGAAGACCAAATTTAGCGCGGGCGAAGCCGCGGCCAAAAGCTAGTTTCGTTATAATTTAACAATAAGGACTGCTGTATTGAATGTAGGTAAGTTTGTAATGTAGGTAAGATGGTGTCAAACTTGTTTGTTGCCATCTAGCGGCAATCTTAATAGGCCGTCCACTCCATTGCCGTGATCGGTGCGCACGTACACGATATCAAATGAGTACGCGGACAATATGAGCGCCTACCGTTGCATAAGACTCGCTACCATGGTCGGAATACTAGTATTTGGGCCAAATATTGATACGACGGCTTTGTGGTCTGTCCGGAGCGTAAAATGGCTTGTTTACAAAAATTTATGTAATTTGTTCATATAAATAATGATTGCTCAAGCCTCCCGGTGAATTTGTAAATATTTTTGTGTGTGAGAGACTTGTGGCTGTGAAAGTGCGAGATGCATACGCGACCGGCCGCTCGCCTCCTTCGTCGCTCGGCTGCGACAGCACGCCCCGTAGCCCGCGTCGCAGGTCAGTATCAATGGTTTCCGCGGGTCGTAGTGTGCTAGGACTTCCGCCCCTGCTAGTACCTTTTTGATCTCGCAAAACGCCCTATCACATTCTTTCGACCAAACCCATTATTTACCTGTTTTAAGTAAGATATAAAGTGGTAACCTACTGTTCATATTTTTGACAAATTTTCCATAAAAACTCTGTGACATTAGATGGCCGAGGAATGTTAACGATCGCCTCAATTTTGTCGGGGTTCGTATATATACCGTGTTAACTAATCACAAATCCTAGATACTTGATTTCCTTGACTAGGAATACATATTTACTACTTTTTAGCTTTAAACCAGTTTGCTGTAATCTCTGAAACGCTGCCTCTAAAGTCCTTAGGTGTGCGGACTTTGTTTTTCCTCCGACAAGCACGTCATCCAAAAAAGTTTATACGTTCGGAATTCCTTTAAAAAAATTTGTTCATAATAATAATCAAGACACGATTTACAGTAGCCCTATAATCAGCACAAATTCTCAACGAACTATCAGCTTTGCTGACCGGTATCAGCAGTGAGGCCCAGTCGGAGCAATCGACGAGCTCGATGATGCCAACGCTGCGCTTGCGCGTCGAGGCGGCTTCCCGCACGCGTAGCGTCGCCCGCCCACCTGTGTACCGACCCAACCCGCCGCTGAATAAATCTTTATATCTGTCGATCAGAGCATTTATATTATCAGTCAATTGAACACAATCATTAGCTATGTTATTACAGTTATTTGTACAAAAATGTCGCACTTTTATTTCTAACTCAGCCAACCACAGCCTTAAAAATAAAGTTGTGCCCCCCTGTATGACAAACAATTCGAGAAATTTACCTATGTTTCCACAAGTTACTACATGGTTTATTACTCCTAAAGGCTTTATTTTTAAACAATCATAAAATTTAACACTAAGTTACTAGGTACTAAATCGTGACTTTTAAAATACTTTTCGTACAAGTTGCTACTAATACATGACATCGCCGTTCTTGTATCAACCTCCATATGAATAGTATGTCCATCGATATTTAATGACAAACTCATCGTAGTCATTTATGCATAGATGGTGGAACACTTTTTCCGGCAGCCGCACGTACCGCGGGCACAGCGTCTCCCACGTTCCTCGATGCATCCTCTCCGACGCTCACCGATGTTTTCTCCTCCGCATCCCGCTCTGTCGCTTCTAGAGAGCTCACTAGCTTCACTGCATTATTAAAAGGCAAACTGTCATCCTCTGCAAACAGCCGTTGACGGATAATGTCCCTGCGTAATCCACACACAACCTGATCCCGCAGGTTCTCATTTAGGCTGGACTCAAATTTGCAGTATCTATTTTTTTAGTTCTGCTACATATGTAGCTATATTTTTATCGATGTTTTTTCTGCGTTGCCGAAAGCGGTACCTTCGATGGCGATGGCTGTAGATTCTCACGTAACAAGGTCACTGCCACCTCTTAAGTTAGTGTAGACGGTTTTTGTGGACTAGCCAAAGTTGCTAATAGCTCATACTCCACGTCCCCTATTACTGAAATGAACGTTGGTTACTTCAAATCGGTTTGTGAAATACATTTCTAATCTATCCACATAGGAATTCCGCGCACCGCTGTTGATATCAAATTTTTCCAATTGACATCTTTGTTCATTCATCATTCGTCCTATTATTATTTTTTCACAATGTTTAGTGCACTCGCTCGGCACAAGCGTATTCTATCTTTTTTTTTTTTTTGTCGTCAATATAGTATTCAATGTGAGAAATGAAACTGCGCCCGTTCTATATCACGTATATTTTAAGACTGACTTTACTAGCCTACACTACTAATCTAACTTAATATGTGTTAATCAACCCTGTTGAAACGCCTAGTTTTGTTTTTGGTTCGATAAACTATCTAAGTATGTGTTAATCAACCCTGATGAAAACGCCTAGTTTAGTTTATGGTTTGATAAAACTATGGGTTAAGTCTGGCCAAAGTTCCTTTGAACTTAGCGACCAGTTTGAAGATCCCCTATTAAAATCCCATAATGCTCTCGTTGTACATTGTGCACTTAAATATGGTGCGCTTGTTCACGTTCTGACGGTGAGAAGACCAGTTCAGAATCACGAATCGGAGGTCGACGGGCATTGTTGACAAATCGGTAAATCCAGCCCAATCACTTCGACCAATTTTTCAAGAGAGCTGAACCTAGTCGACAACGAATCTGAACAAAGTGGGGGGTCAATCTTTGCCGCCAGGACGCGTAAACCTAAAAGAGGATCTACCAACTCCAGAAGAGAAGAAGGCAACCCTAACTCTAGTCCAAAAAGCTATTCAGATCCCCACCAAAGTGTATGATCTACCAAAACAGAAGCCATATAACCACGGTAAACAATGTCGGCTGCATTTAATTCCCCTGGGACGTGATTCCACTCAGTGGTAGCAGAAGATTTCAAAATCTTGGAAACCCTATACGCCGCAAAGGTGTCTAATGAATTGACAGAAACTTGGCCCAAGGTCGAAACCACGTGATTGAGCAACTAGCTCAAAACAATTCCATCTTTGGGAATCGAAAGACGGGTGTGAATGGGGGTGATCTTAGCCTTGGCGGTAACTAAATTGAGAAGGACCGAATCACAGCCGCATATTGGACTGACCCGAGGGTAAAAAGCATCTAGAAATACACACATGATCCTGAATTGACAAGACATAAAGCATAAATCACTAGTAAGAGGGGTGTTTCAGGAGACTCCCTCCAGCCACAGCTTTTGTAAATGATACTTGGCCTAAAATATAACAGAAGCAAGCCAGCATTAAGTTTCAAAAATCGGGGCTATGTAGGACAACACAGTGCGCTTAATACAGGAGCTGAAAGAGCTTCCAACTAAAAGCAGAAACAATCCCCAATCGGTTGATGTTGTACTCCAAGAATTGCGACTGAATCAGGGTTGTCGACATTCTGAAAGAACAGAGGATCCTGTTGGAACTTCTTGTCGAGACCATTGTGGAGATCAGGAGATTCCATTTGCGAAGCTTATATCTACCGGCATTAAGGATTACTGTAAGAGAGTGTACTGTAAGACTCATTGCGGAGAAGCAATGCCTCTTTAATCGTAAAGGCCCCTGTGCAGATATCGTTGACGTAGACATCGCTGGACAAAACAGAAGCAGCGCGAGGGAAGCAAACAACCTATCAGCAAGCTCTAACAGAGTCCGAATAGCAACGAACATACTGAAGCGAAGACCATAAGTATAGGTGTTCAACTCAAAGAAGGTCATGGGTAACGCAGGATCTTCTCACTAAGGAATCAATTGATACCTGCGATCTTTCTTATGGATCACCGTCTGACGAACCATCATACAGATGTCAGCGATCAGAACTACCTGATGTCTCCAAAAATTGATCAGGACGTCATAAATATGACACTGATTAAGGGACACACCTTGTAAACTAGGAGCTGAACCATTGAAGACAACTCTTATTTTACCCCCTTAAATGCAGCATAGTGAGCAATCAAGAAGCGTTTCTCCCTTGTTCAGTCAATGTCAGAAACAGACATATGGACCAAAACTTCTGCATGGAATGCAAATACTTCTGCCAGAAGACAGGGTCGCACCTCATACGCCTTTCCATGGAAATTAAGCGTTATTTGGCTCGAATCCTGGAGTGGCCAAAAGCAGGTCGGTTCGGCTAGAAGGGGAGCCGAGTGAAGAAATTACCAGTCGAAAATTGACCGGTACTATTCACAAAAAGGGCCTAACTCTTTTCATTAGCCGGGTCAGACCTAGAAGTTGCAGAAGGCTCTTCTGAGTAGAAGTAGAAGTTTGGGAAATCCCAAAAGCGCTAAACTGCATGCATGCAAGGTACATACCGAGGAGCCAGATAGGGTCAGTCTAAAGAGGGGCGCAAATTGGAAGCCCATTATGGCATGACGACCTATTCCTATTGACCTAGAAAATTGGCTTCGAAGACAAGAAAATTGGAAGATATTGTTATTGCCGTTGTATATATCGGAATAAATAATGTGTTGTTTAGTAACGAATTGTAAGATAACATATTTATTTGTGTTATTGTGTAGTCGGTTCTTATATACACTTTTTTACGATACCGAACTTGTTTGCTGTACACATATATAACAAACAGAATCTTTGTTTATTGTTCTGATTTGGTGTTTGGTTTTTATTTTTTTTTGTGTTTAAATTTTGATACTAAAAAATGACGCCATCGATCAAGTTCTCTTGTGGGGCTGCCTTGATTAAAAGGGAGGACAGGGTTTTTCCGCCTTAAAGCAAAGGGCAGAACAGTTTCCGGCAAGAGTTAGCAAGTTCGATTCAGCTTATCAGGGTCTCTTGTCGATCACGGATGATGAAACTATTCTACAGGCGGCCAATTCCGATTATGATTACTGTATGTTAGTAGTGGACGATATTACCGAGGCTGTTTCGAAGTCAGAGGCTACCTCGCTGCCGACAAGTAGGAAGGAGGTTTCGGGACAAAAATTTAACGAAAGGTTGCCTACCCTGGAGATTCCTCATATCAGCAGGTTTTTGAATGAGTGGACAAACTTCATCACACTTTTTGATAGTATTGTATACCGTTGAACAAATTGCCAAATGTCGTTAGGGCTCGTTTTGAACAGTTGCACGGCGTCACATATACCTACTTTCGACACCTTAGTGTCGTTCTTAGAAGACCAAAGTAGGAAGCTGGAGATTTACCCACCAAGCCACAACCGGGACCGTCAGCAACCTCGTCCCGGGACATAGCTAGTTTCGTTGTGTGTGTGGACTGTGCTGACTTGTGAAGCACAACTTCAAGGGTGCAGCTCTGAAGGAAGTCCATCAGTTTTTGTCGGTCAATCACACTTATGTTGATTTGGAGTTGTCCTGAGTGGGCGTGACTTGGATTTTTGATCCTCCCGGCTATCCTTCGTGGGGCGGTATTTTCGAAGCAGCTGTCGAGGTCACCAAAATCACCTCCATCGTGTGATTTGTGAAACGGTCCTCACGTTTGAGGAATTGCAAACGGTATTTAGCAATGTCGAAGCGATGTTGAACTCACGTCCGCTTTGTCCGATCTCGTCGGATGCTAATGACCTGGAAGCGCTAACTCCAGGCCATTTCTTGACCGGTAGTCCCTTAACCTCCTTGCCTGCATACCCTTTCGTCGATGTGTCAGTCAATCGGTTATCGCGTTATCAGTTACTTCTGCAAATTACGCAATTGTTCAACCGTCGGTGGTCCTCGGAATATTTACATTTGTTACAGCAACGGGTTCGGTGGACGGATAATCTTAAATGACTCAAATTTACCGCCTTTGCAATGGCATTTAGGTCGCATCGTTCAATTATTAACCTTATAAAGTAACCCGTGGGTCGCAGAGGTCATGGTAGGGGATGCAGTTCTAAAGCGTGCCGTCACGACGCTTTCTCGATTGCCAGTCGATTGATGGTTCTGGCTCGGTTTATCCTCATCTAGACACAGTCTGGCTGGGGCGGGGGTTTGTTCAACAAAGAAAAGAAACGATGACTCACCCGTTCGGCCGGTAACGGGTTAGTTATGAAGCATGGTTGTCGCAGCTCGATACCACAAACTGTATACGTAAAAGATTGTCGTTATAGGTTGAATTCGGTAGTTTAGCTTGCGTCGGTTGGTGAAACCTTTTAGAAGTGGTGTAGTGATTTTCGGTGTTAAGGACGAAAGTTAGTGGAATAAAGAGTTGTCAAGTAGAAGTCCAGCCCAATTTCGTCACTGCTAGAAGAGGAGTCCGGCCCCTGGCACAACGAGTTCAGTCAGTACACTTTACCTACATATACTTACACAATACTCGTTTAGAAGGGCCGGTATATACAAAACGTAAGCACATAATTATTTCGCGGCCCAGATAACGGAACAGAAGTTATGATAAGTACAGTGCTGTTTATACCTAATGTGTCTTCGGGCTTATGTTATTGTACTTATTTGTTTCACATAGTTTATTGGCAAGGCACTAAGCCTCCTCGGTAACGCAGGGGAGCAGCCACTAGTGTTTCGGTGCATAGTGCTTTTAACTCTATTCTCGTGTCTTGTTTAATGTCTTTCCTATTTGCTTAAGTCGTGTATTAGAGTTTAGTTTTGTTTTGTAGAAGTATGAGAGTGACTAGTGTGTACTACTGTGTACTAGCGTGTACTACTGTGTACTAGCGTGTACTAGTATGCTGGATATCCAGACAGCAGCATCAGACCAAGAATTCCATAATCTTGCATAGTTATGTAGCAATACATGGGTGAAAATAACCGCATGCGTTTAAGAACTGCGGTGCCACAGACAGACACACACACACACACACACATAACGGTCAATCTTATAACACCTCTATTCTTGCGTCGGAGGTCAAAACTGAATAAGTCTCTAAATGAATGTATTAATTTTATATTTTTTTTGTTGTTTTTGCTTCATCGTAAAATCAGTAACAAATACAAGCTTCAATCTCAAAACTGTTTATCATGTAAAGAACTTATTTACAATAAAAGTCTCAGTGAGATATTGAGTAGTACCAGGAATATGTAAGAAAGAACCTAAATAAAAGACTAAGTGAGATATGGAGTTGAACGAGGAAGATGTAAAAAAGTTCTTATTTACAATAAAATTCTCAGTGAGATATTGAGTGGTACGAGAAATATGCAAGAAAGTACTTAAATAAAAAGCTACATATTTACAATAAAAGTCTCAGTGAGATATTGAGTGGTACCAGGAATATGTAAGAAATTACTTAAGGGTCATGTTTGTCGATGTAGATCTCAGTTTGTTGGTTATTTATGAATGTAATATTTTGTCACAGGAAACTTGAACTTTTAGGGTCGGCTCATACCAAGACGCGACGCGACGAGACGCGACGCAACGCAACGTGAGCAGCTTCAAGATGCGCCGCTTGAAATTTTACTCGATACATTTATTTTTCAAAAAAACCTTGTTTCACACACATTTTTGTTGAATCTTTATAACGAAAGGCTATTTATTGATAGACACTAACAATATCTCAATATGCTTAAACTATAAACTTACTAACTATAAATAAAAAAATATATGTTTTTTTATAACTATCGCAGTTTTTTTTTATAAACGACGTTTTATTGATTTTTCGCAAGATTTACGCGTTGGCTGTCGCCGTCACACAAGGCAGCAATTATGTATATAGCGCTGTCTCTTTGCTTACGTCTCTGCATAGGCGCATTCTTAAATAAAAGACTGATTGAGATATGGAGTGGTACGAGGAATATGTAAGAAAGTACCTAGGTACTTAAATGACTAAGTGAGATATGGAGTGGAATGAGAAAGATGTAAAAAAGTTCTTATTTACAATTAGTCTCAGTGAGATATTGAGTGGTACGAGAAATATGTAAAGTAAAGTACTTAAATAAAAGACAGTGAAATATGTTGAGTGGAACAAGTAAGATGTATAAAAGTACTTATTTAAAATAAAAGTCTCAGTGAGATACTGAGTGGTACGAGGAATATGTAAGAAAGTACTGAAATTAAGGATTAAGTAAGAAATCGAGTGGAACCAAGAATATGTAAGAAAGTAATATGTGTAAAAAAATCCTGATGAATTCCACTAATTTTATTTAAATAGAATCTCGACATGTACCTACTTTGTGAAGCCCGATCTGATTCCAGAGCGCAGTGTAACTGCTTACCGACAGTTTTGTACGTGTCTGAGGTTACATGTCACTGAGAGGTATTTACATTAATTAAAGGTACCTACGGCATTACATATATTGATGACGTTTCGCAATATCAGTATACACAGACTTAGTAGATTACCCGAGACGTCTCATATTAATCCTCGATCGTCGCGGTGACGTCGTAGATCGACGGGTCACGTCGCGGCCGCGGGGCGACTCCTCTCTCCGCTTCCTTCACGCTATGCCTCACGCCCGCCTGTTATCTCCTTCACCTCGACCGCGGTTTATCTCCCGCATGATGAGACGTCGCACACTTCTCTCGTCTCCCTAATCCCGTATAATTAGTCTTCTGGGATCTTTTCTCTATTTATCGCTTAGTTATTAGTTGTTGTAGAATTACTATTTAATCTTATACATCCGATTGCCATAATTTATACACAGAAGTTAATTTTTTTACATTATTGAAGTAAATTAAAGATAAGTACATAGAAAATACAATACCAATTCATAATTTTATAGTGTAGTACCTAGTTGTTAGCTGTTAAGCGCTGGATTCTACTTACGAGCGACAAGCGCCCCCAGTCGGCTGTCCGCTGTCGCTTGTGTTAATACAACACTGTAGGTTACTAGATTGTACGGAAGAGCGACGAGCGTCGCCAGTCGGCTGTCGGCTGTCGGGCGTCGCTCGTATTAGTACCACACTGTAGGTTACTGGATTATACAGAAGAGCGACGAGCGCCCCCAGTCGGCTGTCCGCCGTCGCTCGTGTTAGTCTAACACTGTAGATACTGGATTGTAAGGACGAGCGACAAGCTTCCCCAGTCAGCTGTCAGCTTTCCGCCGTCGCTCGTGTTAGTATAACACTGTAGATACTGGATTGTACGGACGAGCGACAAGCGTCCCCAGTCATCTGTCAGCTGTCCGCCGTCGCTCGTGTTAGTATAACACTGTAGATACTGGATTGTACGGACGAGCGACAAGCGTCCCCAGTCAGCTGTCCGCTGTCCGCCGTCGCTCGTGTTAGTACAACACTGTAGGTGGTAGGACGTAATCGCCTATGTAAACAAAAATAACATAATTTGGACGATAGCAATTGCTTATTAGGGTAAGCTAGGACAAGTAAAAATTTTGAGTTTTCTACTTATTCAAGCCACCATCGAATGTCTGAATGGTAAAAAAATAGATATCACATTAGGTTATATAAACGTAAAAATTTTTACTTGTAGGTATGTCATGAAGAACTGTAGGTTAGTAACTGGTGTTCTGCGACATAATAATTTTTTATGGAAATAAACCTTGATGTACTCAACATATTAGCAGAATTTCTGAACGTTTGTATGTAGGTTAATCTTCACTTGATTTATTTCCAGGAGATAGCCACAGTGGCTGGATACACACCCTCACCCCACTACTCTGGATTTCCCGGTCCTATACTTACCACACCCCACTAATCTGGCTTTCCCGGTCCGATACTTACCTCACCTCACTACTCTGGCTTTCCCGGTCCGATACTTACCTCACCCCACTACTCTGGCTTTCCCGGTCCGATACTTACCTTACCCCACTACCCTGGCTTTCCCGGTTCGATACTTACCTCACCACACTAATCTGGCTTTCTCGGTCCGATACTTACCTCACCTCACTACTCTGGCTTTCCCGGTCCGATACTAACCTCACCCCACTACTCTGGCTTTCCCGGTCCGATACTTACCTCACCCCACTACTCTGGCTTTCCCGGTCCGATACTTACCTCACCCCACTGCCCTGGCATTCCCGGTCCGATACTTACCTCACCCCACTACTCTGGCTTTCCCGGTCCGATACTTACCTCACCGCACTACTCTGGCTTTCCCAGTCCGATACTTATCAAATTTGAATATGACTATTTTGGAAATAGTCCTTTCCGTATATGTAAATGTCATGCAAGTGTAATGTGTTATAAACTGTTAGGTACATAGACACTAACTTCAAACTTCAATTCAGATCAGATTTTGGAAATAAATAATTATTTTTACCTTTGTTAAAAAGTTTTTATTTTTACTTTTGAGTGACGATTTGTTTTGTTTTTTCTCGTACACTAAAAACCTACTCGTGATATAATTTAATACAGTCATCAACATAAAACCAGTTCTAAAACCAAATTACCATATATTATTTTATTATCTCCAAAAGTTTAAGCTTATATTTCATAACATTAATATAGGGGATCCCCCTGGGAAGTATACCCTTTTATCAAAAAAAAATAATTTTTCGAATTTTTCCAGGCGTCCTTATTTCGTCCAAAACGACAGGTAAAGCACAACCCAAATAAAGTTAAAAACTGCAAGACGATCACTTACCTCAAGTGGTACTTTTGCTGTACTTACATGGACCACGTCTGTCTGTCCTAATGTCCTCTAAGGGGACCTAAGGGAGCCCTTAATTATAACAAAGTAATAAGAGAGGACATAAAAGGTATGGACAGGATCTAGGTAAGTATATAAAGACAAAATAACTTCCTTGGTACAACGTTGTTTGTCCAAAACCATTATTTACAAAGTAAAGTTTCTAATGTTACATCGCAGTACTAGAAAACTAATAAGTGATAATTAATTAAATACAAAAAAACACACTATTTCTTAGGTTATTATTTTAACGCTCCGTGCGTGTGGCGTGGTCCAGATAGCAACGGTACAAAACAATCCCCCACCCCCGGCAGATCGGGTCTGACTGAGACACCGTATACCCTAAGAAATCGGCAATCGCGAAAGAGTAGCAAAAGCACTCGTAAGAATCGTGTCACCATCTAAAACTTCAGCAACGCGAGGAACGCCATCCGAGCCGGGGAAGAGTCGAAGGATGAAAAATTCCGCCCAAAGGAAAATATGAGACAGGATCGAAAATCTACTTAATTCCCTTGCGGGACAGGTGATGTCCTATGCCCTGCTGATTCGCAGCAAGAAACTAGTAGATACCGATTAGCACCCTTTTAATTGGTGCCGCAATCCGAATGGATGATATTTGGCCATCCACGGTGGCTAACGAAGCGAGAAAGACAGGCAATGAAACCCTCAGTGGAAAGAGAGAAGACTAGGTAGACTGAATGTGCGGACAGACCCTTCGATTGTTTGTGGCACAAGGTTTGCCCGTGACTAGGAGTTTCTTCTTAGAGCTTTGAGATATGAGGAAAACGTGGCCTCGCACACAACAGACCGATTTTATTTTACTTATTTCTAACTTACATTCTAACACATATGTACAAAAATTTTAATTCTTAGCTTTCATAGTTAGTAACTTCTTGCTGTCTCTTGAATGACTGATTATAAAACAAATTTCATTCTATATTTATATAAAAATAAAAAACCCCATCGGAGGGAGAGGTTGTTCCATAGAATCTTCTAGATTTAGTACTTAAGTCACACAGTAAGTACTTACTGTGGTGACTGAAAATCTAGCCTACACAAAAACTTAGTGGAAGATAATATACAGTAGTTGATATAGACATATATCAAAAGTATAGATATATCTACATAGCTATAATCTGCTACTGACAGTTGAGGTTTCTATTGGCTATTGCCATTACATTACATTGGCTTGACTATAAAATAACGTTCTTTTACGTTTTTACGTTTTATAGCCAAACGGTAGTAGCTATAATGTCCTTTTAGGGGTCCTAGGCTGGAGCTTTCGGAGGCGGTTCTAATGACATATATTAGTATGTTTTATTGTCTACGGTTAGGCCGTGGTGAAAGAAGAGCTGGAAATCTAGCTCTCAGGGTTTTCTGCCTGTACTTAGTACAGACTTGGTACTTAATCTCAAAAAATGGATCTAAAATTCAGACATATCTTTTACTACCTTTTGTGTCTGTCCGTTTGTCTTGTCATGAAAAAATGTGAAATACAAGTTTTCAAGTTAAATCTCACGCTCCTGTACTTCAGGGCTTGGAGTTACCTATATAAAACCTAGTTATATCGGTAGGTGCCTATGAGAGGTATCTAGTGAGCTTAGATATAAGCTACCGCATTTACAAAGTTTACATTGAATTTGCACCCTAACGGTACTACTTACCGTAACGGTATAGGTATCTACGTGTAGGGGAAATGTTGCGCATGTAGCCTGCGGTATTTATATTAGGCATGGCCTAAGTACTTAATGAGCCTGCACATTTAAAGCTTTAGACAGTCTTTCCCTTCTTTACCCATAGACCCATCCCTTTTGTATCCCTAGTTCAGTCTATTGTCATAGGAGTGAGGGAGAAATAATGTACAATACTCAACACGCTACCTATTTTTATCTGTAACTCAGTAACCGTGCATACGGTCCATATAGAACTCTATACAGGAATTCGGTACATTTTCAACAAATGGCATATGGCATATGTTTTACATATATACACTTAAGTAAAATTCCCGCTTTTTTGGGGATAGTCGTGCGTACTAAGTCGACAACATGTCGGTACTCACACAATATTATTTTTGATAGTAAAGAGAGGAAATGAAACAAACCTACTCTACTCTTACCTAAATTATTACAATTTTTAAATCTAAAGCTAGTCTGTATCAGGAAAATAGTTTTATTGTGTTAATATGTACCTTAATATTAACGTATTAACTTGTGAAACATTACATAAATACGCATAAGTGTGCCTTGACCACCTTGGCGGTGCGCAAGTTAGAAGTCTTAATGTTAAAGAGTTATGTTAATGTTTGCTAAAGCTGCCGAGGGGAACTTCTGCCAGTCGTCATTACCACCACTGCGAAAGACCGATGGTGACTTGGCCCACAGTGCAAAAGAGAAAGCCGATCTATTGGGCAGTCTCTTTGCCTCTAACTCAAATGTGAACGACGAAGGCGCTGTACCACCTACTTTACCGTGGTGCGGTAAGACCATGCCGGAAATCACTATAACATAGCGCGAGGTCCGGCGGGCGCTGCTTTCCCTAGACGTTCATAAGTCGAGTGGGCCAGACGGCATACCAGCAGTGGTGCTTAAGCAGTGTGCTCCTGAGTTATGTCCTGTACTCACGCGCCTCTTCACGCTTTCCTACCACACTAGGCAATTTCCGTCTTCATGAAAGACTGCAAATGTGCTCCCGGTGCCCAAAAAGGGCGATAGATCAGATCCATCGAATTACAGGCCTATAGCTATAACCTCTCTCCTCTCCAAGGTGATGGAGCGTGTGATCAACACACAGCTTTTGAGATACCTAGAAAAACACGACCTGATCAGTGACCGTCAATATGGCTTTCGCCACGGTCGCTCAACTGGTGACCTTCTAGTGTATCTCACACACCGATGGGCACTAGCCATTGAGAGTCAGGGGGAGGCATTGGCATGTAGCCTAGACATAGCGAAGGCGTTCGATCGGGTCTGGCACCGGGGTCTTCTATCGAAGTTGCCTTCTTACGGAGTGCCCGAGGGTTTATGCAAATGGGTGGCTAGCTTTTTGTCCGGCAGAAGCATACGAGCCGTAGTTGACGGTAGTTGCTCTGATAGCATGGACATTAATGCTGGTGTCCCGCAAGGCTCTGTGCTGTCTCCTACGCTGTTTCTACTGCACATCAATGATATGTTAGACATCCACAACATACATTGCTATGCAGATGACAGTACTGGAGACGCTTATTACACGGGCCTTGCAAGCATCCCACGTTTCGTTGTGGAGGAAAAGCGTGAAGAACTTGTGTCTCAAATCGAGATCGGTCTGTCCAAGATCTCTGACTGGGGGCGGGAAAACTTGGTCCGATTCAACCCTTCAAAGACACAAGTCTGCGCGTTCACCGCTAAGAAAACCCCATTCACTGTGGTCCCACAATTCCAGAACACTCCCCTCTCCATCTCCAAGAGCATTGGGATCCTTAGCGTTGACATCTCCAGCGATGTTCAGTTCCGAGATCATTTGCTAGACAAGGTAAAGCTGGCGTCCAAAAAACTTGGTGTACTCAACAGAGCGAAGCAGTACTTCACGTCGGGGCAAAGATTGCTACTTTACAAGTCGCAAGTCCGGCCCCATATGGAGTACTGCTGCCATCTCTGGGCGGGTGCACCCGGATACCAGCTTGGCCCTTTTGACTCGGTTCAACGACGGGCTGTGAGAATTGTCGACGATCCCAAACTCACTTGCGGTATCGAGCCCTTAAGTCTGAGGAGAGACTTTGCCTCCCTGTGTGTGTTCTACCGCTTGTACAATGGATTGTGTTCTGAGGAATTGTTCGAAATGATGCCCACGGCTACTTTCTACCATCGCACCGCTCGCCATCGACAGGGAATTCATTCTCACACTTTGGAACCAAAATGGTCGCGAACAGTGCGGTTTCAGAGAAACTTCCTCCCGCGAACCCTTGGGTTGTGGAATGAGCTCCCTGCCAAGGTTTTCTCTAAGGACTACAGTATGGGGTTCTTCAAAAAAGAAGTTATTAGATTTCTGAAGGCTCGGCAACGCGCGAGTGATGCCCCTGGTGTTGCAAGCGTCCATAGGCTACGGTGACCGCTTACCGTCAGGCGGACCGTAGGCTTGTTTGCCACCTTAGTGGTATAAAAAAAAAGTTCTAACGTGATGAACAGACGCGAGCGGGTTTTACTTGATTGAGAGGCAAATCGCTCATTTGCCTTGAGCCTACAGCAGGGTATGCACCTAAAGAGCACACTCATAATATCCCTTCGAGTCGCAACAATCCAAAACTCTCGTTGGAGTATAGCAAGAAACCTGCATGAGAGTTTTTCTAATGGCGGTCTTGAACCAACAGCAAGGTCAAGTGGCTATGCTTAGAATAAAGTATTGGATGCCGAGCTAAGGCAAGCTTGCGTGACGTAATCGGCCACCTACATGAATGAGTCCGCGATCATCAAGAAATGGGTTAAGTGCCTGAGTGAGTAAGGCCAAACCTCTTTTGATCTTTGAGCGACCAGCTTGAAGATCCCCTATTAAAATATGCAGGCTTGTTCACGTTCTAATGTCGATAAGACCAGTTCAGAATCCCCAATCGGAGGTCGACGTTGTTGACAAATCAATAAATCCAGCAAATCACTCCAACAATTTTTTTAAGTGAGCTGAACCTGGTCAATAATCAAAATCTGAACGAAGTGGATGGTCAATCAATGGAGGGGAAATGGGTACAGAGATACAGAGATGAAGTTATCGGGCATCAGCCGATCATCGTTGCATCGGTTTATCTCTCTCCTTCAAAAGACTTGTTGGAGTGCGACCTTCAGTCGCTCTTAAATTTAGGCGACACCGTCATCCTTGCCGGCTCGACTTGCATCCGCTCCGTATTAGCATACGCTAGTGTCGTCTATGCGTTGTTTAAAGACTCCAGATCCTCAAAAACCGCTTCTTCAGAGCGGCCGCCAGAGCCCCCTGGTTCGTACGGAATGCGGACCTACGCAGGGACTTCGAGCTCCCTACGATTCCCCAATATTTTAAAGATCTGGGAGTTCACTTTTTCGAGCGTACGCAAAATCACCCGAACCGATTAATTGTGCAATCCACAACCTACCATCCCCCCGATCGATCACGGCACGGTCGTACTATTATAACAAACTATTTTTAGGCACGTACTAACAGCCCCAGACGACGATCTCGTTATCCGGATAGCGAGATTTGTCTCAACGACCTCCCCTAATAGCCGCCCCCCTCCCTCACACGACGCAGACGTCCGCGGGTTCGTCGGCGAACGCACGGACCTACCTCCTAATCGAGGTATCAAAGAGTGCCGGGGAGCTTCGCGCCCCCACCTACTCACAATCGCAACGGCGTGACGGGGAACTCCCCTCCTGGCGCTGACTCACCTTCGGGTTCGAGGCTCACGCTGGTTGAAGGGACTACCCCAAGAGCGACACCCCAAACCGAGGCTTGCTTCAGAGTCTCGCCCCAAAAGCCCGGTAGAGCAGTAATGACTGCATCAGCCAACTGTATAGTCAGTTAATAAAAAAAACCTTAATAGTCGTTCTTCTCACTGCACAGATTCGAGCTTTTTCTCCTCGTTATTCTTACGTAGTGGTACAACCATTCATTAAGGGCTTTTAAGGTTGCCTGATATCGACTTCATTGGTGAAGATGCTAAAGCTACAGTTGTCTCCGGGTGTGTAATTTGTTTGAGGCATTGATAGCATTCATGTCTTGAGGATTCGAGGGCAGGTTTCTGTCTATGTTTTCCCCTTCATATAACCCCCATGTTCGTTAGACTATTTCAGCCATAGTGATGGGTGATGTTATAGGTGATCATCCACAAGTCTTGCTTACGCAAACAGTCTTGTACATGAAATAATATAAACAAATAGATACAAGTAGACCTATAGTTTCACTAAGTAATAGAAACGGAAATATACAATACAATAAAACAGAAATATACATCTTATATACCTATACATACATATATAAACATACACATCTATATATGTTGAAAAATTTCATCCGAAGTTAACATACTTGCGACACAAAATATTATATTATATACACACATACATAAGATTAATTCCTACGAAATTTGGAAATTTCGCTTTTAAATTTTAGCAATGAACAGTGGAAAATATCAATGCCTGATATTTTTTATCATAGATCATCTAGAGAAAGAATGTTTTCTATAATTAGTACGACTAAGGTCAATATGACTACAGAACATGAAGAGATTCTAGGAACTTTAAGTTATTACTTGCTAGTAAAGTAGAAGAGTCAATGTAGCTATTTAAGAAAAGTTGATTTTTATTGTAATATGTTATAAAACTATCGAGATCTGATTATGATATTTTATAAATTTTAGTATCGTCAGCATAAAGAAGGTGATTCGAGTGTTGGAAGACTGAATCAATATCAGCAAGGTATAAAATAAAAAATCGGCCAAGTGCGAGTCGGGCTCGCGCACGAAGGGTTCCGTATTTTTATTATTATCTATAAACAAAATTAGCTCCGCGCGCACGAGTTTTAACGACGTCTGCCCAGTCAGGAACCTGCCCCCCGCGCGCTCCACACCCGCTACCGATCAAGCCACGCCCCGAGCGAATTATAATTATTATTTACGTAGGCACCTATTACAGATTTATTATTAGAAAATAATGGTTCACGGTTTATGCATAAGGTTTATGTTTATGAAATTAAATGTTTTTTTTATTTTTATATTTGAGTTGATTGAATGAAAGTTAAATGCGGTTTACGATTTATGACGTATTAAAAAAAAACTACTTACTAGATCTTGTTCAAACCAATTTTCGGTGGAAGTTTGCATGGTAATGTACAATCATTTGCTAAAAAAGTTGTGGAATGAGCTCCCTGCCAAGGTTTTCTGCAAGGACTACAGTACGGAGTTCTTCAAGAAAGAAGTTATTAGATTTCTGAAGGGTCGGCAACGCGCAAGTGATACCCCTGGTGTCGCAAGCGTCCATAGGCTACGGTGACGCGGACCGTGGGCTCGTTTGCCAGCTTAGTGGTATAAAAAAAATCCAATCCTGTACTATATGCGCTCTACAACATTTTGTTCTTCATAACGGGTCACATTTCTGCGCCACAAATAACGCCTCCCGTTTTCAGATGATCCAAACGACTTCTCATCGGTGAATAAGGTGTGCTCCCAGTCAAAATCTAAATACTCCCTTGCAAACAACAATCTATTTTATTTATGGGTATTAGTTAAGAAGGGTTTTTTATGATGCAATCCTTCAATATACAGAGCTCGACGAACGTGTGTATTAAACATGTTCCCAAACACAGCAGTCGGTATGAAACCATTGTTCCACCATAAATCTTCTTTGAGTCTCATCAGTGTGCCGCGGACGTCCACTTCGAGGTCGAGCTGATAAATTCCCCTCCTCTTGGTTGCGTGAGATCTAACGCTTTACTGTAATCCACTAAAAACCAAATAGCCAGATCAAAATAAACATTTTTCAAACTACTGAATTATATTTAAATTTTTTTTTAGATTATAATATTTTAATATAAGAATTATGACATAAAATTAACATCAAATAAAATACTTACGGTAAAACCAGTCTCATTGCAAATTTGAGATATATTGTAACCCATATTATATAGTTCTATAATACGCATCCTCTCTTGAATATTGATATTGGCCTGCTTATTATTTTAAGCAAAAAAAAATTTATTAAAAACTCCAAATAACCTTATCAATACAAGCAGTAACATCCACAACGATAAAAATAAAATGGCTACCTATGTAGTGACCGCATCTAACTTAATAGCTAAATAAAAACACTAAACAACCTTGTCAGCACAAGCACCCCCAGAAACAAATAGGCAACGACAAAAATAATAAAATAGTTAAGGGCACTTAAAACTCTTCTGCACAATTTACAATTATTAAGGAGTGAATATTGTCACTTCCAGCGCTTTTTGCAAGAACGAGATCTGGAAAGTTTTATTTTAAGCTCAATTCAACCGTGTTCCTTTTCAAGGTCAATTCCTGTAATGTCTATTTCATAGAACGTAACTCGTCTTTCATGCTAATAAAATCTGCTCTAAAATCTTTTATTTCTTGATTCCGCCATACTAGGATCCTTGCCCGCTAAGTTTCGACAGGAGATGCAACGCCACGCAGCATTTTCTCATGTTCCATTTTGCGAAAACAGCTCTCTGTGATCCCAGCACATGCATAATGATGAGCACCATAACATTGGTTACAATTTCGAGTCGGTAACACAGTCTCTACACTTTATACACAGCATTTTACACTTTATTTTTTTCACATTGAATTAAGTTGATTGCTGAGAAACTTTGTGCCGTGGTGCGTTAATTTAAGGTTCAAAATTGTTTAGCACTTCGCAACTAACTATGAATAAGTTTATTATAGTATATATGCGGCCGTTCTTAATGCGGTAAGAACTGAACTGATGTTATGAGTGATTATAAAATTCTTAAATTACGTTATAAAGAATATAGCTTAGGTTGTTAGAGCAGCTTTATTTCGGTCGTGATTTTTATAGTCTATTAAAATAGTATACCTAACATTTTGAGGCAGCCGAACTTTGATCATTCAATTAACGGATATTGAACGCTGATTTAGAATACTAATAAACCCATTAAAATTATAAAATTGCTGTCATCTCTCTTGTCTCTTGTCTCTTGTCTCTTGTCTCTTGTCTCTTGTCTCTTGTCTCTTGTCTCGGCCGCAGACAGACATTAGGGTGTTGTAATAAATTAAGAATCCTAATATCGGCTCAGTTATTTCTCTGTGAGGAATTAAAGTTAACAATTATATTAAGAAGAAAAATATTTTTTACATTGCTATTTACCACTTTTGATCAAAAAACTTTAATTTTTTGGCATAAGGGATCTCCAGTTGAACCTATTCAAAGATTACTTAACGGATCGGACGCAATGTGTGAAAATTGAAATATCTATTAAATTTGGTGTCTCGCAGGGTAGCATTCTCGGTCCAACGCTATTTCTCGTTTACATAAACGACCTGTGCGAATTAAAACTTCCAAATAATAAAATTATAACTTTTGCGGATGATAGAGCTCAGCTGTTTAGCGGAGATTCATGGGAAAATGTGTTTACACAAGCACAAAGAGGTTTTAACATAGTAAGTAGGTAGTTATATGAAAATATCCTTACTCTTAATATTATAAAAACTAAATTTCTGACTTTTTCTCTGCGGAACATATTCTCAGAGGCAAATCGTATGACATAAAATCGCATAGATGCGGTGATGATAGTTCTGTGGCCTGCAACTGTCCTACGATTCAGCATGACACGGAGATTAAATATCTGGGGGTAGTTATAGACAACACACTTAACTTCTACAAACACATTGATTTACTAGCAGCAAGAATACGTAAACTAATTGTCATTTTTAAGAACTTAAGAAATGTTGCTGATAAAGAAGAAATAAAAACCGTCTATTTCGCTCTATGTCAGTCACTATTGACATATTGCATTACCTCTTGGGGGGGGGGGAGCCCAAAGACGCAGTTTTTAAAAATTGAGAGAGCCCAAAGATCCCTCTTAAAATCTGCTTTTCGTTTACCCGACCTCCATACAACTACTGATGTATACAATAAATATGAAGTGCTGACAGTGCGTCAATTGTTCGTGCTGTATACAGTTCTGTATCAAAACACCATGTTTATCTATGATCCCACAAAATTCGCGAAGTCACGTAGAAAAGATAGAATTTGTAACGTGAAAAATTTAAATACAAGTTTTTCACACCGCTATTTCTGTTACCAAGGCAGTAATTTATATAATGCAATAAGCAAAGCAGTCTCGATTTACCCACTTCCAAAAGATACTTGCAAAACAGTAATCAAAAAGTGGCTGTTAAAGGCCGATTACATCACCACTGAAAAATTACTTATTTAAGGGTTTAAGAAGGTCTAATTATGAGTGTTAATACCTAAATTCATTGCACATATATACACATACACACACACACACACACACACACATACAACACACACACACACACACACATACTCAATCATTCATACACACGCGCGCACACACCCGTACACACACATACTGATATAATTTACACAAACTTGCACATTAACATTATTAATATTACCATGTCCTCTTTTAATTTTATATTCTTAAAACTATAATCTTAATTTTAAACAAAGAACAAAAAACATGTACGTATATTGAAACTTAACTCAATTTTTATTTATTTACTATCAATTTTATATATTAATATATTTTATTCACTCATATGTAAACAAAAATAAATAAACGTAACTACTATAGTTAAACTTTGATATTTTAAGCTAGAATAAACTTTTGTTATTTGTATAGTATAATAAAAATACCTGTTTAATTATAAAAAATTTATTATGATAAATTGTTACTGTATAAAAATAGCAACAATAAAACAACAACTCAAATAATGTAAAAATGACCCGTTTCCGATTCTCGCTTGAGACGCATGGCGATTCGACATAGTGACCAGTCAAACAGATATGTCACAAAACTTGCTGAGTCAAACAGATATGTCACAAAACTTGCTCAGTCAAACAGATATGTCACAAAACTTGCTCAGTCAAACAGATATGTCACAAAACTTGCTCAGTCAAACAGATATGTCACAAAACTTGCCCAGCCGCATTGTGCACGCTCTGTTGTTGCCGTTATAGTTATTTTGTTGTAGGGTAGTTGTTACATTTGAATGTGATACCTACACAAGACTGTATCTTGCCATATAAGTAATCTAAAAAGATTAGTTATATTATGAAATCCTGTACCAAACTAGGCAAGTGTCTGTGTTATTTAGTTTCAAAAATAAACAATAGTACTTACGTACGGTAAATTACAAAAAGAAATTGATATATGTGTACTTATAGGTAAGGTGTGTCTTTAAATAGTTCCGAGGGGTGAGGACCTGGTGAATCTGTAATACAGGTCAGTATATACCTAATTCAGACACCAGCTCCTTACACATCGTTAGACTACTTAATCTTATTTAATATCTTAGCATATACCTATTTTAAGTCTAAAATTGTAAGGAGAAATAAAGAAATTATTATTATTATTTAACTTTCCGGAATCTAAAAACTATTACAAACTATTTATGGTCAAAAAAATATATTTCCAGAGTGGTATCCTCTGACGTTTTGTTGCCAAATTAGTGATAGAATTGCACTGTGCTGCGCCTCACCCGCTTCTATACACTGGAACGTACGACATGAAGACACCAATATTGCATATATATTCAAACTAGAATTAATAAAGTCGTAAGCTTAGGCCTGAACAGTTTGGTTTTAGAGACAGCCTCAGTACTGAAGGGTGTTCAGCTTGTACGAGTGCTCCATCACATGGCCTTCGAGCTAAACAAGGGCAGGCGCACAGTCGGAGTCTTTCTCGACATGGAGAAGGCTTTTGACCGAGTTTGGCTCGAGGGATTATTACACAAGCTGTTGGAGACGGACCTCCCACCGATGCTCGGGCGAGTAATAGCCTCGTTTCTGGACATACGGAGCTTTTTTGTATCGGTCGAGAACAACCAGTCGGCAACCAAACCCATTAGAGAAGGCGTACCTCAAGGCAGCTGCCTATCGCCACTGCTCTGTGTGTTATTTACCAACGACATCCCCACTCTCAGTGACTCCGGTTTAGCTGAAGGTGTTGAAGACGTCATCCTAGCCCTTTACGCGGACGACAGCGCCTACATGTCATCCTCCCGCAAAGCTAAATTAGCAGCTAAGAAAATGCAGCGACTATTAGACTCTTTGCCTGGCTGGCTGGACAAGTGGAGAATAGCCGTAAATGCTAGCAATACATCTGTAATACTGACCAGCCTAAAAAGGTTTCTCCCACCGAAACTTGTGTTTCGAGGTCAAGTCATTGAGTGGCAACCCAGCGTGAAGTACCTAGGTTGTATTATAGACCGCCCATTGCGCATGCGGAAAATGATAGACCATGTGTCAGCAGGTGCGGTCGCAGCACGGGCGTGCCTTAGACCGGTACTTTCTTCTGACTTGCCACCTAGAACCAAAATCCGCCTGTGCAAACTGTACATCCGGTCGAGACTGACCTACGCAGCCCCTGCCTGGTACGGTCTTCTATCTTCTACCGGCAAAAGTAAGCTCCAGGTTGCCCAAAATAAGTCGCTGAGAATAATAACCGGCGCGGGGCGCTATGTCCGTAACTCCACCATCGCTAAAGACACCAAAACCGAGTCACTCGCAGAGTTTATCTCTGGTTTGTCGAAACGTTTATTCACCCGCGTTGATAACAGCCACCACAGTCACCTCAGGGGCATAGCGCCCTTACACGCCCTTCCGCCGGAAG
The DNA here is from genome assembly GCA_946406115.1 of Apoda limacodes. NCBI lineage: Eukaryota > Metazoa > Arthropoda > Insecta > Lepidoptera > Limacodidae > Apoda > Apoda limacodes. The sequence continues at coordinate 466,771 of OX291552.1, forward strand.
GCTGGCCTTTGCCCCGACCGCTTATCCCTACGGGTGAATAACTAGCTACGTACTCACCTACTTCCATTTTAAAAATCATCCCCCTTTATCATTTTTATTCCGTTTTTACCTTGTTTTTACTTTGCTTTAAATTTTCTTTTTCTTTTTATTTCGCTTTTATTTTATTTTTATTGCGTTTTTGTTTCGTTTTGGTTTCGTTTTGTTTTTGTTTTTGTTCGTGTTTTGCTTGTTTTTACTTTGCTTTTAATTTTCTTTTTCTTTTTATTTCGCTTTTATTTTATTTTTATTGCGTTTTTGTTTCGTTTTGGTTTCGTTTTGTTTTTGTTTTTGTTCGTGTTTTGCTTCGTTTTTATTTTATTTTTATTTCGCTCTTTTGCTTTGTTTTATTTTGTTTTTATTTTTGGCGACTACGCTCGTATTTATTCTTATTTCTATTTTCATATCGCCTCAGGCGATAAAACATATCGTCCAAAAAGGGGCCTGAAACGGAGGCTTCCCTAAAATTTCACCGGGGGTGTTCAGGACCCCTGAACTTCTGCCCGGGTCAGGGTGGGAGGTAAATTCCCCTCCCCCGACACCCGCACCTCAACACCCAATAGGGTGACAGAGAAGAAACCCACGATTCAGTAAGAGCTTTCAATACACACAGTTAATAATACACTACAATGTTCAGCAATAAAAAGCGTCGTGTACGCTTCACACGATTTTGTTTTATCTACAGCTTTTTACAGACATTTGAATTAGCACTGTGGTTTTTGACGCCATGTGAGCTTTTAAATCGGAGTATTAATTGCTTTTACTTACGATGCACCGACATAGCCTTGAAGACAGGGACCTGTCGATATTGTGGGTGCGCGTAGATTACGGCGGCCACACTCGTATCTATGCGTGCCTATACAGGTCTCATAGCGGTGACACGGACGTAACTCGACTCTTCACGCACCTGAGTTTGACGACTGACAAAGTTCTAAAGCAATATCCCACAGCAGAACTAGTTATTTTGGGAGACTTTAACGCCCACCATCGCGAGTGGCTCAGTTCTCGAACCAATAACTATGCTGGGATATCTGCTCATGAATTTGCTCTGACCTATGGATTCTCTCAGCTGGTACTTTCTCCAACGAGAATACCAGATATAGAGGAACATACGAGCTCCTTACTGGAGCTTCTGCTGACTACTGCACACAACCTGATCCTTCTGGGCCAACTAATTGGCGTCGTGTGTGGCACTATAAGTCGGCAGACTGGGATGGATTGCGAGAATTTTACGCATCGTACCCGTGGAGGCAGATATGCTTTAACTCAGAAGATCCTGACGTCTGCGCAGCCGCAGTCACTGAGACAATCCTTGCTGGTATTGAATGCTATATTCCTAACCCGCGAGTAGCTGCCGGCGTCAAAAAACGACCGTGGTTTAATAGGTCTTGCAGAAAAGCTAAAATTCTTAAGCAAAATGCATATGAGGCTTGGACCACGGCTCGTTTTAATAAGGATCCGAATATTTCTGAGTTAAAACGCAAATTAAATGCTGCCTCGAGGTTCAGTAAGAAAGCAACTGCCAGAGCAAAATTCCAATTCATCGGCAAAATAGGTGAGCGTCTTGCGAGCTATCCTTCTGGGAGTCGTGCTTTCTGGTCGCTTGCCAAAGCTGCCGAAGGGAACTTCTGCCAGTCGTCGTTACCACCACTGCGAAAGACCGATGGTGAATTGGCCCATAGTGCTAAAGAGAAAGCCGATCTACTGGGCAGTCTCTTTGCCTCGAACTCGAATATGAACGATGAAGGCGCTGTACCACCTACTATACCGTGGTGCGGTAAGACCATGCCGGAAATCTCCATAACGCAGCGGGAGGTCAGGCGGGCGTTGCTTTCTCTAGACGTTCATAAGTCGAGTGGGCCAGACGGTATACCAGCAGTGGTGCTTAAGCAGTGTGCTCCTGAGTTATGTCCTGTACTCACGCGCCTCTTCGCGCTTTCCTACCATACTAGGCAATTTCCGTCTTCATGGAAGACTGCGAATGTGCACCCTGTGCCCAAAAAGGGCGATAGATCAGATCCATCGAATTACAGGCCTATCGCTATTACCTCTCTCCTCTCTAAGGTGATGGAGCGTGTGATCAACACACAGCTTCAAAGATACCTAGAAGTACACGATCTGGTCAGTGACCGTCAATATGGCTTTCGCCACGGTCGCTCGACTGGTGACCTTCTAGTGTATCTCACACACCGATGGGCACTAGCCATTGATAGTCAGGGGGAGGCATTGGCATGTAGCCTGGACATAGCGAAGGCGTTCGATCGGGTCTGGCACCGCGGTCTTCTATCGAAGTTGCCATCTTACGGAGTGCCCGAGGGTTTGTGCAAATGGGTGGCTAGCTTTTTGTCCGGCAGACGCATACGAACCGTAGTTAACGGTAGTTGCTCTGATAGCATGGACATTAATGCTGGTGTCCCGCAAGGCTCTGTGCTGTCTCCTACGCTGTTTCTACTGCATATCAATAACATGTTGGACATCAACAACATACATTGCTATGCAGATGACAGTACTGGAGACGCTTTTTACACGGGTCGTGCAAACATCCCTCGTTCCGTTGTGGAGGAAAACCGCGGAGAACTTGTGTCTCAAATCGAGACCACACTGTCCCAGGTCTCTGACTGGGAACGGGTAAACTTGGTCCGATTCAACCCTACAAAGACACAAGTGTGCGCGTTCACCGCTAAGAAAACTCCATTCACTGTGGTCCCACAATTCCAGAACACTCCCCTCTCCATCTCCAAGAGCATTGGGATCCTTGGTGTCGACATCTCCAGCGACGTTCAGTTCCGAGATCATTTACAAGATAAGGTGAAGCTGGCGTCCAAAAAACTTGGTGTACTCAACAGAGCGAAGCAGTACTTCACGTCGGGGCAAAGGTTGTTACTCTACAAGTCGCAAGTTCGGCCCCATATGGAGTACTGCTGCCATCTCTGGGCAGGTGCACCCGGATACCAGCTTGGCCCTTTTGACTCGGTTCAACGACGGGCTGTGAGAATTGTCGACGATTCCAAACTCACTTGCGGTATCGAGCCCTTAAGTCTGAGGAGAGACTTTGCCTCACTGTGTGTGTTCTACCGCTTGTACAATGGGTTGTGTTCTGAGGAATTGTTCGAAATGATGCCCACGGCTACTTTCTACCATCGCACCGCTCGCCATCGGCAGGGAATTCATTCTCACACTTTAGAACCTAAATGGTCGCGTACAGTGCGGTTTCAGAGAAACTTCCTCCCGCGAACGCTTAAGTTGTGGAATGAGCTCCCTGTCAAGGTTTTCTGCAAGGACTACAGTATGGAGTTCTTCAAGAAAGAAGTTATTAGATTTCTGAAGGGTCGGCAACGCGCAAGTGATACCCCTGGTGTTGCAAGCGTCCATAGGCTACGGTGACCGCTTACCAACAGGCGGGCCGTAAGCTTGTTTGCCACCCTAGTGGTATAAAAAAAATAAAAATAAATTATTTGCATTCTGGAAAAAATTCGCCGCTACAATCTTCTTTTCTTACTATCCAGTCATTAAATCGTTTATCCATAAGATAGTTTTACCTCTATGTCTGAACTCTACACCAAACTAACGAATAAAAACAAAACCAACATGAATCATGTGAAACAAAGAAAGAACAATACAAATATGTTCAAAGTGTGACAGAGATTGCACCATTATTTTGCTCGCTTCTACCTTGTCTATGACATGGGAAGTTCCCGTACATGGGTTATATTTACCAAGAAAGAGTTGAGAAGATATTTGAAACAAAAATGTAAAATTGGAAATATAAAAATAAATCTATTTTTATTTAAATTATGATCTTTTCTTCTAAATTTCGCTAAAAAATCCTTTAGCTGTCAACATAATATTTTTCCGTTTTATAACCTAGTCCGCTAGATATGACGGGAAATCCGTTATGTTGGCAACGCTGACTCTAACTACAAGAGTTGAGCGCTCTGCTGTGCGGCGTCTTGCGTGTTGCGTATTGTGTGGTACTAGTGGTACGTGTTGCGTATTGTGTGGTACTAGTGGTACGTGTTGCGTATTGTGTGGTACTAGTGGTACGTGTTGCGTATTGTGTGGTACTAGTGGTACGTGTTGCGTATTGTGTGGTACTAGTGGTACGTGTTGCGTATTGTGTGGTACTAGTGGTACGTGTTGCGTATTGTGTGGTACTAGTGGTACGTGTTGCGTATTGTGTGGTACTAGTGGTACGTGTTGCGCATTGTGTGGTACTAGTGGTACGTGTTGCGTATTGAGTGGAACTAGTGATACGTGTTGCGTATTGTGTAAAATGTATTGAAAATCGTAACGCATCAGATTTGGTATGCGCTTTGTTTAAAATTGAGTTATTCGCATGGCCAAATTCACTAAAAGCATACGAGTTGGAGGCTATCAAAAAAAAAAAAACGGGTTGCACTCTGGGAGTGCCGGCAGAAGTGAAAACATACAACCTGGATATAACATTTTAACATTAATCTTTTCATCAACCCAATTTCCTCATACTTTTTATTCATCCTATAGAGTTTAACATGTTTTACCCATCACAAAAGTGTTGTGCACTTAACGCCGCTAAAGAAGTTTTCACTTCAAAATCAATCTTTTTATTTTGCCAATCATCCTATTATGGCGTGGCATTATGGTTTCCGTCTTACGAATTTTCTATCAGCCTGACGCGAGTTTATTATTTTTTTAAAAGTGCTCAACGCTGCTAAGAAAGTTTTCAATTAAAAAACTATATCTGTTAAATTTGTTGTGACAACATTAAACTCCAAATCGTTTTGAGCACCATAGCGGCGATCTGCGGTTTTTTTTTGCTTAGTGTATGGGGTTTTATATACCAAAGTCCCATAAAGTGCAAACATTCCGCACGTAACGCAACAAAACTGTAAAGCACCAAACCTGCACGCGACACTTGCTCGCAGTGCGCGTAATTTTCTTGTATCGTTCGTTCACACCTTACAAATTTTATAGTACTGGAGACGCTTATTACACGGGTCCTGCAAACATCCCTCGTTCCGTTGTGAAGGAAAACCGCAAAGAACTTGTGTCTCTAATCGAGACCACACTGTCCAAGGTCTCTGACTGGGAACGGGTAAACTTGATCCGATTCAACCCTACAAATACACAAGTCTGCGCGTTCACCGCTAAGAAAATCCCATTTACTGTAGTCCCACAATTCCATCGCATCGCTCGCCATCGGCAGGGAATTCATTCACACACTTAAGAACCGAAATGGTCGCGTACAGTGCGGTTTCAGAGAAAGTTCCTCCCGCGAAAGCTTGGTTTGTGGAATGAGCTCCCTGCCAAGGTTTTCTCTAAGAACTACAGTGTGAGGTTCTTCAAGAAAGAAGATATTGGATTTTTGAAGGGTTGGCAACGCGCGAGTGATACTTTTGGTGTTGCAAGCGTCCATAGGCCACGGTGACCGCTTACCATCAGGCGGACCGTGTGCTTGTTTGCCACCTGGGTGGTATAAAAAAAAAAAAAAAAAAACAGCGGAAGAAAAAGCTGATTTGACAGTTTAATTTGTAGGATTCCGTAAACAAAATTGAATTCTTTGTATGCTATGCTTTAGCTTTGTCATATTTGTGAGTCTTTCAGCTTGTTAAATATTAGGGTTCTGTAGTTAAACGGCATAAACAAGTTCCAACAAGTCTATTCGTTCTAACATTTTAAAATTATGGTTTAGGGTAAAAAACATGTCTGGTGCGAGTCAGACTTGCGCACCAATGGTTCCGTAAAAGGTAAATTGCATTGAGGTACAAATCTAATTTTGCCGTTGGATAACTGTTTTCCCAATACTTCGACAGGTCGTGGTTAGTTTTCCAAACTGTAAGTAAATTTATAATCGCAAATAAAAATTTTTTTGAGATGTAACAACAAATTAACGGTTTACAGATTTTTTCCTATATGTGTGCCACATGGCATTGCTTTTTGCTAAATTTCATGATTCTAGGTGAACGGGAAGTACCCCATAGGTTTTCATTTAGAAGACTTTATTATGAATTTATTTTGAAGACATGTTTTAGAAATCAATATCTAGATTCGCATGTGTTTTTTATTAAATTGTATAGGTCAAAAGTTAAAGAGTATTCTAATTTTTTCTACAGATGGTCTGATCTTAAATTTCAAGTTGAAAAAAACATTTTTCAGGATTTTGGAAAACCACAGACGTATATATTAGGCTTCAGATCATGTCTAAAACCTTACCTAATGTTTGATTTGTAAATGTCAAAAATAAGTGAGAAATTTGTTTGTATGAAGCTCGCTGCGACACTTATATGACAGAACATTCAGCTACATTTTTTATTTTATTCCCTTTAAAGTCGATTGCCTCTGCCTCTAAAATGCACTCCCCTTAAGCAGACTCACTCGCACTGACATGTCCCTTAAGCAGACTCACTCGCACTGACATGTCCCTTAAGCAGTAACAACTGAAAAAACATAAAGCTACAGTTTCTTTGCTGCGAACAGAACTTTTTACCCGGCTTTAGTTGTCTTTATTTTTAGTTTGTTGTTTAATTGTTTAATTTATATTAATGAGCACGGGATCCAAGGAGTTATGAGCAAGGGATACAAGGAGTTATGAGCAAGGGATCCAAGGAGTTATGAGCACGGGATCCAAGGGGCTATGAGCAAGGGATCCAAGGAGTTTTGAGCACGGGATCCAAGGAGAGTAAATCCTGATTATGACAGTTTTTTTTTTTTTTTTTTTTTTTTTTTAATACCACTAAGGTGGCAAACAAGCTTACGGCCCGCCTGATGGTAAGCGGTCACCGTAGCCTATGGACGCTTGCAACACCAGGGGTATCACTTGCGCGTTGCCGACCCTTCAGAAATCTAATAACTTCTTTCTTGAAGAACTCCATACTGTAGTCCTTGCAGAAAACCTTGGCAGGGAGCTCATTCCACAACTTAAGCGTTCGCGGGAGGAAGTTTCTCTGAAACCGCACTGTACGCGACCATTTAGGTTCTAAAGTGTGAGAATGAATTCCCTGCCGATGGCGAGCGGTGCGATGGTAGAAAGTAGCCGTGGGCATCATTTCGAACAATTCCTCAGAACACAACCCATTGTACAAGCGGTAGAACACACACAGTGAGGCAAAGTCTCTCCTCAGACTTAAGGGCTCGATACCGCAAGTGAGTTTGGAATCGTCGACAATTCTCACAGCCCGTCGTTGAACCGAGTCAAAAGGGCCAAGCTGGTATCCGGGTGCACCTGCCCAGAGATGGCAGCAGTACTCCATATGGGGCCGAACTTGCGACTTGTAAAGTAACAACCTTTGCCCCGACGTGAAGTACTGCTTCGCTCTGTTGAGTACACCAAGTTTAGTATCCTTTCCGACTTGTTGTTAGCTGTTACTGTCTGACATGTAACTGTCTAATATGTAACTGTCTAATATGTAACTGTCTAATATGTAACTGTCTAATATGTAACTGTCTAATATGTAACTGTCTAATATGTAACTGTCTAATATGTAACTGTCTGACCTGTAACTGTCTGACATATTACTGTCTGACATGTTACTGTCTGACATGTTACTGTCTGACATGTTACTGTCTGACATGTTACTGTCTGACATGTCACTGTCTGACATTTGCTGGCGGAAACTATTCAGAATGTTTTCCGAGGCACACTAACAAAACACTCTGTAGTGTTACAAAAAATTCTGAATATTTCTGTTGTCGAAAAAAAAAGGGAAAATTCGATTAAAAAAGCAGCAAGAGTTGACAGTTATTTAAAATTAGTTTTACTTTATTTTAAACTGTACTATATTTTACTTTATTTTAAACTGTACTATAATTAACAAATTAGTCTAAATTAATAATCGTTAAAATTTTAATAAGTAGGTTGTTTAGGAAACTGATGCGTCACAGGGGTTATTAAAACACAAGTATGAGTTCAGAAAACGAGCCACGTAGGCAAGGCTTGTTATAGTAGTATCAGACGAGTGTTTTAATACCTAGTTATGTGCAGCCTCGGGCAATAAAAACTACAAACCACAAGAGTAGGTACTGTACATACGTACTCCACCTATCAAAATATCGATCAGTTCATCTTGTTGAAGTACCCCACACCGATTTGCATCTCACAATATACACAAATGAAGACAAAAACAAACTTCCTGAGTTCTATTTTATTACCCACTATCCACTACTACCAACTTTCCACTGCCCACTTCCCATTACCCAGTGCTTAGTGCTCACTGCCCACTGTCCATTTTCCACTGTTCACTGCCCACTGTCCACTTTCCACTGTTCACTGCCTGGCTAATAGGTCTCACAAAAGATCTGTTTATTATTGATGACTACATACTCTTACTTACTTACCCTTCCATTCTGCTTTGTAACAGAATACATAAATACATAATTAGCTGGTCAGTTTGTGAACGCCGCCGACGCTCAGTACATATGTAGAATAGCTTTAGTATTCATGAGGGAGGATGTCGCTTTGCTCTGTGCGGTTAAGTTTCTGCTTACACTAATATATTACGAGATTTGCGAGTACATAAAATGTGACACTTAAGATATGTGCAAATGTATTTGTATTGTAACGCCCGCCCCCGTAAATTAAAATATATTAACTAGAAAATAGAATGTTCTTAAAACCTCTTAAAGCCCATCACTCAACGAGAGCGATCAAAAGAATCTAATAATATGATGTAGATAATTATCTTATTTGGCCAAGCGTGATCGTCAGAAGTGGTAGGACCCGAAACCCGTTGTGTTATATAAGTAGTGAACCCAGTTATTTTAGAGGTACGTCAGAGTAATATAGAATAAGCTTAAAAGAAAATAATCAAGAAAATAAATACAGCTAAAGCTACTATTATATATAATGCCTACTTTGAATTTTTATCACTTCTAAAGTCACACCTAAACGAGCAAATACGCGAATATCAGAACTAAAGGACATAGTTACTAAAGAGTTATATGATTTTTCTGTCATCCCTACGCAAGGGAATCCTAATGCTGCTTCCAAATTTGAATTCCATTCCATACAAATGCTTAAGCCATTAGTTTTGTAGAGTGGGAGCTAGGTAGCTATGTGTACAGGACTTGCGACCTGAGAGTAGGTTTAAGGGGCGCCCCCTTACAATGTACATTAGCGCTCACCTACACTAGCTAACCAGCCAAAATAGTAAAACCCTACTAACGCCGCCAAGGATGGACATGGATTACACATAGTAATTACTGTATCTCTTGTGGCAAACAAGCTTACGGTCCGCGGTCACCGTAGCCTATGGACGCTTGCAACACCAGGGGTATCACTTGCGCGTTGTCGACCCTTCAGAAATCTAATAACATCTTTCTTGAAGAACTCCGTACTGTAGTCCTTGCAGAAAACCTTGGCAGGGAGCTCATTCCACAACTTAAGCGTTCGCGGGAGGAAGTTTCTCTGAAACCGCAATGTACTCGACCATTTAGGTTCTAAAGTGTGAGAATGAATTCCCTGCCGATGGCGAGCGGTGCGATGGTAGAAAGTAGCCGTGGGCATAATTTCGAACAATTCCTCAGAACATAACCCATTGTACAAGCGGTAGAACACACACAGGGAGGCAAAGTCTCTCCTCAGACTTAAGGGCTCGATACCGCAAGTGATTTATCTTTACCTAGCTGAAAATGTCGTAGAAACAAGGTCCATTAATGTATTCCTTCCTACCGAGGTGATTGAGATTTCTTTCTACCATAAATTTCTAACCGGCAAAAGCGGGCCCGTCATTTGGATGTTTAAACATTAATTTAGATATTTTTAAAACACAACCTAAAGTATTTCACAACGAACATACAACATTTTCACTGTAACTTCTAGTATAAAAGTATTTACTAACCAGTAATGGTGGTACAATCTGGTTGCAGTTTAACCCGACGTGGTAGCTTCTAGTGACACAAGCGTAGTCTATGATTTCCTCATTCTCGGGCAGCGTTGAGACAATTTAAACGACGGCAATTGAATGTTCTGTATGTATTTATATATGTAGTTATATTTATATGATGTATGTAGTTATATTTATATGATGTATAAAAGATTAACTAGTGAGTTTATTGCCGTTGCTGCTCGGTAGTAAAGCATTGCGAACCTTCCAATCTTCTCCTCTTATATTTTGTTCCTTTACTACACACATTGTAACTAGTACAATCGAAGTTTTATTGGAGTTGCTTGAGTGTGTCATGCTCTCTCAAAGTGTCTCTGCGGTGGTGGCGTGTGTGTCGGGTTCCCTAAAACATGGTTGAGCGAAGCGATGGCTGATTCATGTGTCATACTCGTGAACGGGTGCCGCCTGTGGAGGCTGGTCTGCTCTTGCAAACTTCTTTGTATTCTTAGTATTTAGTCTTACTTTTTTGTTTTGTTTATTAATACTGTAAGACATTGATTATTTCTTAGTGATGAATACATAAACTGTCTTGTTTATATTAGATACTTTTTTATGTTTTGCTTGTGCTTTATATTTCATGTGTTTTTATGTTTGTAATGGAAAGTGTCCTTTTATGATAGGGAGGACATTTTCCAATATTTTAATTGGACGCTGTAAAAGAAAGGGAGAAAAGAAATGCCCTTGCTGAGTTTCTTGCCGGTTCTTCTCAGTACAAGGTCTCCCGCCCTGTAGACTTACGAACCGATGGCGTAGTGACATTCATAAGTGCTCAATTATTGTAGCCTAATCTGAATAAAATTATATTGAATATTGAATTGAATATTGAATATATGGGACCACGAACTTATATCACCACTTACCCCTCTCTAGCAACTTTCTCACCCCACATTTCAAACCCCTCCATCCTATTTTTTATTTCGGACGGATGTCCGGCCTTAATTAATTTTAACAAAGAAAAAAGAATATCTTTTAAGTATAATTCTATTTATGTTGGTTGGGGTACTATTATAGAGTCCTAGATTAATATGAACGGTCTAGATAAAACGGCCTAATTATCCTAAACTAATAGAATATTAATATTATGTTCTAAAAGGTCGTAAAGTTTTAACAAACCCCGGGTAAGTTCAAATAAACTAACACATCATACCATTATACGGAATACGTGAAAACCAATGTATAAAATTACTGAACTTGTATATTTAAACGCGCCATTCTAATTTAAAGATGCATTTTGCTTTCGGTAGTAAGTTTAGTGAGAATTGTTTACTATTGAAAATCTTCGCGCAAAAACTTGAATAAAAACATTGTATTACAATAATAATGTTAAAGCATAAATATGGTATCGCCACAGCATTCACAACAAGTTTTAGTACCTATCTTATATTGTTTAATTCGTACTGCACCTACCCAGTGAAGAAATGAGTCAATCAAATAAACTTTTGGTACTGTGCCTACCTAGTAAAGAAATAATTGAATGAAATACACTTTATTGTTAAATTCATATTGTTCTAGTGAAGAAATTTATTAATAAAATTCACTTTGTGTTTCATTCGTACTGTGCCTACCTAATAAAAGAATTAGTGAGTGAAATACACTTTATTGTTAAATTCGTACTGTACCTACCCAATGAAGAAATGCGTTATTGAAATGAACTTTATTGGTTAATTTGTACTGTACCTACTGTTGGGAACCCAACAGATATAAGTGGCAACACTGATATATTTTTTCTTTTCACTTGTTTTTCCAATGTGTGCAAAACGCACGGTTCCCAACTTAGAGGTATTCCCTCCAGATTTAGGGGGTATATAAGTGAGTTTTAGGGGTCTGAAACTTTAAGGGGTATTTTCAGGGATTTTTTGACTCTAATATTTTTAAATTGATAATATGAATATTTATTTCTTGACCTAGCGACTTATAACGACATCTAGTACGTAATTCTACAACCACTCTGTGGTGACTGGCGGCAAATTTATTCAATGTCAACATGTATGATTTCAAAAAATCTGAATCTTCAGATGAAGACGAAATATTTTATATATTAAATAAATATTATTTCTAAATCATTATGAATTTATATTTATATATTTTTTAGGGGGACAACTCAATAATTAAGGCGATTGTAGGGGTTTCGATACAAACTTTACGTATAAATATTTCTGAGAATTGGTAACATTGGCAAAACGGCAGCAAAAACTATTCCACGCAATTATTCCAAATATTGTATTAAAATAAATGAAGTGAAGTTTGATCAATCCACCAAACAAAGCAATCTACATATTGGTCCTTCAGGAAATCAGCGGCTTGTGACAAAGGCTTGGATTCATCACGCAATTTCGAGCGACGCCGGCAAGGCGGCGCCATATTCATCTCATAGAAAAGCGAGGTGCGACAAAGTGGCGGCATTATCTCGGAAAAAACATCGCAAGTTTAAGAACATACAGCAGCAACAATTTTAGCTCGATCAAAAAGACAACATACTACATTTATTTCACGGAAATCAAAAATCGTGTTTTATTTAAAGAAAATATCATACCACTTCGCAATATACAAGGACAAGGCAAGGACACCGTCATTTCAGTTGTCAATCGTTCAAGTTGAATTGGCGGCAAGATTTGGTTCGACCAATAGGAACTTCGCAGGACCACTGCGAGCTGTCATACTGCGGCGCAAGAGCTCCCGACTCCATTACACACATTCTCGAGGCGCCGCCATTTCTTCAGTAACAAAGTGTTTGGTTATTTTTACATAAGTTATTAGTTATATAGTGACTTTTTTCGTTGATAATAAGTTCTTACCGTAAAAAAATAAAATAAAAAAATGGCAAAGCTAGACGACCTACGTCTAAAAGGGGTTATATCAAAGGTTCATTGACGCGTCTTATGGCCATTACAGAGGATAGAGATTTAGGTACCTATTTAACAGAGATACTTATCATTAAAAAACAAAAGGTGATTGCAGCCTTCGAGAGCTACGAAAGGCTCAATGAACAAATAGTTTCCTTAAGTTCTGATAACAAGGAAAAAGTTTTTATTTTTTACTTTTGAGTGACGAAGTGCTTTTTTCAAGGGAAAGTTATTTGGAATTGTTTAAAAACTAAACTACTGAATCGATTTCGATAAAATTTCTATGGGACCAACTTGCAAGTATATCCTGTCGAATAAAAAAAAATCACGTAAATCGGTTCATAAACAAAAAAGTTATGGCTGAACACCCATAAAAAAAATATATATAAAAATAATATTATTTCCAGTTTGTTAGACTTGCGTATAATAAAAAAACCTTCTCCGACAGATGTTAGACAGTTTTTATCGACTATCAAACAAACCTTAGCGGCACTATCAAACTTAAAAGCAAAGGTTTCTGATTGTGACCCAATATTTATATGCATTTCTATCCGCAATAAAGATGTGCAGACTGCGAGAGCCTACCAGCTGAAGAGAGATGTCAAAGTAGAACCTATGGTAGACCATTTGCTAACATACCTTGAAAAGGTACTGAGGTGATTGAGATTTCTTTCTACCATAAATTTCTAACCGGCAAAAAAGGCGAACTCGTCATTACGATGCTTTAACATTAATTTAGATATTTTTAAAACAACCTAAAGAATTTCACAACGCACATACAATATAATAATTTGTACTATAAAAGTATTTACTAACCAGTAATGGTGGCACAATCTAGCTGTAGTTTAACCCCACGTGGTTCCTCGGTAGCTTCTATTAACCCACAAGCGTAGACTATGGTTTTATCCTCGGGCAGCGTTTCTTTAACCGACGGCAATTGAATGTTCTGTATGTATGGGACCACGCACTTTTATCACCACTAACCCCTCTCTAACAACGTTCTCACCCCACATTTCAAACACCCCCATCCTGTTTTTTATTCCGGACGGATTTATGGCCTTAATTAACTTTAAGCAAAAAGAATATCTTTTAGGTATAAAACTAGTTATGTCGGTTGGGGTACTTTTATAAAGTCCTAGATTAATATTAACGGTCTAGATAAAACGGTCTAAATATCCTTAATTAATAGAATCCCAATAGAATATTAATATTACGTTCTAAATGTTCATAAAGTTCCAACAAACCCCGGGTAATTTCAAATAAACTAACACGTCATACCATTATACGAAATACGTGAAAATCAAGGCAACCTTTTATAATTGTTAGAATTTTTATTGAACGAGGCTACCCTAATGGTTGTTAAACGACTCACTTAGGTAAGTTTCGCGGGCGTTTCAATATTATAAAAGTTCTAAGTAACTTAAACTTTCGCGGTTATATTCAACATTATAAAACTCCCAATCAGCGCTCTTAAAACTACCACCAATCACAGTAAGTTCAAATAAACCAATCAACGCTTGCTTTAAAACATTCTCTCTAATCACTTTAGTTCCAAACAAACACCCAATCATAGTTAGCTTTAAACCATTCATTCCTGCGCCACAGGTTCAAAATTTTACGCAACTTTATTTTGTCTAGAGTTCGAATTCATAAATCGGAAGTTAGATTACTACCCACATTTAACAATTAATTCCGTGTTGATGTCTACTATTCGTAAGTTCATAACTTAATATTTTACATTTTAGTCATTTGTACTTATATTTGTTAGCTTTAATCCTTTCATAAAATAAATTATAACTTCTCATCTAATGTATAAAATTACTGAACTTGAATATTTGAACGCGCCATTGTAATTTAAAGATGCATTTTGCTATTGGTAGTACGTCCATTGAGAATTGTTTACTAATGAAAATCTTCGCGCTAAGACTTGAATAAACACATTTTATTACGAAAATGTTAAGGCATAAATATGGTATCGTCACAAGGCGATGGAGAATTCAGAAGTATCGATCGCCCAAAATAGACCTTCAACTGCGATGAAAACAATTAACGTGACTACATAAGAGAAAGGTAAATGTTATAAAATGTCCACATCATTTTACTTGTAGTTCTGCAACAAAAAGACAAATATTATGTGAAATAGCTAGAATTTATTACCCGATCGGTTTTATTACTCCATTAGTAGTGAAGGCCAAAGTGATAATGAAAAGCTGTGGTGCGAAAAAAAATTGTCCACCTCAGCAGATAAAAGATGAATGGTCGGAGTTTGCCAACAGCTTAGTAGTACATCCATGTACCTGACACCGCTGTGAGGGTGCAGCTGATGGCGTTTGCTGATGCAAGCAGTTCAACGGGCTGTGGAGCCTGCCTTTACCTTCGTGTTATTGACCAAACAGGTAAGGTCACTATGTTCTTACTCTGTTCAAAGTCCAGGATCAATCTAAAAGCAAAACCACTATCGGTTCCAAGGTTAGAATTAAATGCCATTTTGCTATTATTAAAATTAGCCTACAAGTTACATGACACTCTTAAAACAAAAGTCAAAATCGATAATGTAGTTTTATTCTCCGATTCACAATTAGCATTAGCATTGGTTAAGTCTGAAGTCACCAAGTTACAAGCTTATGTATCAAACCAGAACACTCCCCTCTCCATCTCCAAGAGCATTGGGATCCTTGGTGTTCACATCTCCAGCGATGTTCAGTTCCGAGATCACTTGCTAGACAAGGTAAAGCTGGCGTCCAAAAAACTTGGTGTACTCAACAGAGCGAAGCAGTACTTCACGTGGGGGCAAAGGTTGCTGCTTTACAAGTCGCAAGTCCGGCCCCATATGGAGTACTGCTGCCATTTCTGGGCGGGTGCACCCGGATACCAGCTTGGCCCTTTTGACCCGGTTCAACGACGGGCCGTGAGAATTGTCGACGATCCCAAACTCACTTGTGGTATCGAGCCCCTAAGTCTGAGGAGAGACTTTGTACAAGGAGGCCTGTGTGTGTTCTACTGCTTGTACAATGGGTTGTGTTCTAAGGAATTGTTCGAAATGATGCCCACGGCTACTTTCCACCATCGCACCGCTCGCCATCGGCAGGGAATTCATTCTCACACTTTAGAACCGAAATGGTCGCGTACAGTGCGGTTTCAGAGAAACTTCCTCCCGCGAACGCTTAGGTTGTGGAATGAGCTCCCTGCCAAGGTTTTCTCTAAGGACTACAGTATGGGGTTCTTCAAAAAAAAAATTACCATCAGGCGGACCGTAGGCTTGTTTGCCACCTTAGTGGTAAAAAAAAAAAACAGAGTAAGATTAGTCCAAAGCTTAACTGCTAGATGGCGCTGGGCTTTCATAAATACAAACCAAAACCCGGTTGATTATATAAGCAAAGGTTTGAAACCCGAAGAACTTCAAACGTGTCAAACGTGGTGGAATGGCCCGGAGTTTCTGCAAAATAGTAAGTATAAATTTATTGAAATTATGCCTATAAAAAAATTAGAGCACTTACCAGAGGTAAAGACTGCTGTTACCGCTACTGACCCTGCTGTGGTACTCCTTACCTTGAAACAAAATGATATCTCACATTTATTGGAAAATATTCTGATATTAATAAAGTGAAATAAAGGGTAAGTCTTCGTAATTTTAACATGTGACCAAATTAGTTAAGGCCTACGTTGGCCAAGTTTTTAACATCCATTTTTTGGAAGACAGAAGCGTCGGTTCTGTTTTGGCTATTTATTAGTTTTCGTATTTGGGTCATATTATGTTAGATTTACAGTAAATTACAATTTACAATTCGTGACGTTGGGTCACGTCGCATAGTTTACCGGTCTTTTTTTATCACATTGCTCGTCGGACAAATTCGCAGTGTAGCTAATTAGGTTTTTACCCACTTGTTTTGTTATTGCGGTAAAAAATAGATTGGTATAAATAGGTTTATATTTTTTTGCGCTCTTATCTTATTCAATTTGTGTAATTGTGTAGTCAGGTTTTTGTACATTATAGTTGGAGTTTTTTGTTTTGGGTTTATATACATTTTGTTATACTTATCACGCTATCGAATTCGTTGCTGTATATATAACAAACAGTGTCGTTTGTTTGTGTGTCTCTTTTAGTTTGTTTGTGTGTTAATTTCATTATATGAAATGACGTCATTAATAAAGGAGCACAAGGCTGTCTTAACCAATCTGACACGATGATTCTCATGTGCGTTAAACGGGAGGGCAGGATGTTTGCATTGAAGCAAAGAGCGGCACAGTTTCCGACAAGAGTCAGTGAACTCGACCAGGCATACCAGGGTATCTTGTCGTTAACGGATGACGAAACTATCTCAATATGAATCGGATTTATATTTTGTTCCTTTACTACACACATTGTAACTAATAAAATCGAAGTTTTATTGGAGTTGCTTGAGTGTGTCATGCTCTCTCAAAGTCTCTGCGGTGGTGGCATGTGCGTCGGGTCGTCACGTTCCCTAAAACATGGTTGAGCGAAGCGATGGCTGATTCATGTGTCATACTTGTGAAAGGGTGCCGCTGTGGAGGCTGGTCTGCTCTTGCAAACTTCTTTGTATTCTTAGTATTCGGTCATCAGTGTAGGATTTCAACGGCAACTCCTCAATTACTAAACGAATAATACTTGACGTTTTCAAGTAGCTTATGTCCTTTTCCGGGCCTCAAAACTATCTGCATGCCAAATTTCATCTTGATCGGTACAGTGGTGTCACCGTGAAAAGGTAACAGACAGATTTACTTTCGCATTTATAATATTTATTATTATATTATATTCATGGATAATATGGATAATTTTAAGTATATATAAATATATGTATGGACATATGATTGTGCAAAAATATAATTATGATGGCGCTAATGCCACTAGTACTATTAAATATCGGAATTCTCTTAAATATCTAAATTCCCTCTCTCGATTAACCATACTTGACGCTTCACATGGTGCGCCCCTTATGATACATAAAACAAAAAAAAAATTACATGTTTGACTTTGTTTTTAGTAGCTTACTTACTTATTTTTTATTACCTATTGGTATTGGTACATATTGTATTCTCTTTAGCTAATTATCAAAGTATTGTATTACTACTTTAAATGGAACTTCTTGCCAACTCTTTTTGGTAGAAATTAACATTGTTTACATTGTATTAACGATTCAAAAGTGTTCTTAGAAACCTACTTGAATAAAGTTTGATTTGATTTGAGTTTGAGTTTAAGGGCGGCAAATTCTGTTAATGATTTTTGTATGTCTGTAGTGGACGAGGTTAATGAGGCTGTGTCGAAATTAGAGGCTACCCTGCAGCCGGCAAGTAGGAAGGAGGTTTCCTTGGATTTTCCACATATTAGCGGATCATTGGATGGGTGGACTAATTTTATCACACTTTTTGATAGCATTGTGCACGGACGGACTGACTTATCTGCCTTACAAAAATTAAGTTACCTTTTAACGTCTGTCAGAGATGAGCCTCTCTGTTTGTTGAAACATTTGGACATCACCGATGTCAACTACAGCATAGCCAGGGCGTCGTTACTGAAGCGGTACCAAAATAAACGTCGCATTGCGGATACTCATGTGGGTCACTCATTTTAGGGATTCCTCAACTGTCATCGGTTAACCAGATGCGGTCGGATCTGCTTAACCCTATTTTGGTGGCTACAAATGCGTTTGGGGGCCCTGAAATTCTCTTTAGCAGAGTGGTTATTTTTATTGCTGCACATTGTACTAAACAAATTGCCTAACGACGTCAGGGCTCGTTGCACGGAGGTGACTCGGCGTCACATATATCTAACTTTGACACTTTTGTGTCATTTTTGGAGGACCATAGTAGGAAGCTGGACAATTTACCCTCCGAGCCACAATCGGGACCGGCACGATTTTTGGCCCCGGTTGAACCCCGCCAACAACCTCGTTCCGGGACATCGCGAGGTACCGGGTCGTTTCGGCCCCCCAGTATTTTGACAGTTGAACGGACTGAACGGTGTGGGGTTTGTTACGAACTGGGACACAACATTCGGGATTTCCACCAGCTCATAAAATCTGGGGTGTCCCGAAAACGATTTCAGACCCGTAGGCTAGGCCTATGTTAATATTGTTTGGGGGAGCACCTAGCCAAGGACTGTCGTCAGCCGCGACCGTGTCTAAAGTGTGGTGGGGGTCACCACCCGGACTTATGCATGCCCAGCCGAGAGGCACATGGAGGTGTGTCTACGGCTCGCACAGGCGGGGGTTTGTCACCGCCGAATCGAACCCAATCGACCCCGTCCCCAGTGTGACATCGACCTTCCCCGCCCCGCTCACCACGGGCGAGCCCACGGGATGGTCGTCGGTCACTACCCTCACGTGCCCCTTCCGCTTAGGTAGGTATTGTGGAGTGGGCACATTATGCGGAGTATGAGCCTCTGCCCCTCCCTATCGCGGAGCGTCCTCGCGTTAGTCGCGAGTTGAGGGCGGGATCGGGTGGCTATCGCAGGCCGCCGATGGCAACCGCATCTCGGCAGCCACTTATGCCCGCTTGGGACCCGTATGCTGATACGGCTTCAAGCGTGGGGCATTATGAGTCACTGGAGCCCCGGAGCCAAGTTCGGCGTTCGGATGGGCCAACGCCCGTTGACTCGTGGCAGCCGTTTCACTAGTCTCTCCACCTCCTGTCACAACTGTTTTGCCCGACGCGCAGGTTCTAGTTCATTCACCGCGCGGACCTGGTGTAGTTGTGCGCGCCATTTTGGACTCAGGCGCTCGGGGGTGTCTCATGTCGCTGTGGCTGGTGAAGCGTCTCTGCTTACAGGTAAGTTCGCGGAGTCATGGGATTTCTAGAGTAGGGGGTCTACGGGTAGATGACGTCGTGGGTACGGTCTCGTTTTCCTTTTCCTCCTTACTATGGATGGCCTAGCATGCAGTTTCATCTAGGAGCGGTTGTCCTCAGGGACATTTTGGGTCATCACTCTCAGGTGCCCCTGCCGACGGACCTTCTGGATCTCTCGTCCGGCCTGCAGGTGGCCGATGAAAAGTTCTACCTACCTGGTCCTGTGGAGCTTCTGCTTGGCGCTGATGTCCTTAGATTGCTAGTATTGGACAAGGCTATGTTACTCCAGCCAGGTGGGTTTGTCGCTGCACCGACTGATCTCGGATCTGTTATAATGGGCCCAGCACATTCTTTTGCCGCTCAGGCGTCTACGGATTCGTCGGTGCAGGTGGGACTCTCGCTCGCTGACTCCCTTCAGCGTTTTTTGGAAATTAAAAAGCCCCCCCCCCCCCTCCGCGTCACGGACTCGACCAGTCGACGAGGAGTGCGAGTCGTATTTTCTCGCCAATACCGGTCGTTTAAATTCTGGTCGGTTTTTCACTCGAATGCCCTTCCTATCCCCTCGCCCGCGCCTGGGTGACTCCTGGATAACAGCCGAAAAAGGTTATTATCCATGGAGCGCCGGATGCGTCGTGATAGAGAATTTCGTAAAAAATACTTGGATTTTATGCGTGAATACGAATCTCTAGGTCACATGTCGGTTTTGCATTTCGAGTTGGAAGGCAACGAACATTATTTTGTTCCACATCACGCTGTCTTTCAAAATGGTAAGATACGGGTGGTATTCGGGAACTTAAGCTTCAGGTAGACATCTCGGACATCTTCACTGGGTTTCGTCGCCACCAGGTTTGTGGCTGACATAAAGATGATGTTCCTTCAGGTCATGATACACCCTGAAGATAAGCGGCTCATTTTGTGGAGAGAGGATCCGGCCTCTCCATTGGTGGAGTACACTAATACCTACGGGCTAAAGTCGACCCCGTTTATAGCAATTCGCTCGTTGGCTAATCGCGAGCGTCTGATTTTCCCGCACGCAGCTGCTGTCTTCCCCTCTGACGCCTACGTCGACGATATTTGTACGGGTGCTTCGTCTGTGGAGGAGGCGTTAGTCCTGAGGGATGAGCTAATCGGCTTGTTACGTGCAGGTGGTTATGAATTGAGGAAATTAATTTCCAATTCACCTGCCGTCTTAGAAGACTTGCCGTCAGAACATCTGCAGGAGCCCCACCTCTTCTAGAATCCTGAGAATCCTGAATCCATCGCAGTCCTCGGAGTTCAATATCGGATCGGGATATCTTCACCTACTCGGTTGAACCGTCAGACACAATGAAGAGGTGGACTAAAAGACCCTAATGGTTGGGTGGCTTTTGTAGTCTTTTGGGCCAAATTTTTCCTACAGGAGCTTTGGATTTCTGGTCTCTACTGGGATACCCCGTTGACCGGAGACTTGTTGTCTTACTGGCTACGCTTTCATGAGACACTTTCGGACCTTCAACATGTCGACGTGCCGCGATCGATCTTACCTCCCGGTCGTTATCGGGCCAGTCTTCACGGCTGCTGTGACGCTTCGAAATCCGTTTATGCGGCTGTCGTTATCTCCGCACCGTTGACAGCAATGGCTTTATTCGCGTCAGTCTGGTGGTCGCAAAGAGTGAGGTAGCACCTTTGCGGACCAAGTTGAAAATTCCATAGCTGGAGTTATCAGGAGCTGCATTGTTGACTGGGCTCCTTAACTATGTCTTCTTCACCTTGGGTCAATGGGTCCAATTTGACTCCTTCACGGCATGGACCGACAGCCAAATCGTGTTGTCTTGGCTTAAGGCGTCCTTTCATGCCGTAGAGACCTTCGTAGCCAATCCCAAATCCATCACGTGACAGGATCCTTGAATCCCTCAGATTGCGCTTCACGGGGCCTGATTGACTCGCAAATCATTAATCACCCGCTCTGGTGGGGTCCTGACTGGCTGGCCTCCCCTTAAGACACATGGCCTCGTACATTTGTGTAGTTTGTTGACCCTCTACCGGGGTTAAAGGTCTTTGCTGTTGAGCAGACTGTGGACAATTCACCGAATTTTTTACTTAATCGGTTCATCTCTCTCAAAAAGCTCGTAGGTATCACCGGTTGGATAAAGAGGTTTCTCCACAACTTACGGAACAGGTCACAGCCAATGGCGTCTTCAGTCCTTCTCACCTGAGTTCGACTGGTACAGGCCCAGTCGTTTGGAAAGGAAATTCGTCTTCTCCGTTCAGAGAACCGGAAATTGCGGTGAAGCCTTGCTCGTCTCAATCTGTTTCTGGACGAGTCGGAGTTTTTGCGAGTGGTTGGTAGGCTTCGCAACTCAGATTTGCCCTATGAGGTTCGGCATCCTCTGTTGTTGCCCAATAGCGGTCATTTTATTGAGTTGCTGATCAGGGACCGCCATGTCAGGAACGGTCATGCCGGTCTCAACGCATTGCTGAGAGTTCTGGATTTTGTCCGCCAGACGAGCAGCTCGGAGCGTCATTTTTAAATGCATCCCTTGTTATAGGTTAAAGGGAACCTTGACCCAGCCACAAATAGGTGACTTGCCGTCCGATCGTGTCCGGCCCGCTCGACCTTTTGCTAAGGTTAGGTTGGATTTTGTGGGTCCATTTATGGTGAAGTGTTCGCAATGCCAGACAGGTTAAGGCCTATTTATGCGTCTTCGTCTGCTTGTTTTCCAAGGCTGTGCATCACGAGCTCGTTTCAGCCTTGTCTACGGAGGCCTTTGTCGCATGTCTGTCGCTGTTTGTCAGTCGGCGTGGTCTCCCTCATTTAATTCGCTCGGACTGTGGCACAAAGTTCAAGGGTGCAGATCGCTATCTGAAGGAAGTCCTTCAGTTTTTGTCGGACAATCACACGTATATTGATTCGGAGTTGTCTAAACGGGGCGTGACTTGGGTTTTTGATCCTCCCGACTATCCTTCGTAGCGCGGTATTTTCGAAGCAGCTGTCAAGGTCGCCAAAACTCACCTCCGTCGTGTGATTGGTGAAACGGTCCTCACGTTTGAGGATCTTTGTATTTGGTATTAATTTCAACGTGATACCTTAACGCGTTCCTGAGAAAAAGTGTCTTGACAGATAGACCGACAGACATACAGACAGACAGACGGACAACAAAGTGATCCTATAAGATAATTTAGGGACAGGGATGGGTACTATTTTTAACAACCGTCTCAGTTGTAAAGTAATAAACTATTGTATGCCAAATGCTACATTTGGACAAATTTATGATAAGATTAAAAATACGGACCTAGTCAGCTACACTACTATTGTTCTGTTAATAGGTAACAGCTATGACGTTCATAAGAATGACATTGAGAATTGTTAAGACTATTTACTAAAATTAAAAATTGAAAATATTATTTTTTGTGCATTTCCTTACTCAAAATTGTTGCCAAGTAGTAAGAACAATAATATTTATGAATTGAATAATCTAATTTAAACTATGTCATTCTTTAACAGCGACATTTTAACATTCTTTGACACAAACATGTTTGTAAAAAAATTTACATGACAAAAAATAGATTACGCCTAGCTGCAAGATATAAAAATAAGGTAGCAACATTGATATCAAATAATATAAATGTATCATCACTAACTTAGGTACATATAAAGATAAGTGTTTAGAGATCGGTATTGTTAATGACAGTACATATAAAGATAAGTGTGTAGAGATCGGTATTGTTAATGACAACATAGTGAATACTGTGGCACCTTTAAACTAATTTTAAAGACAAAAGGAAATAAATCTAATTAGGGTTTTGTAATAAAATAAGAATCCTAACATCGGTCCCGTTATTTCTATTTACCGAATTAAATTAAGAAGAAAAATATCTTTTACATTGCTATTTAACTGTCGGAATTAGTAAGAAAACTATTGTAAGCTGTTGGTGGTAAAAAAAACATATTTCCAGATTGCTATCCGTTGACGTTTTTTGCCAAAATAGTGACAGAATTGCACTGTGCTGCGCTTTACATAATCTTTATCATAACCTTTCATTTCATCATTTTATCAGTAGGCAGTGAACACGTTTTTTAAAAGTTATAACGTAGTACTTAACTTCATCAACAATTTCGTAACGTTATTTCGTAAAGTACAATTATTTTGAAAAATACTCATTAAGTAAGTAGATATTTACAATATATAAGTATAAATTTAATAATGGTAAAATAAATAGCTTGCAATAGTTTTGTTACTTCTTCCGGACAGTAAAATAGTAATGTAAAAGATTTTTTTTATTTCATTTGCTTACTTTAATTTGTTACTGAGAAATAACGAGGCCTATGATAGGATTCTTATTTTATTACAAAACCCCTTATGTTGGCCTGCGGCCGAGACAAGGGGGATGACAGCAATTTTATAATTTATTAGTAGCCTAAGTTAGGGCTCTTAAAGTCTATAAGGCGTTCCATACCTGTTAATTGAATGACCAAAGTTCAGCAGCCTTTTAATGTTAGTTATACTATTTTATTAGACTAAAAATCACGGCCTGTTTTGATGAAATATAGTATGTTCAAAGTAATAAATAAGTCTATTCATGTAACTGTGTGGGACAGTGTGTTCATAATTATTTGCTTAAATACACAATGCAGTTTGCCACATTAATAATTTATTTTTAAATAATAATATAGCAAATTTAATAATTTTATTATATTTTATTTATCATTCGTCAAATTCAGTTTTTACATGAAAATCATAAGAATATACCTATATAACCTAATATAGTTTCTATTTTAATACAACTTTCAATTTTAAATAACTATGACTAATAATGCCTTCTTTTGTTTACGATTTAGAACATTCTTTACTGGCCGATATTAGAGTAAAAGAAGGTTGTATTATGGAAATGTTACAAGCGTCCATAGGCTATGGTGACCGCTTACTATCAGGCGGACCGTTAGCTTGTTTGCCAATTTTTAATACATAATATTTAATTTATTTTTTAATATTTAAAACAATTAAATAATGTTCTATTCTTTTTACTTAGGAATAATTGGAAATCTTTTTCTAGACTTTCAATCTTAGTGGCACATTGTTCACAGTAGATGTAGGTACAATTATTTTGAATAATAGTTGCCATACGGGAAATTTTTAATAGGTATGTATTCATTATAAAAATCCATACTAGTATTATGAATGCGAAAGTAAATCTGTCTGTTTGTACCTCTTCACGCTTAAACAGCTGTACTGATTAAGATGAAATTTAGCATGGAGATAGTTTGACTTCCGAGAAAGGACAGGCTACTTGAAAACGTCAAGTGTGAGTCGTGTTTTTTTATAATTAAGAAGTTGCCGTTGAAATCTTACAACTATAACCTTATTCAGGGCGGGGGGAACTGCGGTCAAATTTGGCATGGAGATAGTTTGAGTCCCGAAGAAGGACATAAGCTACTTACAAACGTCAAGTGTTAGTCGGTTTTTTTTTCTATAAGTGAGGAGTTGTCGTTGGAATTCTACACCGATAACGCGGGCAAAAGCTAGTATAATATAAGTGTAACTTACTCATGATCTTGTCTGATCGAGGGTCAATAAATTGCAAATCAAATGGTAATACTTTTAATTACAGTTAGGTACCTACTATTATTTTGCACGTTCTAGGCAGTGCTCTTTATAGGTATTATAAGCTGACGCGGCAAACAATTGTCGCACCAACCTATTGAGAAAGGGTTGTACTAATTCAGAAACCTTCCACGATATGTGCATAACAATTTCATTAAAATCGCTTTACTCTTATAGTGCGAGTCCGACTCGCACTTGATCGTTTTTCTCTCATAAAAACCTTGCCCAAACACTATCAAACACAACAAAAAATTTACCTGAATTGGTCCAGCCGTCTCCGAGTTTTCTTCAGTGCGCGAGTCCGACTCGCATTTGACGCTTTTTTCTTTCTCAGAAACCTTCCCCGGTGTGTGCAAAACAACTTACCAAAATTCCATTAAAATCGGTTTAACTCGCACTTGACCCTGTCTGACTCGCACCTGACCCTGTCTGACTTGCACTTGACCCTTTTTTTCTTTCTCAGAAACCTTCCCCGGCGTGTTCATAACAACTTACCAAAGTTTCATTAAAATCGGTTTACTCTTAGTGCGCGAGTCCGACTCGCACTTGACCGTTTTGTTCTTTTATAAAAACCTTGCCCTGACAAACACAACAAAAAAAAAACGAGTTGCACTCCGGGAGT
Source organism: Apoda limacodes (assembly GCA_946406115.1). NCBI lineage: Eukaryota > Metazoa > Arthropoda > Insecta > Lepidoptera > Limacodidae > Apoda > Apoda limacodes. Next base: position 492,518 of record OX291552.1, read on the forward strand.
GCCGGCAGAAGTGAAAACGAAACGAATTTTCCGAATACACAGCAGTATGGCTACTACACAGACGGTCGAGCCATCAGCTGTCACCATCCATGGATGCGCGTAGCACGCTGTAACATAAACACACACGACCATTCGCGCAAGCGCCCTGCGCCGCCTAATCGAAACAGCAGGCGCAGGCATACATTTTCGCCGCGCCGTAGAAAGAGAGGGGGATACTCCCTCTCCTACGCCGCGCCAGCTGTCTACTCTCCATCCGTCTTACGAATTTTCACGATCAGGACACGTGACCTGACGCGAGTTTATCATTTTTTACCCATACCAAAAAAAGTGCACAACGTCGCTAAAGAAGTTTTCACTACAAAAAAATTAGCCGAATTGGTCCAGCCGTCTTCGAGTTTTGCGGTTAGCAACAAATTTTGCGATTCATTTTTATTTATATGTATAGATTACGCTAAATAGGTACCTAGTTAAAAGTCAAAAAAATCTAATTAACTTGCTGCAAAACAAAACATGCAACAGTGATATTTTCGTAATTGTTTTCTTAGGTACCTACCTACTTACGTCAAACGCAACACAAGTGAAGATTCGCTCACGGAAAGCCTGCGACTGAATTTTGCTACTTGTTGTGCAGCAACCTTTGCCCTAAGGTGAAGTACTGCTTCGCTCTGTTGAGTAAACCAAGTTTTTTGGACGTCTGTTTTAAATTGTCCTGCAAATAGCAAAGTATATTGTTGATGGATGATATGTCATTAATATGCAGTAGAAACAGCGTAGGAGACAACACAGAGACTTGCAGGACACCGGCATAAATGTCCATGATATCAGAGCAACTACCGTCAACTACGGCTCTTATGCATTTGCCGGACGAAAAGCTAGCCATCCATTTTCACAAACCCTCGGGCAGTCCTTCCTTCGCCCTTCTATCGAAGTTGCGATAGAAGACCGCGGTGCCAGACTCGATCGATCGCCTTCGCTATGTCCTGGCTACATGCCAACGTCACCTACTGACTATCACGACTAGTGCCCATTGGTTTGTGAGATACACTAGGAGGTCGAGCCACCGTGGCGAACGCCATATTATCGTTCACTGACCAGGTCGTGTATTTCTAGGTATCCTAGAAGCTGTGTGTTGACCACACGCTCCCTCACCTTTCAGGAGAGGAGAGGTAATAGCGATAAGCCTGCAATTAGATGAATCTGATCTATCAATTAGATGAATCTGATCTGTCGCCCTTTTTGGGCACCGTGTGCATATTTGCGGTCTTCCATAAAGACGGAAATTGCCTAGGGTGATAGGAGAGTGCGAAGAGACGCGTGAGTACAGGACACAACTTAGAAGCACACTGTTTAAGCACCACTGCTGGTATTCTTTCTGGATCACTCGACTAACAAACGTCTAGAGAAAGCAACGCCCGCCGTACCTCTTGCTGTGTTATGTAAATTTCCGGCCTGGTCTTACCGCACCTCAGCAAAGTATGTAGTACAGCGCCTTCGTCGTTCATATTCGAGTCTTTCGTAGTGGTGGTAAAAATGACTGGCAAAAGTTCCCTTCAACCGATTTAGCATGCGGCCAGAAAGCACGACTCCCATAGGGATAGCTCGCAAGTCTCCCGCCTATTTTGCCGATAAATTAGAATTCAGCTCTGGCTGTTGATTTCTAGCTGAACCTCGGGGTAACATTTAATCTGCGTTTTAAATCGTTTTAAATCACATTTGAATCCTTATTGTTTCGAGCCAAAGCTAGTCCAAGCTTCATACGCAGATTACTTGGGAATGTTAGCTTCTCTGCAAGACCGATTAAGCCACGGTCGTTTTTTATGTATTATATATTACCTTTACGTAAAGAGATAATTTCAAATAAACCAAACAGCGTGTCCCTTTTCACTTTAACAATAAAGGTAATAGGAGTATAAATTTAATTATATCCCTTGGTGGTATAGGTATTATGGATGAAAAGAATATTAGTTCAGTTATGTCCTTAAGAGCACATTTTAGCTCGGATATAAGTCACATATTTTTAAAACCGTTAAATTTAGAGAAGATGCCATATTACCATGTGAAAGAGGATTTTTAAATATTAAGACTGCATTTAAAGTTTATTTGTAAGTATAGTTGTTAAAGAACAGTGAACAAAAATAATTCGAATAATTTTAAGCTACAACGGTTTTTTTTTCTGTCACACCTAGTTGGCTAGGAATCTGCTGAACTGATAATTGTAATTTGTTATAATGGATTCTCGGACCAAAAACAGACGTATACCGTAATGTAAATCAGTGAATACTAAATATAGGGCCCACTTTTGGAGGCAATTTAGAAATTTTTAAAGAAAGTTTTACAAACTGTACCGTGTTACATATCAAATAAAAGGGTTCGTTGTGAGGATCTCTAATATATATATTTTTTTTATAATTTTAAAAATAAATAATTTCAACGTTATTTAAGAAAATAAATGGAAATTGACCAAACACCCATCCATCCTGATTATCTTCGAAATCTAAAATTTTACAAAAAAAGCAGAAAATGCTTTTTTACTTATAGTATAGGTTACTTACAGGAACACTTATAAGAAAACTATTGTCAAAAAAATCAGTGTGAAAAAAATATGTTCTGTACGCCTACGACTTACGAATCATAGGCGCGGTTACCGACGGTCATTTACTAGGCACTACATCAAATTGGTTCCTCCAAACCCCTTGTAGTTTTGTTAATTATATAAAAATCGGCCAGGTGCGAGTTGGACTCGCGCACGAAGGGTTCCGTACCATCTTAATATATATAAATCTCGTGTCACAATGTTTGTCCTCAATGGACTCCTAAACTACTGAACCGATTTTGATCAAACTTCGTAAATATCTGTTATTTGATCCAACTTAAAAGATAGGATAGTTTTTATCTCGATATGTCAAGTGCGAGCCGGACTCGGGCACTATAGGTAAAAACCAACTTTCGCCGGGTACAGAGGGACGGCAGCGGAACAACGTTCGCCGGGACAGCTAGTTGTCTATAAAAACGGCAAAAAAATCACGTTTGTGGTATTGGAGCCCCCCTTAAATGTTTGTTTTATTTTAATTCAATTTATATTTAAAGTTATTAAATATATAACTTAATATTCTGTAAATATTTCAAGCGTCTACCTGTTTATACCTGTTTTACAGATGTACCTACTTCATATAACTTTTAATGGAATTTGCACGAAAATTTCACTACACACCTAAGCACAAACAAAAATTAGTACTTTAAAGTTAAATATTTCGCAAACGGAGCCCTTAATCAAAATATGATCTTTGCATGCCCACAATTTATTTGGAATTCCTATCTAACGATACCCCACACGATGGGGTAGACGAGAAAAAAAAATACGTCCCCACGTCACGTGTAGTGGGTACCGTAAAAAAAATTTTTTTCAAAGATTTTATTCTACCACTTTGTCGGCTTGATCAATGTGTATATCCCTGCCAAATTGCAATACAATACAATACAAAAACATTTATTTGTGAATATGGGTACATAAAAGATGTTAACATTAAGCATATAAGGAATCACCATATCCTACCTCATAGAAGGCGTACAAATACTATTTACAATATAATGAAATAACTAATTATATAATGAATTAACTAATTATATATTATTATGTTCACACATTTTTCTACAACTTATCATTCAAGTACTCTCTGATTGTGTAGTAAGTTTTCTCTACTAGGAAATTTCGCAATCTATTTTTAAACTCTTTAACATTACTTACGTCACGAATACTTTTTGGCAGCTTATTATAGATCATTGGAGCCATATAAACAACACTATTTTGTAAAAAACTAGTTGTAGCTTGTGGTTATTTCATTTACCCGGAAATCTATTATTTGTACCAGACTTGAATAGATGCGGATTCGTTTTTACAAATACAGAAATTTCAAAAATATATAGTGATGGAAGAGTTAGTATACCGAGTTCTTTTAAATGTGGTTTGCAACTTTCAGTTTGCGAAATACCGCAGATTGCTCGTACACATCGTTTTTGAGATTTAAATACTAATTCTTTGTCTGTAGAATTTCCCCAAAATATAACACCTTACCTGAGACTAGAGGCTACATATGCATAATATGCTGTAATAACTACCGATTTATCTACAACTTTACTCAGCATATACAAAGCATAACAGAATTTATTTACTTTTTTTCACACAGAATCCACATGCTGTTTCCACGTAAGTTTGTTATCAATTTGCATTCCTAAAAACTTTTTTGTGTCAGTCTCAATAATCTTAATACCGGAATAGGTGTTGCTAGTGCTTTATTATGGTCGCGTTTTATTGTTAAATGTAAGATTTGTGTTATTCCAAGTTAATTGAAAGACTATTTAATTGTAACCATTCTATTATTAGTTTCAAACTGTGATTGATATCAGTTTCTATGGTATTTTTGCTACTATTGCTATAAGTTACTGTACTATCGTCCGCAAATAAAATCATTGGTAAACTTGTGCAACTTGGAAAATCATTTATATAAATAGAAAACAAAAGAGGCCCGAGAACACTGCCTTGCGGTACACCAGTTCTAATTCGACGCAAAGTAGATTTAAATGTTATTTTCTCCTTTAAGATATAAGAGATATTATTTATTGCAGCTTTCTCGTATGAGCAGTTTTTGAACTAAGTCGCGGACAGACGGACGGACATGGCGAAACTATAAGGGTTCTTGTTGACAACAGAACCCAAAAAAGGTGTTAAGTTTAAAAGTGTTTTGTGCCAGATACATTGAAATAAGGACATACTTGTGGACTCAGGCTGTATTTTTCTATTTAGGTTATGTAGGTTGTATTATAATGTTTTAAGTTAGAGCTTGACCCTACTACCTACTAAGTTTAGTTTCCGTGTGAGTCGTGCGACATGCATGATACTAGCAAAGTATTAAGGCAAGTGTCCATCTGATACTATATGTTAGTTGTAGTATCTCTCTTTAATCTGTGAATAGAAAAACAAAGTTTAGTTTTTTAGCGTAAATGGTAAGTTTTAAATCGTTGAAAATTTTAAGCTTTTTGATTGTAGTTTTGTTCTAAATGTGACTTGGTTTGAGTTTAGAAATACTTCATTATTTTTAAGCTACCGATTAAAGTGAGACAAAAATAACGTAAATACTGAAACGATTGTAAATTTGATTTTGCACTAGTTATATATTTTCTATTTTATAAGGGTCGGCTCATACCAAGACGCAACGAGACGAGACGCGACGTTGGGGTGCGCCGCGCGGCGCAACTTCAAGCCGCTTTATGTCGAGTCGCGTCGTGCCGCGTCTCGTTGCTCGTAGTGACACGGACGCCGCGCGGCGCATCTGAACGTCGCGCGCATTCCCGTGGCGCATCTTCAAGCCGCTCACGTTGCGTTGCATCGCGTCTCAGTATGAGCCGACCCTAACTCTATTTTACATCCCAGGCGAATACTCGCGCGCTTCTTACCCTTCTCATCAAATAATCCTAGCCTTGCCAAGGGTTGTCAAAATTGACACTGGGAGCAAGGAGCTTCAAGAAAGCAGTGGGAGGATCGTGCCCCGGCAGGTAGTTACGTAAAGTAGCTAAGTAATGAAAAGTATTGATACAGTGGACAAAGGTTTGATATTAATTATATTGTTACGATTGAATAAACTTGTATTCCGCGCTCACAAACTGAAAGTATATGAATGCAAAAAACACTTTGCTTACAACTGATTATTGTAACAAATTGACTTCTGTGTCGATGTGTCTGTGATCGGCCGCGGCGGCACTGTGTCGGTGTTTGTGATCTTACTTTTCTATATACAGTAAATATTTACGATGAAGCCGCACGATTTAAGAGGTGTGAATTGGAGAGGGGGCAGCGGGGTTGAAAAGGGGGAGGTGTCAGGGATACTCACCGACATCTCCCTCCTCTTGAGAAAGTGCATAGTTATTAGTTGCCTTAGTTTTACGACGAAAGCATTTTAGTAAAGGAAGACTTACATAAAATTATAAGGCACACACCTAGGTTTTAGGGTGTAGGGTGGGAGGATGCGCGATAGCGAACGGTGCGATGGTATGAAGTAGCCGTGGGCATCATTACAAACCATTCTTCAGGCAGAACGCTCCCAGGAAGGAAAAGTCTCTCCTCAGACTTAAGGGTTCGATACGGCTTGTGCCCGTAGCCCGCCGTCGACAAAAGGGCCAAGCTGGTATCCGGTTGCAACCACACAGAGATGGCAGCAGTACTCCATATGAAGCTGGACTTGCTACTTGTAAAGCAGCACCCTTCGCTCTGTTGAGTACTCCAAGTTTTTTGGACTGATCTCGGAACTGAACATCGCTGGAGATGTCAACAACAAGGATCCTAATGCTCTTGGAGATGGTGAGGGTAGTGTTCTGGAATTGAGTCACATGCAATCTGAAAAACAATAGGCAATTGAAATATTACCTAAATTTTGATTTTGTAATATAAAAGTAAGAGATTTTTGTATTGCGTTGTTAGTGTCTTTCACATCCTTTAAAGTTTGTATGATTTCCTTTATCTGTTTTGTTTGTTTTTCTGATAATTTTTCTAACAATATATTCATCTCACTTTTTAAGTCCTTTGCAAGATCTTCAAATTGATGTAAGTACTTTTTAGGTGTTCGTTTACTTTTGTTCCGAGCTATTACATATTTTGGAGTTGAAGTGTCTCCAAAACTAGAGTTAGCAGGGATGGAGTCTGATTTTTACGGAGTCCGCATTGGCAGCATATATTCAGATCGAAATGGAATTGTAATTTAGATTGGTAAGTTTTAGAGCAATCTGTATAGGTTGTCTAGCGTAACGGTTTGAGCCGGTAGTCAGTGCGGTCAGATACTTGGACTGTCGTTAGCTAATTAGGCTTACCGACTTCTGTTTTTGATGCTTTCTGGTTATATTTGCCTGGTACTTGAAGCACTATTATTTCTCAGTTAATATTTATTAACTACTGCCGACAAACTGTTGCACAGTTTGGCAGATTATATCTAAATTTATTGCGTTTGTTACAGTAAATAAATGAAAAAAAAAACAAAAATAATTGCTAACAAGCGCACACGTCTGATCACTGTGAGATCTGCGATGGAAGGGGATTTATTAGAATCGGACCTAGTTTCCGAATCCCCTGTCAGAGACCTTGGACAGAGTGGTCTCGATTTGAGACACAAATTCTCCACGCTTTTCCTCTTCGGCTAACCGTTGCAGGTTCGCAGAGCCTGTGCAATAAGCGTCACCACACCAGTACTGTCGCCTGCATAGCAATGTATGTTATTGATGGATAATATGTAATTGATATGACTTTAAGGCGAATAAAATGTGTAGCTGAATGTTTTGCCAATAAGTCTGCTTTAAGGGCTTATTTTTTTTAGTTTTAGTTTATGTTTTTGTTAAAAAAATAGTTTATTGTTTAATTTTTGATTGCCCTTTTAAACAAATTTCATTTTTCAGATGGTCCTTAAATTAATATTGAAGTGTAGTAGTATATAAATTTATATTAGAAACTGACGCATCAAAATTCGCGATCGGTTCAGTTTTATTGAACAAAGACAGAAGACCTATTGCATACGCAAGTAGAACACTAAGTAAAACCGAAATAAATTACGTAGTTATAAAAAAAGAGTTACTTGCCATTGTTTGAGCGTAAAACACTTCCGACCTTACCTGTACGGAAGGAAGTTTAAAATATTAACCGATCACAGGCCATTGGTTGGTAGATTGTTAAAATTCTGACTTTCGTTAGAAGAATACGATTTTTCAATAGACTACGTGAAAGGTTCCTCAAATTCCGCGGATGCCCTTTCAAGAATTAATGTATCTAGTGATGATTTGAAACAAATAACTTGTGTGTAACAACTGCACACAGACATACAACATGAGCATATCCGATTTCGGGAACCAATTGGAAACCTTATTTTCAGAGCTAACAATTGCTCAGGCAGACAAAAATAGTTCTGCTCTCGAAATTTTGAGAACTATTAATGAAAAGTATGCCATAAAAAAAATCGCAGACGGTCTAAGGAACCCTAGGTTAGGTACTGTAATCTCTGCTCAAAATTACACACTTTATTATATACTACTACAAAAGAAACTTAGAACTTTGTTTCATTTTTCTTCGAAATCAAAATGAGTCATGCGGACAAATGATAAGAAAAAATTATAGGAAACTACAAGGTTTCGGATTTCGAAAAAAATAGAAATGGATTCAAAATGGCCGATCCCGTATTTTATTGGAATTGTATTAATTTTTGTGTGTTAGTGTAAAAAGTTAATCGCTAATCACAAAAGTGTTTATTAATGCACTTATAATTCACACACACACAATTCTTATTATTAAATATATTATTCGGTGTATTTCATTTTATTTCAAACCATATAAGTGATGTTGAGCCGGCCGTTATGGCCGTTTGTGATCAAGGTTCAGTATCGTCAAAAATATATAATTACTTGTTGGGAATCAAATAGTATAAAATTTTAATTTAAGGCCTTAAAAAGTGTAATCTAATTAACATAATAAAAAAATAGTAGTAATTTCAATAAATGCCAAATTTATTACGTGATTTTCACCTATCAAAAGTAAATTGTGTTCGTGATTTCATCTCTCCCGTATTACATAAATTGTGTTCGTGATTTCGTCTCTCCCGTATTCCCGTATTACATAAATTGTGTTCGTGATTTCGTCTCTCCCGTATTCCCGTATTACATAAATTGTGTTCGTGATTTCATTTCTCCCGTATTCCCGTATTACATAAATTGTGTTCGTGATTTCGTCTCTCCCGTATTACATAAATTGTGTTCGTGATTTCATCTCTCCTGTATTCCCGTATTACATAAATTGTGTTCGTGATTTCGTCTCTCCCGTATTCCCGTATTACATAAATTGTGTTTGTGATTTCGTCTCTCCCGTATTCCCGTATTACATAAATTGTGTTCGTGATTTCGTCTCTCCCGTATTCCCGTATTACATAAATTGTGTTCGTGATTTCATCTCTCCCGTATTCCCGTATTACATAAATTGTGTTCGTGATTTCGTCTCTCCCGTATTCCCGTATTACATAAATTACCAGGTATATGTTTTTTATAATTATTTTTATAAAAAGGTTAGGAAATTGTATTAGCTTTTATAATATCCGCATAATTACTGTAGGTACTGTACTTTTTAAATAGTCGAGCATTTATTACGGCAAGAAGAAAAAAACGACGTTACACAGTTCACCCCGCGTGTCCCCGACGCTCTATAGTGCGAGAAAAAGGTGCGAGACGAGGGAGGGGGGGGGGGGGGGTCGACACGTAAAAGGGGACCGATGGACAGATATGATGAAACTGTATACAAACTAACGTTTTTACGAGCTTTTTATTAGCTTCACCTGTATGTTTGTATGTTTGTATGTTTGTTTGTAACCGACTTCTTTGGGCGCGATTTTGACCCACTTTAAACGGCCAGATTTCGTTCAAACTTTGTAGATTTATTGAGGACCGATGACAATACACTAATTTGATACAATTATTCCATTTTTCAATTTGCAAAATATGATTTTTGTTAATTTATATAATTTTCATCTATAGTCGATAAGGTAAGAAAATAAAGCACTCTCAGATGCTTCGCATCATGAGTCCTGCAATAGTTTAAAATTAAAAAAACAAGCTATTATAAATAATCCAAACTAAAAAGTAGAAAATAAATAATAGTTTAAAAAAAACTAAAAAACACGCTTTTTATAGAAAACCGAACTAAAAAATATAAAATAAATTTTAATGAATTTAAATTAAGAAAATAGTGTTAAAAATTTCAATGAATATAAATTAATAATAGTGTGAATAAAAAAAAAAAAATTATTTTAAAAAAAGCGTGGGGTGCATGGTGTCAATAGTTATAAATATTTTATTGACAGATATGAGTAGAGTGATTATCATTTCGATAATATCTTATAAAGCACCCCACGCTTTTTTTAAAATAAAATATTTTTTTTTTATTCACAATATTATTAATTTATATTCATTGAAATTTTTAACACTATTTTCTTAATTGAAATTCATTAAAATTTATTTTCTATTTTTTAGTTCGGTTTTCTATAAAAAGCGTGTTTTTTAGTTTTTTTTAAACTATTATTTATTTATCCTAAAATTGACAAATGGAATGGACATAACGGAGTCCGTTTTTGCCATATGAGTACGGTACCCTTATATTATAATAATTCGATGACTATTGACATAATTAAACTTAATATTATAGAATAATACTCAATATGTTGTTGAATAAATATTATTAGAACAACCTGGCCGACTGGTACCGACCATCGAAAAATATGAACAAGTCTGCGTTCATCGGTGGACGTTTCCTGATTAATCCAGTAAATGACGGTAAAAAGATGGTACAACCTAGCAATTCTTTCGAGACAGATGGATTTTCTTCAAAATTTGGGATTAAGCTCTACTAACCACCGTTTCAAAATCTGCCCTATGCCAATGTGTGTTTTTGACTCTTAGGGGTGAAAACTACCCCAAATTGATATATATAGATAAATTCACAAATTTAGTCATTTCGCGAATAAAAAACGTATAAAGCTTTTTTGATTAATGACAGTTACATAGTTTTAAAAACTGTTTGTGATTTTTAAACCTCTATTTTATTCCTGACACCCTTCTGACATTAAATTGAAAAAAAACACCCTTTTCCATATATTTTATTTCTTGTTTTGATAAATTATAATATTTAAATCGTAGACATCTTAAGCGAATTGTTATAATGAGTTTTCCTGCATAAGGTTTCCTCACGATGTTTTCCTCCACCGAAGAGTCAGTAGGTAATAATCAATACTTAATATAGAATTATAAATACAATATTTAAGAAAAACAGTAATAAAGAAATAATTTTACTGTCTGGTCTTCAATAGGTAACTAAAACCAGTATCATGAGTGACATTTTATATTTTATTTTAGGTATCGACGAGGATTCCCAATACCCAGAGGACTGCTTCTCAATATCACGTAAGTATCATTATAAATATAAATATATTTGGACATTACACGCAGCGCCGTCTGGCCCCAAAGTAAGCAAAGCTTGTGTGATGGATACCAGACAACGGATACAAATACAAATATTACTTTTTTTTTTGTAAATGTTTGTCCTGTGCGGAATCGAACCCATACCCCCTGCACAGCAGTCGGCCACACTACTAACTAGGCTGCGAGGGAGTCATTTATCTATTACCTATTTATACATTCAAGCGATCGATGAGTCGGTCAGTCAGTGGAAGCTGTTTCTTTGCACTGTTATAGGTATATAGATGCGCTATAAGCGATAGAAAAATATATTTGATTTAACTATGTCGTCGGTTTTATATAAAAAAAATCAGACATGACTTGGTAATCGGCGTGCTTATTTTATAACTTCAAGGGAATTGATGTTAAAAATCCATTGTTTAGCCTTTACGTATTATTTCGTATGCCTTTTACCATTGGCGCTCGCGTAGGTATGTTGTGGTATTGCGTATTTACGAATGAAAACACGTATAAAGCTTTTGATTAATGATAGTTATATAGTTTTAAAAACTATTTATGATTTTTTAAACCTTATTTTATTCCTGATACCCTTTTAAAACACCCCTTTGAGATAAAATGAAAATAAAACCATTTTTCGATATATTTTATTTCTTGTTTTGATTAATTATAATGTTTAAAACGTAGACATCTTAAGGGAATTGTCATAATTAGTTTTCATCCCCCAAAAACCACCCCTATTACATTGAAATACAAAAATTATCTTAAAAAAAACGTTTTTTTTAGTTATTTTATATGCTAGAGAACTTTAAAGAAACGCATTTTAAAGGTTTCTTAATGTTCTTAAAAAAAAAATCTGATACTTTCATCGTAAAATGTACCATTTTTTCGTAATTCAATGTTCCAATCTGTAAATTTGTCGTTAAAAAATAAGGCTTACCTTCAATGGGCTATAACTTTGTTTGTATTGGGTCTACATTAAAAATAAAAAAAGGAATTCTTTGATTTTTCCTTTAATCTATAACGAAATTTAAAAATGACGCTCCGAGCTGCTCGTCTGGCGGACAAAATCCAGATATCTCGCTGCAGACAAGCCAGCAATGCGTTGAGACCGGCATGACAGTTCCTAACATGGCGGTCCCTGATCAGCAACTTAATAAAATGACCGCTCTTGGGCAACAAAAGAGGATGCCGAACCCCATAGGGCAATTCTGAGTTGCGAAGCCCACTCGCAAAAACTCCGACTCGTCCAAAAACAGATTTAGACGAAATTTCCCGTTCTCTGAACGACTGGGCCTGTACCAGTCGAACTCAGATGAGGAGGACATCCTGACGCTCTTCAGGAGACAAGACTGAAGACGTCATTGGCTGTGACCTGTTCCGTAAGTTGTGGAGAAACCTCTTTATCCAACCGGTGATACCTACGAGCTTGTTGGGAGAGCTGAACCGATTAAGTAAGAAATTCGGTGTAGTGTCCACAGTCTGCTCAACAGCAAAGTCCTTTAACCCCGGTAGAGGGTCAACAAACTCCACAAATGTATGAGGCCAAGTGTCTTAAGGAGAGGCCAGCCAGTTAGGACCCTAATAGAGCGGGTGATTCATGATTTGCGAGGCAATCAGGCCCCGAGAAGCGCAATCTGAGGGATTCAAGGACCCTGGCACGTCACGCCAATTCAGAGACACCGCAGAAGACTGGATTTGAGAAACACAAATGGCTACGAAGATTTCTAGGGCATGAAGGGACGCCTTAAGCCAAGACAACACGATTTGACTGTCTGTCCATGCCGTGACGGAGTCAAATTGGACCCATTGACCCAAGGTGGAGAAGACATGTTTAAGGAGTCGAGTCAACAATGTTGACATAAGAAATCCAGAGCTCCTGTAGGAAACATTTGGCCCAAAAGACTACAGGAGCCACCCAGCCATTGGGGTCAAAGACCAGCGCTACTGTGGACAGAACCAGCCTCTTAGTCCACCTTCTCATTGTGTTTGACGGTTCAACGAAACCCAGTTCAAGGATACACCCGAATGTGTAGGCGCCGACCCATCAAACACCACCCGTATCTTACCGTTTTTAAAAACGGCATGATGTGGAACAAAATAATGTTCGTTGCCTTCCAACTTGAACTGCGAAGCCGACATGTGACCGACAGATTCGTTTTCGCGTATAAAATCCACGTATTTTGTGCGGAATTCTTTATCACGAAGCATCCGGCGCTCCATGGATAATAACCTTTTTTCGGCTATTTTCCAGGAGTCACCTAAGCGCGGACGAGGGGATAAGAAAGGCAGTCGAGTTAAAAACCGACCAGCATTTAGGCGACTTGTATTGGTGAGAAAATATGACTCGCACTCGTCGACGACTGGTTGAGTCCGTGACGCAGAGGGGTCGTCGATTTACCAAAAACGCTAAAGGGTGTCAGCGAGCTAAAGTCCCACTTGCACCGACGAATCCGTAGACGCCTGAGCGGCGAGCGAATGTGCTGGGCCCATAATAACAGATCCGAGATCAATCGGAACAGCGACCAACCCACCTGGCTGAAGTAACATGGCCTTGTCCAATCCGACCAATCCAAAGACATCAGCGCCAAGCAGAAGTTCCACAGGACCAGGTAGGTGGAACCTTTTATCGGCCAACTGTAGACCGGACGAGAGATCCAGCACGTCCGTCGGCAGGGGCACCTGAGGGTGATGACCCAAAATGTCCCTCAGGACAACAGCTACTAGATTACTGCATGCTAGGATGGAGTAAGGAGGAAAAGGAAAACGAGACTGTACCCACGTCGTAATCCACCCGTAGAACCCCTACTCTAGAAATCCCATGACTCCGCGAACTAACCTGTAAGCAGAGACGCTTCACCAGCAACAGCGACATGAGACATCCCTGAGCGCCTGAGTCCAAAATGGCGCACACAACTACACCAGGTAAGCGCGGTGAATGAACTAGAACCGGCGCGGTGGGCAAAACAGTTGTGACAGGTGGTGGAGAGACTGGTGAAACGGCTGCCACGAGTCAACGGGCGTTGGCCCGACCCGAGCGCTTTACTTGGCCCCGGGGCTCCTGTGGCTCATAATGCCCAACGCTAGAACCCGCATAAGCATACGGGTCCCACGCGGGCATAAGTGGATGCCGAGACGCGCGTGCCATCAGCGGCGCGCGATTTATTGATTTGTCATAACATAGGTAAGTAGGCATGAGAAAGATGGTACAATATGTTTATGTATCACTATGTTCTGCCTACTTATTTGGCGTACAAATGTTTTTGACATGCATAATTACAAGTAATTTATTATTATCATCATTAAAATTCAATATTAACGACATATTATTAAAATATATAAATCAATCATTTTGTGACATTACAATAGCAGTTATAAAGTTATAAATCTGCCTATAGTATAATATTTATATCATAAATTAGGATAACTAACAGTCAATAAATAATTAACAATTCAACAAATCTATCATTTAGGTAATCACATACTGAGTAATACGCTTTACAACATAACATTTTCCTTTTCTTAGTCTTAAATTGATTGAAACCTGTCATTTGTCGCATGGACTTAGGTAAATTATTATATAGTATCAGCGACATACCAGTTGTGTTTTTTTGGAGAAGAGTTGTTTTTGATGGAAGACCTCTTATTTTATCATTATGTCGCTTACCAAGTATGTTAGAGAATAAATTAGAATTGCCTTCAACAAAAAAGACTACTTCATAAATATAAAGAGTTCTTTTTGTTTTACACGTCGTTGTGCGGACGCCGAACGCTTCTTGTTTTACACGTCGTTGTGCGGACGCCGAACGCTTCTTGTTTTATATGTATGGTTATTAGTAAGGTTTCACTTCTGCCGGCACTCCCGGAGTGCAACCCGTTTTTTTTTTTCGTTTGTGTACTATTCCTCAATTATTTCTTCGTCCTTTACGTGTATTTTTAAATGTAAGTATAGTATCTACTATGATACATATAGTGTTTCATTCTAACAAATTCACCATTATTTTTTTAAATTGCTAAGCCACTTTTTAAAATTTACCTAGCGATTGTTTACCTAGAGCCTAACTGCACGCAAACATTAAAACAACGCTGCTAAGCCAACGTCACGTTTTCCTCGTGACTCGTACACATTTAAATCTCTATCTCGAAAACTACTGAATCGATTTTGATGAATCTTGCACTGTTCCCTAAGTTGGCCTATATCTAATACGTCTAAAAAAACGAGTTGCACTCCGGGAGTGCCGGCAGAAGTGAAAACCTTTACACACGATTCGCGCTTAACACTCAAATATGTCACAAGACATGTCTTTGACATTGTCAAGAAATAATAATGTTTGTTTATTTACTTTTTTGACGTAGTATATTTGACATCGCAATCTGTCATAGAATTAAAATTCCATATCCAACCTCCCTGTACTACTCATAATCGCGAATACTAAAAATGAAAATTATAATAGGCGTGGCATTACGGTTTCCGTCTTACGAATTTCCACGATTAGGACACGTGACCTGACGCGAGTTTATCATTTTTTACCCATACCAAAAAAAGTGCACAACGCCGCTAAAGAAGTTTTCACTTCAAAAATTTTGCAATCCGACTTATAGTTTTTGAGATATGCGCGGACAAACATACAAAAATAAATACACTTATGAAATTTGGCACACATGCTTAAAAGCTAATATAGACTTAGATATGCAAAAACTGTGATTCTGACAGTACTACATACATATGGGTCGAATTGTTAACCTCCTTTTTTGAAGTCGGTTAAAAATAGGGACAATTTGTAGGTCAATTTATTCCTATCTGTAGATCGGCTAATAAACCACGGAGTTTTAAGGTAATAAACATTAAAAAATTATGCAACCGAATTGAGAACCTCCTCATTTTCTGATGTCGGATAAAAAATATTGTGAAAACTTCGCCATGTCAATCGGTGTAGTCGTTAAAATACTTGAACTCTGATGAAAATGTGCTCAAGTGCTCAAGTCTGGTGCCGTGAATGTGTTGCTAGTAGACTTAATTCGGTTATAAGATATTTATTTGTACACACGGGTGGCAAGTTTTTAGTCCGGCAGAGCGAGGCATGGGCAATAATGATGCTGTTTCTACTGCGTGTCAATGACATGATGGACATCAACAACATACATTGCTATGCAGAGGACAGTAAGTGACGTATTTTTTATAAACAATCAACCCACAGACGGCATCAATGCAGCTTTTATACTTTTTAGTGAATATTTCTGATCCGTTTTTGAGCCACAAGACAACTGTGCATATTTACATATACACATCCCGAACTTTGGAACGACGTTGTCATACTCAATATCGGCTCGATAACATTTAGACCAGAGATCCTTGAGTCACTAAACTCTAATAAGGTAGTGGCCCTTGTTAGATTTGATGAGGATAGGATATATAAATAAAAGTTTGAAGTAAGTTTTAAAAATGTATATGAAAGCTTACATTATAACTATTACCGTTTCGGAATCAAAGTGGCGTTCTGATAAAAATAATTTAAAAAATAAAAAACCGACTTCAAAATGTGGCTTGCCTAACTAAAAAGGGAAAAATAAATTTTAATAAACACTAATCCGAAGAAATCCAATAATTTAAAATATTTCAATTACTTTTGAAGTCGGTGCCAAGCTATTTCTGAAACTATTTTCGGATTTCCATATAAAATTTATTTATGCTAAAGATCAATAGATGGCGCTGACTGCGACATACATCGCGCTATCGTTTGGTTAAAACTAAAAGTATATATAGTATTGTAAGTTTGAAAGCCTGGTAATTTCGTTCGACGGCTGGCCACATCAATGTTTGCGCGAGCGGACGAGTTGCGTCACGAGCACCTCCGTGGCATGGCTCCGCTGCATGCGCGACCGCCAGACCGTCGAAGCAATAAGCAACCCAAATACAAAAAGACGCCCCGGGACTTATTAGAAGAGTCTACGGTCCAACGGACAGCCAGGCAAGGTGCCACTCAATCAACCTCTGCCACGTGAAAACGAAACCAACATCCTGTTCGCTGTAGCGGACAGCGGAAGAAACCACTGCAAAAGAGCCACAACTCTGACACAGTTTCCCCACTCTGTTTATTAGAGCGAGAAGAAAACCGCATCATCAATTGCTTTAGAATAGCCCTCGCACTCTTTATAAACTGGTTTCGTTGTCTTGTAGTAATTGTCTTGTACTGAGTTGGGATTGTATGTTCAGCGCAGTTCTGAACTCTGAATCGGTTCTGTCCGTCCATAAATTAACATCTTGGTTGGGTTCATCCGGACTCTATTAAGTAATACGGTTCTGACGGTCTAAATTGACTAAGAAATACTATAATAGTTAAGATTTATTTATAATCTCTTTTATTATAATCCTTGGTTTGAAAACAAACTAACTTGTCAACTTTATATATCCTCCCTCGGGAGAGGAATCTTAAAATTGAGGACTCTTGGTTTCAGCTTTATTTAATTTTGCTGTTAGAGCTTTCGTAAACTCAATTGCCTACTGTTTTAAATTAGTGGTTTACATCAAAGTTAAATGTACTGATTGTAGTTATAAATAGTACTTTTGGTCGTTGTATGTACATAATAGTGTTTGTGAAACTTCGTTAAAAACTTGGCACTGACTTCAAAAGTAATTGAAATATTTTAAAGTATTGGATTTCTTCGGATTATTAAAATTTATTTTTCCCTTTTTAGTTAGGCAAGCCACATTTTGAAGACGGTTTTTTATTTTTTAAATTATTTTTATTTTACCATTTTAAGTGATGGGTAGACCTAGCAAACATGTTTCCCGAATGAGGAAGCGCCGGCTAGAAGAAACGGAAGATGATAAACAAAAACGGTTAGATGAACTTTAAGTCACTTTATTACAAAAAGGGCGAATGAAACGGCCTCTGAGCGTGAGAAAAGATTGTCAGATATGCGAAGTTATATGTCAAATAAATTAAGATACAAAAGTCACGAAGATCGGGAACATTGTTTTTCTGTAATCAGCAAGAATTTATCAAACGAATCTGATGAACACCATGCTCATCGGCTCAGTAAAATTCACGAGCGATTGTCCAATGAGACTGAAAAGGAACGTGCGCATCGCTTAAATTTAATTCATTCTCGTTTACTTAATGAATCAGCTGAACAAAGATCTCAAAGATTAAATACTTTACGTAATTATTCTGCCGAGAGATTACTTAATGAATTGCCCGAAGAAAGAGCTTGTCGGTTAGCAAGTCTAAGGCAAGCGTCCCAGCGGTCAAGAAATATTTTGGGAATTGAACAATTTCAATCAACTTTATCTACAGCAGCGTGTCAATTTATCGACGGCTAGTTATGACTCTAGTTTACCTATAGAATTAATCAGTATTGAAAAAAAAAATTACGTGCTCTCGATGCTCTAATACTATAAAAAAATATAAAAAAAACGAATAATTCCACCTCAAGCGTATGGGAATAAAATGGTTGTTGCTTCTGTGCCACATGAGTCGGCCGATTTAACTGAAACTGAGCGACGATTTCTGTGCAGAGTAATACCATTCATTAAAATAATGAAACTCCAGAATCGTTTTAGTCAAGATTGGTGTAGAGGACAAGTCGTTTTATTTGCTCAAGATGTCATTGAACTTGCGGAACAGCTACCACTTCGTCCCAACCAGGTTGGGCAAATTCTTGTTGTAGAAAGTCTAGAAAATGTTCAACGCTCCAAGGAATTTTCGGTTGGCATTAACAGATTAAAAGTTGCTCTAAGCTGGTTGATGTCTAATAACACCCTTTATGGAGATGTTCGACCTTATTTCAACAATGCTAAGGACATCTCAGAATTCATTCAGATATCCGATGAACCACGTAATTACGAGGCACAATCTGAAGAAGCAAATGCAATAGTAGCGATTGACCATTTTAAACGTTTGAACAACGACATAGGCATTCTACACGGTTCATATCACCAAAATGATGCAAGATTCAGTTCTGAATCTCGTGGTTCAGTTCTTGCGCAATCGCAACAATTTCTTGTGTGGCTTTTCATTTAATCGATCCTGAATCATTGTGCAAAAGTGACATTGCCTACATACTGATCATAGGTGACAAATATTATCGTGATTGTGTAGCTTGGAACGAAGAAGATGGTGATGAAGAGCTAAGAGAGATGGATAATGAGCCTGCACGATTCATTAAATTAAAAAATGGTGATCGAATGAGCATTAAAAATAAGCACGCAGTTCTTCGCACTAGATATTACTCATTAAATGGTGATAAAGAAGGATATTACTATAGCTTGCTTGTGTGCTATCTACCATTTCGAGATGAAGCAAGCATTTTGCTCGATAATGAAACTGCAGAATGTTTAGTCAAAGTAAAAGTCAAAATGGTTTATTCAAATAAGGATTTTACAATCACTTTTGAATCGTCAAAGTTATGAAATATTATTTTTTGAATCCTCCCACCTTCCCGCCGGTTCACAATGTTGTTGATTTCTACTGAGAAGAATCCGGCAAGAAACTCGATAGTTACTCTTTTAAAAACACTATCAATAATACAAATAAACTAAAAATACAATTAATGTTTTAAATAAAAAGTTTAGCCGTACAATTTTATGTTATTTCCATTTTAATTTGGTTTAACTATGCATCCTGTAATTGAGCATCTTCAGTCTCAAGGAAAATCCTTTACATAGTCTAAAATATTGTAGTATGCCTTTTTACAAAGTACCTGCTTGATAAAAGATTTAAATTTACTTATTGATAGATTTTGAATTTTTTTGGGAACTTTGTTGTAAAAGTGTATACATTGCCCTATAAAAGAGTTACTTATTTTGTGTAGACGTGTATCATGCAGCAACAGCTTATTTTTACTTCTAGTATTTACTTTGTGAACGTCACTTTTCTTCCTGAAACTATTGATATTTTTATGTACATATAAAAGATTTTCATATATGTTCTGAAACGCTAAAGTTAAAATTTTTACTTCCCTAAACCTATCCCTCAGAGATATTCTAGATCCTTATTTATAAATAGCACTCCCCTTTTTTGTAATAAAAATATTGTATTTACATCAGCAGCGCTACCCCACAATAGGATATCAAATGTCATTAAACTATGGAAATAGCTGAAATATATTAAGATATACTATTTTAAATATACTTTTTTTGCAGTATCGACATCGGTCAATTGTCTTATTTTCTTGATCGCATACACAGCAGAACTAAGTTTTTTGGCTAGGTTATGAATATGAGGACCCCATTGAAGTTTAGAGTCCAGCGTTATGCCAAGAAAGACTGTTGAATTAACAAGTTCTAATTGCTCGCCATTAATATTAATACATGTCTGTCTCTGACTAACATTTGGTAATGTAAATTTAACACATTTGGTTTTTTTTTCATTAAGTAATATTTCAAAAAGGGCATTATTTAATTAATTATAACATGTCTGTCGTCTCTTATCTTTAAAAAGCAAAGAGGTGTCATCAGCAAATAAGACAATGTCATGGTTCTTTACATGATATGGGAGATCATTAATGTAAATAAGAAATAGAAAAGGACCTAAAATTGAGCCCTAAGGGGCTCCTCTAGTGACTGCTGATCCCGGAGATCTTTCATCGTTGACATCTATTTTCTATACTCTCCTACTCATATAGGATGTCAAAAGGTCGAGAGCTTTACCTCTAATACCATAGTGATGTAGCTTCCTGATGAGATTTTTCATGTTGAACACAGTCAAATGCCTTAGAAAAATCACAAAACACTCCAAGGGCATCATGCGAATCCTCCCAGGTGTTATTTATATTATTTAACAGTGCCACTCCTGCATCGGTTGTTGAACGGCCTTTCATAAAGCCAAACTGTTTACTACTAAGTAGCTCATTAATACAGAAATGGCTTAACATTTGACAAAGTATGATTTTTTCAAAAACTTTACTGAGTACAGGTAGTATTGAAATAGGCCGAAAATTATTAGGATCTGTTGAACTACCTGATTTAAAAAGAGGTATGACTTTGCTAAGTATCATCTCATCGGGAAACACACCACTATCAACACAACTATTAAAAATTATGGCTAAGGGTTGTGCTATAACATGAATGATTGAATTTATAGTTTTTACAGAAAGTCCCCAAAGGTCTGTGGTGTTTTTAATTTCTAATGTTTTAAATGTAATAATGATATCCGTAGTACTAATGTTTTTAAATACAAAGGGAACTTTACATTCAGGTACAACAACAACACTAGTTTTTAATATTTTTTCTGCTAAAATTGGAATGGAATATTCCTAAAAAACTGTTCAAAGGCAACTGCTACCTCAGAATTTGTTTTAAAACTAGCATCATCTACAATCAACTCAAAGTCCTGACAAGAATTCCTAGCTTTACCAGTTTCATTATTTATTATGTTCCATGTAGTTTCTATTTTATTTGTTGATTTTTTTAACTTTATGTCTGATGTGAATTGCTTTTGCAACAAGACAGACATTTTTAAAGGTTTTTGAGTATTTTTTTAAATATTCCCTAAATATTTGGCTATTATTATATGTTTTTTCTTTATATAATTCATACAATTTACGCCTACTTTTATAAATACCTGGGGTAGCCCATTCACTAAAACTAAAGAAACTGGAAATAAGTTTCTTTTTTGCAGTAAATATTTTATTATACTCTGTAGTAATAGTGTCAAGAACAGTATTGTACATATCATTTGGGTCGCCATTATAAAGCAAATCTGGAAGTTTATGCATTTTTTTTTTTTTTTTTTTTTTTATACCACTAAGGTGGCAAACAAGCTTACGGCCCGCCTGATGGTAAGCGGTCACCGTAGCCTATGGACGCTTGCAACACCAGGGGTATCACTTGCGCGTTGCCGACCCTTCAGAAATCTAATAACTTCTTTCTTGAAGAACTCCATACTGTAGTCCTTGCAGAAAACCTTGGCAGGGTGCTCATTCCACAACTTAAGCGTTCGCGGGAGGAAGTTTCTCTGAAACCGCACTGTACGCGACCATTTAGGTTCTAAAGTGTGAGAATGAATTCCCTGCCGATGGCGAGCGGTGCGATGGTAGAAAGTAGCCGTGGGCATCATTTCGAACAATTCCTCAGAACACAACCCATTGTACAAGCGGTAGAACACACACAGTGAGGCAAAGTCTCTCCTCAGACTTAAGGGCTCGATACCGCAAGTGAGTTTGGAATCGTCGACAATTCTCAGAGCCCGTCGTTGAACCGAGTCAAAAGGGCCAAGCTGGTATCCGGGTGCACCTGCCCAGAGATGGCAGCAGTACTCCATATGGGGCCGAACCTGCGACTTGTAAAGTAACAACCTTTGCCCCGACGTGAAGTACTGCTTCGCTCTGTTGAGTACACCAAGTTTTTTGGACGCCAGCTTCACCTTATCTTGTAAATGATCTCGGAACTGAACATCGCTGGAGATGCCGACACCAAGGATCCCAATGCTCTTGGAGATGGAGAGGGGAGTGTTCTGGAATTGTGGGACTACAGTGAATGGAGTTTTCTTAGCGGTGAACGCGCATACTTGTGTCTTTGAAGGGTTGAATCGGACCAAGTTTACCCGTCCCCAGTCAGAGACCTGGGACAGTGTGGTCTCGATTTGTGACACAAGTTCTCCGCGGTTTTCCTCCACAACGGAACGAGGGATGTTTGCACGACCCGTGTAAAAAGCGTCTCCAGTACTGTCATCTGCATAGCAATGTATGTTGTTGATGTCCAACATGTCATTGATATGCAGTAGAAACAGCGTAGGAGACAGCACAGAGCCTTGCGGGACACCAGCATTAATGTCCATGCTATCAGAGCAACTACCGTCAACTACGGTTCGTATGCGTCTGCCGGACAAAAAGCTAGCCACCCATTTGCACAAACCCTCGGGCACTCCGTAAGATGGCAACTTCGATAGAAGACCCCGGTGCCAGACCCGATCGAACGCCTTCGCTATGTCCAGGCTACATGCCAATGCCTCCCCCTCACTCTCAATGGCTAGTGCCCATCGGTGTGTGAAATACACTAGAAGGTCACCAGTCGAGCGACCGTGGCGAAAGCCATATTGACGGTCACTGACCAGATCGTGTACTTCTAGGTATCTTAGAAGCTGTGTGTTGATCACACGCTCCATCACCTTAGAGAGGAGAGAGGTAATAGCGATAGGCCTGTAATTCGATGGATCTGATCTATCGCCCTTTTTGGGCACCGGGTGCACATTCGCAGTCTTCCATGAAGACGGAAATTGCCTAGTGTGGTAGGAAAGCGCGAAGAGGCGCGTGAGTACAGGACATAACTCAGGAGCACACTGCTTAAGCACCACTGCTGGTATACCGTCTGGCCCACTCGACTTATGAACGTCTAGAGAGAGAGCAACGCTCGCCTGACCTCCCGCTGCGTTATGGAGATTTCCGGCATGGTCTTACCGCACCACGGTATAGTAGGTGGTACAGCGCCTTCATCGTTCATATTCGAGTTCGAGGCAAAGAGACTGCCCAGTAGATCGGCTTTCTCTTTAGCACTATGGGCCAATTCACCATCGGTCTTTCGCAGTGGTGGTAACGACGACTGGCAGAAGTTCCCTGAAGAAGAAGCGACCAGAAAGCACGACTCCCAGAAGGATAGCTCGCAAGACGCTCACCTATTTTGCCGATGAATTGGAATTTTGCTCTGGCAGTTGCTTTCTTACTGAACCTCGAGGCAGCATTTAATTTGCGTTTTAACTCAGAAATATTCGGATCCTTATTATTACGAGCCGTGGTCCAAGCCTCATACGCAGTTTGCTTAAGAATTTTAGCTTCTCTGCAAGACCTATTAAACCACGGTCGTTTTTTGACGCCGGCAGCTACTCGCAGGTTAGGAATGAAACATTCCATACCAGCAAGGATTGTCTCAGTGACTGCGGCTGCGCAGACGTCAGGATCTTCTGAGTTAAAGCAGATCTGCCTCCACGGGTACGATGCGTAAAATTCTCGCAATCCATCCCAGTCTGCCGACTTATAGTGCCACACACGACGCCAATTAGTTGGCCCAGAAGGATCGGGTTGTGTGCATGACACTTGAGTCCGAACGAGACAGTGGTCCGAGGAGCCAAGAGGCGCATCCACTGAGACGGAGTATCCGTCCGGACGAGTAGTCAGCAGAAGGTCCAGTAAGGA
The DNA here is from genome assembly GCA_946406115.1 of Apoda limacodes. NCBI lineage: Eukaryota > Metazoa > Arthropoda > Insecta > Lepidoptera > Limacodidae > Apoda > Apoda limacodes. Next base: position 516,635 of record OX291552.1, read on the forward strand.
GCTCGTATGTTCCTCTATATCTGGTATTCTCGTTGGAGAAAGTACCAGCTGAGAGAATCCATAGGTCAGAGCAAATTCGTGAGCAGATATCCCAGCATAGTTATTGGTTCGAGAACTGAGCCACTCGCGATGGTGGGCGTTAAAGTCTCCCAAAATAACTAGTTCTGCTGTGGGATATTGCTCTAGAACTTTGTCAGTCGTCAAACTCAGGTGCGTGAAGAGTCGAGTTCTTCTTCCAAAACTAATTAAAATTATCATAAATTGCACAAGGCGGCTTGTATACACTCACAACAATGAGATGCTCAACTTCTATATAGGACAGCTCGGCAGTTCGCTCAACTGAGAGGCTCACAATGTCTTTACGTTCCTTAAACTTTAGCTGTTTATTAACTAAAATTAAAGAGCCACCATGGATAGCATTTACTCGGCTGAACGAACTGTTCTGTCGAACGAACTGAACTGTCACGCTGAGCAAATTCTTCTGCATTGACATTGGGTGACTTTGATTAAAATTACTAGTAGAACACATCAAACGTTGTTATGCTTTACAATTGATGCATTATTAAAACCAAAATTTGTAGAAATAGCATCTTTAACTGGGGTTGCTGCCCGACAAGTGTTTGGTAAGACTTTGCATTCTGTATTTTTACTCCCTAACGAGAAAGGCAACACCATGACATATAAACGTTTGAGTGGACAAAGGCTTGAAAAAGAGAGACGTAAATGGCGCCATATCAACTGGTTAGTCATAGATGAAATTTCAATGGTTTCTTATGAAGATTTGAGGATTATACATTTTCGTCTGCAGGAATTCAAAAATAATGACAGATTATTTGGCGGAGTAAATTTTATACTATTTGGTGATATTATGCAACTTCCCCCGGTTAAAGGTAGCTAGTGTTTTTTACAACCACCGTGGTTTGCTGCTGAAATTAATTTGTGGCACCAGTTGTCGTTTTGCGAGCTAACAATAAACATGCAGCAAAGAAACGATACTGATTTTATTGATTTACTTAATAGCTTGCGAGTTGGCGAGCTGACAACAAACGAGCTCGAGTTGTTGTGTGAACGGTGCAGAGCACCGTTGACAGTAGAATTTGCTGATGGAGTTGCGGTGCGAATATACCCCACCTTAAAACAAGTAAATGACTACAACGATACGATGACAAAAGAAAATGCAAAATCACATAGGGTTTATACTATAAATGCTCTAGATGAATCTAGGGAAGTTGCCACATATGGAAAGACACCACCAATGAACGTTATCCCGAACGATGTAAATAACTGCGGTGGCTTATTATAAACAATCAAATTAGCCAAAGAATCCCGAGTTACGTTAAGGCGCAACATATCTATTTCAGATGGGCTTGTAAATGGAGCGATGGGAATTATTAAAAAAATTAAATGGCCTGCTCTTCGGAGAGAACAAATAGAAGATGGCGACTACCAGAATGTGTTTTTATAAAATTTGATGATGACACAATTGGGAGCAGGATTAAAGATGAAGATGGCTGTGTTGCGGTAACTCCTACTCTTGTGACATTTCAGGCAACTAAAGGATACGGAGATGTCGAGCGCCGAATGTTACCTTTGATTCTAAGTTGGGTAGTGACAGTGCACAAATTACAGGGTACTACACTTGACAAAGCAGTCATTGACCTAGGAAAGAAAAATTTTGCTAAAGGTCAGGTGTATGTAGCTCTGAGTCGTGTGAAATCCTAAGAAGGTATAGCTTTGTCAGATTTAGAAGCAAATAAATTATTGAGTAGATCACATGATAAAAAAGCATTATCCGAAATGATGCGATTGCGAAATCTAAATAAAAGTACTGATTGTCAATCCAGGGGAGACCCGTCATAATAATTCCCGTCGTAAGAATAATAAAAAGTATATTAGGTAATTCGCATGAAAAAGGAACACGTAAATGTGGCAAAAAAATTTAACTGAAGATTGTTCAGAGTGCTTACAGTATTGTCAACAAAATGTTCCGACTAATATGAATGTCAAAGTGACATGTTTGTGTACAATGCTTGTGCAAACAAATAAAAAAAAATTAAACGAATAATAAAGACCTGGAATTGATTACTGGGAGATGAAAGTATACAGTTTTAAGTTTTTGCGCCTGTTGCAGTTGTTGTATATACAGTAAAATTGAATACCTCCTCCTTTTTTTTTAGGTCAGTTAAAAAGCTATACTTTAATTGTATAATTTGCGATTTAAATTCTTTGAATTTGTTCGTTCATTTAAACCAATATCAAGGGAAAGTTATTTGGATGACATAGGTATTTTTTTTAATTGTCTTAAAACTGAATTACTGAATCGATTTGGATAAAATTTCTATGAGTCCAACTCACAAGTATATCCTGCTGAATAAAAAAAAATCACGGAAATCGGTTCATAAACAAAAAAGTTATGGCTAAACATGCATAAAAAAAAATAAAAAAATATATATATATATACAGTCGAATTGAGAACCTCCTCCTTTTTTCGAAGTCGGTTAAAAAGAAGAAACGGTGATAGAAACTTTCTAGCAATCGCTCTTTTGAATGTTTTATTAAAATAACAAAATAATCACAATTTTTTACGAGATAAGAAGTATCTGCTTATTAAATCTAAGTTTCAAGCAAAAACACAATAATATAATATATAATATAATATATAAGCCTTTAAGTATTTCTAAGATTTGTAAGCTATTCACAAACTGCCAGAAGAACAATATTAACTGCTTAAGGACCTTAATGACTGGTCCAGCCAAATGCCACAAATAGCTAGGTACTCTCAGCTAGGTACTGCTTACGTAATATTAATTTGACATTTATACTATAACAAGATATACATAATCAAAAACACACAATGAAATATCGTCTAAATCTTAACAATACATCAAATATCTAAATATTAACAATACATTAAAAACCTCATTATTATAAAAATGTAAAAAAATCTATAACAAACAAGTTACATAATTAATTGTACTTAGCTGAAGTGTTTTTAAATACTGGTTTCCTATTCAGTTTCGGGAGCGTCACTTTATACATTTTGTACACTTCTAAAATATACAACCAGTATGCTTCAATTCTAATACACAACTGAGCCGGCTCTATCGAGCCAACCCTTTTTATTTGTAGTGACAAACAACTCGATCGGGTTGGGCGGTCAGGCAGCACACCAGAATCACGCCTTTATGTTTACATTATAACTGAACTGTTTTTGATCTTTGAAATACACATTTAGACTACAGATATTATTACCTATCTAATACATTGTGTAAAACTACATACAATATGATTTTACACATCATTCATTTAATAAATGAAAATAAGCAATCATTATTCATGTATTTTATCAATTGATCAAATTTTTGTAAATTTATTTTTATTAATAATAATAATCAAACAAATAATCTATCACCCTAATGGCATTCATCCCTTATATAATTTTGAATAAATGTGCCAAATTCTTGTATTTACCACTGACTATAATATGCTCGTTACGAACGTCACACACTAGTCATAGGTGTTATGGCGATTTTTGGGGTAAAAGCTTAAAGCGTCTGACAAAAGTTTTGGCCCATGGAAAGTGTCTGACACTTAATATACTATTTTAGAATAATATTCTACAAAACATATATAAAAATCAGCCATTTAAATTTAAGTTAAGTAACTCTTATTTTTAGTTACCTTTCTTACCTGGTAACTGCCCAGGTGTCACAAGGGGAGCTCCACAAGCACACATGCATTCAAAGAACATGAGACGCTACTGAGAACCTAAGGTTTCAACTATGTGAAAATAAGTTATGTCAGATCGCTCTGGGATCTTGGACATTACGTTTTGAGACAGAGATTGCAGAATAGTTTGCTATAATTTTAAGACTGATGTCTGTGTGTCTGTGTGTGTGTGTGTGTGTGTGTGTGTGTGTGTGTGTGTGTGTGTGTGTGTGTGTGTGTGTGTGTGTGTGTGTGTGTGTAGGTTAGCATTTTTTGCTCCTCGAAGTTGCTCGAGCGGGATTTGCTATTGAACATATTTTTCATACTAAATTTAACCAATTAGATTATTATTTCTTTTAATATATGTAATTAATATTTAAATGTTTAAAAAAAAGTTTTTTTGTGTCAAGATTCAATAGATTATAGATAAATAATACTAGCCAGTGGAAACTCGTAATATATTGATGTTTTAAATTTGATACTAACTGTTCGACTAACTGTTCGGTACAGATAAGCGGTGACGTCATAGTCCTTATCTGGTTTCGAATTGCCGCGCACAGCTCGTGACCGGCGCGGCATTTAGTTCAAAAAATCGCCCAAGTGCGAGTCGGACTCGCGCGAGAAGGGTTCCGTACCATTATCTATAAAAAAGGCAAAAAAATCACGTTTGTTGTATAACAAATATTTAAGGGGGGCTATTAAATATTTGTTTTATTTTAATTTGATTATTTATTTTTAAAGTGACTATATAACTAAATATTCTGTAAATATTTCAAGCGTCTACCTGCTGCCGTTATCAATATCAAGCAAAAAAAAACACGTTTGTTGTATGGGATCCCCCTTAAATATTTATTTTATTCTATCTTTTAGTATTTGTTGTTATAGCGGCAACAGAAATACATCTTTTTTGAAAATATTAACTGTCTATCTATCACGGTTTATGAGAAACAGCCTGGTGGCAGACGGATGGAAATATTTACTCCCAGACAACAAACGTGATTGTTTTGCTCGTTTTTGATAACGGCAACAGGTAGACGCTTGAAATATTCACAGAAAATTTAGTTATATATACACTTTAAAAATAAATAATTAAAATAACATAAAATAAATATTTAAGGGGGTCTCCCATACTACAAACGTGACTATTTTGCCGTTTTTATAGATGATGGGACGAAAACAGAACCCTTCGTGCGCGAGTCCGACTCGCACTTTGTTTTGTCAATAATTCATAAATCGACGCTTTTAGGGTTTCGTACCCACACGTGCTTTGAAAATTTTTCTGGTTGACACACCAGCTAGAAACACACAATCCACCTGATACACCAGCCAGAAACATTTTCAAACAACAAAGCATAATGACATTGACCTCTCAATACATTTTTGACATAGCAAAATTTGTTCGACATAATCCTAATTTATTTCCTGAAAATTCTACTGATAGACGATATAAAACAAGACAGAGCAAATATCTAAAAACCGTACAAGGCAGACTCACCCAAAAATTTATAACAAAATCCCTCAGGACATAAAAAATATCACATCTGACACAATTTTCTTTTCTGGATTAAAAAATGGCTTATTAAAAACGCATTTTATAACATTAAAGAATTTATTTAAATAACAATTAAAATGTAATAATGAAAACTTATAATAATGAAATATTTGTAACATTTGACATATAATTTTATTATGAATAAATGAGTATGAGTATGAGTACCCAAAGGGTAAAACAGGGGACCCTATTACTAAGACTCCGCTGTCCGTCCGTCCTTCGGTCCATCTGTCTGTCACCAGGCTGTATCTCATTAACCGTGATAGACAGTCGAAATTTTTACTATAATAACAAATACTAAAAATCGGAATAAAATAAATATTTGAGGGGGCGTCCATACAAAAAACGTGTCTTTTTTGCCGTTTTTAAAGATAATACGGATAGTACGGAACCCTTCGTGCGCGAGTCCGACTCGCACTTGGCTGATTTTTATTCGGGATATTACGCGGGAGCTCAGTTCGCATTTCAATTTAATTTAGTGTTTACGATATAAGTAGATACTTATTGTATTAAAATGGCACATTGTGACGCATCCGCCCACCCGCGGGTAGGAGACCCTTCCGCTTGAGCTACGGACGAATATGGTGTAGTGCCACGATCGTAAAATATCATTGTCGCCTCAACGCACGTAAGCGACACAACACGACACAACATGATCTACAACTGCGTTGTTGAAGAGGAGGAGCGACGTATGACGAGGACGAGGGTCGAGGGCACACACAATACAATACAATACAATACAAGTAGCGGTCTCCGCGACGGCGCGCGTCTCGCGTCTCGCGTCTCGGGCGCGGCGCGGGACCGACAGACAATGTAGCGTACAATATTACTTAGGTACAAGTACGTTTATAATATATGATCCGTGGAGCTGGAGGCTGAACGTACGTGCGTACCTCGCTGGTTACTGGTGTCACCGGACGACGACCACCGTCACCGTCGAAAACGTGATAGAACCTGCACTATCTGGGCGAGAGTTTTGAAACGACAGAGTAAAGGTACCGTAACTGTAACTATTTTTAAGAAGAATTTGAAAGTGCTGTCTCAAAAAGTAGTCAATTTAACAAAGTGTTTATTTTTTGAAAGTGTATCAGTAATTATGTAAAATCTAAATACGCCACGATACATGAGACGCAGCAGGTATACGTGTAGGTGTAGGTGTAGGTGTGAGTAGGACATATTATATATGTATGTATATCAGGAGAAAACATGTAACTACATTCCACTAAAATAGTGGAGGGATTAATGGGTCTAGAGGGCCGTGGCCTTTATCCTTCAAACTATTTTTTTCAGGAAATCTCTACAAAAGTGATTAAAGTTAAAACCAAAAATGAGTTTTTAACCGACTAAAAAAAGTTGTAACTTTATATTGTTATATCGTTATTTTTAACACATAGAAACTTTTTAACAAAGAAAAAAAAATAACCAGTTTCAAAAATATGCACTAAAAAGGTAAAAATAACTAGGTACTTACATAAAATCGACTCCCTCGCAGCTTCGTTGGTAGTGTGGCCGACTGCTGTACAGATCGGTCCAAAGTTGGGTGAAAATTTAATTACGAATACCTCGTTAATAGACAGTTTTATTGTAACTTTATATTGTTATATCGTTTTTTTTAACTCTTAAAAACTTTTAACAAAAAAAAAACAACCGGCTTCATAAATATGCACTGAAAAGGTAGAAATAACTACTTATTTCCAAAATTCTAATAATGAAAGTGAAGTGTGTTATAAACTGTTAGGTATTTACATAGAAACCAACTTCAAACTGTAATTCAGATCAGATTTTTGGAATTTTTTTAAATGCTTCCTTTTTGAAGCCGCTTATTTTTTTTTTTTTGTTAAAAAGTTTTTAATCTTGTACAAAGGGTACTACAAGTGACGATTTGCTTTTGTCGTACACTAAAAACATCCATACTAGTAACAACATGTTATACAATCATCCACATAAAACTTAAGACTTATCTCACAGATATCACAAACACAACTGAGCCTTATTGAAAGCACCAGCTTTCAAATAAAAGAAGTCATTAAAATCGGTTCACCTAGTCGAAAGTTCTGAGCTAACAAACATAAAAAAAACAGTCTAATTAAGAATTTCCTCCTTTTTTGAAGGTAAAACTAATTACTTTTTTCCAAAAATCTGATCTGAATTACAGTTTGAAGTTGGGGTCATGAAAGTGAAATGCGTTATTATAAACTGTTAGTTACATAGACACCAACTTCAAACACCGATTTTAATTTAATTTAATCACCGGTAATTTTAGAGGTTTCTAATGTGATGTAATAAAAACAATCAAATATTTCCTCCTTAATGGCATAATACATTCGTTTCTGTGAAACCATGGAAATAAACATACAAAATTACAACCCAATCGGTCAAGCCGTTTGATAGTTGACATACCAACAGCAGCGCCACCTACCGAGTCCAATTGTATTTTTGAATCATCCAGAAAACCATCGAAATACCTATATATAATTTTTTAGCCGTTTAGAAGTTATGTGAAAAAGAAAGTAATTACGTGATTAAGTAATTAGGAATGTACGGAAGGATAATTCTTACTACCCGTTGTCCTATTTCCCGTTTTCCCGTAGCAATGAAGCATTTTCCCGCGGTAAAAAGTAGCCTATGTTCATCAGGGATAATATCGGCTTCTAATGGTAAAAGAATTTTTCAAATCGGTCCAGTAGTTTCGGAGCCTATTCTAGACAAATTACCGGCCGGGGGGGGCGGCGGTCCGGTCCGCCCCGCTGTCATATGTACACTATAGAATGGCAGAAACGTGGTTTGCCACATGTACATGTACCTGTGTGGTTAGTGAACAAAATAAGACCAAATCAAATTGACAGTTGAGTTATTTCAGCTGAATTACCGGTTCAATAAGAAGATCCTGTCCTGTTCGAAATCTCTGTCACCAACTAACTAACAAGTAGATACGGTAAACAACTTGATTCATTCAAACACTGATGCGCCGACGCAAATATACTACTCGGTCGATGCTGTACTCGATTTGGAAGAAGCTGTTCATTTTCCTACAGGATTTCTTAATTCTTTAAACCCGCCTGGACTCCTTCCTCATAAAATGGTGTTGAAAGTAGGTTGTCCTGCTATTTTATTAAGAAACTTGAATTCACATAAACTTTGCAATGGCACGCGTTTGCTGGTAAAATCACTAAAAACTTTCATAATAGAGTGCACAATACTCACCGGATGTGGTATCGGACAAGATGTATTGGTTCCCCGAATCCCACTGTTACCATCGGATTTACCGTTACAATTTAAACGCCTACAATTTCCGGTAAAGATATCTTTTGCAATGACCATGAATAAATCGCAGGGTCAAACTTTCAACGTTGCAGGCTTAGATTTGAGCGCTGAGTGTTTTTTTTTTCACATGGCCAATTTATATGTCGCTCTTACAAGAGTAACCTCTAAAAAAAACATGTTTGTATTTTCTAATGACAAAAAAGCTGTGAACGTTGTATATACTGCGGGTACCCAAAAAAAATGATTAACTTATTTTTTAAAATTTATGTATTCAATTTTCAAACAAAAAAACTTCAATCCCCTTCGAAGTACTCTCCACTGCCCCTAATACACTTGTCAAATCTTTTATTACATGAGTCAAAACATTTTTTAAATTCGTCTTCTGTGATGCCCGACAGCGCCTCCGTCGTTTTTATCTTCACTGCAGTAAGGTGCCCACCTTTATCAAAACGATGAAGAAAAACGGTCAGGTGAAAGAAAAATATTTAAATCACTTTGGAACTCATCGTTCAAAGCAAAGCATGCTGCCACGTGACATTGTTTTTGTTCAGCAGTCAGCAGCCGAGGCACGATTTTGTCAGCCACCCTTTTCATCCCCAAAACTTCCGTTAAAATTCGCTGAACTGAACTCCAAGTCACTCCAAACACCTTCACAATTTCTTCAATAGTCCGTCGCCGATCTTGCAGTATGATTTCGCAATTTTTTTTACATTTTCATCGGTTTGGGGCCGTAGACGGACGACCAGAGCGAGGTTCAGCGTCAATTGACATTTCACCATTTTTAAAACGGGAAAACTACTCAAGCACTTGAGTTTTCCCAATAGCATCATCCTTATAGGCCGTTTTGAACATTTCAAGAGTTTCTGTGCCAGTTTTATCGACGCTGTTCACGAGAATGCAAAAACGACGAGCACACAAAACAACTGTCACTGAAACATTCACACAAAACGAATGGGACCTTCTTTATCGACGACACTTGGCTTACGCCAAGCCTTACGTAGTAGTTTTGTAGCATGACTTAATCGGCATATGATTGACTTGCAGCGCTGAACAAAAACGTCGTTCATGAAACTGAACAGTTAATTGTATTTAGGGTTTAAGCATCAATCACATCAATTTTACGAATAGGTAATTTTAAATCAATATGTACCTAGCACAAAATAACCAAGTAGGTACGGCAATACCTATATAACCCAGCGCGGCGCTACAAAAAGAGATCTTGAAAATGCCGATATTTGAATTAAATCAGGTCAGTAGTGTTTTTCTGTCTTTTGCGCGGTAGGTACATGTTAAGTGTCAAGTTTAGTGATGTAATTTTTTTAGGTGCTAGCTTTTGCCCGCGGCTTTCCCTGCCCTAAATTCGGTTGTCAGTGTAAGATTTTTACAGTAACTCCTCAATCTTAGAAAAAAAAACTGACTCACAATTGACGTTTTTAAGTAGCCTATGTCCTTCTTCGGGACTCAAACTATGTCCGTGCCAAATTTCAAGAGATTTTTATGTCGTGGCGCGTAAGTCGTGTTTGATTAAAGTTAGAGTTGTGCATAAAAAAAGTGAGGAAAAAATTGTTTTAGTTTGTATGGAAATTAGACAATTAAATTTACACAGTTCACAATTTCCATCATATCTCTAAAAATGACGGCAAACGATTCTCAAGGTCTCAAACCTGTTGGACCTATCATAACTTCTCTTAAGGCTGCGCCCAACTTGAATGTGCAGTTTCTGCTCGTTTTTAAAATCGATTCCACATTTCTATTGCTAGTTTCAGACTGGAGAAAAATAACATGGCTTTCTACATTTTTTAAGTAGCAAATTACTGTATTTGTTTTAAGATATCTGCTTAAACATCCATCATCAATCCATAACTCATTATCAACTAGTATCGGGACACAATTTATTTCATAAAATGTTAAGTAACCGTAAAGCTAGGAAATTACTGTAATAGTACTATACTTGTGTCATTAAAATTACATTATATCTAAAGTTAATAATAATATATATTATATATTTGTTCTATATATACTTATATAAATATTACATACCAAATAAATATGCATAAATAAATTAATACTAACATATACATACACACATAACAATATACACTAACTTAAACAAAAATGTAGCAGATAGAAGAAATTAAATATCACAATAAGAGGATAAGCTTATAAGCTTTACAAGATAACAGAGTTTAAGAATTAGTTAAATAATGCACTTTAATTAGTTGTTAAATAAACGAAGTGATTGTGCTTATCTAATAGAGACAGGTAAGGAGTTCCACAGGTTGATTGAAAATACAGTAAATGACTTATCATAAAAATGTGATGAATCAGAACGAACTCTAACAAAAGATTGTATGAAGACCGAATTGAATAGAATAGTGGTATTCAAAACGCTCTTTTAAATAAAGAAAGGAAAAATAGAAATGGGTCAGTAATCGGAAAAACTAGAAGGATTAGTGTTCTTAGGTAAAGGAATAATCTAAGCATCCTTCCAAGGTGACGGGAATTGGTTAGTGGAAATAGAATTATTAATGATTTGAGTAATTATTGGGATTGTTGGGATAGTCGGTGGTGGCCGAGGGGCTTAAATTTCACTTTACGTCCCAAGTGGCAGAGGTTCGAACCCCGGGTTCGGCGTGTACCAATGAGTCTTTTCTTAATTTCTCAAGTACAATGATGTATTTATTCACACCACTGGCTTTTTGGTGAAGGAAAACATCGTGAGGAAACCTGCATACGCCAAGAAAAAAAAATGACGTATGTGAAATCCACAATCTGTACTGGGCCCGCGTGTGGATTATAGCCCAAATCACCCTCGCTTATGAGGGTAGGCCGTGCCCCAGCAGTGGGGACGTATGAAGGCCGGCAAGCAAAGGATATCAAGTAGAGAAACGATCATTTAACGACTGCCAACGGCATTCGAAGTAATCGATAGTATGTTCTTCTTAACATCACAATCAGTGAATTGTTAGAAGCTAAATGATGGGGAGGTGGGAGTGGCGGTGAAAGATTTCTAAGTGTATCATATTTTGAACTGTCATTGTAAGTGACAGTAGAAGCAAAATGTTGGTTAAGAGAATTGAGGTTGACATCTTGTGGAAATTTGTATAAATTAGATTTGCCAACTCCCGAAGTACGAAGAAATTTCCAAACTTTAGATGAATCACCATTTTCGACAGATTTATGTATTTGACGTCGTTGGGCATTTCTTCACAGCCTGTTACAGCGATTACGTTATATCTTGTAACACTCTCGGTTCTCTGCTGATGGTTTACTTTTATTCTTGATTTTGCATTATTTCTTTTTTCCATAAGTTACTTAAGCTCATCAGTTAAACAGGGTGATGGTAAGTGTTTAACTCTAACTGGCCGTATGCACATCGTACAGTTGGGTCAAAAGTGTGTTAAGTAATTCAATTTGATCATCTACTGTTTCTGCACGTACAACTATCGACCAGTCAATTTTAAAAGCATTTGCATTTAAACTGTCCGTATCCGTTTTACTAAAATTTCTCTGCAGAAGGATTCTCGGCTTTGCTTTGGATGTACGAACTTTGTAGAAGAGATATAGAAGATCATGGTAAGAAAACACATCCGCAGAGCATTAACCATATGAAGAAACATGTTCAGAAGAAGAGACGAAAGTTAGATCGAGAAGTGAAGGTAGACAATGAGGAAAAAGATGAGTAGGACCGGAAAGCAAAATTTCCATATTAGCAGAGTCAACTAAGCTATTCAGTATGTTGGAGCGCGAATCATTCTTTAACAGGTATGTATTAAAGTCACCCATTATGATATTATGAGATTATAATGGAGTATAATCTTCTAATATTTTTTCGAACGAATTGAAGTAGTCCACGTTACAGGAAGAACTGTAAAAAACACCTAAGACAATTTTTGTATGCACTAAAGTTACTTCAATTAAAAGATATTCTGGCTTGTTAAACTGGGGACTCGCTTCAGACATGCTTATAATTATACACCACTAGTATACACTTATACTAGCTGTACAACATCCACAAATATTTTTTAAAAACTTTTGCATACACTTACGAGGAAAATTCATAACATTTACAATAAATACATAAAAACCAAATATAAAATATTTGCAACACTACAACTTCATAGAGCTAAGCCGAAGAACTTGTTTCCAGTCTAAAAGTTCTAAAAAAAAAAACGGGTTGCACTCCGGGAGTGCCGGCAGAAGTGAAAACATACTCGCTATTTACTTCCCATCACTTCTTATCCATATTTAATTATTAAAAATAATAACTTTTGTTTATTTACTTTTTTGACGTTGTATATTTGACAGCTCAATCTGACATAGAATTAAAATCCCATATCCAACCTCCCTGTACTACTCATAATCGCCAAATACTAAAAATAAAAACTAACCTAATGTAAATAAAGGTCACGTGTCCTAACGCGAGTGACATCTTACGAATTTTCGACCAGGACACGTGACCTGACGCGAGTTTAACAGTCTTTACCCATCACAAAAAAAGTGCTCGCCACGGCCCCACAGTGTGATCTATTTGCGAGTGGAATAGCAAGCCTGATGAGTGAGTGCAAGAGAATATACGAGATGGATGCTAGAGAAACTAGCGTAAATATAAACTAAGATTATGAATAAAATTTAATATATGTATTATTATTAGATTTTTTATAATTTTAATGAATTATTTAATTATCATAATAATAATATTATATTTATAAACAAACAAACAAATAAACAAACAAACAATTAACCAACAAAAACCAACCAACCAACCAACCAACCAACCAACCAACCAACCAACCAACCAACCAACCAACCAACCAACAAACCAACCAACCAACCTCCCTCCCTGTACTACTCATAATCGCCATATACTAAAAATAAAATATTAATGTTTTTTTACTTTTTTGACATAGTATATTTGACATCGCAATCTGTCATAGAATTAAAATTCCATATCCAACCTCCCTGTACTACTCATAATCGCGAATACTAAAAATAAAAATTATAATAGGCGTGGCATTACGGTTTCCGTCTTACGAATTTTCACGATTAGGACACGTGACCTGACGCGAGTTTATAATTTTTTACCCATACCAAAAAAAGTGCACAACGCCGCTATAGAAGTTTTCACTTCAAAATTTAAAAAAAAAAACAATAACAAATGACACATAAGATTTTGTTTTGTTTTGGTTATTACCTTATAAAATAAAAGTGTGAACGTGAATATGTTACCTACCTACCACATGAAAAAGACGGTGCAATTACACCACGTGTGCTACTCTACTAGATACCTACTTCAGTCTCAGTATCGAGAAAGAATGATTGATATTACTGCTTTGTCTTATTCCTTTTGTGTCGTGTTGTAGTCTTATCGTCGCTGTCCTTACTTGTACACGAGTTAAACAGTATCCCTTATCCTGAAGTATTAAGGGACGCTGTTTAACTCTGAGCCATCTTTTGCAATTACCATTATGCCGGTTCTGGTTCAGCACTTGTTAATTCCATACCGCTGGCGTGCTGTCATAAACGCCACATGACGTGGTTTCGTCAAAAATTCTGACAGAGTAATTTCGTTCCTCTTAATGCTGTCTTAGAAAACCAGATTTTGTCACGGTGACATCTACTTACTGCATCCTGTGTAAAGCCTGAGAACTTAATTTTGGCTGACACTGCACTAATCACTGATCCAGCAACATTATCATTTTATGATTCCGGAACACCGTGTAGTAGCAGGAATTTTCTTGTACTCCGCCTTTCCTGTTGGTCTACTTCCTTAGCCATCGACTCAATCTGTTGCTGTATATTAGAGAAAAGCTTGTTAAAGAAGGATTTAAAAGAAGCAAAATCTGTAGAAAGACTTGTAACTGTGATAGAGCTGTAGGTGCCGTCGAGGTCTTGTGAAGTTGAAACTCTTCTTGGAACTTTGATATCTGCTTGGTATTTCCATAACATCATTTAGAGTTTTCTTTATTGCCTCCATGGTGTATTTTTGACAACACAAGTGAAGTGCAGAAAAGTCAGTATAAACTTAAGTGTTGAAAGGAGATAATGATAACTGGTTAGTTATTTGTATTAGTAAGTCACGTTATATAAAAATTTGATTAAATATTCTAATATTGCACGCCTCATAAGCGGAGCGGTGAGGTAGTGCTCTACTCTCGACATGTCAAAAAACCCAGTCTTTCCAAACTTAAATGAAGATTTTTTTTTTAATATAACACTTACAGGATAATATGCGTGCACTAATATGAAGTTAAATAATCTGTCTAGCACATATGGTACATTTTATAAACAATTAATTTGTTTAATATAATAAATAATAACATTAAAACTAATCATTCTTGGACGTCCGTGAGTCTGTGTTTATGTGACCATGTATGTGGCAGAGAAATTGGTCGAAAAATTCATCTTACCGGAATACTTTTGTTTTTAATATATAAAGTACTAGCTGTCCTGGCGAACGTTGTTCCGCTGCCGTCCCTCTGTACCCGGCGAAAGTTGGTTTTTACCTATAGTGCCCGAGTCCGGCTCGCACTTGACATATCGAGATAAAAACTATCCTATCTTTTAAGTTGGATCAAATAACAGATATTTACGAAGTTTGATCAAAATCGGTTCAGTAGTTTAGGAGTCCATTGAGGACAAACATTGTGACACGAGATTTATATATATTAAGATTACACTGTGCTGATTCCTAGTTAATATTAGCGTTCTAAGTACTGTCGTTTAATTATAATTTATAAAAAACTAATATACCACTGTATACTGTATATCTATATATTTATTTTTTATTTTTATTTTATAGTATATTTTTTCCTCACCTTATTTGTTATTTTATTTTAAAAAACTTGAGTTTTTGTTTTAGAATGACCGCTATGAGGCTTGCACTTTTGGATTTTCCAAATTTTATTTTCTATTTTTAATTAATTATAATCACAATAATTTAACCTGTGTTTTGAGATCCTACCTACTCTTTCTACCTCTGGTGATGTGATATATCAGATTTTATTGAAGTGAAAACTTCTTTAGCGGCGTTATGCACTTTTTTTGGTATGGGTAAAAAATGATAAACTCGCGGCAGGTCAAGTGTCCTAATCGTGAAAATTCGTTAGACGGAAACCGTAATGCCACGCCTATTATAATTTTTATTTTTAGTATTCGCGATTATGAGTAGTACAAGGAGGTTGGATATGGAATTTTAATTCTATGACAGATTGCGATGTCAAATATACTACATAAAAAAAATACATAAACAAACATTATTATTTCTTGACAATGTCAAAGACATGTCGTGTGACATATTTGAGTGTTAAGCGCGAATCGTGTGTAAAGGTTTTCACCTCTGCCGGCACTCCCGGAGTGCAACTCGTTTTTTTTTTATAGTGCATAGTGTAATTACAAGTTCTTTAATATTCTCCAGGATTGCGCTCGTTTTATATTCAGAGGTAATATGTTCCACAATTTTATTGCTTTTACAGTAAATGAGTTATCATACATAAATAAATATATATTTGGACATTACACACAGCGCCGTTTGGCCCCAAAGTAAGCAAAGCTTGTGCTATGGATACCAGACAACGGATAAAAATACATATATTCCTTTTTTTTGTTAATACATACATATCATACATAATTACATCCAGAATCAAGACAAACACAAATGTTTATTACATAAAATGTTTGCCGTGTGTGGGAATCGAACCCACACCCTCTGCACAACAGTCGGCCACACTATCAACTAGGCTGCGAGGGAGTCATTTGTGTATAGTGCGTTGGAGTTTTTAACAAAAGGGTTGTCGAATTACGGATAAAAGAAGAACCAATGAACACGAAACATTATTCTAAATACAATGGTGTTTTTGGATTGAACAGGACATTATAAAGAAGAAATTGGAGATGAGTATTCCTGCGAATTGTTCGGAATTCAGATATGTGATCATACTTTCGCTGATCAAATATAAATCTTATACAAAAATTTTGAAGATGCTGTAGTTTATCAAGCTGTTCCTCGACGATATCAAGATAGCTAGCATCTGCATAGTCGAGAATAGGAAGTAGTAGTGATTGAGAAAGAGTAATTTTAGTAGGGATGGGTAGAAAATTACGTAATCTGTTTAAAAAATTCGCAGAAAAAAGACTATTAATTTTTGGACCCCACGAGAGAATACCCAAGCTTTGCACAGTATTATTATATGGAACAGGGATTTTATTTACATAGAATAATGACAGTTGTTGTCTATCGATTTTTGAGATCTGTTATTAAGTTATAGATATATAGATTATCTGTTTTAAAAACCTGTATTATCATACGTGTGTTTAACAAATGAATACTATTTCTTTTTGTATTTGAGATAAGTCTCTTACTCCCCACAATGATGAATTGTGTTTTATTTGGATATGCAACAAGGCCACGAGACTCACTCCAGTCAACATTGTGAGAGAGATCCTGATTTACATAATACCACAATAGCATTTGATAACTCATCGATGGAAGCTTGCGAGTATATTTGAAGCTGAAGAAAGCAAATAGAAGTGGTAGAAACACGCCACCTTGCGGAACGCCAGCAAAAGTATTACAGTAAGCAGAGAACGAATCATCGACTTTAATGTGTTGCTGGCGTCAACGCAAGTAACTAATGAAACCAATCGATAACTGTTGGAGATATGTTAAGAGAGCGAAGTCTGTATAGCAAAATATCAAGGTCAACCGTATAAAAAGTATTGCGAAAATCTAGCAATGATTATAGTTATACGGTGACCCTTTTACTTTTCATACCTAAACGAATTTCATCCGTTATTGTAACAACTGCAGTAGCCGTACTATGACCAAGACCAAAATCAGATTTAAAGAGACTTAACAAATTAATTTTGTCAGAAAACATTAGAAGAAAAATGGTAATTGAGAACATTAATATCAATTTCATTAGGAATAGAATGATAAGATTTACCAACACCTAGTGACTTTAGAAAATTTCAGACCTTTGCTGGATTACAGTCTTCTACGGATTTATGGATATAGCGTCATTGTGCATCCCTACAAATCCTATTGCAGCGATTCTTCAAAAGTTTATATTTAGTAAAATTGTTATCATATGAAGTAATTTTGTATGGTACCTTGATTTCTTTTCATCATTAATGCTTTGATCTAATTTGTGAGCCATGGCGCAGGAAGATCCTTAACTTTTACTGCACGGACGGTAGCATGAGTGTCATAAGGACTCGTAATCGTGAGTTAACAATTTAATTGTTTCATAGAAATTTTTGTAGACGCATTCACGACCGAATCCCAGATGATTTTGAGTAAATTATCACATAAGCATTGAGTATTCATCCCACTATAATAACGTTGTAGAAGTAATCTTGACTTAACTTTAGGAAAGCGTACTTTATAAGATAGATAGACCAAATCATGGAAGGAAAAAGCTTCAGCAGTGCACTCACCATGTTTAATAATTTTTAAAGGAGAAGAAATTATTATTAAGTCAACAAGAGAGGGTGTATTATAGAAAAAAAGTTTCCAAGATACAGGATGATCAGACAGATTAACCTTAGAATAAGGTATACAAGAACAAAGGTACGAGTACATTATGAAATAACTGAAACACTGATAATGAGTAACAAGTAGATTGTAAGCAAGGTTTCAGCCAAGGTTGCCAAATGAGAATAGCGTGAATATTTTTGTTGTGGTTAGTAAAGATTATAGTTGACTCTCCTGCACCCATAACGAATACCAACTTACCATTTTGCTAACTTACTCAGAATAGTACCTGTCCTTCTAGTCATACCCTTGCCTTGGGTAAATCTTGTTATATATTTCAAGCCGAGACTGCACATTATTTGTATAAGTTATTCATTTATTTTAAACAAAAAAATCATATCATTACTATAAATTAGATAGTAAGACAAGAATTCCTTAGGTACTTTATATAATGAACAAGAATCCTACGAAATTTTGGTATTTACTTACCACTAATTATACGTAGCTACCTTTAGGTATGTTCTTACCACTCATTATACGTAGCTACCTTTTTTCCTACTTTGGGAATCGATAAAACTTTGTTTTTGCGGTACAATTTATGACGTTGACATACAACCTTATACGACTCATGAGGTATTCCTGAATAAATTGTATGCACTTTGAAATACAATGTCAGTATTTCATTCACTCATCAGGAGCGCACGTAAATGATACTCCCCAATAACAGTACCGGGATTTAAGAGGAAAATCCTGGTACGTTACAGTCGCGCGGGTACAATAGGGACACCGCTCCCTCATTTATACCGCACCCTATCGTTGGTCCGAACAAAACTACCTACTATTCGAGTTTATATATTTTAATCACTTTATGTTTAAAATAACTTTTCAAAAACCCGTATAAATCTACATTAAGATTAAAAAAATGAATATTATAAGAAGACCACGACTTTGCCCTGTTTCAGAATCAAACTTAGATTTATCATCGTCACACAATAGCTAAAATGAATCTCTGCTTGATTTTACGATCAAAGAAACAACAAGTACACAAGAATCTTTTTAATTACACTTTTTTAAGACACAACACATGTGCAAGATATGAAACAAAAACATGAAGTACAAAGGAAATAATTGGCAATTGCTAGTGAAGAGATAACTAGATTAACAAATGAAAATAATTAATCGATTTCCATTTCTTTATTTTCTCGATAACAGTTCTAAATTGATAGTTGTAGTGTTGTGACCAAATAAGTAGTGATATCGATCGCATATATTTATTATGTTTTTAACAAAGACAAAGACAACAAAAACATTCAAATTTTTTTTTTTTAAGGAACACTCAATGGCTCACCGCCATGTTGTGTTTGTTTTAATCTGTCACTCGGAACTAGAAGGTGGTGCTATATAGTCACTACATTTCTGTTCGCTGAGTTTTTCACATTATCCATACTTTACGTTGTGTATTTTGTGTTCCTCCGTGTTGATTGCTGCCCAGCTGTCAAATATCAAAATGGCGAAAGGATCTGTTCTAAAACGGCAGGCGAGAGAACCGGTGATCAAGGTTCGTAATTACTTTGAAGGTAATTACTGACGACACTGCCGCTTCCACTAGTTCAGTGCCAATGGGAAAAGGTGAACGCCTTATTATATGCAGTGTCTACGAAAGGATTTGTGTCAGATGCTTTACTGGCCTTTATATCCGAGAAAACAGTGGACTTCCACGAAGAAATGAACGCGGAGATTTACGAAGGATGATTGAAAGAAATGGTTCAATCTCTAGTAAAACCGTCGGTAATTATTATAGTCAACACTACATACCACTCCAGAAAAATTGATAAAATTCCGACGCAGGCCAATAAAAAACAAGAGATAATTGACTGGCTCCAACGTCATGGCGAAAATGTGGATAATAATTTATATTTTAAAATCGAAAAAAAGCCTCCCTAAAAAATATATTACCGACGAAATAGCTGCCGAATGTGGTCATTGGGTTCTTTGACTTCCACCGTATCATTGCCAGTACAATGCTATAGAACTAATATGGGCAGAAATCAAAGGACACGCCGCTCGAAACAATACCCATCCCCCCAAAGAATCAACATAATATAATTACTTCTTGTAATGAAATGTAATATTAGTTAATACATTTGTACAAAATTATCCGACAATAGTTAAGTTTCTTACATTTTATAAAAAACGGGTTGTTATCGTGTTACGTTTATCGATAGCTCCATCCCTATCAGTTTCTCCGACTCTACTTTGACCTCGTACGTGCTTGAGCGTCATATTTTTATTAAATAATGTATACATAATGTAAAAAACTTTATAACAATATTAGAGGGTAAGGGAAAATATGTTTGTATACATAAAATACCTGCAAGTGAAATTATTGCTCTCAGCACACCAAAAAACAAACAATCATGTGGGACTAGACGACCTTTCACATTACCATCACTACGTCAAAGGATGCTAAACGTAACAATTTATACTCACCTTTAAATTTTGATAAGAGTGTGAGCATTAATCTGAATAAAAGTTTTAGATGTCAAGTTAATAGTGAACAAATCAACGTCACAGCGCACTCTCTTAAATCTAATAATGCAACTGTTTGTACCAACGCATCGTCACAGCAAACTGTTGCTGAGCTGCAACCCTCACTTACAAACAATTATAGTAATAACTTGAAGTCAACAACAGATCCAAAAATTGTAATTTTGGCGTTCAACGTGTACGAGGACTTTCTATAAAACTCAAAAATAGCAGAAAAAACGACTGGAATAATATTTATGATGTAACATCAATAGTTAAGCCGCATGCTATGCTACATGCGTGCAAATTTTAAATTCTTGCGATAATTTGTTGAAGTCGCTTAGCAATAAAGATATAGTTGTATTAACCATTGGTACAAACGATACGAACCCGTAATTATTATTCCCTGAAATGTGTAATGCATTGTACAAATTAAGAATGTGTTGTCATGTATTTGTAATTGCTGTACGTTTCAATCCTATTTTGAATGAAACGCTAATAAATAAGAACTTCAAATTACTCATCCAAAATTACGGAACTGCAGTTTTCTTGAATTAAATCGTAATGGCCTAAAATCATACACTGATTCTCTTGGTTTTTAATTGAACTTTGAGATAAATTATTTAAAATACAGAGAAATGTATATTGTTTCCTCAACGCAACAGACAAACTCCGGTACTGGGTACAAAAATTGGGATCATGTTTGTTCTGAAAAAAAAAAAACAATTTTCAAAAATTTTAAAACATTTCACACATAAAACCTAAGTAAAGGTAACAAAATTGACCTTTAACAGGGTACCATACCCTATTTTTTTCAAAAAATGGTTGAGGAAAGCAAAGATTTACAGAAAAATAAAAAAAATAAAAAACAATCTTTTAATGAACCAGACACTGACTTTTTCGTGAATCAATCTCGTGTAACTCTACTTCATCAGAATATTGCAGGGATTCTAAACAAACGGGATCTAATTGAAGTAGCCGTAAAGGAGTTATCGCAAGAAATAGGCATCATTGGTATCATATGCTTAACGGAAATATTTCTAAAAAGTGGTTCTCAGCCTAATTTATGTATACCAAGCTATAGAATAGCTTCATCTTACTGTCACAAATGAACGTCGTGGTGAATCGTGTATACTTTTAAAAAATGATTTAGAGTTCAAATCATTACCTGTTTCATCAGTAAAGTACCTACGCTTTTGAGTGTTGCGGAGCGGATATTTTGGATTATAATTTGTTAGTAGTTTTCTTATATAGGACACCGACATCAGATATCCGAATTTTTTAACGAGTTACAGTTGCTTTTAAATAAATTACTAGAAAAAGTAATAAAAAAAATATTTTATGTGGATACTGGAATATTGATTTAGCTAAGGATAGTAAAATATCCAAAGAGTTGTTATCAATCCTAAAAAAATATAATTTCACTTCACATATCTTGAACCCAACAAGAAAAAAAACATGTCTAGACCTTATAATAGGTAATTTACAGAATTTCGTAACCGTAATTCACTACATGGCGCTTTCAGACCATGAGACATGCCAAAGTATTTCATTTAACTATAATAAAACATAGAAACGACAAAAAAAAATATTTTTGGTTTGACAATCGCCGCGATTTTAGCCAAGACAATATTCGAAAGTTTCAAGCCTGTCTATCAGCTTTATCATTTGATGAAGTGTTATCAAAAAATAAAACTAACTTTGCATTAGATCAATTTCACGACCTACTTTCTTTATTTCATAACCTTTGTTTTCCAGAAATAAATGTAAAAATCACTGTAAAAAAAATTTAAAACAAACGGTTTACTAAGGGTATACAAAAATGCTGTAAAAACAAAAGGCGCCTATATTTCAAGTATATGTTATCCGCATGTAATAAAATAGGAAACAAAAAAAAAATATAAAAACTATACAACAGTTTTAAAAAATTGTATTACCCAGGCACAAAAAAAAAACTAACGAACGCTACATATTCCAAAGTGAAAATAAATGTAAAGCATCTTGGGATGTAGTTAAAAACACCATGAACACAAACTAATTTAGTAAAGATATAAACTTTATTAAAATCGGCGTTAAAAAATTACACACATTCTGAAAGCATATGTAAATTGTTTAGCGACCTTTTTATAAACATTACAAATCAAAGCAAAGAAAGCAAGCTAAAGGATAAGAGGCACAGCACACAAATGGATATCGAGTTACTTAAGCTTGTGTTGCAATAAATAAAGTTTGTGGCAAACACAAAAACAAATATAGATCTGAGTTTCGTCACAATGAAAATGGTCTACCTCAGGGTAGCGTGTTAGGGCATCTACTGGTTGTCATTTATATAAATGATAAACCAAATATCACTAAACACAATTGTATATTATTTGCCGACGACACTACACTTATAATTAAATCTTATAATCAACAATATCTACAAGTAGAGACGGAAATTTCTTTGAATAAGATGGATAATTGGTGAAAATCTTATAATCTAGCAATTAATTTAAATAAAACTAAAATTATTCAATTTCAAACAATTAATTGTAATTTTCCTCAACTTAAAATTAAATACAAAGATATTTTAATAGAAAATGTAGACAACACTAACATTCTAGGCATAATAATTGACAAGTATTGCAATTGGAAAAGCCATATAGAAAAAGTCTGCAGTAAGTTGGATAGGTATGTATAAGTTTTGAGAATAACTCGACAAATTGCAACAATAGAAGCTGCTCGCTTGACCTACCATGGCTATGTCTCGGCAGTTCTGAGATATGGCATTATACTTTGGGGTAATTCTGTAGAAATAAATAAAGTTTTTAAGGTCCAAAAAAGTACATAAGGTCACTGTGTGGAGCTGAACCCTTAGAAAGTTGCAAACCCTTATTTAAATCGATGAATATACTACCTTTACCATGTTTTTATATTTATGAAATTTGTATTTTCGTTTTTAAGCACCCAAGTGTTTTTAAAACCAATATGGAAATGACAGACAGAAGTGGTAGATATGCTGACAGGTTGTATGTCCCGTCACAGAAATTAACAGTTTATAAAAGAAATGCTTATTGCATGGCTATTATGTTATACAATCATTTGGCAGATATGTTGAAAAAAATCCCATTTTAAAAAGGAATTACACACATTTTTGATTTGCGAAATGTAATACACAATTCAAGAGTATTTAGAGGATAAATGTTGAATTGTTTAAATATGTATAATATTTTCTACTATAGTATTGGATATTAATGTCATGCTTATTTTGAATATTGAAAATATTTTCTTGTACAACTTTTGAATTTTAACATAATTTGACAAAACCTTCGAATTTTGACATAATTTAAAAAAAACTTTCGATTTTTGACATAATGATTATGATTTTTTTTTATATTACTTTATTTTGTTTGACATTTTTAATATCAATTAATCTTATGTTAAAATTAGGTATTCATAATATATGTATTTTGACATAGTTTTCATAATTCTTTACCATAATATTTAAGTTTCAAGTAGCATAACTTTTTTTTTTAAAGCAAGTAATTTAATGATATGTTTCAAATGATTATTTTATTTATCTTTGTAAATATTTTGAATATTTATATAATAAATGACGGGTTTCTGAAAACCAGCAGGTCCCTGCGCGGGCGCGGGCGCGGGCGCGGGCGTTAGTGTTCCTCTGGCATTCGGACGGTGAGGCTGTGTCTCACGTCGGCGTCGTTCTGTTACGTTGGCCATTATTTCGGAAACACACACACGTCCTTTATGTTTGCCTACAGCATTTTTGTGGGTGTTTGCTTACAGCACAGAATTTGGAACAGAAGTAAAGAATTTTTTGATATTGTGTTTTACGCGTAGACGCTTTAGGTTATTATTTTAGTTAGGTACTCGTACCTTAATCCAATCAAATAAGAATGAAAAAACATTAATTGGTAGAGTTATAAATTGTTGTGCACACGTTCATTACAACTTTCCATTAAACATACTAAAAGTCCCAATCAATACCCATCAGCCGATCACAATCTCCTCTTATTCCGATAAAGACTTAGACCACTCATCCTCAAAAGCAAACTGGGAAAAATTCAAATGTTTTTTTTTATACCACTAAGGAGGCAAACAAGCTTACGGTCCGCCTGATGGTAAGCTGTTACCGTAGCCTATGGACGCTTGCAACATCGGGGGTATCAATCGCGCGTTGCCGACCCTACAGAAAATAAATCATTTCTTTCTTGAAGAACCCCATACTGTAGTCTTTGGAGAAAACCTCGGCAGGGAGCGCATTCCACAACCCAAGCGTTTGCGAGAGGAAGTTTCTCTGAAACCGCAGTGTACGCGACCATTTCTCTTAAAATAATCAGTTTACCACAACTAGATCTCATCCCTACTCTCATTAGATCTCTAATATTGGTGTGGTTATCGAATCTGTTACCCACCAGTCACTCGCAAGCTACCATTAGCAAGTGCTTAAAATAAAATCCCCTTTAGAGCGATCTCAGTGTATAGTGGAACATCTTACAAATCTTACAGCTTAAAATCCGTTGTGCTAGTATTTATTGAACGCTTTCGCCACTTCAAGCCTGTCTATCAGCTTTATCATTTGATGAAGTGTTATCAAAAAATAAAACTAACTTTGCATTAGATCAATTTCACGACCTACTTTCTTTATTTCATAACCTTTGTTTTCCAGAAATAAATGTAAAAATCACTGTAAAAAAAATTTAAAACAAACGGTTTACTAAGGGTATACAAAAATGCTGTAAAAACAAAAGGCGCCTATATTTCAAGTATATGTTATCCGCATGTAATAAAATAGGAAACAAAAAAAAAATATAAAAACTATACAACAGTTTTAAAAAATTGTATAACCCAGGCACAAAAAAAAAACTAACGAACCCTACATATTCCAAAGTGAAAATAAATGTAAAGCATCTTGGGATGTAGTTAAAAACACCATGAACACAAACTAATTTAGTAAAGATATAAACTTTATTAAAATCGGCGTTAAAAAATTACACACATTCTGAAAGCATATGTAAATTGTTTAGCGACCTTTTTATAAACATTACAAATCAAAGCAAAGAAAGCAAGCTAAAGGATAAGAGGCACAGCACACAAATGGATATCGAGTTACTTAAGCTTGTGTTGCAATAAATAAAGTTTGTGGCAAACACAAAAACAAATATAGATCTGAGTTTCGTCACAATGAAAATGGTCTACCTCAGGGTAGCGTGTTAGGGCATCTACTGGTTGTCATTTATATAAATGATAAACCAAATATCACTAAACACAATTGTATATTATTTGCCGACGACACTACACTTATAATTAAATCTTATAATCAACAATATCTACAAGTAGAGACGGAAATTTCTTTGAATAAGATGGATAATTGGTGAAAATCTTATAATCTAGCAATTAATTTAAATAAAACTAAAATTATTCAATTTCAAACAATTAATTGTAATTTTCCTCAACTTAAAATTAAATACAAAGATATTTTAATAGAAAATGTAGACAACACTAACTTTCTAGGCATAATAATTGACAAGTATTGCAATTGGAAAAGCCATATAGAAAAAGTCTGCAGTAAGTTGGATAGGTATGTATAAGTTTTGAGAATAACTCGACAAATTGCAACAATAGAAGCTGCTCGCTTGACCTACCATGGCTATGTCTCGGCAGTTCTGAGATATGGCATTATACTTTGGGGTAATTCTGTAGAAATAAATAAAGTTTTTAAGGTCCAAAAAAGTACATAAGGTCACTGTGTGGAGCTGAACCCTTAGAAAGTTGCAAACCCTTATTTAAATCGATGAATATACTACCTTTACCATGTTTTTATATTTATGAAATTTGTATTTTCGTTTTTAAGCACCCAAGTGTTTTTAAAACCAATATGGAAATGACAGACAGAAGTGGTAGATATGCTGACAGGTTGTATGTCCCGTCACAGAAATTAACAGTTTATAAAAGAAATGCTTATTGCATGGCTATTATGTTATACAATCATTTGGCAGATATGTTGAAAAAAATCCCATTTTAAAAAGGAATTACACACATTTTTGATTTGCGAAATGTAATACACAATTCAAGAGTATTTAGAGGATAAATGTTGAATTGTTTAAATATGTATAATATTTTCTACTATAGTATTGGATATTAATGTCATGCTTATTTTGAATATTGAAAATATTTTCTTGTACAACTTTTGAATTTTAACATAATTTGACAAAACCTTCGAATTTTGACATAATTTAAAAAAAACTTTCGATTTTTGACATAATGATTATGATTTTTTTTTATATTACTTTATTTTGTTTGACATTTTTAATATCAATTAATCTTATGTTAAAATTAGGTATTCATAATATATGTATTTTGACATAGTTTTCATAATTATTTACCATAATATTTAAGTTTCAAGTAGCATAACTTTTTTTTTTAAAGCAAGTAATTTAATGATATGTTTCAAATGATTATTTTATTTATCTTTGTAAATATTTTGAATATTTATATAATAAATGACGGGTTTCTGAAAACCAGCAGGTCCCTGCGCGGGTGCGGGCGCGGGCGCGGGCGCGGGCGTTAGTGTTCCTCTGGCATTCGGACGGTGAGGCTGTGTCTCACGTCGGCGTCGTTCTGTTACGTTGGCCATTATTTCGGAAACACACACACGTCCTTTATGTTTGCCTACAGCATTTTTGTGGGTGTTTGCTTACAGCACAGAATTTGGAACAGAAGTAAAGAATTTTTTGATATTGTGTTTTACGCGTAGACGCTTTAGGTTATTATTTTAGTTAGGTACTCGTACCTTAATCCAATCAAATAAGAATGAAAAAACATTAATTGGTAGAGTTATAAATTGTTGTGCACACGTTCATTACAACTTTCCATTAAACATACTAAAAGTCCCAATCAATACCCATCAGCTGATCACAATCTCCTCTTATTCCGATAAAGACTTAGACCACTCATCCTCAAAAGCAAACTGGGAAAAATTCAAATGTTTTTTTTTATACCACTAAGGAGGCAAACAAGCTTACGGTCCGCCTGATGGTAAGCTGTTACCGTAGCCTATGGACGCTTGCAACATCGGGGGTATCAATCGCGCGTTGCCGACCCTACAGAAAATAAATCATTTCTTTCTCGAAGAACCCCATACTGTAGTCTTTGGAGAAAACCTCGGCAGGGAGCTCATTCCACAACCCAAGCGTTTGCGAGAGGAAGTTTCTCTGAAACCGCAGTGTACGCGACCATTTCTCTTAAAATAATCAGTTTACCACAACTAGATCTCATCCCTACTCTCATTAGATCTCTAATATTGGTGTGGTTATCGAATCTGTTACCCACCAGTCACTCGCAAGCTACCATTAGCAAGTGCTTAAAATAAAATCCCCTTTAGAGCGATCTCAGTGTATAGTGGAACATCTTATAAATCTTACAGCTTAAAATCCGTTGTGCTAGTATTTATTGAACGCTTTCGCCACTTCGAGAAATGGCGCTCCTGTAGGTATAGATGTGCTCCGTGAAACCCATAATGCAGTGCTCCTGTAGCCCAAAGACCGAAATTACGTACCCGTAGTAGTAGTAAACGTTGATAAAGTTTATTCAAAGCGTTTAGTAAACTAAATGATCTATATGACGAAGGCTCAGGACGTTTTAACACTAACTACGCGGGGAAAAAATATTGTTCGACATCGCCTCATTAAAAATACTTACTAATTTAACAATCAAGGTAATCTTAATTTTGATAGCCTGCAGAACTTCGTCTACAATGACAGGAAGTAGAGAGGCAAGCGGCGCGCGGCGGGAGAGCGCATCTCCTTTTGACCTCACTGTCAACCTCGTGAACATGATTGGCGTCTGTTGGTTCAGTGCTAAGCAGGCATTACGACTCTATTTCCTAAGCAGTCTGCCTTTTAGTCGTCGTAAAACGCAGGATTACTTTAGACGTTTAAAGGAAGGCATGGTGCTCAGGGTATCGACTTCAATAGCTTTATAGCTCCTGTTAGCCTGGAGTCCGGGCTAGATCCCTTCCATCAGATTTTGGTGACTGCTTTGACAAACTACATCTGTAGCCTCCTTGATACTTTTGTAGAAGAATTTATAATAGCGTCTGTTCTCGGCAGAGATTGTTACGTTGTCGTCGTGCGGTTTTAGACCTCATGTTAGTTACTTATGTTCTCGGGCACTGGTGATCGCTTTTTTAGAACACTCGCTAGTAGCATAGCTTAGTAACTGGTAAGACATTCAATGGCTACGTAAATTTGTCGTGAGATCTAATGAGAGCGTAGATGCGGTCTAGATGCTGCAAGCTGATAAGCTTTTAAGGGCTTTCTTGAATTTGTCCGAGCTATCATGGGAGTCAGAGTCTTAATAACGAGATGAAGGTCAAAACAAAATCCGTCTAGCATTTCTATCAAAACTTTGGCTTACGTTCTGTAAAAGCGCTCTGTCAAGTATTTCCAGCGTGTTATTGCTATCATTAACGTCTTAGAGATAAATAACTGTCTTTAGAGCTATATTGTTGAATTTGAGCATGTCAGTCAGTCTGCAGAAAACTTTGCCATTTATAGTATTGCAGTACTATAAACGGTGCTTGCTAACTATTTACATACAGAGTCACGTAAATCGCAATAAATTGCCTAAGGCTTTATGGGAAGTGAGGCATACCTACGAGATGATGATCAGCTGATGGCTGGTCATGACTATTCGGTATTGATAGCCGGTCGTGGCTATTTGGTGATATTTATACCCACTAAGTGGCCCCGAAAGAGGTTTCGACCCAGCCATACACAATATGTCACATAATGCATTTGCCTCTTCCATCCCCTTACCTTCTTCCCCCTGTCTCACTCTCTCATCTGTCTCTTACTTTCTCTTGTGAGTTTCACGAAATAAGTAAAAAAAATTGATCAATTTTGGAGTAAACATAAAACAAACGGTATATGGGCAGCAAACACATAAATAATTTTCCTCTTAAACACCGGATTACAGTAACAGTAATAGATAACAATAACAATATATATAAGCTTTTTAGTCGGATATCTAATAAGCTATAGTTTTCACAATATACGTTTTTTTCGTATAAGCAATAATTGCCGATATATAAGCAAAAACTTACAAATAGGTACCTTTTTAGGGTTCTGTAGCCAAATGGCATAAAACAGAACCCTTAGGCTTCATCATATCTGTCTGTCTGTCCGTATGTCACAACCACTTTTTTTTCGAAATAATAAAAACTATACTGTTGAAACTTGGTAAGTAGATGTATTCTGTGAACCGCATTAAGATTTTCACACAAAAATAGAAAAAAAACTAACTTCTAAAATAAGAGAATGGTAAAATAAAAATAAATCTATGATGTACATTACCATGCAAACTTCTACCGAAAATTTTTGAACGAGATCTAGTAAGTAGTTTTTTTTAATAAGGCATAAATCGTTTACCGCAGTTTACCTTTCATTCAATCAACTCAAATATAAAAATAATAAAAAAAAAATCATAAACATAAACCTTATGCATAAACCGTGAACCTTTATTTTCCAATAATAAATCTGTAATAGGTGCCTACGTAAATAATAATTATACAGGACGTTATTACCACCTCGTCCATCTACGCGAGGAGGCACACAAATTGATAATATTTTTGGAAATATTTCTTGTCACACTGGAATATATATTAGCTTGTTTAGCTTACACAAGCCTATATGGGGTCGCATACAGTTAGATGTAAATCCCATCATTAAGGTACCTAATTATAAAATTTACTTATCAATAACTAAATAAAAAAACAACACTATTATTAAAACATCGACCAAAGTTACAACGAACTACAAGAACTTTTATGTTATTTGCTGCTACGGAACCGTTCACGGGCGAGTCGGACTCGCACTTGGCCGCTTTTTCCAAGATGGCGCAACAGCTATCGATGAGGACTTTTAGTATGTTCAACGGGAGGTCTTAATGAACATGTACACAAAATTAAAAACTCTACTAATAAATGTTTTTTTAGCCTAAAAATGTATCTAATTTGATTGTACTATACCTATAGTTTTTGATCTCGCGCATGAAGAATATAGGTACGAAAGACGTTTAGATTTTTCTGAATTTTGACTTGACAACTTATTATATCATTAAGTGAATTCTCGTCCCCGTAGAGTGAAAACTAACTAACTGACACTTTTAACGAAAATGAGTTATGAATGTCACTCGGTTCACATTTTTTTTCTTTATATTTCTATCTCATCACCACGGCTCTAGCTCTTTGTATGACTGAGATAGAAAATGTCAAAACTCACCAAATGCAACGGTTATACCCAACATATGAAAGGAAAATAAAATAAATAAATGAATTTAGTGATTATTATTTTTATGAAAGATGATATTTAAATTGCCTAAGCGTACTTAACTAGTTTTACTCCCAAATATTTGATTGAAATCGCTACTGGACTCGTAAAGAGAATTCACTAAATGATCTTAGTGACGCAAAAACCCAAGCTTAAAAAAAACGCAGCAGAGCTAAAAACTAACTAAGTCGTTTTAGTGACTATACGAATATGATTTTGTTAAATTTGGCAAAACTTACCGTAGTAACCAATAAATAAGTCTTTTAGTAAGTTTTCACTTATTAATATTTAAGGCGGCTCCCATACAACAAACGTGATTTGTTTGCCGTTTTTATAGATAATGGTACGGAACTCTTCATGGACGAGTCCGACTCGCACTTGGCCGATTTTTTAATTTTGATGAGTTGCAAAGAGCAATTGCAGATAACTGCTCCCGAATGCGCTTTAGCTAGTTATTGCTTTCCTGGAACTAGTCGTGGCTAACTATTTTTCGTGGGAACACTTTCGAGCTATTCTATCTCTGTAATTCGAGACAAAAATGTATGGAAGTCTGAATTTACTTGCAAATATTTTCTCTGGTATCCCAGAATCTAAATAGCTCCAGACAGTTCCCAATAAGGTCTCAGTACAGCCTTTTGTGCCGATATAAGTTTAAGTTGAAATCTTTGTGTGCTTGAAATGGATAAAAATTATAAAAGAACCGTTTTATCGAATTTCTCTGTTATTAACATCTGGTTCGACTACTTCATCTATTGTAGTTTTGCTAGTAGGTAGGGAATAGTACCACGGATGTAACTTAAGAGGTATAATTACTTTAGCACATAGACTTATCACGTCCTTCTTGGCCACCGAAATAGCAAGGCAACACAGCGGGGGGTCCGGCGGGCGTTGCTCTCTCTAGACGTTCATAAGTCGAGTGGGCCAGATGGTATACCCTCAGCGGTGCTTAAACAGTGTTATCCTGAGTTGTATGCTCCTTTTCGCGCTTTCCTACCACACTAGGCAATTTCTGTCTTAATGAAAAAATGCTATGCAAATGCGAACTTGCACCTGGTGCCGAAAAGGGCGATAGATGAGATCGATTGAATCCAAGTGCTATTACTTCCGCTTCAAGGTGATGGAGCTTGTCATAAACACGACCTGGTCACCGTCAATATGGCTTTCGCCACGGTCGCTCGACTGGTGACACACACCGATTGGCACTTGGCATTGAGAGTCAGGGGGAGGCATTGGCATGTAGCCTAGAATCCTAGCGAAGGCGTTCGATTGGGTCTGGCAACGGGATCTTCTATCAAAGTTGCCATCTTAAAGACTGCCCGAGGGTTTGTGCACATGGGTGGCTAGGTTTTTGGCCGGCAGTCGCATACAAGTAGTAGTTGCTATGGTAGCATAGACATTAGCGCTGGTGTCTCGGAAGGCTCTGTGCTGTCTCTTACGCTGTTTCTACTACATGTACATGTTGTCCAACAACAACATACATTGCTATGCAGATGACAGAACAAGTTAAAATTATTATCCGGGCCGTAGCAATATTCCTTGCTCTGTTGTGGAGGATAAGCGCGGAGAACTTGTGTCTAAAATCAAGATCACTCTGTCCAAGGTCTCTGACTGGGAACGGGAAAACTTGTTTCGATTCAACCCTAAGGCGACACAAATCTGCGCGTTCTCTACTAATTTTCTGCGCGTTTTTATTCACTGAGAATTTTAGAACATACCCCTTACCATCTCCAAGAGCATTGGGATCCTTGATGTTGACATCTCCAGCGATGTTCAGTTCAGAGATTATTTGCAAGACAAAGTGAAGCTGGCGTCCAAAAAACTAGGTGTTCTTAACAGAGCTAAGCAGCACTTCACCTCTGGGCAAAGGTTGCTGGTTTACAAGTCGCAAGATTGCGGCCATTTCTGGGTGGGTACACCCAGATACCAGCTTAGCCCTTTTGACTCGGTTCAACGACGGGCTGTGAGAATCTTCAACGATCCCAAACTCACAAGCCGTATCGAACCCTTATGTTTGAGGAGGGACTCTGTCTCCCTGTGTGTGTTCTACCGCTTTTATAATGGGATGTTATCTGAGGAAATTTTCTAAATTATGCCCTCGACTACTTTCTACCATCACTCCGCTCGCCACCGGCAGCGAATTCATCCTCACCCCTTACAACCCAAATGGTCACGTGCAGTGCAGTTACAGAGATACTGCCTCACGCGACCGCTTAGATTATGGAATAAGCTCCCTGCCTAAGTTTTCTCTAAGGACAGAAAAATAAGTTTGAACAGAAAAATACAAGTAAAATGTCATTAACATGCCTTAATCACTGTTACATTCACGTAAATTTTAAGCAATATTTCATTAAAGTAACCTACATAAGCTAACAATTCTAAATTATAACATTTCATGAGGGCGAAAACTAACTAACTTGTATTTGTATGAATTTCTGCAAAGAACCAAGGTTTTTCTAAAATCTGATTTCACCAGATAAAGAAGACAGGTTGCGATTCAAAACCATTGAAAAGTTATTAATAAATCATCAAATTTAAAAGCTACGAATTTTCTTATTTTTAAAAACTTCAAGTTACAATATCTCGGAAGTCAATATTTCGTTCTGATCTAAGGGGCGATACAGACATTGACGTAGGGCGCTTACTGTGCGTGCTAACATGATAGCTCGCATATTCAAATGCTTTATTTTTCAAAAACAGGCTATCAGAGCACTTTTTTGAGATCAATAAACTATAAGTTACTAGTTACTACCGTTTCGAAGTAAAAATAGCGTTCTGGTGAGAAGAAACCATGAACGCAGACTCCAGTCTCCAGCAGTCGCTCTTTTAATTTTGATTAATGGACAAATTATGTTACCAAAAAATATTTAATCTCATGCATTTTTATCATCAAGGTAGGTTGTCTTGTGTTGTGTAATAAACTGTTTCGACAAGTTTACGTTGTACACAATTTTTGAACTTTTTTAAGTTTATTTGAAAAACTTTTGCAGGGATTTTATTTTAACAACGAATACATTGTCCTTTGAACAATTTATTTATTTTCTTAAGTTGTGTCTATTTCGACTATTACGATTATGAATGTAGCTATTCTTTTTAAAACAATCAATATTTTTATGAACATAAATCAAATTATCTAATATATACTGAGACGGTACATAAGGTAAGGACTTTGAGTTCCGTAAATTGATATCTTAAAGAGTTTGCTCGTTGCACGAGATAAGTTAAAGTAACTTTATTCTGAGCCTACTGTTTATCTTTTTACACGAGCAACCTTTGGGTTTATTGCAAAAACAGTTTAAAGCCCTGCGGGTCCAATATAACAATGCCTAGACGTTGTAGCGCTTCGGGGATGTTGGCTGAGGCGCGATTGGATCCCTTTTTTTTTCTGACTGACTACTGCAGTTGGCTGATGCAGCATTACTGCTCCTGCGTTTAGACTACGCATAGTCGACACTATCGTATGCTAGTATGGGGCAGACGCAAGTGGTGTAAAGATTCAGCTTATGTCTAATCTTACATCTTACTGTACCTGTCTTTCACGGGATATAGACGACCGAGGACAAAAGCGGCGCGGTCTCTAACTATTTTGGTGTGATCGCGGAAGTTCAGACGCCTATTCAGGGTCACACCTAGATATTTGGCCTTGTTTTGCCAAGGAATGCCACGGCCGAAGAGTGAGAGGGAAGATGGTCACGGAGGGCAGCCAATGGTGAAGAGAACGGCAGAGCTTTTGTCGGGATTCACTTCGATTCTTCAATTCCGAAACCATTCGCCTAGGGCGGTGATTGCGAATTGGAGTCTCTTAGTGATTCTACTTACCTGCCTGTCGGTGGTATAAATAGCGGTATCGTCCTCGAAGAGAGCTAGTTGGGTACCTAACGTTTTAGGGATATCGTTTGTGTACAGAGGTACACTATAGGGGACAGCACGGACCCTTGCGGGACTAGAGGGGACAGCACGGACCCTTGCGGGACGAGAGGGGACAGCACGGACCCTTGCGGGACGAGAGGGGACAGAACGGACCCTTGCGGGACGAGAGGAAGAGGATGTTTTCGACTCTATAGCGAAAGCTGCGGTTCGACAAATAGTCTCGTATGCTGAGTACACGGCGTACATTCTAACAAATGTATATGTGTATATGATCCTAGTTGGTCGAAATAAAAATCATTTTACTATTTATTTATTTATTTTACTAAGCAAATATTCTGTAACGTCTCTCTATAGGCAGATAATCATTTTCTTGGAGTTAATGAATTTGCTTTGATACAAAGCAATTGTCATTTAAAAAACCGGCCAAGTGCGAGACTGGCTCGCGCACTGAGGGTTCCGTACAAACTTATTATATGTAGATAGCTCTTCCATCATAAGATCAAGTCTCCTAGGTCAACGGAAGGTACTCAATAGGTTTTGATTTATTTGTGTCACAATATGCGATAAAAATGACCGTATTTTGGGCATATTTTTTTTTTCACGTTGATATATAAGCTTTAAGTGGCCATAGACCCGTAGGGACGAATTCACCACATAGACCCGTAGGGACGAATTCACCACATAGACCCGTAGGGATGAATTCACCACATAGACCCGTAGGGACGAATTCACCACAGCTTGTCTCAGAACGGACTCACCAACCAATACCTCAGCAACTCGAAAAACTTAATCCGCCCTGGAAACAATTGCAATATTCGACTCCTTCTCCAATGGAGGGGCGGCATATTGGCCTCCTTCACTAAGACAAGCTCTCCTACCTCAGGAGATTCCGTTTTATTGGACCACCGGACGCGTTGTTGAAGATACTACAGTGAGAATCGTTTCTAAAATGATGACATCTGCTTCAGTAGCTCAAAACGCTTCAATCTGCTCACTGCGGTTTCGCTACATACTCAGGTATTTAACTTAGTGGACCACCAATCAGAAAATTGCCCTGAGTAAGAGCCTCCAGGTTATTTGGGTCTGATGAGATCGGACAAAGAGGCCCTGAATTCCTCAAAGGACCACTTCACTTTGACCACTGCCTCAAAGATTCCAACCTACCAAGGGGAGGCAGGAGGGTCAAATTTCCATTTGATTTCTTGCCTAGACAAATCATATCCAATTTGGATGTCATTTGTCTTGAAGAGCTCACAAATTTCCGTCGTCACTAATGCCCTTATAGTTAGTTCCGCAGTCGGAGCGAATAAAAATTCGGCAACCCTAGACGACTGACAAACCAAGACAAACAGGCCATAAACGCTTCCGTTGACAAGGCAGAAACGACCTCTAAATGGACGGCCTCGTTAGACAAACAAACGAAAACACAGCAATAGACCTTCACTCACCCACACGAACCAAGCCGTGATCGTCAATAGTTTAGCCTTCAGTCGATAACAGTAAATACACTTCAATATTACTCCACGAATGACCCTCCGAAATTCTCGTTGTAGTAAGGCCATCATAGCACCTAAGCCAGCATGTAAGTTTTCAGGTGCCTATTCCGAATGATAAGCTCTGTTAACGGACTATGACTCGGAAGTAATAATGGGTGGCGAGCTCCATAAAGGAGTTGTGCATTACGAAGTCGGCCACCCTCACGAACCAAGCCGTGATCGTCAATAAAGGGATCAGACAAGCAACGGCTCCCTAAAATTTACACCTACCGTTGCGTAAGGTGGAGAGCACAGACTCAAAATACTCAGACTGAATAGAACGAACCCAAAATATTAATACCTGGCAATGCTCTTCAATGGACAGAATTGGATCAGACAATTTCGCTGATTTGTTTCGCCAATTGTGGATGAAACGATTGATCCAACCTGTTACGCCAACGAGCTTATCAAGGGAGCTGAATGAAGGCAGCAAGGATTCTCTAAGGGATTCTGCATCACGCAAAGCCTGCACCTCGACACTCAGGTGCGCAAACCAGACAGGGAATTCACCACAAAATACAACGAGACTGACCCAACCGTTGGGGTCAAAGATCCTGGCAACTGCTGATAAAACTGTACGTTTGGTCCAAGTATTGGTGTTCAATAGGTTCTCCGCGCGGAAGGTAAACACGTCCGGAACCGGTTAATACTGAACGCCTAAAACTGCTACAGTATCTGAATTATCTGCATTCGTAAAAGTATGCGGATTTTGGTGGTGCTCTTCCGGAAGGTCTTTGAGAATAGCCGGTTAGTTTGATACCCACTTTCTCAACTCAACAAGGCCACTTCTTGGCTGGCGGCTACCGTACAAATATCATCCACATAGACGTCTGTCGACAAAATAGCCGAAGCCCTCGGGAAACTAAGCCGCTCACGCTCAGAGAGCTCTAAGAGGGTACGAATGGCGACGAATGATTTGACCGTAAACCGTATGTGTTGGTATTCAGCTCAGAGACCGTGACTGAATGCGAGGGGTGTTCTCGCCGAAGAATGAGTTGATACCTACGATCATCCCGGTGAATCTGCGGTGGTGGTATGTGCGTCGGGTCGTTACGTTACCTCAAACATGGTTAAGCGAAGCGATGGCCGATTCACGTGTCATACATGTGAACGGGTGCCGCCTGTGCAGGCTGGTCTGCTCTTTCAAACTTCTTTGTATTCTTAGTATACATATATATATATATATATATATATATTTTACACAGCAGACGTATATATGTATATGTACGTCTGCTGTGTAATATTATATGTGATATGAATATACTTTTCTCGGGAGTTACTTTAAATCCCGTCACAGAATAATTGAAGACTTAACGTATCACATGGTGCCCCCCCTATGTAATCTGAAAAACAATAGGCAATTGCAATATTACCTAAATATTGATTGTTTTTTTTTTTAAATCAAACTATTTACATGGATAATTATAATCAAAATATTATCTCTATTGTGGTGTCAACGTCCTGCTTAATCTAGAGGTCCCAGGGCACTACTCCAAGCTTCCGTTGTTCCCAAAATCCGTCTCAAACCGGAATCAGGAGTATCTCCTGCTGCTGGTGTGTCGGTTATCCAAAATGTGCGACACTATTGACACTGCTCACAATTGTTCAAAATCCTTGTGGCGGGTGCGTGCTTAACCGTTCGCCACGTTTTTATAACTGGATGCCCGCCGAGCGGTCGCCGGCGCAGTCAATGCTACGTCATAAATCGTAAACCGCAATTTACCTTTCATTGAATCAACTCAAATATGAAAATATATTTATTTGTGTTTGTAGATCACATAGGTAGGAACGGAATCCTCCATCCCCAACTCCACACCCTCCAACTCGCACTTAGCCGGAGTTATAACTACAAATAAAGAATTTCGGATTTTTCCCTATATTTCTGATGCAAGACCTTGCTTTCTGTCGAATTTCATGATTCTAGGCGATTCTAAAATAAAAATGCGACAAAAATGGTTTTCCACCGTTTTTTTTTACTGAGTTGTATAAGAAGCTTCATTTTTTTTACGGCTTCAAGAGAGAACGTAAACCTCAATATTTGATATTAATTTTTACGGCTTCAAGAGACCGTAAACCTCAATATTTGATATTAATTTTTACGGCTTCAAGAGACCGTGAACCTCAATATTTGATATAAATTTTTACAGCTTCAAGAGACCGTAAACCTCAATATTTGATATTAATTTTTACGGCTTCAAGAGACCGTAAACCTCAATATTTGATATTAATTTCAACTTGATACCTTTACGCATTCCTGAGAAAAAGGGTCTTGACGGACAGACGGACAGCAAAGAGATCCTATAAGGGTTTCTTTTTTCCTTTTGAGATACGGAACCCTAAAAAGAAGGTTCTCAGTTTGACCCGTATGTTTGTTGTATGTATGATTGTATGTTTGTCCGCGATTATCTCGCGTTTGGCTGAACCGATTTTGAGGCGGTTTTCAGTAAAGTATTTGTTACATTCTGGAGAAGTTTTTAGTATACAACAAATGGCTATTCATGTTCCCATGGTGATCAGGTAAAGATATATTGATTGGATCCTGAAAAAAATCCAGGAAACTCTTGATTTTAAAGGCACACCTAAAGCAATTTCGATATTTTTTTTATACTACTAAGGTCACAAAAAAGCTTACGGTCCACCTAATGGTAAGCGGTCACCGCAGCCTATGGATGCTTGCAACACCAGGGGCATCACATGCGCGTTTTCGACCCTTAAAAAATGTAATAACTTTTTTCTTTACGCACCCCATACTGTAGTCCTCAGAGAAAACCTCGGCAGGGAGAGCTCATTCTACAACCTAAGCGTTCGCGAGAGGAAGTTTTTAAAAAACCACACTGAACGTGACTATTTAGGTTCCAAAGTGTAAAGTAAACCTTGCCGATGGCGAGCGGTGCGATGGCAGAAAATAGCCGTGGGATGATGGCCACTTTTCAACAATTCCTCAGAACACATCCCATTATACAAGCGGTAGAACACACACAGGGAGGCAAAGTCTTTACTCAGACTTAAGGGTTTGATACGACAAGTTAATTTGGGAACGTCAAAGAATGATGAATTTTTTTAGTGTATGAAAAAATAAGTCAAAAAGGTTAGTTACAAGTAAAAAATGAAAACTTTTTTTAACAAAAATAAGAATCGACTCCAAAAAGATGCACTAAAAAGGTAAAAAAATAAATGTTTCAAAAAATCTGATCTAAATTACAGTTTAAAGTTGGTGTTGTGCAAGTGAAGTGTGAAGTGTGTTATAAACTGTTAGAGACCACCAACTTCAAACTGTAATTTAGCTCAGATTTTTTGTAACAATTATTTTTACCTTTTTAGTGCATCTTCTTGTTTTTGTTAAAAAAGTTTTGTCAAGTAATGCAGAATCGAAGATTATAAAATGCTTTATGCTTTACAAATAATATTGAAACTAGCAATTGTCACGTTACCTATATCTTTGTTTTTTTTGTAAAAACGCCTGTACTATACTTAAAACAAGACGTAATACGATTGTTTAAACGAAAAAAAACCTGTGACGTCTTATCGGTATTGATCGAAGTTTCAAAACAATTAAGACCTTTCTTGCTAGTCGGTTGAGTAAGACCTTAGAAAATAGAAGATAATGCTGGTGCTTGGTGCTACTCTTGCCGCTCGCCTTTGTTTCACCGAATCTTCGTGTACCTACCACATTACATAATCAGTCCTCGCCGAATGTGGAACCAACTTTAATTGAGGTTCTGCAGCTCCTACTCGTAGCTACTACATTTCACAAAAAACAATTACAAATAAAAAATTACGAACTAGGTTCCAATGTGAGCTTAATTAAAGATACTCTGGGCAGTCGTAACTTTATGTGCGAGTGCGAGTGCGAGAGCGAGTGAGACAGTGTCGCCACGAAGCGGTGCTAATAACTGAACTTTATGTTATAATAAAACCTCGCCGCTTTAAACTTTATGTGTAAACGTCGCCTTAACGACGCGCCATGTTTATCTGGAGACCTGTCATTTTATGATTATTGGATTGGATCACCTATTTAACTACATATGTATTACATTTGTGTTACGAGACGTCATAGCGGCAGTTAGGTTATGATTCCGCGTCGCCCCTCGCCTCTCGCTCCTCTGTTACGACCCTGTGATAGGCATAGATTCATTCAATCATCGGTGGGTCTTTTAGTGTCAGTGGCTGGCCATTGACCACCAAATACGCTGTTTTTAGGCTTCCGTAGCCTAATGGCAAAAAACGGAACCCTTATGGATTCGTCATGTCTGTCTGTCTCTCTGTCCGTCCGTATGTCACAGCCACTTTTCTCCGAAACTATAAAAACTATACTGTTGAAACTTGGTAAGTAAATGTATTCTGTGAACCGCATTAAGATTTTCACACCAAAATAGAAAAAAAACAAAAAAATTTTTGGGTTCCCCATACTTAGAACTGAAACTCAGATTTTTTTTGAAGTGTAAACTTCTTTAGCGGCGCTGTGCACTTTTTTGTGATGGGTAAAAACTGTTAAACACGCGTCAGGTCACGTGTCCTGATGGAAAATTCGTAAGATGTCACTCGCGTTAGGACACGTGACCTTTATTTACATTAGGTTAGTTTTTATTTTTAGTATATGGCGATTATGAGTAGTACAGGGAGGTTGGATATGGGATTTTAATTCTATGACAGATTGAGCTGTCAAATATACAACGTCAAAAAAGTAAATAAACAAAAGTTATTATTTTTAACAAATAAATATGGGTAAGAAGTGA
Source organism: Apoda limacodes (assembly GCA_946406115.1). Classification (NCBI taxonomy): domain Eukaryota; kingdom Metazoa; phylum Arthropoda; class Insecta; order Lepidoptera; family Limacodidae; genus Apoda; species Apoda limacodes. The sequence continues at coordinate 557,629 of OX291552.1, forward strand.
TGGGAAGTAAATAGCGAGTATGTTTTCACTTCTGCCGGCACTCCCGGAGTGCAACCCGTTTTTTTTTATCAAAATCTTTACGTGGGTGTATCTATGGATAGGTCTTAAAAATGATATTGAGGTTTCTAATATCATTTCTTTCTAAACTGAATAGTTTGTGGTAAAATGTGTGACTAAAAAAAAAATATGATGTACATTACCATGCAAACTTCCACCGAAAATTGGTTTGAACGAGATCTAGTGAGTAGTTTTTTTTAATAAGACATAAATCGTAAACCGAGTTCGAATTTCATAGATAATGGTGTGAAACCCTTCGGGCGCGAGTCCGACTCGCACCTGGCCGATTTTTTTGTTTATACCACTAAGGTGGCAAACAAGCTTACAGTCCGCCTGATGATAAGCGGTCACCGTAGCCCATGGACGCTTGCAACACCAGGGGTATCACTCACGTGTTGCCGACTCACGTATTTTGTATGGAGGGGCCGTTGTGTGCGATAGCACAAACAAAGATACAACGACTCATAAATATATATATCTTTCTGTCTGTCCTTCATTTCTTTATCTATTCATGCTTAAACCGCTTAACCGATTTAGATATTATTATATTTTGGCAAGGAAATACTTGGAGTCCTGGGAAATGACATAGGCTACTTGAAAACGTCAAGTGTGAGTCGGTTTTTTCTTTTATGTAACTATGATATAATTGTAGTAACAATGCGTCACAGTGTGATTGACCTCTTATATCGTTAGATATGTTTCTCATATGTTCCAGGTATTTACTTATGGTTTTTGATCCTTCCCAATAAGGTTGCATATTGTAGTACACTATTCATTTCCAATCATCTCGAATTAATTTCATGTTCGCAAGGGAGTCAAAGTATAGGGATTGATTATCAGGTAATAATGAAATATTGTATGAGGCGTGAGTAGTTGATAAGATGGCTGATTTTTTTTTTATTTAGTAAATCAGTTATTTCGTCTGCAAATTCAGTGCGCTGAACATACTGAAAAACTTTGGTTTTGGCGCATTTCAGTTCTTTTATCGTTAGATTGTTGTTGTTTATTTTTCTTTGAAATAAATCTGATGACCCACGCTTATATTCTAACTACTCTTGTAAATGTGCTATTTTTACATAATAACAAGTTGATTATGCTGTCGTCACAGTTTTGATTAACTACACAAGTTTGTTTTATTTTCTTCAATTCTTGATTTGTTTCTTCTGATTTCAAGTACTGCCAGCAATCTGCAGGCATAACAGAAGTAATCTGACTGACTCTGTTCGCTACAAAAGGTTTCCATCTCGCTGGATCTCCCTTTATCCAACCCAAAGCTGCTGTAGAGTCGTTTCAACCATATAATTTAATTGTATAGTGGCTGAAACATTGTTTTATCTTGTTCATTAGTTTTGATAATAAGTGAGCTCCACACAGCTCCAGTTTGGGCATCGTCACTTTTTTGCTAGCGGATACTAGTCGTGTTTTTGCGACTACTACTACAACTTTCGACTGCTCTCCTACTGATGTTTTGCAATAAATTACACAAGCGTACGCTTTTGTCGAAGCGTCACAGAAACCGTGAAGCTCTAAGTGGCTTCCTTCTTTTGTCCCTAGCCCTCTTTCCAGGTGTAATTTGCTGATGTTTTTTAAGTCTGATTTAATGTGTTTCCATTCTGCTTTGATTTCTTCTGTCAATTCATCATCCCAGTTAATTTTAGATAGCCAAACTGTTTGGCTATAATTTCAATTTGATATATCTGACAAGAGACTGCGTTTTGTTTCTTTTGAAGATGATGGCTCAATTTTGGACTGAAAATTAAAGTTGTCTTCTTGTGGATTCCAACGTAAACCCAGAGTATTTGTGGAATCAAGCTGTTTAAATCCAAAATTGTCTCCTCTGCATCGATTATTTTCCCCGTTTTGTAATAATTTTGGTGAATTAGAGTTCCATTTTCTTAAGTTAAAACCTCCTGATTTTAATAAACATATTAAATCCTGCTGTAATTTCTTTGCTGACGATAAAGAATGAGCTCCATGAAGCAGATCAGCCATGTAGAATGATTCCTCGAGAACCTTTACTGCTTCACTGTTGTAATTATGTTTTTCATCTTGTGCCAGCTGTTTTAAGGTCATCATTGCTAAAAATGGCGAACACTTCATACCGTAAGTTGTAGTACATAATTGAAATTCTTGATATGCTGAGTCAGGAATATCACGCCATATGATCTTTTGAAATTTTTGATCCTTTTCATCAATAAGGATTTGCCTAAACATCTTTTCTATATCAGCAGTAAATGCATACTCAAATTGTCTCCATTTTAATATTAATAGTTGTAAATCTTGCTGTAAATTTGGCCCAGAATACATGAGATCATTTAGACTGAAACCGGTAGACGATTTAGCTGACGCGTTAAACACAACTCTTAATGACGTAGTCGTAGAGTCTTCACGCCGAACACAATGATGCGGTAAATAGTACTCAGGTTTCATATTACTTGTAGCTGGTTTTATGTGTCCCAGACTTAGGTATTCATCTATAAAAAAATTGTAATCTCTTGAGATATCTTGATTTTTATAAAGTTTTCGTTCCAGCTGCCGAAATTGCGCAATAGCCAATGATTTGGTATTTCCTAATTTTTCTGATAAATCAGGTTCAAATGGAATTGATACTTGATACCTGCCCTCTTTGTCTCGGGTCGTCGTTTTCTTGTAAAAATCTGCGCAACACTGATCTTCTACTGATAAGTCTGATTCCTCTGAAATATCTTCAATTTGCCAAAAATTTTGAATTTGATCAATGTTGTTAAGGACTATATTGCATTGAAAAGTGTTCGTACTTTCACCCCAGGTGAGTTTGTTGAGCTATAGGCGATAAATCTTCTCTACAGATCTTCTCCAAAATAATCTGAGAGTAAACATCTGCACCTAACAAAATATCTGATATTGAAATTCGGGTCTGCTAAATTAATTTTCCCCAAATATGACCAATTTGGTTTGGTGAAAGTTTGATTAGGTAGATTTTTGATAAGATTCTGCATTATAAAAGCGTCGGTGCTAAATGTGAAACTGTCATTAATAGACTTGCATGTTATATTGACAAGTCCCTTGCAGCTACTTTCTTTGGTTCCTACTCCTTATATAGAACCTTTGCAGCTTCTTTTAGGAAGTGCTAAGAGTTGAGCAGCCCTCTCTGAGATAAGAAATACCTCTGACCCTTGGTCTACAATACAGCGCATGGTTTTGTAAGTGTCGTCACCAGCACGTACTTTAATCATTGCTGTTGCTAACAAAATCTCGGTCAGGTCACTCTGTTGAGACACGTGTGAGTTATTGTTGACGTTTTGCTGATAGGTTTCTGACTTCGATAATTTTGCTGTCGACGATGGGCCGTGTGTCGGATAATGATGCTGCACAAATGCCTCGTGTAGCGCCGTGTTGTGAAATCCATTGCATTCTCTGCATCTTTTATTAGATATGCATATTTTTCCATTATGATTATACAAACAATTAGGACACAGATTTACGTTTTGTTGATGGCGACATTCTTAAAAATTATGTGCAGAAAAATACTCCGTGATCATTATTGAACAGTGGGCATTTATATTTTGTAGGATGCAAGGTTTTGTTATTTGAAATAGCTGTTTTGCTCATGTTATTTGCTCGTTGCGATATCTGTCCCACATTACGATTATTGTTTAAAGATTGCGGAATGTCAGTTTCCATGCGATTACTAAAGAAAGATTGCCTTAATTGTTAAGGGTTTCGATATGAAGTTTTCTGATATTGATTATAGTTAGATACATTGTTTTTAAAATGATTATTATAGTCTTGTTTTTTACGAGACGCTTCCATGGAAGTAAATTTATTTTCGAGCCTCTAACTTTACTCTTAAGAAACTGAGGTTTAGATATCTATCGATTGTTATGTCGATTGAATGGAACCCACTGATTATAATTGCCAGAAAATACAGGAATGTCAAGTGTTGGAGTCGACTTTTCTTGATGTGTTACAGAACATATCTTTTTATTTATTTCTTTTTTAAATTTTTGATATGTATGTTCATGTTTTGAAAATGTCGACTCATATAATTTATCTAATCCGTAGCTATTGCTGATCATCTAGACTGCAAAGTGTAGAGTAAATCTTGCAACTCCCACTTATCACCATCTGCCTCTAAATGTATATTAGACACCGCCCTTTGAAAGGCTTTAAAATTGCTCGACTTTTTTTTGAGCATGTTTTCTACTTTATTCGTTTTAACATAAGAGTTACCTGCTTGTGACTGAAAAGAAAATGATTGTGGTGACAGAGGAGTTGCTGGTTTTAAAATTGGAGTTGATGGTCTTGTTTCAACCCTATCAGAACTGTAACTCTGCATTACTGTTTTTGCGTGGTTATAAACTTCGAATGCCTGTTCATAATGCTTTTCTGTAAAGTATGTGTGTCGCCTATCCCCGATTTCACATAACTGACGGTGATTTGTTTGGTACTCGTTCCAATACGATTCTAAGGTGTCTAAACGTCTTTTAATGCTATCAGCTGTTTTTCGATCAGACCCGTCTTTTTTAAAGTTACTTAGGAGCTGTTTTATTGCTCCAACAATTTGACATTGTCCAGCCAAAAGATCTTCCATATTGATAACAAAAAAACAAGTTAAAAAATGGAATGATCTTTTACTAAGAACACTTTCGAATCGTCAAGTAAATTAACTACAACTAGGTTTACAAACTAATTACAATACTGCTTTATTGCGTGCGTCCAATAGGTAATCTTTGTAAAATCACAAACGAAACATAAAATTATAGTGTATCAACTAATAAATACATTTACAACAACAAACAAGATTTACAATGTAAATAGTTTGATTTAAAAAAAACAATCAATATTTATGTAATATTTCAAATGCCTATTGTTTTTCAGATTGCATGCATAGGGGGGGGGGGCACTATGTGATGCGTTAAAACTCCCGAGAAAAATATATTTATATAACATATAATATTACATAGCAGACGTACATATATATATATAATAAGAATACAAAGAAGTTTGCAAGAGCAGACCAGCCTCCACAGGCGGCACCCGTTCACAAGTATGACACATGAATCAGCCATCGCTTCGCTCAACCATGTTTTACGGAACGTAACGACCCGACGCACATGCCACCACCGCAGAGACTTTGAGAGAGCATGACACACTCAAGCAACTCCAATAAAACTTCGATCGTACTATATTCATATAACATATAATATTACACAGCAGACGTACATATACATATATATATATACACACACATACATATTTACATTTTACAAAAATGCAAATAAATAGGTATTCATTAACATATTAAGGAATATAAGATACACATACATGCACATATTCATATATATACATACAGACAAATTTTAATACATATATATAAATATACAAATATGTATAAAAGATAGATAATAAAACTGTACGTAAAAGAACTTATAGGTCCTATCTGATTCAATCCTCGTTCGGCCGCCCGATAGCGGCAGGGTCCGAACACGAGCGGGTGGTACACACAAACACGCACATATACATAAATGCACACACATATTCACACAGACGTTGCACACCTCAAAGTGGCCCAGCCCCTACACAACAGCCCGGCAACAAATGCACATCATTTAAAGTACCTGTCGTGGATCGGATGAATGACGTTTTAGTGAAGATGTAGAGGTTCTGGGAAAGCAGGTACTTAGGATAAGTGGTCAAATTGGACGTAGTTTACGATGATGACACTTCCTAAATTTACAGTATTAGAATTCTAAATATAAAACAAACAAACTTTGTAAATTCAGTAATATTATTATTGTCACTTTTTTCACCATTAAAATACATAGAATTGAAAACAAAATACTCGAGACGTACGTCACTCGTCGACAAGTCAGTTTATCAAAGGGGTTTCACAACACTACCATCACTTCGGAAACTAGCCTAAGGGGAGAAGAAGTGACAAGAAACTCCCGGATGTACACCTGTTACCAATCAGTCATGCAGGAACCAAGCCATCAAGTACACAATATCTATCCAAACATGTATATACACACATACACGTACGTACTCGTGCGCCACACCCCCACACATCCAGAGCCCCACCAAAACCCAAAACCAGGCAACCAAAGGCGGATTGCACATAGTGCATCCCCTGGTACCACCGACCACTACAAAGTAAACAACAGAGACATAACATCGTTACTTAGCTTGGTCTTTAGAGTGCTCCTTTAACTTATCAAACCTAAATTTATTAAGTTTGAATAGAAAACCTAGAATAAATTTTGTGTGATACTAGGACATACAATTTTGTCATTCTAATATTCATCTACATTATAATATGCTTTCTTACATAGCAGATGTTTAATATAAAATATAACCTGTTTGTCACCTAAGTTAAGAATTACTACAGTTAACTTATTATAAAATTTCACACCGCTTCACATAAATGATTTGTTGGCTTTAGTAAGCCTAAACTTTGGCATAGCAAGTTTATTTTTATTTCTCGTATTTTAGCTGTGCTTATCACTGTTCCTCGGAAATTGGGATATATTTTTACGGACAAACATAATATTTTCATAGATATATTGACACGGTACCGTTAGAATATTTATTTCTTTAAAAACATCCCTGAGAGAGTCTCGGCTTCCTAGCTCATAAATGCTTCGTACTGCCCTTTTTTGTAATATAAATATGGTTTGAATATCTACTTCCCTTGCATGATGCATTAAAAACTACAAGAACCTTTGTGGTATCTTATCATTTCTAACCACAGCATGGTATGGTAGATAGACAGCTCTCTCACTATTCTCATTTTTGTCCACTGGTTCCATATGTTGCAAGGTAATATATTCTCTCATTACTTCGTTGTATTGGTTTCTCAATTTTATATTTGTGTTTAATCTCTTTTCAAGTTGATTGTATCGATGTAACGCTATTTGTTTTGAGTTTTCAGGTAGCATTGGCTCGTCTCGTTTAAATGGAAGTGCAAATACATATCTCCCATCTGATGTTCTCGTGCTCGTCTTCTCATAAGTTTCTTCAGCTCTTGTCTCTAGTGGGGTGAGAGCGTCGTCTTCCTCTGACTCTAATCTCTCTGTCTCCCAAAATCTTTGCATTAAATTGTCTAATGATGTGCACAGGTGCATGCTCACAAAGCCATGATAATATCCCAATTTGTGATGCAAACCTCATTATTTTTAAAGTTGTTTAAGCACTCTACGGATGTATCTAAAAGTTCCTTAATGCCCTTTGCTGACGAGTGGCTCAATTTTCTTAAATTGATAAACTTATTTAAGATAGCATTAATAATAATTCTTCTATTGTTATATCTTCTATTCAGTGTATCCCATGCCACATCGTTATTTTGTTCAGTAATTTGAAATTGTTTAATAAGTAATTCTGCTTCTCCACTTAAACAGCTTTTGAGGTATTGAAACTTTTGTTTTGTATTAAACAGTCTTTATTATGTACTAAGGATTGAAATGTATCTCTAAATGTATTCCATTCGTGGCAATTTCCAGCATATTGCGGTATGTTAATCTTTGGTAACTTAACGTCTTGCATTGGGATGTAATGATCGTTGAAAGATGAAGATTGCGATTTTGGCTCCTTATATGTTTCTTACAGTTCTATCATATCTGTTTTCGCACTGATATATTCTACTTCTCCTTGCTTCCATATTTTCTTTTGAAGCAACTTTTGTTAATTCAAAATGTGTACTTTTAAACTTCTCCCAATAACTGTTCAAAGTGTCAATTCTTATTTCTATATATGTCTTTGACAATCTTGCCTTTGGTGTTTTCTTAAAGTTTACAAAAGATTTTTTGATTAAATTTAGAGTGTTTTCTTGCTCTAAAACTAATTTCTCCGTTGTTTATGTAAATAAAACTTCTTTACTACACTTTAAAATTTTATAAGTTCCAGTTTCACCGATTGCACTAAGTTTCTAACTTAAATTAAATTGTCAAAGTCTACAAATCGAAATTTGTCTAAATCTTACCAGTTATAAAATTTATAAGTTATTTTACACGAAGAATATCTAAATTAATATTATAGCACAGAGACTAAGTCCCAGAACGCTTATGTATGAACATGTTCTAAGTTATTAGTAAAATCACGAAATTATCACAAGTCCCAAAACTCACAAATTGAACTAAGTCTTTTTCATACAATCATAACACAGAGTTTTAAATAAATAATGTTGTGTTTGTAAATAATTTCACAAGTGTTTATAATGCCCAAAAAAATATTCTAAGTTACTGGGCTATATCTAAATCTAGGCTAACTTACTCACTACACTGAAATCCGGATATGAAGGACCACTTTGTTTGGAACACTTTTAACACAAGTCACCACTCACTATTTATGTTAATTTTATGAATATATTGACCAACAGGCTAACACGATTATGATACTACAAAACCATAGTCTGTAAAATACTTAATGCAACGCCATCTAGTGACCCAGCTATTAACTAATGCCTCGAACAGCGGGCAAAAGCTATAAATAAATAAATAATATATTATTAACATATTTATGCTAAAAACTGATTACTTTAATAACGATTAGATTAATAACAATTTACAAGACATTTGGACAGCGAACAGTTTTCAAATAAAAACTGATGAAGAAATTAAGGAAGTGTCCCATTGAAGGGTTTCGCACTCTCGTCATAGATGGGTTTAAGTAAAAATGTGAAATGTTTGTATTAGTACTGTAAGTGTACAGGGAGGGGAGCGCCGTACAGATATATTATGGAAACTATACAGTATCTTTTGTGAACCGCCGCGCCGCGCGCCGTACAGATATATTATGGAAACTGTACAGTATCTTTTGTGAACCGCCGCGCGCCCCGTACAGATATGTTATGGAAAATATACAGTATCTTTTATGAACCGCCGCGCCACACGCCGTACAGATATGTAAAGGAAATTGTACAGTATCTTTTATGAATCGCCGTACAGATATGTAAAGAAAATTGTACAGTATCTTTTATGAATCGCCGAACAGATAAGTAAAGGAAATTGTACAGTGTCTTTTAAGAATCGCAGTACAGATATGTTATGGAACTGCGTGATCTTAAAAAATTTATTCTACCAAATCCTAATTTAATGCTTGTACGACGCAACTTAGTATACTAACAGTGAATACTAAAGTAATTATTTTAGGTTTCGTGCCATTAAATCCCTCACTGTGCTCGGTAGTCTTTATTAGAATCACTCGCTACGGTCGTGAATCAAATCAAGATTAGTTTTTTTAGTTCGTGATTAAGAGTGAGCATTCTACATTAAAATACCACTTTGGTCACTTGGATAAAGTTTTTTTGTTTAACGAGTGAGTACGGCAAAAAAGAAGTGAAACCCTTCAAACCGACTTCAAAAAAGGAGGAGGTTCTCAATTCAGATGTTTTTTTTTTATGTATGTTCGGGCATAACTTTGTCATATATAGGCAAATTTCCAAAATTCTTTTTTTACGTAAATTTTAAACCTTAATTTTTGGTAAAAAATAAATAATTGGTGTTAATTTGGAACCGGTTTGTTAAAATTTAAAAAAAAAAAAAATTTGTTACGAGTATCGATGCTTTTAGTGAACGAGAAAAAAGGCAATTCGTCACTCAAAAGTAAAAATAAAAACTTTTAACAACAAAAACAACCGGCTTCAAAAAGATGCACTAAAAATATAAAAGTAAAAGTATAGATTAATAACGATTTACAAGATATTTGGAGAGCGTACAGTTTTTTGAAAAAAACTTTTTAATAAAAAGCAAAAAAAACCTTTTTTAAAAAGCTTTTTTTTTAATGCTCTAAAAAGAAGAAAATAAAATTTTTATTTAAAATTTTAACTATCAACTTATAACATCATTATACACAATTTATATGATCACAAGTGCTTGTCGCGAGGTTTGCGTATGTATAAGTATTAAATTAAATTAAATTACCTATAAGTATTTAATTAAACTAAAATTTTAAAGTGTGTGTCTCGGTATATGCCGACCCTTACTTAAAGAAGGTGTACCGTCAAACACGCCTCCTTTGCCTGTTTTTTTATTAAAATCGAAAAAAAAATTCCATAGGAATAGAAAATTATTTTTCTAAATTCTGCAACCATATGATCGTATGTATGGATTTGTTATGTGAACTTTTTGATTAATTAAAATTTAACCCAAAATTAAGTCTATTTTGATGGTGGGCAAAATTATCTAGACTTTTGGCCAACATTGCCCTTGTCAATTTTTGACGCAAATATGACTCATATATATACGTTACACATTCCATGACTAGAAATTAAGGCAATCTTGGTCCAGAATTCAAAACTTTGTTTGTAGTACAAATATTTTACAGAATTATTTACAGAAAAGTAGTAAGGCCAGGTATCGTCAAAGAACATTCACATCGTTTTCAGCGCGAATCACACGAGTCTAAACGGTCTCGCAGACCCCCAATTTGGACGTAGTTTTTTTCACCCCAATCACAGACAAACAAGTAGACATTATTATAAAAAACCAGCATTATAAAAAACTAGAATTTGCCAGCGGCTCAGCCCGCCCTAAATTCAATTATCGGCGTGGGACTCCTTCATCTAATCACAGTATTAATACTGTGATTTACTCCTTAATTAGCCCGCCTTAAATTTGGTCATCGGCTGGGACTCCTTTATTTAATTACAGTATTAATACTGTGATTTAATCCTTAATTACACTAAGGAAGTTTGCTATATCAAGCTGTAGCTGTAGCTATAGTTCGTTTAAGCTCGATTATAGTTATTCCCGCGGGAACTTTTGTACATAAAAAGTAGCCTATGTGCTATTCCAGGACCTATAATCTATGGGTGTTCCAAGTTTCATCCCGATCCGTCCAGTGGCTGAAGCGTTATTGAGTAACAAACATCCACCCGTACATACAAACTTTCACATTTATAATATTAGTAGGAATTACTACTTATGTTTCGTGTGAAGACAGCAGCAAAATGAAGTGAACAATATATAAATGAGAATTTGTCTTTTACAAACTGGAAATGACTTTGAAATAAACTGAACAAACAAAAACCTTTGAATTAACAGATCATTTGTTCTAAGATCTCATCCGGCGATCGTCATTAGTATAGTTATGTGGCAGTAGACTTAATGTTTACACTTTTTACTAGCTACTACAAATAAAATTATGGTTGCCAAACTTAAACTGCATGATAGCTGAATATTACTATACGTTTTTTTTAAATTTATTTCTAGGAAATAACTTTTCACAAGTAAAATAATCATGAAATATGTTACATAAAAAATGCACGTGATCTTTTGAAATATCAGCACTATAAGCTCGAAAGTAAGTATGTTTCTTAGTTATTTTCCTTAGTGTTTATTTGTACGTTGCAATAACTAATAAAAAGCTAATAACTAAGCTAAAATTTGGCACAGATAGTTGAAGAGACGGAGAAAGAAATTATACACTTAGAGATACTCTAAGGATTAACTATAAACAAATTCTATGTGGACCAAATATAGCCACAGCTATAGCTAGCTATAGTAAACATTCTTATTATAATCAAGGAGTTGCAGTAGAAGTACAACTCCAATATCCGAATTTAGCGCTGGCTGAGCCGCTGGCACTAGCTAGTATTAAGATAAATAATATACTTTCTCATCACGAAATCCCCATAAATATAAAACCTACACATTTAGAAGACAGGTTTTAGTTTATTTTTTTAATCACGCTTGTAACACCGCACATGGCAGCATTTAATAATTTAATATACCGAATTATCTTAAATCCATTACATTCGATTTTAAAACCAAAAATGCTTAAGATGGACTTTTCCTTAACAAAAAGTGCTATTTTTTATATTTCCACAGATGTCAAAATAGTTTTTAAACGGATAACCAAGCTAGGATTTTGTTGAATTCTTTATGATGATCTATAACGTACAAATATTTTATCAATAAAAATGAAACTTTGAATTCTAAAAATTTAACAGCACACTTATATACATTGTAATTAGATTATCAATAAATAAAAGAACGTGGTAAAAAATACAACCTAAATTAAGTTATGACTGCGGATAAAACATAGTTCACATTCTCGACTTTATTTGTAACTGAAATGACAAAAAGTAGTTTTATATGCATGTTTTTTTTACACCAACAATACTCGCAAATATAAACTATAACGTCACAGCTGAATAAAATATTAACTTTCTGGGTTTCCGAAAATAAAAATAAACTTTATGACAACAATTTCTATATCCAAATGCCATTCCTGTCATTAATAAAATGAGTGGGCAATGTAATCTAGCGATTTTATCTCTATTCCATACAATCTCCAACAAGCTCTCATAAATTTTTAGGGTCGTCACATTCATGATTCAGTAGATATAAAATTCTTTCATATATTAATTATGAATGTTAAATGCATATTATAGAAATGATTTTGAAATAAAAACATGTGTTCATTTTCTTAAATTAAATTTTAATTATATAAATATATGAGAAACTAAGTAGGTTGTTCCTACATGCTATACCAAAAATTGTAATGAATAAATGTTCATAACAGTGAGTTTATTCTTTAGTAAAGCTAATTAATAGGTTTACAAGAAAACTTTTATGTATGACACAGGCATCAAAATATTTTATAGGGATGTTCGTAGGCTACTGGACCTATGACAAACAATATATATTAATCAGTAGTAAATTACAGTCATTATATTAATAGGAACATAGTATCGATCAACACCATTAAAGTATATTGTTCTTAACATTATGAGTTTCATTAGTTAGAAGTTGTACCTCTACTATGTAAAAATGAGATCAATAATGGTTCATAACAATGGCTTAAATCAACTGCAAAACTTATCAACAAGTAATTAAGAAGACAATTACTTAATGTAAGACGTCATAAAAATCTTTTACAAATTCACTTTAAGCTAAGCTTATGAGGAACAAGATCACAATCAGTATATAATCACATCACATGGTAAATAATCATAATTATCGCTACGAATATTTCCAAGAAAGGTTTAATATGATATATCAGAGTGTTGCTATTTTATAAAAAGTTATTGATGTGTAAACGTGACTCACAGACTCACTTCCTTGTGTAAATCACAAAAACTATGAGAATGATATGAATAATTCAGTGTTAACAAACATTAGTACCTATTTTAAGAAAGTTGTAGTTTTATTATTACTTAAATAAAAATGTTGATATCGTGTTTTGGTACTTATAAAAAAATAAATACTATCACGACACTAATCTCCGAATTAATAGTTTCATTGGTACTGCTATAAGTACCAATGATTCATAAAATATCTTTATGTGACAACCCTATGTACTTTTCATCGACGGGCAATGTTGGCGCGCATGTGTTTGAACAACTAAGGGTAATTATGTCCACTGCCAGAAATTTGGATTTATAAAGCGTTGAATATTGAAACTGTGACTAAAATAATCACTAACCTTTAATCTATGGCATGCTATAAAATAAAATTAACTGTAGAGTTCGCCATGAAGCGCAATCCACAAATACTTAACGGAAGAAATTTGCCCGCAGAAACACATACCGCACTTGACAAGTTCTGACAGGTGACTGAATGAACTTAAGAGCGAATTTAATATGTAGGGTGGTCACAAATATAATCGACTTCCCAACTAACTAAAAAATGTTGCCATGAATCGCATTTTGGGCAAATATACGATGGCTGGCAAAGTAGGCGTGTTTGACGGTAGGTAGTCTAAATGGAATTTCTTTCAATAAGATTTGACCATAGTGTCTACAAGTTGTTTACGCGATAAATGATTTAAATAATTAATATCGTAATCGTACGCGGGTAGGAATTGTATTGTTGTTAACATCGTTACGATCGCCGGCGCCGGCGTTACGATCTCCGGTTCCGGTTTATCGCTTAGCAAACATTAAGGTCTGGACTTAAGCAGAGCCTTAATTTGTGTGAGAACGGTTAGCAATTTGTGTGAGAACGGTTAGCAATTTGTGTGAGAACGGTTAGCAATTTGTGTGAGAACGGTTAGCAATTACTCATACGAGAGGATTTGCTTCTCGATGACGCGATATAAATGTGTTTTAACAGTCTTTATGTTTGCCTACCTTTATGTTTGCCTACCTTTATGTTTGCCTACCTTTATGTTTGCCTACCTTTATGTTTGCCTACCTTTATGTTTGCCTACCACAATCCACCCAAGTGCAGAGCTCGTATTTTCCAATTAATTCGACTCGCATTTAAGTTACTCTTATACAAGGTATGTGTCTCCTTAAGAGATAAAAATTTGTAGAGTTCATCGCGTTGCCCTTTAGCACCTATAATATTTATTCCGTTATCGGAATATATACACGTTATTGGGCCACGTCGTGCGAGAAAACGTTTAAAAGCGTCTAGTAACGTACCTGAGCTCAGAACCGCGAGGCGAGTTCAATATGTATGGGTTTCGTGGTCAGACATACGAATAAACAAATATACACCTTCTGTCATTTAATACCACGACGTGGTGTGGACAGGGCATGCGTAATCTGCGCCTGTGTGGGTAAACGCCTAGGCAGCCTGAACGCGAGCGGGAGCATGGTCAGCCATTTTTGGCTCCTTCTTTAATAAACCCCTTATTTCATCAGCATATCAGCTTATAATGGTCCACTGCTGGTCATAAGCCTCTTCTGTGGCGCGCCATTTCTCCCGGTCCTCTGCCTTCCGCATCCAGCCACCACTAGCCACCTTTTTAAGGTCGTCGGTCCACCGGGCTGGAGGCCGTCCCACGCTTCGACTTCCCATACGCGGTCTCCACTCTAGGACACGTCTGCTCCATCGGCCATCGGTCCTCCGAGAGACGTGGCCGGCCCACTGCAACTTCAGTTTGCTAATTTCCTTTATTTATTTTATTTTAATTATCCTAAATTTTTGCCTAAATATACACATAAGTAAATTACGCTAGTGAAAATAATCAATAATTAAATTAACAATATGGTCTCGGCGTGGATGTAAATTGGGATGGCGGTTGTCAAACGGAATATTTGCGTTGTATCAGCGTCCGCCAACTCGAAGTAAACCAGCATTATCAATAAATACGTCTAATTTGCGAAGTGCGTGCGAAGGTGATTTATTTTTATTACATTTTTTTTTACAACTTCACAGAAGTAAATATTTTGTAATACTTTTATTACAGCAGTTTCTGCGGAATTAAAATCAGAAACGCTAATGGAATCAGAGCTAGGCAATCTTTTTATGAAGCGTAAAACATATATTGTAAAGTGGCGGATGTTCACTATCTGAGATGTCAGTGAGCGTTACCGACTGTTTCATTTCAAGTGCGTTCTCTTCGAACCTATTCGAAGCCAGGAACGGCACTATAGGCCATTCTGCTATTAGGGTCGAGCCCACGTGGGGCCTTGCCCTCAGAACGAGTTACCAATAAGGGAGGGAAGGAGGCCACGTGAAACGCAATCACTGGGATTTGAAATCTCGGCTATATGGAAAAAGCGTTCAGGACAAACGTTTCCTTCAATTTTAGCAACTCTGTTCGCGACAAAAATTTGCCATCGGTGAGATGAAGACTGTATCCATGACAACGCGGTAGTTGAGGCGGAAAAAGAAATAAATCCGTTATAGAATAGGTACTGTCATAGAGATTATAAATATTGTAGACTAATTGTGATAATATCAATAATGCGCAGAGTTCTAAACGAGCGAGAGAAACTGTTTTGACAGCAGCGACTTTTGAGTTAGCGCATACTACATTTAGCTCTACGCTACCGTTAGGATGTGTGATATGCAGGTAGGCAACTACACGTCCCTATGCTTTGAGACTTGCATCTCCTAATCCTAATATATTAACTGTACAACCGTCAGGTATAGCTAAATGAAGCGGAATTGTCAGTTGACAACTTAGCGGCAACTCATTCTTAAACTGAACAAAACTTTGACAGAGTGGTTCAGGAAGTTGTTGTTGCATACACTTTATTGCATAACACATAAAACTAAAATACAGAATTACACTTTAACATATTAAACATAGAAAAGTAATTACACAATAGGATGTCTTTCATCCCAGTCAATTTTTGCGAACCATAACCCTTGCATTATAAGTTGGTCGTCGAGAATAACTGGTACGACTAAACCTAAAATGTCGAATAACCTAGCACAGTACAGTCGAAAGGACCGAATGTTTTGTGCAATTATCGTCTGCATTAGCGGTCTATGTCACAAGTAGGTAACTTTTCAGTTATGTTATCTACAACTATGAACTTTATGTTGTATCTTTGTTGCGTCATTCGGGACTCAATCGTGAGACTAACGTAACCATGAACCGACGTAGATAGCGATTCAATATTTTTTATAGAGCAATTGTTGCATATTTAAGTTAAGTTTTTTACAACAAGATAAGCTAATTAAATTGTTTTGAGACGCGCAATCGATAAGACATCGAATAATAGTTTTATTTTTGTCGCTAGTTATAGCATAAACCTGTGCGGTAGATAACACTACTGTCTTGTTTACATTTTCATGGCTCGTAAATGTATTCGTGTGCGTAGTAACTGCATCAGTCGTATGCGTTGCATGTGTATGTAGTGCCTGTGGCGAGCGGCCGCGGCCGGTGCGTGCGGCGAGCGGGTACGTGCGCGCATTAGCACGAGATGCGTTGAGAATCATTTGTGAGTTGTTGTGAATATTTGTTTTAAATGATTCATAAAATAATGCCCAGTTCCAAGTCTGGCCCTCAAAGCAAGGGATATCAAGCGGTGGGGAGGGTTTCATACAAACTAGGGGATCTGATGAACCAACTAGCCTTGGGTAACTCCGGACATAACTATATCTTTGGATATATATCCGAGGCCGGATATGTTACAACTCCTTCACTTTGCATGAAATAAACATGTCCTATATCTAGGGAGTGAGTAAACGAACTAATCCAAATAAACAACGGAGCGGAGCAACCGAATAGCGATGCACGCATATCACTGAAAGTGAGAGAGAGAGAGAGAGCTAGAGTTGAAAGCGAAATAGTAAAGTTGTCGTGTCTTGCTTATAAATAATCGATCTCAGTGCTTTTTAAAATCACGCCTGCTAAACCCAATGTAAAAACCGCTTATTAATTAAGTTATTTGTTATTTAATTGATAGTCCTAAGCCTATCAAGTATGAAGAGATAATAAATAGTATCTATCTATAACAAACGAAGGATACACTGACGATTTGTGCACTCGGGATTGAAAGGTACGAAATTGATTCGAAGATTCGTTTGACCGCGGTTTGCTAAAAATTTGCATGTGTCCGCGGATATATTAAGCGGATATGGATATGCGAAGCGGATATATGTCCTTAATTGTCATGATATGTGACATATCCAATCTTTGTCCGGAGTTACTTAGCCCGTGGCTAGAACCAACGACGGTTTTTTTACTGGGAGCGGAACTGCGCGGCTCCAACACATGCGACCTGTGATCCTGTGATGTTGTTCATGACAATACAGCTCTTCAAAACTGTACCAAGATGCGTAATTTGGTTCAAATTTTGCGTTTATTTCCATATTTAAATTATAATATTTATCTAAAGTGCTCTCAAATTGATATGTTTTTTCTAAATTTGCAGTTTTTATTAAAAATTCCGACCAACTTCGTGACTCTGAAGAGGAAGGTTTTTTGTCTGTTCATTAAGAGTATCGGATTCGCAGCGCGCTCCATACAACAGGATTTTTCTCCTATGATACATATCAATCCCTCAAACTCAATGTTTTCAAATCTAGGTCTGTGGTTTTTAAAAACTTTAATTTATGGGCAAAACAGGTGCAACTTCGTACTTATTATACACTATAACAAAAACGTTTCCGAAAATTTTAAAGTACCTAACAGACCTTGGTAATAAAATAAATTTCCTAAATAACAAAAGTTTACTGTCTTTCTTACTAAATTAAATGAATGAACAAAATAATTCGAAACACAAAAATCATTAGTCAAATTCTGCCATGATGCTGGCTCGTGTGACAAACACGGGGGGCTTGAGACGGGGGACGCGAGGCGAGGTAGCAGCCAAACAATCAGTAGCGGGCCGTCCGTGGGCGAATCATCACTTGTATTGCGTCTGTCGTAAGTAAGTAGGTACCTAAGGAAACAATTAGGAAAATATCACTGTCGCATGTTTCGTTGCGCAGCAAGTTAATTAGATTTTTTTGACTTTTAACTATTTAGCGTAATCTATATAGTTACCTAAATAAAAATGAATACTAAAATTTGTTGCTAAACGCAAAACTCGAAGACAGCTGGACCAATCCGGGTAATTTTTTTTTCTGTGTTTGTAAGTGTTAGGGTTAGGGTTTTTATGAAAAAAAAACGGTCAAGTGCGACTCGGACTCGCACACTAAGGAAAACTCAAAGACGCCTGGACCAAATCTGGTATTTTTTTGTTGTGTTTGATAGTGTTAAGGCAAGGTTTGAATGAAATAAAAAAAAAACGGTCAAGTGCTAGTCGGAATCGCGCACTAAGGAAAACTCAAAGACGGCTGGACCAATGCGGGTAATTTTTTTTTTTGTGTTTGTTAGTGTTAGGGCAAGGTTTTTATGAAAGAAAAAAACGGTCAAGTGCGAGTCGCACTAGCGCATTTAGGAAAACTCTAAGACGCGCATTTAGGAAGACCAATTCGGGTAGTGCGAGTCGGACAGGGTTGTGTTTGTTAGTGTTAGAGCAAGGTTTTTATGAAAAAAAACAACGGGCAAGTGCGAGTCTAAATCGCATTTTAAGGGTAAACCGATTTTAATGAAATTTTGGTAAGTTGTTTTGCAGAGGTAGGGCAATGCAAGTACTCGCTCGAATAAGCCACCCGAGCAACTACAGCAGGGCATAGCGAGTACTTGCTCGAATAAGCGGCCCTCCACCTTACATAAAGCCGCGGTCATAATAACACTAACATTAAGTAGTGTTGTGTTCCTGGCGGTGAGTAAGGTTGCCAGAGCTCTTTGAGGATTCGCTGCGCGGACCGCTGGCCGTCCGCAGGTTGAACGGGATCCCGAACCCAGGGATCACATAATATCCGCCCTGGGAGGCTGATCCGCCAGCCTGTGTAAAGTATCTGAAGTGGTAGTCGTGCCGGAGAAGGAGACCGGAGTGGACCCGGCTACTACAACAGAGGGGGATCAGGCCCTTCCGCTCGCAGTGCCAGCAACCGTATCATCTGTGTTGAGCTTCGGCAGTCTTAGTACCGCAACTTTTGTCCTCTAAGTGCAGTGAATCCTCATCCTTAGTCTTAGTAACTATTTTTAAATATAATGGCCATGAGAACGAAAAAGAAAAGAGTTTGTACAGCGGCTACTCCATCCACATATAATGTGGATTTTTGCAACATCGGGGATATTCACGCAAATCTTAACGCAGTCCACCACCATCTCGAGACTGCGCAGCCGACCATTCTTTTCCTAAAGGAGACGCAGATATCTTGCCCGGCTGACACATCATACCTTCACTATCCCGGTTACAAACTCGAACACAATTTTTGAGTCGTGCCGGTGTATGTATGTCCGTCCGGGAGGATATCTGCTGTCGCCGCCTTCATAGCCTTGAAGACAGGGACCTATCGATATTGTGGGTGCGCGTAGATTACGGCGGCCACACTCGTATCTATGCGTGCCTATAGGTCTCATAGCGGTGACACGGACGTAACTCGACTCTTCACGCACCTGAGTTTGACGACTGACAAAGTTCTAGCGCAAAATCCCACAGCAGAACTAGTTATTTTGGGAGACTTTTACGCCCACCATCGTGAGAAG
Organism: Apoda limacodes; assembly: GCA_946406115.1. Classification (NCBI taxonomy): domain Eukaryota; kingdom Metazoa; phylum Arthropoda; class Insecta; order Lepidoptera; family Limacodidae; genus Apoda; species Apoda limacodes. The sequence continues at coordinate 577,396 of OX291552.1, forward strand.
CTCAGTTCTCGAACCAATAACTATGCTGGGATATCTGCTCATGAATTTGCTCTGACCTATGGATTCTCTCAGCTGGTCCTTTCTCCTACGAGAATACCAGATATAGAGGACCATACAAACTCCTTACTGGACCTTCTGCTGACTACGCGTCCGGACGGATATTCCGTCTTAGTGGATGCGCCTTTAGGCTCCTCGGACCACTGTCTCGTTCGGACTCAAATGTCATGCTCACAATCCGATCCATCTGGGCCAACTAATTTGCGTCGTGTGTGGCACTGTAAGTCGGCAGACTGGGATGGATTGCGAGAATTTTACGCATCGTACCCGTGGAGGCAGATCTGCTTTAACTCAGAAGATCCTTACGTCTGCGCAGCTGCAGTCACTGAGACAATCCTTGCTGGTTTGGAATGTTATATTCCTAACCCGCGAGTAGCGGCCGGCAACAAAAAACGACCATGGTTTAATAGATCTTGCAGAAAAGCTAAAATTCTTAAGCAAACTGCATATGAGGCTTGGACCACGGCTCGTAATAATAAAGATCCCAATATTTCTGAGTTAAAACTCAAATTAAATGCTGCCTCGAGGTTCAGTAAGAAAGCAACTGCCAGAGCAAAATTCCGATTCATCGGCGAAATAGGTGGGCGACTTGCGAGCTATCCTTCTGGGAGTCGTACTTTGCCTCGAACTCGAACATGAACGATGAAGGCGCTGTACCACCTACTATACCGTGGTGCGGTAAGACCATGCCGGCAATCTCCATAACGCAGCGAGAGGTCAGGCGGGCGTTGCTTTCTCTAGACGTTCATAAGTCGAGTGGGCCAGACTTTATACCAGCAGTGGTGCTTAAGCAGTGTGCTCCTGAGTTATGTCCTGTACTCACGCGGTTCTTCGCGCTTTCCTACCACACTAGGCAATTTCCGTCTTCATGGAAGACTGCGAATCAGATCCATCGAATTACAGGCCTATCGCTATTACCTCTCTCCTCTCAGAGGTGATGGAGCGTGTGATCAACACACAGCTTCTAAGATACCTAGAAGTACATGCTCGACTGGTGACCTTGGGCCTGACTGGGAACTAGCCATTGAGAGTCAGGGGGAGGCATTGGCATGTAGCCTGGACATAGCGAAGGCGTTCTATCGGGTCTGGCACCGGGGTTTTCTATCGGAGTTGCCATCTTACGGAGTGCCCGAGGGTTTGTGCAAATGGGTGGCTAGCTTTTTGTCCGGCAGACGAATACAAACCGTAGTTGACGGTAGTTGCTTTGATAGCATGGACATTAATGCTGGTGTCCCGCAAGGCTCTGTGCTATCTCCTACGCTGTTTCTACTGCATATCAATGACATTTTGGACATCAACAATATACATTGCTATGCAGATGACAGTACTGGAGACGCTTTCTTACTCGGGTCGTGCAAACATTCCTCGTTCCGTTGTGGAGGAAAACCGTGGAGAACTTGTGTCTCAAATCGAGACCACACTGGCCAAGGTCTCTGACTGGGGACGGGTAAACTTGGTCCGATTCAACCCTACAAAGACACAAGTGTGCGCGTTCACCGCTAAGAAAACTCCATTCACTGTAGCTCACAATTCCAGAACACTCCCCTCTCCATCTCCAAGAGCATTATGATCCTTGGTGTCGACATCTCCAGTGATGTTTAGTTCTGAGATCTTTTACAAGATAAGGTGAAGCTGGCGTCCAAAAAACTAGGTGTACTCAACAGAGTGAGGCAGTACTTCACGTCCGGGCAAAGGTTGTTACTTTACAAGTCGCAAGTTCAGCCCCATATGGAGTACTGCTACCATCTCTGGGCGGGTTCACCCGGATACCAGCTTGGCCCTTTTGACTCGGTTCAACGACGGGCTGTGAGAATTGTCGACGATTCCGAACTCATTTGCGGTATCGAGCCCTGAAGTCTGAGGAGAGACTTTGCCTCCCTGTGTGTGTTCTACCGCTTGTACAATGGGTTGTGTTCCGAGGAATTTTTCGAAATGACGCCCACGGCTACTTTCTGCCATCGCACCGCTCGCCATCTGCAAGAAATTCATTCGCCCACTTTAGAACCTAAATGGTCGCGTAAAGTGCGGTTTCAGAGAAACTTCCTCCCGCGAACGCTTAAGTTGTGGAATGTGCTCCCTGCCAAGGTTTTCTGCAAGGACTACAGTATGGAGTTCTTCAAGAAAGATGTTATTAGATTTCTGAAGGGTCGGCAACGCGCAAGTGATACCCCTGGTGGTGCAAGCGTCCATAGGCTACCGCTTACCATCAGGCGGACTGTAAGTTTGTTTGCCACCTTAAAGGTGTAAAAAAAAAACATGCTTCGCAAAGTTTCTGAATTAGTACAACCCTTTCACAATAGGTTGGTGCGACAGTTGATTTAAAAAAAGGAACAACTATTGCCCGGTCAGCTAGTAGGTAATATCTAAAAAGAGCACTGACTAGAGCGTGTAAAATAATAGTAAGTAACTGTAATTAAAAGTGTTAGGTACCATTTGATTTGCAATTTATTGACCCTCGATCGGACAGTATCATGAGTAAGTTACACTTATATAATACGAGCTTTTGCCCGCGTTATCTGGAAATATGTTTTTTTTTGACCACCAATAGCTAATAGTTTTCTTACTAATTCCGACAGTTAAATATCAGTGTAAAAGATATTTTTCTTCTTAATTTAATTCGTTAAATGGAAATAACGGGGCCGATGTTAGGATTCTTATTTTATCACAAACCCCTAATTGTTATCACCGCTACAAGAATGCAACACAAATTGCATCCAACAACATTTATATAAAAATGCATAATTTTTGTCATGTAATGTTTCGTAATAATAAGTTAATATTAAGTATATTTACACATTAAAAACTATTTTCCTTATAGGGACTAGTTTAGATTTAAGAAAATGTTATAACAATCAGTGTAAAATTGTATTAAGTTAGATAAAAGTAGAGTAGGTTTGTTTCATTTCCCCTCTTTACTATTTGTTGATATCAAAAATAATATTGTGTGAGTACCGACATATTGTCGACTTTGTACGCACGACTATCCACAAAAAAGCGGGAAATTTAGTTTAACATATGTATATAAAACATATGCCATTTGTTGTGCAAAAATGTACAGAACTACTATGTAAAGTTCTATATAGACCGTATGTACGGTTATTAAGTTACAGGTGAAAACAGTTAGCATGTTGAGTATTGTACATTCTTTCTCCCTCACTCCTGTGATAATAGACTGCGATAGAGATACAAAAGAGATAGGTCTATGGGTAAAAAAGAGAAAGACTGTCTGAAACTTTACCTGGCTAGGCTATGCCTAAAGTAAGTATCACAGGTTGAATGCACACCTTTGCCCCTAGACATAGGTATCTACACCGTTACGGTAAGTAGTATAGTTAGGGCGCAAAACACATGTGAACCTATGAAACACAATAGCTTATAACTCAGCAACCGGGTTACAAAAGATAAAGATAAATATAACACTAGATACTTCTCATAGGCATCTATCAAAATAAATAGGTTTCATACAGGTAACTTTAAGCCCTGAAGTACAGGAGCACAAGGAAAATCCTGAAAACTTGTATCACACATTTTTTCATAATTTAACATACAGACAGACACCAAAAACATGGAAAGGTATGTCCGAATTTTAGGTCTATTTTTTGACATATAGCACAAAGTCTGTAGTCATCTAGTGTAGGCAGAAAGCCCTGAGAGCTAGAATTAATTAATTAAATTACTAACCGTAGACGATGGAACATACCACTATACGTCGTTGGAACCGCCTCCGAAAGCTCTATCTTAGGACACCTAAATCGTCATTATAGCTCCTACCGTTTGACTATAAAACCTAAAAATGTAAAACAGCGTTATTTTATAGTCAAGCCGCAAATCGTGTGACTGTGATGGCAATAGCCGATAGAGACCCCAACTGTCAGTAGCGATTTATAGCTAGGTAGATATACCTACACTTTTGATATATGTCTATATCGACTACTATATGTTGTCTTTCACTAAGTTTTTGTGTGGGCTAGATTTTCAGTCACCAATACAATAAGTTAAGTACTAAATCTAGAAGATTCTATGGAACAACCTCTCCCTCTGATGGGGCATTTTTATTATAAATATAGAACAAATTTTGTATTTGTATTCAGTCAATCAAGAAGCTTCAAAAAGTATCCATCAGATACTAATATATAATGTTTAAAGTGAAATATTTAAATATGTGTTGGAATTAAGTTAGAAGCATAAGTTAAAAAATAAAATCGGTCTGTTGTGTGCATATACGCGTTTTAATATCTCAAGCGCCTAAGAAGAAACTCCTTGCCACGGGCAAAACCTTGTGCCACAGATTTCGAAGGGTCTGTCCGCATACTAATGTCGGCCTGCGGCCAAGACAAGGGAGGTGACAGCAATTTTATAATTTTAATGGATTTATTAGTATCCTAAGTTAGGGCTTTTAAATACCAGTTAATTGAATAACCAAAGTTCGGCCGCCTCAAAATGTAAGTTATACTATTTTATTAGACTACAAAAATTACGGCCGAAATAAGGCTGCTCTTGCAACCCTAAGCTTGGCCAGCTTCATTTGTTTCCATGAAATACTGTATGTTAAAATACTAAATAAGTCTATTCATGTGACTGTGTAGAAAAGTGTGTTTTTATTTTTTTGCTGTAAAACACAATGCTATTTATCACATTAAAACTAGTTACCGTTGGAAATTTTAACAATTTATTTTATTTTATTTATTAGTGGTAAATTTTCTAATAATAAGAAAACAAGAATATATATATAACCTTATACGATTTATATATTAAAAGGTACTATAAAAAGTTAAAGTTATGCATGGTAACGTTTCAACACAAATAAATCATTGCTATTGATATATTGCCCTTTTTACGATTCGACATTAGGATAGAAGAAGGCCGTAGTTAGGTAAAGGATGGCCGATATTAGGGAAATTTGTCGTACAAAACTTTAATTGCTTAATATTCTTTGTCACGTAATTTAAGATGTTTATAATCACTATATATAATCATTTACATAAAGTGTAAATGTCAAATAGCCTGACAATGCAAATTCGACAGTAGTAGGAAGGTACGGGAACTGGCTCAACTTTGAGGGGGCCTCTGAGGGGGTTTTTGGGGGCCCGCGAAAAAGCTCTCTACACACTCGCGGATCATATGTGAATCAACTTTATTCGCGGTCTCATTATTTTAATTCGCGGTTCTATGAAATGTTCTGCGTGCAGTGTCAACAATGGTTTTTAACAACAATAGATAATTCATTATTTATTTATTTGGTTTAATTTTTTGTAAGTCTCTGTGGGTAGCAACGATTTCCGGTAATAATGAATTGTAATAACAATAAGACGTTGATTTATTTCTTAAATGCCGTGGGAGGTCCCTGCTAACAGGTTGATACATGTTTTACTACGAAGAGGCGTCATCTTTAGAAATTTTTTCAATTAAAATTATTTATTTAAGCTCTGTGACAAGCAAATACAGCTACTTACAATGCCAATATGGATTGTGATAACAAAAGATAACTTATTGTTTGGTGTCCTTTATTTTGAACTTAAGCTTTAAAATTAAGACGACAGAATATTTCTTCAATGCACTTCCGAGGAGGTCTGTTAACAATTAGACACATGTTATCTATAGAAATATTTTCTATTAAAAATATTTATTTAAGCTCTTCGTCGTGCAAACATTCCGATACCAGGTACTTACAATGCCAATATGAATTGAGTGATAACAATAGATGACTTATTGTTTAGTTTTTTTTTTCCGACGTTGATTCATATCGTGTGAGGTCTCTGTCATATCCTGTTAGAACACGCAAAGACATGTAGGCTATAACCATATATATATAAGGAACCACAGTAAAATTCACACTGCAGTCTTATTCGTGAGTTTCAAAGTTATACCTACAGTGTTTTGTGTTCATATTCCATCAAATGGAGGTAAGTTTAATTACTTAATTTTATCGATAGTGTATGTTTTATTGTTTTTTCATAATGTATGTGTGTAATTGTTTTATTATTGTCCTGTTTGGTCAAGTGGTTAGTGCAGCTAACTGCGGAGCCAAGGGTCACGGGTTCGAATCCCACAAGGAGCAGGTGTTTTTTGTGATGATTAAACATTTGTTACCGAATCATGGATGTTGTTTATATGTAGTCTATGTACTGATATTCTATGGTTGTTGTTTCTGGTTACCATAACACAAGTTTAATACTTAGCTTGGGGTCGGAACCATCTATGTGTATACGTTTATGTATATTATTTTATAACGGTATTACATAATTAGCGTCTAACCAATAGTTAAAGTACTGAGTTCCAATATTATTATTTTTTTTTCTCTTATGTGCTTGTAACAGCAATTAATGTGTGTTAGTATATTATTCAATCGAATCAAATAGTGAAGTTTGTTTGTTTATTGTTCTTTAACCCAGCAATAGAGATTATTAGCACTATAAGGAAATTTTATTAATACAATTTTATTAATACAATTTTATTAATTTCATTTTTATTAACTTATTGTTTTATAATTTTTATTGTTCCAGCCTTTATCCCCGGAAAATTATACGTTAAAAAATTATTACTTTCCTTTGGATATGAGTCAAGAAGAAACAAAAGACTGTACTATTCAAAAAAATTTGAAAAGCACAACAAAGCGGAATATCAAAAGTATTGACGCATTTTTTGAAAATCCTAAGAAAAGAAAATCTCAAGCAAAGTCTTCGTGTGTCAGTCAAGGCAATGAAAATGGAATCTCTTATATTTCTACCAAAAATGACGACACAACGTCTGCAAGTCACCTATTAAAAATTGAAATATATAATATGAAAAAGATAAAGGACATACCAGCTGAAGAGCATTGGAAATACGCAGACTTAAAAGTTAAATATTATACACAATCACATGACGACCAGCATTATCTAAGTACCCGGGATTCCATATATAATATTACAAAACAAATAGCAATGAACTGTGATTGTAAAAAGTTCTTCATTGAAACTAAAGATAAGCGGGGATATTAATTTCATTCATTCATTTACAACTTCTTAACATTACTTAACAGAGAACGCCAAAGCTTAAAAACAACAATAGATTTACCCCCACGCTTCATTCAATAACAAGTAGCCATTGTCAGAGTCAGTGTATTTAAAGACGGGCAAAAGACTTCTAGTCAATATTTTCTCACCAGCAAACACCATGGATGTGTTCAAAGATCGTGAATACGACAAGGATTTGCTTAACATGTGTTTTGAAGCGGAAAGAAAATATTTGTTACTCAATAGTGGTTACTCACTTCCGATATCACAACCATACGAGGAACGTAAAATTAATATTTTGACGGTGATGGACCAGTTGGAGCAAGAAAGACTTGAAAAGGAAATGTGCATTTCATACACACAAGAAGATTTATCACCATCTTTCTATAGTCCTCAAGATTATGTTTAGCTTAAGAATGTAAAACACTGTTTATTAAATAAATAAATGTTGAATTAAAAATATCGTTTTTTATTTAATAAGTTCCCAACAAATAAAACACATAAATTCATAAATCTATAAGTTTATTTTAAAAAAATTGCTTTATAAAGTGCTCTTAAAATTAGATCATTATACAGAGTGTTATTTGAAAAAATGTTTACAAAATCCATCATAGAAATACCAATAGATCTCATAAATAGATACACTAAACAATATTCACCACAAACTGATGTATAATAATTTTGTATCATTTTTGCATTAAAAAAATATTTTTTAGCGTTCCTTTGCATAAATATTTTATGATATCCAGTTGGTTTTCGGCCATATGAATCGAAATATTCACCGAAACCATTTTTGTCTATGTGAATAGCAATCCAATGAGATCCTGGTTTAGTGTCAGGATCTAAGTTACTTACAATATATGATGGATACGAAATGAAAACGGGCATGCGATTTGAAGCAAAAACATTGCATTCTGCTAATGGATTAATTTTTTTTAATAATTTACGTATTTCATAAGTATCCATTACACCTCTCGTAACTACAAAAGTTATTTTCAGAATGAATAAAATCATAGCTTTAGAACAATATATATGTTTTTTAACTATTATAATCTACACTTACATCACGATTTTTATTAATTTCTATAATGTTGTCAAATTCTGCATATATAATACAATTTACTGTAGTTTTTAAAGAGTTTTCGAAGCGGACTTCCAATCTAACACTTCCATGTCTTATTAGATTCCAATGCGATTGTGAATTGGATGAAAGATCTGGGGTTAAATCAAAGGCTAATAAACAGTATCCATTGGCAAATTCTTCTCTAGATATATCATTACCTTCATTCAAAAAATGAATACCAGTTCCCGAATATAAAGTGTGATATGCTGATGTAAATAAACTGCTATCAAATGAAGGTTGCAATGTTTTAGAAGGTATTTGTTGGCCATCTACATATAAGCTAAACATATTTAAATTAAAGTTTTGAAAATTATATGGGTTCATATTAAAACTTCCATTAAAGGCTGAATTATTTACAAAACCAACTATACATCTTTTGGGAACTTGACCTAAAAAAATATTATCAAGTGTTTTTCCTTGGATTCCTGAAGGTAACGTCATAACCTTGACTTCCGCACGCGTTATAGGGTATTTGGCAGTAGTGTTGGCTAAAACTTTTTGATGAGCTAATAACACAGAAGGACTTATCCTAGCCCTTCTTATTAAAAGTGTTGCATCATTGATTTGCACTTTTAACTTTAAATCTGTACTAGATGACATTAAGTTAAATGATTCTTTGGTACGTACTAATTTAATACGTAATTCAACACCGTTTATCAAAAATTTGTCTTGATTAAATATATCACCATGTAAATGACCAATCAATTCAACTTCCTTGCTATCTTTCGTAAACTGCTGTCTCTTGGTGTAGCCTTCATTGCTTTCATCAGCAGAATCCATTTTGTTTGTGGTATCTTTATACCACAAACCACATGTAAGATGAGATTTTTTTGCAGCAGGACCATAATTTAATAAAGTTTCAATATAAGAACGATAGGCATAGGTGTTGTTTGGGAGGGAAACAAGCTTTTGATTTAGATAAACATCCATTTGATTAAAAAGAGAATGTAACCAGTTATTAACTGGGGCAACACTTGTCGCTGCAGTTAATACAGTTGAATCATGATTTAAAACTCTAACTTTTAATTGGAGTAATGTATTAGATAAGTCAATATAGTCTTCTCCTGTACCAGGAACTTGAAATTCTATGGGACCTTCATCACTCAAAGATGAAATCGGTTTATAATGAATCCACTGACCATTCTCTATGCTTGTTTGTGTTGTTGGTAATGCAAATAAATCTAATTCAGACTTAGCACATTCACATGAAGTATTATGTAAGAACGACATTATTATTTGTTTAATTTAAGAAAAAATATCACAACTATTCTTGTTAAAAACTTTTTTAGTAGTTCTTCTTTTCGTTGCTTTCAGAGCAATGGCTGATCGTTTATTACGTCTCTTGTTTTTATACCCTGATCCAGTCATAATGCTATCAATTTTACTATCTGCTTTCCGTTTTAAATTACTTGTTGCATCTTTCATGCGAGATTTAATAGAATCATTCATAGGTTGTGCATTCATCATATCAGACAGGAGACCTACACCCATATTCAATGCTTCTTTACTGACTGCCTTTGCTCCACTCGATAGCAACGGAAGTACAGATCTAAACAATCCCCCTAAAAAGCTTCCGATTCCATGGCCTCGTTGATATGGGACACCTTTGTAAATGATCCCCACTCCTGAACCAGCTTGATGAGAATAATAACTTTCATATGGGCAAATACTATGATTACGATTATGAGAATTCATCTTATTCGTTTAAAATGAAGTTTAGCACACGCAGTTCCAAATTGAAATGGTATTGTTGCACCTGTGTTTGTCCTTATATCTATTTCTATAGTATCAAACTCACGACGCATAACAGGTATATAGTGAGCTGGTGTAAACACATTCATTTTATAACCACCGTCAATATATTTTGTTGGGTCTAATGGAACTATTCGTAATAGTGATGTCATTACATCACCCACAATTTGAGGTTGCACAATATCAGAGTACAAAAAAAGTTGTGAAGGCAATCCTAAAAACAAATTAACAGGACGTTTAGCTATGTTGTTTGCAATTAAATTAGTTTTTGGTCCAAAACCAAGTTGAAGACTTAGCTGTGGTGACATCCTTAAAGATAAAATGTTTTTATTTTGGGGTGTTAAAGAAAAGAGTTTTGATGTCTCATCAAAACGAAACTTTATACAATCTTTTAAAAGGGGATTACTGTTAAGGGCATTTAGAAGCTGATCAATGTCATCATATGTTGTAGCGGGTATGTGGGTTTTATATTCTGCAACACTTTCAATGTTGTCGACCAATATTTTTTTTCTAAGATATAGAACATTTTCATGTTCTCTGACATTTAAAATACTAAAAGGGTAATGAAATTCAACTAGTCCTACCAGCCACTCCCCTTCTAATTTAACTGTTTTAGGAAGCTTCGTCAAAAAGTTTGTTGTTGTATTGTTTGGGAAATAGGTCATTGAACTGTTACTTAACAGAGTCAAATAAAAGCTTTCTTGACTCATATTAATTCAATGTATGATGCTGGAATCCAGGTATTGAATTTTGATGGATAACCTTTCCACTTGACCAACACTTCTTTTCTGCCTCTAATATACCTAAAACTTATGATTTTATCTATTTTGTGCTTAAGGGTGGGGTCGTATAAAACTTTTTGTAGTTCTTTAGCATAAAATGTACCTGATATTGATTCTCCTTCTAAATCATTAAGTGTATAAACTTTATAAGGCGACCTATGAATAATTGATGATATAACAAATACTTCATCACTCCAATTAGTTTCATAGCCTTTTTGAAATATATGTTTATGCTTAGTTATTCTTACATGGTCACCAATTTGAAACTTAGGAAGCTCTGGATATATATTTTGGTTTTTATTTTTCCTGTCATATAAATTAGACCAAACAGTCATAATATTACTAGAATTGACGTCACATGGACACATTCTTATACTCGAATGGTAACTGTGATTATATGAATACATCAAATCTTGCAAAATATCTACATATCTATATGTATTTTTGTGAGTGAAATAACGCCACATTTTCATCTTAAGAGTTCTTTGAAATCTTTCTACAATACTTGCTTTAATATCTGGATTATTCGTTGTGTAGTAATTTATGTTTTTACTCTTAAAATACCTTCTAACATCTTTTGCAACGAATTCACTACCCTTATCAGATTGTATATGTTTTGGAGTTGCGTTAGCTTCTGTAAATATACTTTCAAAGCATTGTATTGTAGTTTCTGAATTCTTTTTTTTCATACATCTTGCAAAAGCATATTTACTAAAGACATCAATGACACAGATAATATATTTATAATTATCGTTATATTGACTATAGGTTCGCATATCGCTTAAATCAACTTGCCAAAGGTCGTTATAGTTAGATAAAATGTATTTATTTCTAGAAAACTTTCTCTGAACAGGTCTATGTAAAGTATATGTTTCTTGCGCCTGTAACCATTTTTTTACTTTTTTTTTATTCATCTTTCCATCCATAGCTTGGGTTAACTTATCAATACTACTATAACCAGCTGGATTAGAAACATCATAATATATTTTGTCTATATCTAATACGGTGTCCATCTTTCCCAGTCAATTTTCTTGCTTTTTATTTCTTTTAAAGACGTTCTCGGTGTTTCACTACTGGGCGTAGCATGTTTTTCAGGGGGAGAAGTTTCTTTAAATTTCTCTATATGTAGTTTCTTAACATACTCCAATGTTGTAGGATTACCGATACAATATAAAGGTAAACTTATATCAGTTAATAACTGAGAAAATTCTTCCCACCCCCTCGGTTTTGGACGTTTTAGCTGACGTAAGGTATCATTAATCAAATCTACAATATTGGTCCCAGGTATAACCTGCTCATTTATAGTGATTCTCCCTTGTGTATCCCATTTGACTTTATCATTATTTTCTATCAACGTTTTAATTAGCAGTTCACCTTTTTTTTTAAATGTCCTTGGAATTAATCTCATTAAATAAAAATAAGAATAGGGCTTATTGTAAACTACGTCCCTCTCTTTGGATGGTGACTGTGTAAGTAATGGTTCAGCTTTAATCTCTTCTTCTTTATATTTTTCTGTTAATTCACTGTCATCCGACACCAAAGGCAATTTTAGTGGTTGTCTTTCTTCACCAGTAAAATACAAATATCTTTGTAATGTTTGTGAATAGAGCTTCCACTTCTCACGGTCTTCTAATTTCCTACTAAGAATATCGCGCATTTCCTTATCTAGTCGCGACAAGGAATCTTCAGGAATAATTTCTCTACGTTTGAGCCTTTCTAAGACGTTAGGTTCAATTAATAACATCTTTTTAGCGTTCTCCATTTTCTTATATGACAGAATTGAGCAAAGAACTAAGAACTGCACCCAAAATTACAGGTAAGAATGCACCACCTTTCTGTATAATTATCTTTTTTCTGAATTTATTTCTTCCTTTAGAAACTAATTTCCTGAGAACCACTTTGTGTTTTTTTAATTTAGACTTTTCTTGCTCCTTTAAAGGAATTTTACCATTTAAAACATTAAAAATACATTCACAGAGACAGTTTATTTCTTGTTCGTTACAACTTTTTAATAGTGCCTCACAATACTTTGGTTTAAGTGTATGTAAAGCTTTTAATAATTCTTTATGTGCCTTAACTCGTCTCATTATTATTAATTATTAAAAACATTTGTTTAAATAAATTTTGATAAAATAACTGCCTATAATACTGTTGACACTAAACAATTTAAATTCAGGGACCTCAGTGAATATCTCTTCGTTTTTTTATTTGTTTTTTCTTTTAAATTAATTTTTTCTGCTAAAATAAAATTAAGCTGTTTACAAATATTGTTTAATTCTTCTTTACTAGTTGTTTCTTGTAAAGTTTTGCAATACTTTCGTTTCAATACTTTTAATATTACACTAAATGAATTATTATTACACGTTGTTACGGTTCCGTGCATGATGTTGAACTAATTGATATTTGATCCTTCATATTACATTTAAATCCTTTTTTTGGTATGTAAACAATACAAAAAATATTATTGAGTGGAAATATATTACTTTTAAAGCGAAACATGTCATTTGTTTTTTGTTTTAGATCTATCATCAAATAACCATGCGGATCACTAGTGGCATCTTTATAGGCTTCCTCTACAAATTTGGAATTATCAGGAAAAACTTGTCGTGCTAAATGGCGTATTTGAGTTCTGTCCCGAGGATTTTTGAAATAAATTATATAAGAAGAGTTTAGTGAAATATCACGTTGACCTTTACCTTGATGAAATAAATTTTGAGTTATATAGAAAACGCTTAAATTTCTGTGATGGCTCCCTTTAGTAAAAATATCAACAACTCGTCCATCCGATTCTCGCATTAGGTCATCTATAACCAGTAATTGAGGTTCATTACCATCAAACATATACATTACTAATATTATACAGTGGCTGCATTTCATCGTAACACCAAAATATATGCTTAAAATCTGTGTCACATATTTTTTTAGCGCAGTTTATAAAATTTGTAACAAAATTAGATTTTCCACATCCACTCGGACCTGCTACTATAGCTGTAAAAGGGTGTGAGAAATGAATCATCGTTTTTTTTTAATACGTGTTAGCTTCATAAGGATTTTAAGTCAAATGTCATTTGTTCACATTGAACATTAGTTTTAAATAAAATACAGTGATACTATAAAAATCATTTATTAAATATTTTAAATAGTAAAATGTAAAGTTGACAAAACAAATAATTAGGGTACCTTTATCTTTTTTTTATTAAATTAAAACAGTTTAATTCAGGCACAGAGAAAACCAACATACATTGTTAGACATGACTCATCAATACAAAATTAAAACAGTTTAATTCAGGCACAGAGAAAACCAATATAAATTGTTATACATAACTTATCAATACAAAATTAAAATTAAAATCAAGTCAAATTAGATGAAAATTAACATAACAGTTCAAATTAAAATAAAAAATATTTTAACATAATACAAAAATAATTTTACAACTTCTTTACATTTCTTAAACAATAATATATTTTTTAATGAAACACAGTACTTTTTAATTAGATTTAGTAAAAAAAAAAAAAGTTTTACAAAAAACAATTCAAAAAGTTTTTACATTATTTTCTAACTAAACATTTTTTAAGCTATAATGACCCCATGCCAGAGTAATTTGGTTTTATATACCTTTTGCTATCATTGTAAGATAAAGAAACTTTATTACATTTTTGAGTAAAAATTATATGTTTAATAGATTTAAACCGAAGCATTTTACAAATTTCATTAGTATTATTAAATAAACAATTTTTGTAATGGTCAATTTTAAAGTTTTTGACAATGCTTTTGTTTACACCCTTTGCTTTAGCAACAAATTTATCTTCCACGTCAATCGCATACATTTTTGAGCGTAGTCCTACAAACTCTCTAAATATTTTACCATTATTTTCATCTTTAAATAATCCTAATTTTTTTTTATTTAACAAAGGTATACCATATTTATTGTTAATTTCATAGTCTGAGGTGTCGAAATGTATGGCAACATCTGATTTAATATCGGAATAAAAGTTTTTTGTAAATACTTGATAAACTAAACTATCTGTATCTGTGTAAAGTAGTTTTAACCTATTCTGAAACTTCACGTTCATATATTCGTAATGGAACTCATACATTAGCGTTTTTGATATATCTAAAATACAAAAACCTAAATAAATTGGTTTGTTATATAACATTTTTACCTTTTTTAATTGTATAGCAACTAATGACTCTGAAAAGATAGATAAACTATGAAATTCAGGTCTTGCTAGCAGTGATTGAGCACCTTGAACATTTCCGCGATTCTCCCAATGAGTCACCAGCTTTACATTTACTCTTTTTTCAATATTTTCCATAGTTTTACCGAAAACAGAGTTATTCATTAATTTATAAAAATCCTTTTGAAACTCAGAAACCGCCGATGCACGCAGGTTAGTATTTAAATCAATGTATTTTTTTAACCAATCACTTTGTTTAAATTTTAAAATTCTATGCACTTTTAGTAATTTTAGTCCAGTTTGTAAACATTGTTTTAAATTTCGATAATGTATTATGTAATTATTTTTATTGTTTAAATTTAGAACTAATTTTTTTTCTTTTGTGTTACCAATACATATCTGATCAGGACAAAATGGAAAATCTGAATGTAAGTCATGTAAATGATCTGGATATTCTAAATCTACTTCCAATATATAACCATATTCTGAGTTATCAGGCACTTGAAAATTAGTATTTATGTCAACCCATTCAAACTCACTCGTCGGAAGGTATTGTGACATAGCCCAACCATATAGATTATTAGCATCAAGGTAAATTAAATAAGAAGAAGGTAAGTCACTATTATAATTGTCCATAAAAATATTGTTAGCTTTTGCATAACGGTTACTACATTGAGAAACCCCACCTCTTATTCCTTTTTGGATAAAAGCAAGTTTATCAAAATCTGTTAAAAGTTCTAACTTTTGTTGAGTATGTTTTAACATGGAATCCCAACTCAATCCAGGTGCAGTATAATACTGTGCAGCATCAAGACCATATGTTTCAAGACATAAATTTCGAAAGTTTTCAAACACATCAGCTAATAATAATACATCAGTTTTTAAATACAGATTAGAATAATCTAACATATTTTTACAGTTAAAATGATTCCAAACATCATTTGCATGTGCATAGTCCTCGTCAGATACATGCTCGTTATTCAAGGAACTAAAAAAAAATTCTTTTGTTGGTAGTGTCGTGTTTTGTAATTTTTCATAGGATGTCATAAACTCATAGGGATAAATGCCTTTACGTGTTAAACGGATGAAATCTTCGTTATTTGAAAAAATTTTACTAAGTTCATGAAATTGATTTGTATCAAGATTTTTTGCTAACTGAGAAAGACTACAAGACATGAATTTGAAAGAATCTACAAACCTTAATTTCATAGTACAATTATTTATTTGAATGCACTTTGAAAATGATATGTATTTTTCTTTATTTTGAGGTATTATTTCTATTGCTCCGTCTACACTGTTCAGCGCATGTACTATAAAGTGACTATCATAATTACTCAAGTTATGCAAAAAAATTGGAACGAATCGCGGGACTTTATAATTTGAAGAGCAAATCGAATGAGCTATTCCTCTATATAAACCCGTGTGTGTGTCATAATCTATAACAGACTCA
This sequence comes from Apoda limacodes, assembly GCA_946406115.1. Taxonomy (NCBI): domain Eukaryota; kingdom Metazoa; phylum Arthropoda; class Insecta; order Lepidoptera; family Limacodidae; genus Apoda; species Apoda limacodes. The sequence goes on from OX291552.1 coordinate 593,734, forward strand.
TTATTTAAATCTTTTTCACAAATGTAACAGGTTTTACTTTCTAATATATTTCTCTCATTCTCGACCGATAACGGTTGAGGACTTTTATGGAAACTGTTTTTTTTAGCAATTTGTTTTAAATCATCTACTAGAGACTGCATAAAAACCTTAGCACAGTCCTTTCCAGTATAGGTCCTATAAGTAGACAGACTATTATCGTACGAACATTTAATATAACAACCGAAGCTATATACTTCATGTTTTTGAATATTATTACTAAACGATTTGTTTGGGTCATTATCACAACTATGAATTGGTAATAAAAGGGCTTCAAAATCAGCATAAATGACAAATGGAATTTTCAATTTTCTATCAAATTTATCAAATGACAATATATTATTTAAAATTTGTTCACCAGACCACATCTTTTTTTTGGGAAGTGAATTAGGTAAATCGGTTTTAATGTGATTACAATCAAACCTTTGATGGTTAGTTAATTCATTTTGATTTCTAAATATTAACAAGCACCCGTCACAAATATGAACAGCTTCATTTTTTGATGAAATTTGTTTACTAACTAATCTAGATAAATTTTTAATGTAACAATAATGATAATTAGAACCGGTATTAATTAAAAGTAGATTAATGTGTTTTTGTTTTCGACACTTTGTAAAATGAAGCGGTCCTACTATTTTATTTTTTTTATTATTTGCATCGTACTCTAAACCAAAGACATTAATACTTACATCATTTAAATTTTCAAATTTATTTATATCCTTCAATTTAACGGGAAATGGAATATTATTAAAATTTAATTTATTTTGGTGACTAAAATATGAACAGACTCTATCAGCGTTATTATTTACGGGATATAAGGCTGAAAGCACAGCCCATTGAAAACATTGGTGGTCATAATTTTTCACATTAATTACCGCTTTTTTGTGTTTAATATCTAATGGTAAATCTATATACGATGAACCACGTAAGGGATTAAATTTATTAACATTCATATCTATATGTTTAATTGCACGTAAGCTCCAGCCGCTATCTTTTTTTTCAAAATTGGAAATCTTATTTGTTATCTCATTAATAATCATTGAAAATATTATTTCAAAATCATCTCCACGACAATACACATAGTTAAAAGTTTGGAAATCGAAAGTATTTTTTAAGTCTTTTGTTGGTTGTATAAAATCAGCATTTAAATTAAAATTTACTTTTATGACGGTTAATTGATTAATGCAATCACTTATTAACTGAAACAAAGTTTCTTTAATACCTTGGAGAAACGAGTCAGGCGTCTCGAATTCTACCTGGGCTACAGTTTGTTTTGGGGTTATTCTATAGGTTAATATGCGTGCTCCAAATGCAGTTTCAATTAAATGAACATTTGAAAACTTTGCATGACATATTATTACATTGTTTTTATGGGAATTACTTTTTAAATGACTAGTAAAATGTTTTTTGTGGATAAAAACTTTACATTGGGGGCATTCAATCTTATCAATATTTGAACTTACATCTAAAAGAAAAGTAGACGATGCAGCTGCTGATGATGTCGATGGTACTGCTTCAGGACCACCCCTTGATGTAGTCGCTTGTGGTTCTGATGTACGAAGTCGTTTTTCCAGTACATTTTCTCCATCTAGAGCAATTTTTCTTTTTCCACCAACTTGGCTGTAAACAATAGAAAAAAAAAAACACAATTATTATAAAAAATAAAACAGAAATATATAATTAGAAATTTAGAACATTATAAATAAGTCACATAAAAAAACCATCTCACGTTTATTTACTATTTTTACAAGAGGTGCAATATGCTATGACCGGTAATAATCCGTCAATTTCATCACCCCCAGTGATTAAATGCGTATTACATGGCGTATAATATGGTTTAAAGTCTGGATCCTCAATCATTGATTTAGAAAGTTTGCCATTTATAAACCAAAATCTAATATAACGATGGAATCTACTTAAAATAATTGCTTTGTCGAGTAAAATTATTTCCTCACTAGTAAGCGACCACATTTTGTTAAACTAACAGTAACAATAATCTCAAACCAAAATACATTCTTTTATATGATCCACCCCTCCAATGCTATACAATAAGTTGTTACAAATAAAACAAGTCGAGACAAGACAGCTAGTAAACCCAAATACTTACAATGTCTGTTCTTGGTTGTTGCACTGGTGATTTTTTTCTTCGTGTAGACATATTTTATAGAGCAATTGATCGTATTCATCAATGAGTTTTCTTTCTTCCTGTATACAAAGTTCATACAGTTGTTGGTCGAAGTAATCGTTTTGTAAATCTGAAGCGTCCATGATGATGTTAGTTTGTATAAGAGTATTGAAAGTGAACGAGGTATCGCTTAAATATAACTTGTAGCCTAAGTACCTGTGGACGAAGGCGTGAGAAATCTATTGTTGTTTTTAAGCTTTGGCGTTCTCTGTTAAGTAATGTTAAGAAGTTGTAAATGAATGAATGAAATTAATATCCCCGCTTATCTTTAGTTTCAATGAAGAACTTTTTACAATCACAGTTCATTGCTATTTGTTTTGTAATATTATATATGGAATCCCGGGTACTTAGATAATGCTGGTCGTCATGTGATTGTGTATAATATTTAACTTTTAAGTCTGCGTATTTCCAATGCTCTTCAGCTGGTATGTCCTTTATCTTTTTCATATTATATATTTCAATTTTTAATAGGTGACTTGCAGACGTTGTGTCGTCATTTTTGGTAGAAATATAAGAGATTCCATTTTCATTGCCTTGACTGACACACGAAGACTTTGCTTGAGATTTTCTTTTCTTAGGATTTTCAAAAAATGCGTCAATACTTTTGATATTCCGCTTTGTTGTGCTTTTCAAATTTTTTTGAATAGTACAGTCTTTTGTTTCTTCTTGACTCATATCCAAAGGAAAGTAATAATTTTTTAACGTATAATTTTCCGGGGATAAAGGCTGGAACAATAAAAATTATAAAACAATAAGTTAATAAAAATGAAATTAATAAAATTGTATTAATAAAATTGTATTAATAAAATTTCCTTATAGTGCTAATAATCTCTATTGCTGGGTTAAAGAACAATAAACAAACAAACTTCACTATTTGATTCGATTGAATAATATACTAACACACATTAATTGCTGTTACAAGCACATAAGAGAAAAAAAAATAATAATATTGGAACTCAGTACTTTAACTATTGGTTAGACGCTAATTATGTAATACCGTTATAAAATAATATACATAAACGTATACACATAGATGGTTCCGACCCCAAGCTAAGTATTAAACTTGTGTTATGGTAACCAGAAACAACAACCATAGAATATCAGTACATAGACTACATATAAACAACATCCATGATTCGGTAACAAATGTTTAATCATCACAAAAAACACCTGCTCCTTGTGGGATTCGAACCCGTGACCCTTGGCTCCGCAGTTAGCTGCACTAACCACTTGACCAAACAGGACAATAATAAAACAATTACACACATACATTATGAAAAAACAATAAAACATACACTATCGATAAAATTAAGTAATTAAACTTACCTCCATTTGATGGAATATGAACACAAAACACTGTAGGTATAACTTTGAAACTCACGAATAAGACTGCAGTGTGAATTTTACTGTGGTTCCTTATATATATATGGTTATAGCCTACATGTCTTTGCGTGTTCTAACAGGATATGACAGAGACCTCACACGATATGAATCAACGTCGGAAAAAAAAAAACTAAACAATAAGTCATCTATTGTTATCACTCAATTCATATTGGCATTGTAAGTACCTGGTATCGGAATGTTTGCACGACGAAGAGCTTAAATAAATATTTTTAATAGAAAATATTTCTATAGATAACATGTGTCTAATTGTTAACAGACCTCCTCGGAAGTGCATTGAAGAAATATTCTGTCGTCTTAATTTTAAAGCTTAAGTTCAAAATAAAGGACACCAAACAATAAGTTATCTTTTGTTATCACAATCCATATTGGCATTGTAAGTAGCTGTATTTGCTTGTCACAGAGCTTAAATAAATAATTTTAATTGAAAAAATTTCTAAAGATGACGCCTCTTCGTAGTAAAACATGTATCAACCTGTTAGCAGGGACCTCCCACGGCATTTAAGAAATAAATCAACGTCTTATTGTTATTACAATTCATTATTACCGGAAATCGTTGCTACCCACAGAGACTTACAAAAATTTAAACCTCAGGGCGACGTAGATAAAAGAAACTGAAAGAACCAAACTAAATAATGAATTATCTATTGTTGTTAAAAACCATTGTTGACACTGCACGCAGAACATTTCATAGAACCGCGAATTAAAATAATGAGACCGCGAATAAAGTTGATCCACACGCGAATTAATTTTTAGATCATTTTGGTATTATTAATTATCTATTGACCGCCAATGTTACATATATATTATAATTCAATGACGCATTACATAATCTTTATCATAACCTTTCATTTCTTTAGTCAATCAGTAGGCAGTGTACGCGGTTTTTAAAAGTTACAACTTACTATTTAACTTCTTCAACAATTTCGTAACGTTATTCCGTAACGTACAATTATTTTAAAAAATACTAATTGAGTAGGTAGGTACCTATAACATATAAGTAAAAATTTAAAAATGGTAAAAGGTAAGTAAATATTTTTACTTACATTTTACCATTATTAACATTATTATGATTTTAAAGTCAATTTTAAAAAAGGTTGATACCGTATGTGTGGGTAAGAATGTTAGGAGGTACCGAGCTACCTACCTATTTTATCGTCCTTGCTGGTCCCCGTGAATGTTAGCTCAGAAACCTCCTCCTATTTCAATATTCATTCCTGCCTATAAATAAATAATTTTTCAAATAAAAAATACTCGCATAACCTTTATAAGTTTGTGTAAGTAGGTACCTAGCTATTTTCTCAGAGAGCGCGCCGAACAGAACGTCTAATACCTACTAAGTAATTAGTTTGATTACAGATGGCAAACACTTTTTTACAAAAGTATAGGATTGTTTTGTATAATTCTTAGGTCCGATGCTGGTCAATGCTTTTTGAGTATTTAACCTATTCCATTACAACCAATGACATTCTTTCATGTCTATAAATGGAAGCAATAAATAATCATAGTTTTATCGCAATCGGCAATCGGATAAACAATATGGCAGCACATTAAATACTTATTAAATTGAAAAATTAATGCTGATAATTCAATTATATTTCGTTAATGCTCAAAATATAGTATTTTTGGGTGAAAGTCATATCGCTTATCAGAATACTGACGTTCCAGCTCACAGAACATTATAAGACTGGGGTATACCCAATTAGAAATGCTATGTACAACGGCGAGCGTACCACGGTCTTGAGCAGACGCGCACTTCACTTCGAACCTCGCGAATCTGTCTTTTAGTTGATCGCGGACTACATCGCTGTGTGTTGCTGCGCAAAAATATTTAAAATGCCTTCCTGTGCAGTAATTACTTGCAGAGCAAGAAGCCAGGTATTAAATGTATCAAAGGGAGGAATATCTTTTCATTGCTGAGTAGAAGAATTCATAATTATAAGCTTTTACATAATTATAATAAAAATAACCTTTAAATCCAAATTTAATTTTGATAAACAATATCTTAAAGTATATGCATTACTGTCAATGTTCCTCGGAGCCGCAACAGGGACCGTGTCTAGAAAGCAATGTATAAATGCCGTGAGCAACAGAGTCGTACGATCGATGCGTGTCTTTCTGGTAGTGATGTTCTACGATATTTTATTGCTTTTATCGTAATTTTTCAGAGTGTCTAGTTCGAATCAGAACTTAATGTTTTATAACACTGATTTACGTACCTACTGCCAATTTCATACTATTTTGCAATAATTGTATTAAATAGGCCTGAGGTTTTGAAATTGCGAATTTTATTAATCACACTACTGAATATGTGTAAACTTTTATTTTTACACTTTACTGTATAAATAATATCAAAATTCTAAGTTTTAATACTTTTTAATGTCCGTAGCGAATTGCATTAAAGTGTTAAAACAGAACCCTTACAATATTGTCATGTCCGTCCGTTTGTCTGTCTTTGCTCCGATCCCAAAAAAATGTAGTTAGGTGTCCTTTGTAAACTGGCTACAGTTTTGTAGTCAACCTGAGAAAAAAAAAATATACAGTTGTGTGAAGGTGTCGTTGGATAGTTCGTACAAAAAATTGTAAGTAACTTGTAGCGAGTTATTTGCTTTCAAAACAAAATCAGTTTATAATTCTTTTTGGATATTCGCATTCTCATTCTACGGAATCTTAATTCAATGCGTGTATATACGTATAAGCCGGCACGCAATCGGCCGCTTTTTTTGAACCGACTACAAAAAACCAAGTTTATCTATTAGACCCGTATGTATGTAATATTGTAAGAATTGTGCTATATTCATATTTAAGCCTATGGAAGCCCACAAAGGCAAACAGGTGTGCCAAATATCATAAGTGTATTTATGTATGTTTGTTTACATATTTTTAAGAAAATTATAATCGGATTTTAATTATTATTTTTTTGTCAAATAAGATATGGTCTGTTAGTGTGTACAAATCAATAGACTACTTTTGATTCCGGACGATTATAACTTCCCTAATAATAAAAACTATACCCGAGTTCCACCTGGACGACCTTTAGCTACTGCTGTGGAAAACTTCCATAAGTACTATGTTCTGGAGCTATGAGTGTCAAAGTACTTATTTAGGTACGAGATAGAAAGCCAGAGCACGAATGGAATTTCATATCTTAAGAAATATTTTTTTACATTGCACACAGGATGACCAAAATCGGTGTAAGTCGATTAAAACGTTGGGAAGCGAAAAAAGTAGCCCAGTCTTAAGACAATCATAAATATTCATCACATAAAGTTTTGTTTGTGCGGAAATTTAGCTGTTTTAGTTCGTTGGTTCTAGATCTTATAATATAGATCAAAATAATCTTCGTTCGAGACTCCCTAAAGAAGACATTTCATAAATGCTATATCCATGGCTACATCATCAATATAAACAAATATTTTCATAGCAAAGGCAAAAGTTTAACTTTGAGCCAGGACTTGAACCTGCAACCTTACAGTCTGTGTATGCGCTCTGCCGTTTGAGCTATCAAAGCAGAATTCTTGCCAATGAAATTCCTAACTACATCTTTGAACGTCATAGACACACAATTACTTGGGAACTTATGTTTTGCTCCTATCAAATAAATCTTACAAATTACCAGTTTTTCATGAACCTAAAAACAATATAAATACATATGCACAGGGATAGTCTATCTTCGTTTGACACCTAGTCGCCTAGTCTAGTCGTCATCGGAGTTACAATAACTTTGATTAATGTCTCAAAAATGTAAAATTTACTCGTTTAAGGCCTCATATATAAGACTAGCTGACCCGGCAAACGTTTCTTTTTTTTAAAACATCTGCCGCACCATCCTAATAGGGTTGTACTAATTTAGAAACCTTCCCCGTCGTGTGAATAATAACCTATTAAAATTTCATTACCATCGGTTTACCCTTATTGCGCAAGTCCGACTTGCACTTGACTCTGTCCGACTCGCACTTGACCCTTTTTTTCTATTTCAGAAACCTTCCCTGGCGTGTGCATAACAATTTACCAAAATTTCATCACAATCAGTTTACCCTTCACTTGACCCTGTCCGACTCGCACTTGACCCTTTTTTTTTCTCAGAAAATTTCCCCGGCGTGTACATCACAACTAACCAAAATTTCATTACCATACCAAATTTATTACAATTGATTTAACCTTATTGCGCGAGTCCGACTCGCACCTGACCCTTTCGGTAAATCCACCCTCCAAGTTTCAGGCCTCTACTATCAGCGATTTAGGCTGTGTGTTGATCCGTCAGTCAGTCATTCAGGACAAAGCATTTTATATGTATACATTGGTTCATAATTCTAATAGTTAGTTTCATAATTTTATTTTATTTTATGTATTAAAAAAGTGGATTATATCAAGTTTAATAATAATTTGACCTAAGTATGAGTAGATTATTAATTTTATAGTTAGAAAAAATCTTATCTTTATACGCCAAATTTATCGATATGGATTTATCGACAGAGCCTCCTCCCAAACACTTTTCAAACTGACAACGCCTATTTGATCGTGATTGGCTAAGTGGCTCGGCTCTTTCAAAATGGCGAATGTAATGTGGCGACAGCGGTTCCAGTACTGTTTGAGTAACATAGCACTTCTAATGTTAATGACTTATAATGTTCTGTGTTCCAGCTATCCGACAAAATCATACTAGAATAAGGCGCGCGGCGCGTGGAAAGGGGGTCTCGCGCCCGTGTCGTGTTCGATAGGGACAGCAACATTTTAGCAAAAATGTAAAACGCGCGCGGGCGTCGCGAAGTGTATTCTTTTATGAGCGAAAATAGTGGAGCGTTTTGACTCATTTATTTTGAGTTTCAACTCAATAGTCATTGTAAATCCGTTTATAAAGAGTTAGGTAGGTACTAACAAAGGAAATGATACAATGCAATAGCAAAGTTGAATGAGTTGACTAAAATTACCCGGTTACAAAATTAAATATGGAGGTCATTCTAAGAAGTCGTAATAATTTAGCTATGCGCGATAAAGGGAGTAGATATAAGCTGATTACGTTAAAAATTAATGATAGTGGACTACGGAATAGATGCGAAACTCGCAATTATTAAATAAGTAGGGATGCTGAGCTCAGGTTCAATCCAGGATCGATAGATACTAAAAAAATATGCGGAATGCGAAAGTGCAGTGGGGCGAGATTTGCGATAAATGCGAAATACCAACTGAAAATTACCTTGTATTTGGAGAATTACATTTAGGCGGTTTTAACAATTGCGCGACTAGATTGAGATTAAAGAAGATCCAAGCGACTCACCGATAATGAAGAAGTGATCTTGTCGTAGAAGTTTAGTGGGAGCCTTGTGAAGATGTCCATCCTTACTCGTCCAGTCGGCAGCTGTGCTTCACGAGTCTTTGCTTGTACATGTAGTCACCTCACTTCTCATATTTGATTTGTAATGCGTTGTTCGTTTACACAGTAAATATAAAATTTCGTCGTGCGTTGCAAATTGAATTGTCGCGAATGACACACTACGTATTGTCAGTTAAAAAGCAGCGCCCCCAGCGGTTGTTCTTGAGACCTTATACATTCAATGAGCAGTCTAGATGGCCCCACCCACCTCATCAGCAGCGCAACCAATAAGTAAACCATAAATTTTAGTAAGTGTTAGTTTAGGTTTGCTTACACATAATGAGTTATATTTACTAATAATGTGTAAACAAACCTAAAACTAAACTAGACGAATAGTATAAGTTACGAAGATAATACCGAATAGTATAACGAAGATAATACTCAATAGTATTACGAAGATAATATCTAATAGTATTACGTAGGTAATATCTAATAGTATTACGTTGGTAATACCAAATAGTATTACGACGTTAATACTCAATAGAATTACTTAGATAATACTCAATAGTATTATGAAGATAATACCTAATAGTGCTACGTAGGTAATTCCTAATAGTATTACAAAGATAATACTCAATAGTCTTATGAAAATAATACCTAATAGTATTACATAGGTAATACCTAATAGTAGTACAAAGATAATACCCAGTAGTATTAAGTAGGTAATGCCTAATTGCTCATTTACTTTGAAAAGGTTTTACGCGGTTTTCGATATTCGAATAAAGAATTTGTCATAAATTTATTTTAAATTTTAGGCCGCTACATACCTATAATTTCAACAAACTATTATAAAAAATTCTGGGCAAAAATATGTTAATGATGCCATTGGAACAGTAAAATGCACAACACAAAGATTTTTTATACCACTGGCAAACAAGCTAACGGTCCGCCTGATGGTAAGCGGTCACCAAATTGGACGCTAACTTAATCTTACTTTTATTTCAAATTTACTTGAACTTTTATGTGTTGTGTGTTCTACTTTGATGAGTATTGATCGAGATAAAACATTTTGATGATATAACTTGTACAGGCGTGACGTAGGACGAGCGGGCCGGGCGGCGCGAAAGCGTGGGCAGTGCGGGGCAGCATGGCCGACACGCGGTCTCCAGAGCAGCAGGCTCGTGACGAGGAAACTTGTCTCCAGACCCTGAACAACACTACACCGCCTGAAGGTATCTTCCTTTCTTCTTACTTACACTTAATTCCTTATCCAGGTGCCGTTTAAACTGGGGATGGTTGTCTAATCCATACTTTTGTATTAATAATATCAAATGACTGTCGGTTAGAATTATCCCCAAAACGAAGCGAAGGGTGAAGAGAGACACCAACACCTCGTATTTTTCTTTAAAAAACTTTACGCTCTGCGCTGAGCCACAGGTAAAAAAAAACGGGTTGCACTCCGGGAGTGCCGGCAGAAGTGAAAACATACTTGCTATTTACTTCCCATCACTTCTTATCCATATTTATTTATTAAAAATAATAACTTTTGTTTATTTACTTTTTTGACGTTGTATATTTGACAGCTCAATCTGTCATAGAATTAAAATCCCATATCCAACCTCCCTGTACTACTCATAATCGCCATATACTAAAAATAAAAACTATCCTAATGTAAATAAAGGTCATGTGTCCTAACGCGAGTGACATCTTATGAAATTTCGATCAGGACACGTGACCTGACGCGAGTTTAACAGTCTTTACCCATCACAAAAAAAGTGCTCGCCACGGCCCCACAGTGTGATCTATTTATAAACAAACAAACAAACAAACAAACAAACAATGAGTTTCGTACTCAACATAAATGGCTCCCAATTCGACTTCGCAGGAATACTCACATTCTTACCCTTCTGTATAACGTCCTTAACAATCCCTCTGCACCCCATTACTTACAAAAGTTTTAACTACAAATATAATCCGTTGCAAAGTATGTCATTAAGATCAAAGGTAGAAAGAACTCTAACTATACCCTCTCACTCTACAACATTCTACGGTAAATTAAAGTATGCGTACAAGTATAGACTATTGTTTTACATTTCAATTTATATGTAATATGTAAAAACTATTGTATTAAATTTTAAACTTGACCTTTATGGGCCTCGCATTCTTGTTAGTTTTAAGTTAATTTGTTTATGTATACCTATTGTGTTTGTTTATTCCGTCTATCTGCGTGCGACAACTTTATACTTATTACTTTAAGTTTGTATTACTTTCAAATAGTGTACCTGCTGTTAGTAGGTTCTTATTTTAAATAAGAAATATGAACTGATTTGTGTGGGAATTGTATATTTAAATGTTTGTCTGTGTGCACTTGTATTTGTGTTTGTGCAGGCGTGTACTGCGCGGGCACGTACGACACGTGGCAGTGCTGGGGACACGCGCGCGCAGGGACCACCGCGTACGCGCCCTGCCCTGACTTCATCGTGGGGTTCCGGTCCGACCGTAAGTTAGTTCTGTCATCTGTCTCCTCCCACACGCACACCACCCGTCCACTAAATAACTATCCATGATAATATTATTAATGCGAAATTAACTCTGTCTGTCTGTTTGTCTGTTACATATTAACGCTTAAACCGCTGTACCGATTAAGATGAAATTTGGCATGGATATAGTTTGAGTATCGAGAAAGGACATAGGGTACTTGAAAATGTCAAGTGTGAGTCGGGTTTTGTTTCTATAATTGAGGAGTTGCCGTTGCAATCCTAACCGAATTTAGGGCGGGTGAAACCGAGGGCAAAAGCTAGTGTAAAATAAGTCTCCTTGATACTAAGCGCGCTAAATTCTTAACAGGGCACACAAAGCTTAAACCAATACATAAATTATTTAAAAGTTTTTACAATACAATCCTTGCAGTGTGTCAAGAGTTTTTTCAGCGGCCGCTCCATCCACATTTAATGTGGATTTTTGTAACGTTAGGGGTGTTCACGCAAATCTTAACGCAGTCCACCACCATCTCGAGACTGCGCAGCCGACAATTCTTTTTCTGAAGGAGACGCAGATATCCTGCCCGGCCGATACATCATACCTTTATTATCCCGACTATAAACTCGAGCACAGTTTTGTGAGTCGTGCCGGTGTATGTATGTTCGTCCAGGAGGATATCTGCTGTCGCCGCCTTCATAGCCTTGAAGAAAGGGACCTGTCGATGCTGTGGGTGCGCGTAGATCACGGCGGCCACACTCGTATCTATGAGGTCTCATAGCGGTGACACGGACGTAACTCGACTCTTCACGCACCTGAGTTTGACGACTGACAAAGTTCTAGAGCAATATCCCACAGCAGAACTAGTTATTTTGGTAGACTAGTTAGTTTGCCGGCCTAATTAATATATATGTTTACCATTACCACTATACCATCTTATACCTTTAAACGAGCAATTCTAGTATATATGTATATATATTGTTCCACTGATTGGTGTGGATCCAGTAGGATTTTAAAGTGCTCGTGGTTCCACTACTCAATTCCGGTAAGGATTTGCAAATACGGTTGGTTCCACTATTGTTGCTAAAATAAGTGTCGTACTTTGAAAATATGCAGCCGTAAAGAGAATAGCAAATATACTAGCAGCATATCCGTAATTATCCGTAAATATTTATCGTAGACTAGTAGTTCCTTTACAGAAGTGCTAGATCTTATCAAGATCTTCATTTCGGATGTTGTTATGTCGTGTAGGAGCTGGGCCACTTTCGGGTGTGCGATGTCTGTTTAAATTTGTGTGTGCATATATGTATACTAACTTCTGCCAGCGGCTTAGCCCAACCTAAATTTCGTTATCGGCGTAGGTTCTTAAAGCAACTCCTCAATTATAAAAAAAAACAAACAATCAAATATTTCCTCTTTAATGGCATAATACATTCGTGTCTGTGAAACCATCGAAATACCCATATAAAATTTTAAACCAATCGCATCAGCCGCTTAGAAGTTATGTCAAAAAGATAAGTACGGAAGGATAATTCTTACTACCCGTTGTCCTATTACTCGTTTTCCCGTAGGAATTAAGCATTTTCCCGCGGTAAAAAGTAGCCTATGTTCATCAGGGATAATGTCGGCTTCCAATGGTAAAATAATTTTTCAAATCGGTACAGTAGTTTCAGAGCCTATACAATACAAACAAACAAACAAACAATCAAATCTTTCCTCTTTATAATATTAGTATAGATTTATTTAAAGGTTCTACAGTAAATATTAACAGTAGGTAACATAAGACACGAATGACATCAAATAGATACTCGTTGGTAGAGATAATAAAGACAAATTAGTTTTTCATCATCTTTGGTGCTTCCCTCGCGCTTGTCATACGTCAGGAGCTACGCTTTATTGCTTTGAATCGATAAAATCGCTAGATCAAACAATCTTTCTTAATCTATCATGGATCGGAGGTACGTCTTAATCAATTTGAGAATGATCTTTCGTAGGTAGGACACAGTCACTGGCATAATAAATCACGGCCAAGTCAAGAGTGACATAGTTTTAAAGATCGCCTGATAATTGCCATATACAATAGGGCATGTGGCGAGTCTACAACCGTATTTGTCACTAGCTGCTGCCCACGACGTCGTCTGCGTGAACGCTATACTATAACATCACTTTTTGTGAACGAAACCATAACGCGATCTAATTCGACTCCAACGCCATCTAGATAGCAAATAGGAAACTATGCAGTACTTTTTGAGTTTATCCCGAACATACATACAGACAAACAGACAAACAGACAAACAGACAAAAATTCTAAACACTATATTTTTGGCTTCGGTATCGATTGTAGATCACACCCCAAGTATTCTTTTAAAAAAATATTCAATGTACAGTTTTGACTTTACTACAATTTTATTATATGTATAGATGTGCGTGTCCCTGCCTATATCGGGCGGCCGTAGGATTGTATCAGATAGGACCTATTAGTTAATTTACGTATAGTTTTTTTAATATCTTTTATATGTATATAAATACCTATTTATTTATTTATTTATTTACATGTTTGTAAAATGTAAATATGTATGTATGTGTTTATATATATATTTATTATATTATATGTTACATGAATATATTTTTTTCGGGAGTTACTTTAAATCCCGTCACAGAATAATTGAAGACTTTTAACGTATCACACGGTTGGCCCTAAGCAATCTGAAAAACAAAAGGCAATTTGAAATATAACCTGAATTTTGTTTTTTTTTTTAAATCAAACTATTTACATTGTAAATCTTGTTTATTACAAAACATGTATTTATTAGTTGATTCACTATAATGTTATGTTTCGTTTTAGATTTTAGAAAGCGTATCTACCTGTTGGACGCACGCAATAAAACAGTATTGTGATTAGTTTGTAAAGCTAGTTGTAGTTAATTCACTTGACGATTCGAAAGTCTTTTTAGTAACCCATTTGAATAAGAAAGATTTTGAATCTGAATTTGAATTGAATTTGATGACTGCTATCAAAAACTTTTTATAGTTTCCGACAAGAATATGTTTATGAGATCTATCACCTTCGTAGAGAAATAACTAGTCTACGATAAATATTTACGGAGATATGGACGGCCCTTCATCGTTTGACAGCTGTCATCCGTAGAGAAAATAAAAAAAACAGATTGCACTCGGAGTGCCGGCAGAAGTGAATATTGAAAATTACATTATTTCCATTTCTTTATTTTCTCGATGACAACTCCTGTGGAAACTTGACCGAGCGTCTTTTTTACATTATGTATACATTTTTTAATAAAAATATAACGCTTACGCACGTACAAGGTCAAAGTAGAGTCGGAGAAACTGATACTATCGATAAACGTTCTTAGGCGTACAAAGCTTATTTTCCTACATGCCGCTTGTACCGTAAGCTTCGGTAGTAATTTTTGAAACAGTAGGTCCACTAATTCCTAATGTAGCCGCTACACGCTCTCCCACTTGCGACAGTGTTAATAGCGGGCCACCATTTTGATACTCTGATTACCAGTTCTCTCGCCTGCCGTTTCAGAACAGATCCTTTAGGAATTTTGATATTTGACAGCAGCTGGGCAGCAATCAACACGGAGGAACACAAAAATATACAACGTAACGTATGGATAATGTGAAAATACTCAGGAACAAAAATGTAGTGACTATATAGCACGACCTTCTTGTTACGAGTGAAAGATTAAAACAAAAACAACATGGCGGTGGGCCATTGAGTGTTCTCACCTTGAAAAAATATATTTGAATGTTTTTGTTGTATTTGTCTTTGTTCAAAACATAATAAATATATGCGATCGATATCATTACTTATTTGGTCACAACACTACAACTATCAAATAAGAACTGTCATCGAGAAAATTACAAAAAAAGTGCTCAACGCCACTAAAAAATTTTCACTTCAAAAACGGAAAAATAAAAAAAATCAAACAAAAAAGAACCTGTCAAGTGCGAGTGAGACTCGCGCACCAACGGTTCCGCAAAAGACAAACTGTATTGAGGGACAAAGTTAAGTTTGCCGTTGGGCAACTGTTGTCCTAGCACCTCATAAGTCGCGGTTAGTTTAGCGTCTGCAAATTTCATGATTCTAGGTCAACGGGAAGTGTCCCATAGGTTTCGATTTATTTGCGACAAAAATAACTGTATTTTGGGCATATTTTTTTATTGCGTTGACTTAGAAGCTCGATTTTTTGCTAAAATTTAAGTTTAGTTACTTAATTAATTCAGTATTTCATGTTAATTTCAGTTTGATATCTTCACGCGTTCTCGAGTAAAAGGGTTTTGTCAGACAAACTTTTGTTTAACTTGTAATTAACAAATTTCTGATTTTTTTCTATATTTGTGATGTAAGACCTTGCTTCGTGTGAAATTTCATGATTCTATGACAACGGAAAATACCCCATAGGTATTGATTTATTTGTGAATACGAAAATATGTGACAAAAATTTCCGTTTTTCGGCCGATTTTTTTTATTTCATTGATTTAAAAGCTTGATTTTTTACAGCTCCAAGGAATTGTAGACCGGAATTGTAGACCGAAATTTTAGACCGAAATTGTAGACCGGAATTGTAGACCGGAATTGTAGACCGGAATTGTAGACCGGAATTGTAGACCGGAATTGTGGACCGGAATTGTAGACCGGAATCTGATATCAGTTCCAACTTGATACCATCACGCGTTCCTCAGGAAATGGGTCCTGATAGACAGACACACAGGCAAACGGACAACAAACTAATCCTATAAGGGTTCCTATTTTTCCTTTTGAGGTACGGAACCCTAAAAAATATACAAAAAAAAGACAAGTCCAAAAATACTTACGTATACTGTTATTTAGTAATTTTGCTATTTTTTTATGGCTGCATACAAAGATGCGGTACCTTAAGGGGCATATAGCACCTAACTAGCGCCGCCATTAGATATCCTCAATTTTCTCTTCGTAGAAAACAAATTTCTAAAATCTAAATGTTGGAAATATAAAAGTAGTCATAAGTTATTTTTAGAAAGTTTTATAAAGTTTCTAAATTTCTAAATCCTCTGTTATTTACACGCACCAACGTTAGGCGAATGCAATAGATAATGCGGAACGTGTGAAACAGAAGGAGAAAGCTATATTTAGAAAGTGTCAATTTCATGTGACTGAAGAAAATTACGACAATTGTCTTTATTTTACCGCCGCCTTTTAATACATACACTATCATTGGCTGCATATATTCAAAGTACGGCAAGTATCTTTACAACAATAGTGGAATCTACAGTCTGTGTTCACAAGTCCTTGCAGCTCCACCGTGGGCATCATTTCAAACAATTCTACAGAACACATCCCATTGTACAAGCGGTAGAACACACACAGGGAGGCAAAGTCTCTCCTCAGACTTAAGGGCACGATACCGCTACTGCAAGCTGGTATCCGGTTGCACCTGCCCAGAGATGGCAGCAGTACTCCATATGGGGCCGAACTTGCGACTTGTAAAGCAGCAACCTCTGCCCCGACGTGCTGTACTGCCTCGCTCTTTTGAGTACACCTAGTTTTTTGGACGCCAGCTTCACCTTATCTTGTAAATGATCTCGGAACTGAACATCGCTGGAGATGTCGACACCAAGGATCCCAATCTTGGAGATGGAGAGGGGAGTGTTCTGGAATTATGGTACTACAGTGAATGGGTTTTTATTAGCGGTGAACGCGCAGAATTGTGTCTTTGTAGGGTTGAATCGGACCAAGTTTACCCGTCCCAAGTCAGAGACCTGGGACAGTGTGGTCTCGATTTGAGACACAAGTTCTCCGCGGTTTTCCTCCACAACGGAACGAGGGATGTTTGCACGACCCGTGTAAAAAGCGTCTCCAGTACTGTTATCTGCATAGCAATGTATGTTGTTGATGTCCAACATGTCATTGATATGCAGTAGAAACAGCATAGGAGACAGCACAGAGCCTTGCGAGATACCAGCATTAATGTCCATGCTATCAGAGCAACTACCGTCAACTACGGTTCGTATGCGTCTGCCGGACAAAAAGCTAGCCACCCATTTGCACAAACCCTCGGGCACTCCGTAAGATGGCAACTTCGATAGAAGACCCCAGTGCCAGACCCGATCGAATGCCTTCGCTATGTCCAGGCTACATGCCAATGCCTCCCCCTGGTTCTCAATGGCTAGTGCCCATCGGTGTGTGAGATACACTAGAAGGTCACCAGTCGAGCGACCGTGGCGAAAGCCATATTGACGGTCACTGACCAGATCGTGTACTTCTAGGTATCTTAGAAGCTGTGTTGATCACACGCTCCATCACCTTAGAGAGGAGAGAGGTAATAGCGATAGGCCTGATTCGATGGATCTGATCTATCGCCCTTTTTGGGCACCGGGTGCACATTCGCGGACTTCCATGAAGATGGAAATTGCCTAGTGTGGTAGGAAAGCGCGAAGAGGCGCGTGAGTACAGGACATAACTCAGGAGCACACTGCTGGTATACCGTCTGGCCCACTCGACTTATGAACGTCTAGAGAAAGCAACGTCCGCCGGACCTCCCGCTGTGTTATGGAGATTTCCGGCAGGGTCTTACCGCACCACGGTATAGTAGGCGGTACAGCGCCTTCGTCGTTCATATTCGAGTTTGATGCAAAGAGACTGCCCAATAGATCGGCTTTCTCTTTAGCACTATGGGCCAAGTCACCATCGGTCTTCCGCAGTGGTGGTAACGACGACTGACAAAAGTTCCCTTTGGCAGCTTTGGTAAGCGACCAGAAAGCACGACTTCCAGAAGGATAGCTCGCAAGTCGCCCACCTATTTTGCCGATGAATTGGAATTTTGCTCTGGCAGTTGCTTTCTTACTGAACATCGAGGCAGCATTTAATTTGCGTTTTACCTCAGAAATATTCGGATCCTTATTATAACGAACCGTGGTCCAAGCCTCATATGCAGTTCGCTTAAGAATTTTAGCTTTTCTGCAAGACCTATTAAACCACGGTCGTTTTTTGACGCCGGCAGCTACTCGCGGGTTAGGAATGAAACATTCCATACCAGCGAGGATTGTCTCAGTGACTGCGGCTGCGCAGTCGTCAGGATCTCCTGCAGTGAGTGATGCATAAAATTCTCGTAATCCATCCCAGTCTGCCGACTTATAGTGCCACACACGACGCCAATTAGTTGGCCCAGATGGATCGGGTTGTGTGCATGACACTTGAGTCTGAACGAGACAGTGGTCCGAGGAGCCTAAAGGCGCATCCACTGAGACGGAATATCCGTCCGGACGTGTAGTCAGCAGAAGGTCCAGTAAGGAGTTTGTATGGTCCTCTATATCTGGTATTCTCGTAGGAGAAAGGACCAGCTGAGAGAATCCATAGGTCAGTGCAAATTCATGAGCAGATATCCCTGCACAGTTATTGGTTCGAGAACTGAGCCACTCACGATGGTGGGCGTTAAAGTCTCCCAAAATAACTAGTTCTGCTGTGGGATATTGCTCTAATAAACTATCAAAAAAAAATTTTTTTCAAAGTCGGTTAAAGAGTTTTGGTTTTTTTTTTATTCAGTACGAACACCTTATTCGACTTACACCTGACCTTTTTAAAGTAGATGTCCTTCCCATTCTGAATTTTATCAAAATCTGCTCAGCGTTTCAAGTGAATTCCTATTTACCTTCTCTATGCTAATATGACTCACACTTGACGTTTTTAGGGTTCTGTACCTGAAAGGTAATTAGGAATCCTATTACTAAGGCTTCGCTGTCCGTCCGTCTGTCACCAGGCTGTATCTCATGAACCGTTATAGTTAGACAGTTGAAATTTTCACAGAAGATATATTTCTGTTGCCGCTATTACAACAAATACTAAAAACAGAAAAAAAAATATTAAAGGGAGCTCCCATACAACATACGTGATTTTTTTGCTCGGTTTCTGTAGATAATGGTACGGAACCCTTCGTGCGCGAGTCCGACTCGCACTTGGCCGATTTTTAAGTACCCATGTCATTGCTCAAGGTGGAAGCTATTAATAATAAAAACACCAAAAGTCAAAGCAAAAGCACAAGTATAAGTACAAGCACGAGCACGAGCACAACTGAACAACAACACAGCTGTACTATATGTACAGGTACATATAACAACTGTACTATATGTACAGGTACATACAACAACTGTAATATATGTACAGGTACATACAACAACTGTACTATATGTACAGGTACATACAACAACTGTACTATATGTACAGGTACATACAACAACTGTACTATATGTACAGGTACATACAACAACTGTACTAAATGTAGAGGTACCTACAACAGCTGTACTATATGTACAGGTACATACAACAACTGCACTATATGTACAGATACATACAACAGCTGTACTATATGTACACGCATAGCTGTGACGTAGCGGTGTCGCGAAAAATGATGTCGGTTTTTTCGGTCTAGCCGTCAATCTTAAATCAAATCGTGACGTAAGAAACTTCGTTCCAAATATAAGCAAGGTCACCGGTAGGGATGTCAAGAATCCCCTTAAACCTTAAATCATAATTTGGATATTATATTACATATAATTGTTAGACTTTAATCTGTTCCGGTACTTGCTTGGTTCTCGGTCAGTGCTGGCTCACAAGGAGTGCACCGCTAACGGGAGCTGGTTCCTGCACCCCGACACGGGCAATCCCTGGTCCAACTACACAACCTGCCTCAAGGAGGAGGACGTAAGTAGTCTATATACATATTGCCTCTGCCGTTGTACGCTTTGTGGTAGGCACACGGGTATATCCTTAGAGAAGGAGGCTTAGTCCACCATAGTCTAACGCGCTGGCCCGGTGCGAATTGGCGGACGTTTTGTAGCTGGCGGCTACTCGACTGTCTGACTGATGTTCTCAAATCGACCGTGTGGTCTTTGGCTTGACTTAACGACTGCTGAAGTGTCTTTGACTTGGCTAAACGACTGAAGTGCTGTCATATGATGTTGACATCTATTTAAATACAATTTTATTGTTTGCATTAAGTTCATCACAGATTTTTTAATGACAAAAACCGGCCAAGTTCAATATAAATATTCATACATACAGGTCACGTAAACGGTTATACTGTTATATTATAGGTTGGGATAAAAGTACTCTAAATTCTATTAAATGATGTGCATTTGTTACCAGGCTGTTGTGTGAGAGCTTAGCCACTTTTAGGTGTACGATGTCTGTTTAAATGTGTGAGTGCATTATATGTAAATCTATCAACTACTCTATCGGTAGTTACTTATAATTAAAATACTAAAATAAATCGTTATCTATACATTTGCATTGGTGTAGGTATGTTTGTGTGTGTGTGTGTTGTCGCGTGCGTTGCGTGGCAAAAGAACTTGTAACGCATCGTCAAAATTAGATGAGTACCAAAACAAAATATTTGAAAGTTTAATCAACAAAAAATATCCGGCTCATTTTCTGAACAAACATATTTACCAAAGACCTCGTACTCTTACTCTTACTCTTACTCTTACCATAAACCAACCTAAACAAAACCCATCCGAGCCACAACCAAAATTAGATTTACTACAACATACTTACACGTTTATTAAGTGTTTCAATTCAAAATATATACTTATTAGTTGATATACTATACTATTATGTTTCGTTTGTGATTTCACACAGAGTACCTACCTGTTGGACGCACGCAATAAAACAGTTGACAATTCGAAATGTGTTCCTAGAAACCCATTTGAATAAAAAGATTTTGAATTTTGAATTTTCTTTGTTTTGTACCGAATATAACAGAGGCGCGGCCCGAAATAATAAGTGCACGCACTCTGTGTAATAACTCTACTGACACCTGAGAGTGTCAATTTGCCTGTAGTATTTTATTTTAACTTTCGCGCTAGACAAGCTCGCGCCAGTTGCCTCTAGAGTCTAACCTTTTCATTCCCTCGCACTGCTTTTGTTTTGTCTAGCGACGTCTGATTCTTCGCAATGAGCTACTTGGAATTCTCTATGCCGGCGGATATGAGCTTCGTAAATGGATTTCCAACTATGATCTTTTCGATGGTCTCGCCGAGGAGTTCCAGCAGGATCTTTTGATCTTTCAGAATGTCGAAAACCCGGATTCAGTAGCAATTATTGGAATTCAATACCAAGCGATTTTTAGCTTCCAAGACCTAGATTAAGCGCACCATGGCCCAGAATTTTGACCGCTGCTGTTCCTGTTGTTTTCTGGGCTAAGTGTTATTTACAAAAGCTTTGGCTGGAGGGAATCTCCTGTGACACCCCGCTTACTAGTGATCTATTGGCATCCTGGATGCGTTATGTCTCGTCCATTCAGGATCTTTCTCAAGTGTGTATTACTAGGAGGTTTTTACCACCAGGTCAATCCAGTATCACTCTCCTCGGCTTCTGTGACACTTCTGAGGCTGGCAATGCGGCTGTGATTTATCTTTATGCCGTCCAGCGTCGTGGTTCAGTCTTTCTTAATTTGGTCACTGCCAAGACTAAAGTCGCTCCCCTTCGCACCCGTCTTCTGATTCCAAAGATGGAATTGTCTGGTGATACTCTTCTAAGCCAATTGCTAACCCATTTCCCACTTCTACGATTAGACTGACAGTCAGATTGTTCTCGCCTGGCATAAAGCTTCTGACCATTCATTACAGAACTTTGTGGTGAATAGGGTTTCCAAAATTTTGGAGTCTTCCGCTCCCATTGAGTGGAATCACATCTTAGGATAATTGAATGCAGCCGACATTGCTTCCCGTCGCGGTATGGCTTCTGTTTTGGTCGATCATCCACTTTGGTGGGGACCTGAATGGCTTTTTGGTTCAGTGTCAGGTTGGCCTTCTTCTCGTCTGGAGTTGGATGACCCTCTTTGAGGCTGACGCGTCCTGGCGGCATAAAATGACCCCCCAATTTGTTTAGATTCGTTATTGACTAGGTTCAGCACTCTTAAAAAATTGGTCGGAGTGATTGGCTGGATTAACCGATTTGTCAACAACACCCGTCGACCTCCGATTCGGGATTCTAAACTGGTCTTATCGCCGTCACTACGTGAACAGGCGCTCCATGACTTAGTGTAAAATGTACAACGAGAGCACTATGGCACTTTGATCGGGGATAAACAAGCTGGTCGCTCTCAGATTAAAGGAGCTTTGGCCAACCCATTGCTCGATGATAGTGGACTCACGTCATGCAAATTTGCCTTATGGAGCTCGGCATCTGCTACTTTTGCTTGAGGATAGCGACTTAATCTTGATGATGATTCCGGACCGCCATTTGGGAAACTCTCAGCAGTCCTCCTGCTATACTCCAACGAGAGTTTTGGATTGTCTCGGCTTGAAGGATTATTAGGAGTGTGCTCTTTAAGTGCATACCATGTTTTAGGCTCACGGCAATTTTGACTCAGCCACAAATGGGAGTTTTGCCTCCCGGTGGAGTAAACCGCGCTCGTGTTTTTTCTAATGTTGAAACTGATTTTGTAACGTTAAGACTTTTACCTTGCGCAACGCCAAAGTTGTCAAGGCATACTTTTGCTTATTTGTATGCCTTGTTACGAAGGATGTTTCTTGAGGTGGTCTCTTCTCTCTCCGCTGAGGCTTAGATTGCCTGTCTTTCTTGCTTCGTTAGCCACCGTGGATTGCCAAATATCATCAGATTGCGGCATCAACTATAAGGGTGCTGATCGGTATCTACGAGAACTCCACAAGTTCCTTGTTGCAAATCAGCAGGTAATCTGTTTTTGAAATATCTGCTATCTCTGGATAGATGCTGGGATCACCCGGATACCAGCTTGGCCCTTTTGACTCGGCTTAACGACGGGCTGTGAGAATTGTTGATGAGCCCAAACTCACTGGCCGTATCGAGCCCTTATGTCAGAGGAGAGACTTTGCCTCCCTGTGTGTGTTCTACAGCTTGTGAAATGGGATGTGTTCTGAGGGATTGTTCGAAATTATGCCCACGGCTACTGTCTACTATCGCACCGCTCACCATCGGCAGGGAATTCATCCTCACACCTTAGAACCTAAATGGTCACATACTCTGCGGTTTCAGAGAAACTTCATCCCGCGAACGCTTGGTTTGTGGAATGAGCTCTCTGCCTAGGTTTTGTCCAAGGACTACAGTATGGGGTTCTTCAAGAAAGAAGTTATTAGTAATTTGAAGGGTCGGCAACGCGCAAGTGATGCCCCAGGTGTTGCAAGCGTCGATAAGCTGCGGTGACCGCTTACCATCCGGCGGACCACAAGCTTGTTTGCCACCTTAGTGGTATAAATGTAAAATAATTAAGTGGATTTTTGATTCTCTAGCATATCCTTCTTGGGGCGGAATTTCGGAAGTTGTGGTCAAAGTAGCAAAGACTTATGAAGATAAGCGAAGGCCGAGACAGTTCTCACCTTTGAGGAGCTTTCTACAGTCTTTTGAATAATTGCGGCTGTGGTCAACTTGAAGCCACTTTGTCCGATTTCTCCAGACCCGAATGAATGATTTTTGGAGTTCCGTACCTGAAAGGTAATTAGGAACCCTATTACTAAGGCTTCGATGTTCGTCCGTCCGTCCCATGAACCGTTATAGTTAGAAAGTTAAAATTTTCACAGAAGATTTATATCTGTTGCCGTTATAGCAACAAGGGGTCCCATACACCATACGTGATTTTTTTGCTCGTTTTGTAGATAATGGTACGGAACCCTTCGTGCGCGAGTCCGACTCGAACTTGGCCGTTTTTTTTTTTTGTTTAAATGGGTTTTCGTGCTTTCTTTAGGTAATGGCTATCGACTAGCCGCGTCATCCTTTCAGGTGCCCGAAAAGTGCTCAATAGCCGCGCACATAACTGGTCGTGATATGGCCTTGCTGCAACGCATACAGGCAGCGAGGTACAACTGTCGTGTTCAGACCATTAACTAGGCCTCTTGCCAATATTTTTGAAGGTTAGGGTAAATAACAGGAAGCACAGGGTGATTGTTAAACACCATTGCCTAGTGTGTCTGGAGCTGGGGCATATGGTGCTGGACTGAAGTGCGCCTAGATACTAACATCATGGTTTACTGTGCAGGCTAACTAAAGGTGCCTCTAGGGATACGGTGGCCTCTTCTCGAGTACTTAGTTCGGCGGCTCGCTCCCAGATTAACCAGGACAACTGTTCTTCCCCTTTTTTCTGCTCCTCAGACCACCCCTCCCTAGGCCTTCCTGCTGCGTACGGGTGGTGGCTGCTTAGCCCCTCTTCCCTCTTCTCTAACCCTCCCACGTATAAGGCCTAGCTTGGAAGGAAGTCATGCTCTGTTTCGACTGCCGGACTAAAGTTTACAGGTAATGGTCTCAATTGTGGAGTACCACTCGCCTCATTATTATAGCGTTAGTCCTCTTCAGACCTCCTATAGGCCTTCTCATTCTGCGGCCCGCCTCAGGCTGGCTCATGTTGACTAGCTGTCGCTAGTTCAGCTTCTTCTTATGATTCTTCATCACGATTCTTATGTAGTGGTTGGAGCCGTACTCGACTCGGGCTCTCAGGGTTGCGTGATATCGACTTTTTTGGCGAAGAAGCTAAAGCTACAGTCGTCTTCAGGTGTGGAATCTGTTCGAGGCATTTGTGGGCTTCTGGTTTTGAGAATTCAAGGGGTAAGTGTCTCTCTCTATTTCCCCCTTATAACTCCCTTGCACGCTAGACTATCTTTTTGTGGAGCTTTAAAGCGTCTGACAAAAGTTTTGGCCCATGGAAAGTACCTGACACTTATAATACTATTTTAGAATAATATTCTACAAAACATATATAAAAATCAGCCATTTAAATTTAAGTTTTTTTTATACCACTAAGGTGGCAAACAAGCCTAAGGGCCGCCTGATGGTAAGCGGTCACCGTAGCCTATGGACGCTTGCAACAACAGGGGCATCACTCGCGCGTTGCTGACCCTTCAGAAATCTAAAAACTTCTTTCATGAAGAACCCCATACTGTAGTTCTCAGAGAAAACCTTGGCAGGGAGCTCATTCCACAACCCTAGCGTTCGCGGGAGGAAGTTTCTCTGAAACCGCACTGTACGCGACCATTTCGGTTCTAAAGTGTGAGAATGAATTCCCTGCCGATGGCGAGCGGTGCGATAGTAGAAAGTAGCTGTGGGTATCGTTTCGAACAATTCCTCAGAAGACATCCCATTTTACAAGCGGTAGAACACACACAGGGAGGCAAAGTCTCTCCTCAGACTTAAGGGCTCGATAACGCAACTGAGTTTGGGATCGTCGACAATTCACACAGCCCGTCGTTGAAACGAGTCAAAAGGGCCAAGCTGGTATCTGGGTGCACCCGCCCAGAGATAGCAGCAGTACTCCATATGGGACCGGACTTGCGACTTGTAAAGCAGCAACTTTTGCCTCTACGTGATGTACTGGTTCGCTCTGTTGTTAAGTACACCAAGTTTTTTGGACGCCAGCTTTACCTTGTCTAGCAAATGATCTCGAAACTGGAAAATCCTCCACAACGGAACGAGGGATGCTTGCACGGCCCGTGAAATAAGCGTCTCCAGTACTGTCATCTGCATAGCAATGTATGTTGTTGATGTGCAACATATCATTGATATGCAGTAGAAACAGCTTAAAGGACAGTACAGAGCCTTGCGGGACACCAGCATTAATGTCCATGCTATCAGAGCAACTACCGTCAACTACGGCTTGTATGCGTCTGCCGGACAAAAAGCTAGCCACACAAACAACAAAACAAAAAGTCAAGTAACCCTTATTTTTAGTTACCTTTACCTGGTACTTGCCCAAGTGTCACAAGGGGAGCTCCACAAGCACGCAGGTATTCAAAGAACAGGAGCGCTACTGAGAACCTAAGGTTTCATCTATGTGAGTGTGCGTCTGCGAGAAATGGGGGACATACATAAAAAGAAGACTCCGACGAATGGAGAACCTCCTTCTTTTTTCGAAGTCGGTTAAAAATCAAGTCAATTGTATGCTGCGATATATAGTCGTAAAAATACTAGTAGTAGGGATTCGTTGGTTCTGGCTCTCTACCCGTCCCTGTGTAAAAAAAAGCTTACCAAAATTCTTGGCCGAAACCGACTCACACTTGACGACACGTACAACCCTGAATCTGAGGGGTGGCGACTCACACTTGACGAAAATACTAAGTATGGGAACCTAGGGGTGTGTCGACTCAGGCTTGACCAAAACTACCACGTGACGTCACAGTCGGTTCTGTGTATAATTTGTTTCTAGTTTTGTTATCTAATTATATCATTATCGTAATGGGTCTATTGTGTTTTTCCCGTTCATAATTAAGTTATTCATAACTTGACATGTTATACCTACAGAAAATCTACAATTCAAGTCGGTCGAGGTTCGAAGAGAGCAGCTGATAATAGTATTAAATATTTACAACTAGCATCGACGTCAACATCTGCCAATACAAAGAGATGACTTATTCGTAATCATAATTTTAATTACATAATGTGTCTGTTATATCAGTTGCTTTTGGGTCTCGGGTCTTAACGTATAGAATCGTAATACCTTAAGCTGATAAGTCACACATAGTACAAACTCCTAAAGTATTTATAGCATCAATTAAAGAATCAATACTATTTCTTATTCAGAAAAGTTAAAAAGGTTAACAATTTGTTTAAGTAAATTTTATTATGCATGCAGATTTTGAATAGGAAACAAAAGTATTAAAAAAATATTTTGATTTTTTAAGTTTGACTATTGAAAATTGGACAAAAAAAACATTGAACTATTGTTTTAGGGTGTGAATTATAAAATTATTTAAAAACTTTATGTAAAGAAATTTAAAAGTGATTTCAAAAAAAAGTTAGTGGTAGACCTTAAAAAAATCAGTTCTTAGAAATGAATGTTAATAAGTTTAATCCTTTACGGGGATCTTCATATATTGAATTACCTTTATATATAAAGCGTAAAAAGCAGTAATTAATGTAAAAAATAATGATCAAAAATGTTTTAAGTGTACACATTCCGATAGGGTATCATCATACTTGAGGAGTTAAAATTACCTATCTAATATACCCAAGGTAGAAAAACAAAATAACATTAGTATTAATATATTTGAATTAGAGTTGTATCAAATAAAAAAAATGTAATACCATCGTTGCACCGTTATACTTCACAAAATGTCGTAAACAACACATTAACTTATTATTTTATTTTATTTTATATAATTACCAGGAATTCATAAAAAAAGATTGGTTTAATCAGGAAACAAATAATGATAAAATCGAAGTCATATGCAAAAACAATACAAGAACATTTTATTCCTAGTTACAAGTTTATTCCTATGGATACTATATAAAATGTTCATATGATGATAAACTGTCTACATACAGAACATACACAGGGCCTATTGTACAAAAAAGTTTATAGAAATTTTTAATTTAAAAAATTACATAGGATAAATTGTTTTTAAAAATGTCCACTTCCATTAACTAATAAAGAGAAGGAATCTATTATGTAGACAATCGCAATTATTTTATATCAGGTGATGAAATCACAGTAGACTTCGTCTGAAATACTAGTAATTTTAGAGGTGTTGGTCAAGAATGATGTAGTTCAAATTATCGTGTTCCATTTTTTCATTCCGATTCTATTTCACAATATAAGCAATTATGATGCTCATTTTCGCATAATAAGTAAAAATTTATTTCATTTTCAAAAAAACATAATAGAAGTGGTCATATTACATTTGCGGTTTTAGGCTCTTTTTACTTTATAGCTAGTAGTTTTGATAGTTTAACAAAAAATCTAAAAAAGATCTATTTGTAGAATTAAGAAAACAATTTTCAAACGAAAATGATATTAATAAACTTATAAGGGAAAGGTGTTTTTCCTCGTGAATTTGTTAATTATTATGAGTCCTTAAAATTTACATCTCTTCCAAATCAAGATGCTTTCTTAAACACTTTAACTAATACCAGTTTTTAAGAGAGGTAGGTAGAGGGCACTGCAAGTACTCGCTTGAATAAGCCACCCGAACAACTAAAGAAGGGCATAGCGAGTACTTGCTCGAATGAGCGGCCCGAACTGGGGAAGTACCTCCACCTTACAGAAAACCGCCGCCATAATAACACTAACATTGAGTAATCTCCGCCCTGGGAGGCTGATCCGCCAGCCTGTGTAAAGTATCTGAAGTGGTAGTCGTGCCTCAGAAGGAGACCAGAGTGGACCCGGCTACTACAACAGAGGGGGATCAGGGGCCCTTCCGCCCGCCGTGCCAGCAACCGTATCATCTGTGGCGAGCTTCGGCAGTCTTAGAACTTCACCTTTTGTCCTCTAAGCTGTCTGTGCAGTGAATCCTCTTCCTTAGTCTAAGCTACTTTTTTCATATATTATGGCCATAAGAACGAAAAAAAAAAGAGTTTGTGCAGCGGCTACTCCATCCACATATAATGTGGATTTTTGCAACATCAGGGGTAACATTCACGCAAATCTTAACGCAGTCCACCACCATCTCGAGACTGCGCAGCTGACCATTCTTTTTCTAACGGAGACGCAGATATCCTGCCCGGCCGACACATCATAACTTCACTATCCCGGCTACAAACTCGAACACAATTTTATGAGTCGTGCTGGTGTATGTATGTTCGTCCGGGAGGATATCTGCTGTCGCCGCCTTCATAGCCTTGAAGACAGGGACCTGTCGATATTGTGGGTGCGCGTAGATTACGGCGGCCACACTCGTATCTATGCGTGCCTATACAGGTCTCATGGTGGTGACACGGACGTAACTCGACTCTTCACGCACCTGAGTTTGACGACTGACAAAGTTCTAGAGCAATATCCCACAGCAGAACTAGTTACTTTGGGAGACTTTAACGCCCAACATCGCGAGTGGCTCAGTTCTCTGACCTATGGATTCTCTCAGCTGGTACTATCTCCAATGAGAATACCAGATATAGAGGAACATACGAGCTCCTTACTGGACCTTCTGCTGACTACTCGTCCGGACGGATACTCCGTCTCAGTGGATGCGCCTCTTGGTTCCTCGGACCACTGTCTCGTTCGGACTCAAGTGTCATGCACACAACCCGATCCTTCTGGGCCAACTGATTGGCGTCGTGTGTGGCACTATAAGTCGGCAGACTGGGATGGATTGCGAGAATTTTTCGCATCATACATCGAGATTTTAAATTTCTTATCTTTACTGTTACCCATTACAATGTTTTCAGGGTATAAACACTGAAGTGTATGAACATTGAAGTCTAAATCTTGGTTAACCCATTTAAAATCTCTTACAGGTAAATACTGAGACATTGCTCAACCATAGAGATTGTTTGGATCAAAATACATTAGGAGGGCCCCCCAACACGCATATACATTTGTTTTATGGGTGTTAAGCTGAAATCGGCAATGTAAATTTAAAATACAGCTGATTTTTTCCGTGAAAAAAATATATTATAGATAGGCATACAGCTTAGCGCAAAAAGTGGAAAATAATTAATAACAATTATATCACATTAGATATAAAAATTCTAATACAGTAATTAACTAGCTTTATAGTAACTTAACATTTTTGAAATAAATTGTTTTTTGAAATAAATATTTTCTCGCTACTGGTAAATAAGCAGTTATGAATTAAAAATAGAGAACGAGAGGTTCAGCTGCTATTTTTTTAACGTGATGGTTTAATAGACATCTTAAAAACAAATACAGTAACTTACTAGTAAAAAAATATTATTAGCCATGTTATTGACAGTGGAATCGATCTTAAAAACGAGCAGAAAACTGTTCATGCGAGTAGGGTGAAACCTTAAGTGATATTTTAGTAAGTTCGCATTGTAATGTACTATGTATTCATTGTTTACCTTTCTCTATCTGTTAGAACATTGTGAAACACCACTTCTTACAGCAGACTTTACAAATGCTATTTTATCAGTATTTAAATAATTTCAGTGTTATGTTAGTACATTTTAGCATTGCATCCCAGCTTAATCCTGGAAGGGTATAATATTGTATAGGGTCAAGTTCATATGTTTTGATACAAATTTCATTAATTTTTTTAAGAAATATCAGGGAGTAGTATAGCATCAGTTCTTAAGTATAGATAAGAATAATCCAACATATTTTTTCATTAAATTTATTTTTTATTTTTTTATATACCACTAAGGTGCAAACAAGCTTACGGTCCGCCTGATGGCCACCGTAGCCTATGGACGCTGGCAAAACACCAGGGGTATCACTTGCGCGTTGCCGACCCTTCAGAAATCTAATAACTTCTTTTTATTCATTTATCTCATTCCACAACTTAAGCGTTTGCGGGAAGAAGTTTCTCTGAAACCGCACTGTACGCGACCATTTAGGTTAGGAGAATGAATTCCTTGCCGATGGCGAGCGGTGCGATGGTAGAAAGTAGCTGTGGGCATCATTTTGAACAATTCCTCAGAACACAACCCATTGTACAAGCAGGAGAACACACACAGGGAGGCAAAGTCTCTCCTCAGACTTAAGGGCACGATACCGCAAGTGTGTTTGGAATCATCGACGATTCTCACAGCCCGTCGTTGAACCGAGTCAAAAGGCCCAATCTGGTATCCGGGTGCACCTGCCCAGAGATGGCAGCAGTACTCCATACGGGGCCGAACTTGCGACTTGTAAAGCAGCAACTTTTGCCTAGACGTGAAGTACTGCTTCGCTCTGTTGTTGAGTACACCAAGTTTTTTGGACGCCAGCTTTACCTTGTCTAGCAAATGATCTCGAAACTGAACATCGCTGGAGATTTCAACACCAAGGATCCCAATGCTCTTGGAGATGGAGAGGGGAGTGTTCTGGAATTGTGGGACCACAGAGAATGGGGTTTTCTTAGCACTGAACGCGCACACTTGTGTCTTTGTAGGGTTGAATCGGACTAAGTTTACCCGTCCCCAGTCAGAGACCTTGGACAGTGTGGTCTCGATTTGAGACACAAGTTTTCCGCGGTTTTCCTCCACAACGGAACGAGGAATGTTTGCACGACCCGAGTAAAAAGCGTCTCCAGTACTGTCATCTGCATAGCAATGTATGTTGTTGATGTCCAAAATGCCATTGATATGCAGTAGAAACAGCGTAAAGGACAGTACAGAGCCTTGCGGGACACCAGCATTAATGCCCATGCTATCAGAGCAGCTGCCGTCAACTACGATTCGTATGCGTCTGCCGGACAAAAAGCTAGCCACCCATTTGCACAAACCCTGGGGCACTCCGTAAGATGGCATCTTTCAGAAAGCACGACTCCCAGAAGGATAACTCGCAAGTCGCCCACCTATTTTGCCGATGAATTGGAGTTTTGCTCTGGCAGTTACTTTCTTACTGAACCTCGAGGCAGCATTTAATTTGCGTTTTACTTCAGAAATATTCGGATCCTTATTATTACGAGCCGTGGTCCAAGCCTCATATGCAGTTTGCTTAAGAATTTTAGCTTTTCTGCAAGACCTATTAAACCACGATCGTTTTTTGACACCGGCAGCTACTCGCGGGTTAGGAATATAGCATTCCATACCAGCAAGGATTGTCTCAGTGACTGCGGCTTCTTCTGAGTTAAAGCAGATCTGCCTCCACGGGTACAATGCGTAAAATTCTCGCAATCCATCCCAGTCTGCCGACTTATATTGCCACTATACTATAGGATCGGGCTGTGTGCATGACACTTGAGTCCGAACCAGGCAGTGGTCCGAGGAACCAAGAGACCACTGAGACGGAGTATCCGTCCGGACGAGTAGTCAGCAGAAGGTCCAGTAAGGAGCTCGTATGTTCCTCTATATCTGGTATTCTCATTGGAGATAGTACCAGCTGAGAGAATCCATAGGTCAGAGAACTGAGCCACTCGCGATGTTGGGCGTTAAAGTCTCCCAAAGTAACTAGTTCTGCTGTGGGATATTGCTCTAGAACTTTGTCAGTCGTCAAACTCAGGTGCGTGAAGAGTCGAGTTACGTCCGTGTCACCACCATGAGACCTGTATAGGCACGCATAGATACGAGTGTGGCCGCCGTAATCTACGCGCACCCACAATATCGACAGGTCCCTGTCTTCAAGGCTATGAAGGCGGCGACAGCAGATATCCTCCCGGACGAACATACATACACCAGCACGACTCATAAAATTGTGTTCGAGTTTGTAGCCGGGATAGTGAAGTTATGATGTGTCGGCCGGGCAGGATATCTGCGTCTCCGTTAGAAAAAGAATGGTCAGCTGCGCAGTCTCGAGATGGTGGTGGACTGCGTTAAGATTTGCGTGAATGTTACCCCTGATGTTGCAAAAATCCACATTATATGTGGATGGAGTAGCCGCTGCACAAACTCTTTTTTTTTTCGTTCTTATGGCCATAATATATGAAAAAAGTAGCTTAGACTAAGGAAGAGGATTCACTGCACAGACAGCTTAGAGGACAAAAGGTGAAGTTCTAAGACTGCCGAAGCTCGCCACAGATGATACGGTTGCTGGCACGGCGGGCGGAAGGGCCCCTGATCCCCCTCTGTTGTAGTAGCCGGGTCCACTCTGGTCTCCTTCTGAGGCACGACTACCACTTCAGATACTTTACACAGGCTGGCGGATCAGCCTCCCAGGGCGGAGATTACTCAATGTTAGTGTTATTATGGCGGCGGTTTTCTGTAAGGTGGAGGTACTTCCCCAGTTCGGGCCGCTCATTCGAGCAAGTACTCGCTATGCCCTTCTTTAGTTGTTCGGGTGGCTTATTCAAGCGAGTACTTGCAGTGCCCTCTACCTACCTCTCTTAAAAACTGGTATTAGTTAAAGTGTTTAAGAAAGCATCTTGATTTGGAAGAGATGTAAATTTTAAGGACTCATAATAATTAACAAATTCACGAGGAAAAACACCTTTCCCTTATAAGTTTATTAATATCATTTTCGTTTGAAAATTGTTTTCTTAATTCTACAAATAGATCTTTTTTAGATTTTTTGTTAAACTATCAAAACTACTAGCTATAAAGTAAAAAGAGCCTAAAACCGCAAATGTAATATGACCACTTCTATTATGTTTTTTTGAAAATGAAATAAATTTTTACTTATTATGCGAAAATGAGCATCATAATTGCTTATATTGTGAAATAGAATCGGAATGAAAAAATGGAACACGATAATTTGAACTACATCATTCTTGACCAACACCTCTAAAATTACTAGTATTTCAGACGAAGTCTACTGTGATTTCATCACCTGATATAAAATAATTGCGATTGTCTACATAATAGATTCCTTCTCTTTATTAGTTAATGGAAGTGGACATTTTTAAAAACAATTTATCCTATGTAATTTTTTAAATTAAAAATTTCTATAAACTTTTTTGTACAATAGGCCCTGTGTATGTTCTGTATGTAGACAGTTTATCATCATATGAACATTTTATATAGTATCCATAGGAATAAACTTGTAACTAGGAATAAAATGTTCTTGTATTGTTTTTGCATATGACTTCGATTTTATCATTATTTGTTTCCTGATTAAACCAATCTTTTTTTATGAATTCCTGGTAATTATATAAAATAAAATAAAATAATAAGTTAATGTGTTGTTTACGACATTTTGTGAAGTATAACGGTGCAACGATGGTATTACATTTTTTTTATTTGATACAACTCTAATTCAAATATATTAATACTAATGTTATTTTGTTTTTCTACCTTGGGTATATTAGATAGGTAATTTTAACTCCTCAAGTATGATGATACCCTATCGGAATGTGTACACTTAAAACATTTTTGATCATTATTTTTTACATTAATTACTGCTTTTTACGCTTTATATATAAAGGTAATTCAATATATGAAGATCCCCGTAAAGGATTAAACTTATTAACATTAATTTCTAAGAACTGATTTTTTTAAGGTCTACCACTAACTTTTTTTTGAAATCACTTTTAAATTTCTTTACATAAAGTTTTTAAATAATTTTATAATTCACACCCTAAAACAATAG
Source organism: Apoda limacodes (assembly GCA_946406115.1). Classification (NCBI taxonomy): domain Eukaryota; kingdom Metazoa; phylum Arthropoda; class Insecta; order Lepidoptera; family Limacodidae; genus Apoda; species Apoda limacodes. The sequence goes on from OX291552.1 coordinate 628,016, forward strand.
TTCAATGTTTTTTTTGTCCAATTTTCAATAGTCAAACTTAAAAAATCAAAATATTTTTTTAATACTTTTGTTTCCTATTCAAAATCTGCATGCATAATAAAATTTACTTAAACAAATTGTTAACCTTTTTAACTTTTCTGAATAAGAAATAGTATTGATTCTTTAATTGATGCTATAAATACTTTAGGAGTTTGTACTATGTGTGACTTATCAGCTTAAGGTATTACGATTCTATACGTTAAGACCCGAGACCCAAAAGCAACTGATATAACAGACACATTATGTAATTAAAATTATGATTACGAATAAGTCATCTCTTTGTATTGGCAGATGTTGACGTCGATGCTAGTTGTAAATATTTAATACTATTATCAGCTGCTCTCTTCGAACCTCGACCGACTTGAATTGTAGATTTTCTGTAGGTATAACATGTCAAGTTATGAATAACTTAATTATGAACGGGAAAAACACAATAGACCCATTACGATAATGATATAATTAGATAACAAAACTAGAAACAAATTATACACAGAACCGACTGTGACGTCACGTGGTAGTTTTGGTCAAGCGTGAGTCGACACACCCCTAGGGTCCCATACTTAATATTTTCGTCAAGTGTGAGTCGCCACCCCTCACACTCAGGGGTTACTTTTCGTCAAATGTGACCTCCACCCTCAGATTTAAGGCGTAGGTATCTTCAATTGTGAGTCGCCACTCCTCAGATTCAGGGGGGTACGTGTCGTCAAGGGTGAGTCGCCACTCTCAGACTCAGGGGGCACTCTTTCAGAATTTTAATAAAAGGAAAAACTAACAAACACACTTTGGCATTTATACTATTAGTGATATGTGATATTATTTTAAAAGGCCTGCGGATTGACATTAAACTAGGGTGTCGTTTTGATATTTGACTAAAGAACCCTACAAAACAAGATGAAATTCCGATGGTTAGATCCCATACCTTACTGTCGCCATATCATAAAAAATAAAAGATCAATTGAACTTGGTGGTCGAGTTGTGATGTGTGATGATGGTGATGTGCAGGATGTTGGTGACATCATCAGCGTGTACGAGGCGGGATACGGCGTGTCGCTCGTGGCGCTGCTGCTCTCTCTCGGGATCCTCTTCTACTTCAGGTACGACTCTCTCACCTCACACCACGTCGGGCGTCGGTTACTTATAGCGCACCAGTCTAGGTGCAGTTCATGTGATGAGAAGCAATCAGATAATTTGTTTAATATCAACTTCGGGCGTGACTCTATTTCTTTTATTCTTTGTTTTGCACGGCTCTGGAATCGTACCCACAAAATATTACAGAGAGAGGCCATAACAAAACGCAGTAAACTAAAACGCAGTAAAATAATGAGCGACAAAAGGTTTATAATCTCTTTGATCGCTATGTATTCACTGGAGGACAGTACTGGAATCCGACCAAAAAATGCGTTGAGTAGACCGGATATCTCTCTGTTCCTTATTCACGGTATTGGCCAACCACGCACCTAATAGTGCTCCCTGTAATTCTAGTCTCGGGACCGATATAGGCCGAAGAGGGCTCACCCTACTCTTACTAGCTGCGAAACATACCAAACCTTGACCGTTAGACCTAATAAAGCGCCAGTAAATAACAGTTCTGTAAGATTTAATAGAAGCGTCGCAATAAATATGCATTTCTATATCTGTTATATCTTCTGTATCGGCTGCTCTTTCTGCCGATACAGCATAGCACGGGGTCCATGTTGTCGCAGAAGCATAATGACGCGGAAAGTGCAACGTTGCCAGTTGTTTTAACTCATCGAGCCACTTTACCCAGCTGACGTGCTCCTCATTTCGGATGCGGCATTCCCAGTCAATACCACTGCGGTGGACGATTTGTAAAATTATTTTAGCTTTGATTACAAATGGTGATAAAAAACCGTGGATGTCATAAACTGGCATAATTATACTTAACATTTTTGCCTTAGTAGGGGGTTCCAGGCCGCTTAAAATATTTTATGGTATACGGCTAAGGGTAATATTGAAACCAAACATATCGTCCTCGGGTTACCACATCAACCCGAGAGTGCGCTCACTAGTATTTGTCAGCCCGTCTTTAAACTGTACAGCCGACGGCGCGAGCGTACAACTGGGAACCGCTTCTAATACCTGTTTACTGTTACTCAGCCAGCTACGTATTTCGAAGCCTCCGTTTTTGTGAATTTTACTGATGTCATTAATTAATTTTATAGCCATATGTTCATCTCAAGTAGACAATCATCAACATAAAAATCTTTTAAAATAACCGCTACGGCTTCGGGATACAACTCTTTATGTTTTAACGCATTTTTATTTTTAATATATTGTGCTACTTACGGTGAGCAAGTTGCACCAAAAATTAAAGATTGCATAGTGCAGATTTTTACACTATCACTTGTGTCATCCTGCCATAACAATCTAAACACATGTTGATCTTCAGAACGGATTTTAATTCTGAGAAACATGTCCCGTATGTCACCGATAATAACTATTTTATGTTTGCGAAACCGAAATATAATACCTAATAATGTATTGTATAAATAAGGCCCCGTGAGTTAATAATTGTTAAGGCACATGCCGTCCGACCGAGCGGCTGCGTCATACACTAACCTTAATTTATTCGGTTACTAGGATTTTGTACCCCAAAATGTGGAAGGTACCAAATGTATTTAGCAAAAAGTTAATTTTCTGTTAACGCACGGGCATAGCCACTTTCATATAATTTTTGGATTTCCATTTTGTACCTATCTGCATATTTTTCAATATATACTACATTGATGTAGCTGACGGCGCGCTAACATTTTTGCAGGCGGAGTCTTATACTTTACGCTGTGGTCAAATTTGGCTCGAAGACCAGACAATTGTATGGTATGGACAATAAAACTTCAAAAATGCTTGTTATAACTACGGAATGTTGGATGCGTGTGTCGTTTTTTTACAACTGACGATTTAAATTTTTTATGTATATCTACCGCTGTTTTCACAAGTACCCAACATTTCACATATCTTTAATAATATAGAAGATAATATGTACATTGCTAACTTTAGGTTGCTATTTTAATTGAACAGGATTATTTCCAATCTTATTATTAATTTAATTAAAACGACCCATTACATACGAAATTAGACCTCGGTTGATCGATTATTTCTTGTTACCCGGGTCGATCGGGAGTAATCGGGATCGACGGGTAACGTGATCGAATCAAAATGATTCGATCCTTTAGCGGGTCGCTAATCACAACTCGATGGGTCCATTCAATAACCACTCGCACTTCTTATAACAGTAGTAAAGTTGATTTCCGTTTTTTACCTAAATCGGGTATTAGGTAAACATATAGACGTTATAAACATTTAGCATGATAATTGTGATTGATTGTCGATAAGTGATTGAATAGATCACGAGTCGCAATAAATAAGTTTCTACACGTGCTGCATGCAATGAGTGCGAACGAGAAGTTTCTACACGTGCTGCATGCAATGAGTGCGAACGAGAAGTTTCTACACGTGCTGCATGCAATGAGTGCGAACGAGAAGACGATGACGCGTGAACGAGATAAACAAAGTTTGCTATAGCTGAAGCTAGAGTTAGTCCATGTGAAATATGGTTACTAGATATAATTATTCCCGCGGGACCTTTGCCAGGATAAAGACTAGCCTATGTCCTTCTCCGGAGCCTCTGGTGTGCATAGGGTTACCAGGCCTTAAACTGCAAAATCCTGTCTGACAAGTCTAAAAATCCTGATTTTGAAAAAAAAATCCGGTTTTGTATAAAAAATATAAATCCGAGTATTTAATAACCTTTTTTAAACCGACTTCAAAAAAAAAGTCAAAAACAGCAAATAACGTTTTTATTTATTTTTATATTTTTGGTTGCTAGCAACCGCTTTCTAAAAGTTGGCTTTTCCACTTCTTTCATTGTAAAATTGTTCGCACGTCATGTGTTTATAGTTATATTGCGTAAGCAATATGGCTCTTGCTGACTCCACTGAAAGTCTATTTCTTTCTTTTGTCCACTATGAAGTCAAAAGAGAAAAGACTCGCTCCACATTTGCGTTATGTGGCAAAATACTAAAAAAATACTGACAAATTTTCAGAAGCTCTGAAACTCTTAAGCTGTCGTTAATTGTATTAAAAAAATACCCCATTGCTTTTCAGCAAGCTCTTCATAAAAATCGCTCTGCAGTTTTGCGTCATCTATAGGAATCCCTTTGTCTCTCAAAAACACTAAATCGTCCATAATTTTTTCGAATTGCAGATCCCGCTTTAAACACTATGGTTACTGACATCGGTTGACAACCCGAAGAATGCAATGTCTTTTAGTTTTTGAAGAAGGGTTTCGATAGTATACGGCGCGATGACATTATTAATAATAGCCTCTGTTTTGGTCCTCGCGCGGGCTAGATTTTTAGCCAAATCAGAATCATTAGTCAATTCAAGTATTGTCCATACTTTTGTATGTTTTGGTGGTGCTTAACCAAATGAAAAGCAAGCGTGGCATCAACAGCACTACTCTTATTACTTTTTTGGGTTACGAAAATATCAATCTTACTTGTATGTACTTGTATGTACTTGTATGTACTTGTATGTACTTGTATGTACTGGCACACAATCGGTTCTTCTTTAGGTGCTTTTCAGTTTTCATGTGTTTTTCTATATCCAATCAATACAAAACAATCACAAATAGTGCACTTCACTTCTTGGTCATTTCTACCCTCGGTAAAAGAAGGATATTTAGATTTTAGCAAATCCGTGAATTTACACCGTTTTTTGTTTGCGGACGCCATTGTTACGAGGCGTGCGATGCAAACACAACGATTATTTATTTTATGCTATATTATTATATGCTTGCAATCGATCTTATTAAAGTGTGACAGCGGAGGAGGAAGGTGCCGCACTACCCTTCTCGCCGCTCCCGGACGCACGCGCCGTTGGCAACTTTGGTTGCCATTTTGTCAACTTTTAACCCCTCTTGGCAACCGCTTGCCAACCAAGCTTAAATGGCAACTTTTAGGCAACTTTTTGACGATGTAAAGAAAACGAAATATTTTCGCATATTAACTGAACGCATCTAAAAACACTGATCGCAAATTTTTTCGCATGCTTGTGTTCAACAATTCACACTAGTATAGTAACTGGTGTAGAGTTTCGTGCCGTCTCTTTCTGTCATATAGGAAAATGTATTTGCTCTCCTCCTGTCAGTGCAACTTCTACACCAGTCAGAGTGACAACAAGTTCTCAAAGATAGCCCTATAGATACCTACCTAATCTGTAGTAATGCTGAACAATAACTAAGGATAATTTTTGGTGCTAGTTCGATTGTTTTTGTTTTGTTTGTTGTGTTGTTATTAAATAAAATATTTAAGTGTATTTGTAAATTTCGACGCCAGTATTTAATTGAAATATTCTAACAAAAGGTGCTGGGACGTGCTTGCATGTTTTTAAATGTATTTTTTTTTTATTTCAATGCATGGGCAACATTTTTTGTAAAAGTAGAAAAAAAACATTGTTATGGAGTAAGAAAATGTGTGCGTCTATATGAAGTAGGAAAATGTGTTTTTTTTTGTATTATACCATCAAGGTGGCAAACAAGCTTACGGCCCACCTGATGTTAAGTGGTCAGCGTAGCCTATAGACGTTTGCAATACCAAGGCTACTCACGCGTTGCCGACCCTTTAAAAATCTAATCACTCCTTTCTTGAAGAACCCCATGCTCTAGTCCCTGGAGAAAACCTCGGCAGGGAGCTCATTACATAACCTTAGCGTTCGCGGGAGAAAGCACCTCTCAAACCGGCAAAGGGCAAAGTTGGTATCCAGGAGCACCAGCCCAGAAATGGCAGCAGTACTCCAAATATGGGGCCGGACTTGCGACTTATAAAGTAGCAATCTTAGCCCCGAGGTGAAGTACTTCTTCGCTTTGTTGTGCACACCGAGATTCTTAGACGCCAACTTGGCCTTGTCTTCAAGATGATCACGAAACTGGACATCGCTGGATGTCAACACCAAGGATCCCAATACTTGGAGATGGTAAGGGGTGTGTTTCCGAATTGTGGAACCACAGCGAATGAGGTTTTCTTAGCAGTGAACGCGCAGATTTGCGTCTTTGTTGGGTTGAATCGGACCAAGTTTTCCCGTCCCCAGTCGGAGAGACTAAAAATCTTTTTTGTTTTAGGAAAACATCAATAATTTTTAAGGATTTTTAAGACAAAAAGGCAGAGCAAATAAACTGAATCTACTTTTAATACCGGATAATCATTTACGACATTTTTTTTGTAATGGCAACTTTTGGTTGTAAATGGCAACTTGTGCCGAGCAGGCTCTGGCAACACTGCGCGCGCCGTCCATAGGTGCGTTCCGGACTTCCGTTCCGTCGTACGGTGTCAGCGTTGCCAGAGGCTTACTTTTGTCACCTTTTGGGTAACTTTTGAGACCCTGAGGTTACCTGGAGGAAACTCGACTTGAAAGGTAACTTTTGGGTTACTTTTAGAAAAAAAAACAAAGATAAATTTCGACACTTATTAATATGAATTTGAATCAGAGTGTGTAACGCGCTTAAGAAATGTTACTCAACAGGATGCTTTAGTTTCCATAGATATTTCTGGAACGCAGAAAGTACGTAACATCAAATCATACCATTGTCTCTTTCCCGCTTCCACAAGAATATGCTTCTATCGGCTATCCTTACCCGCTCTGTTAAAACTCTGTTTATTTTCATTTGATTGCATACGTACCTCAATTATTATTATATAACATAATTTAAATCTTAATAAGTTTTCCTTTTTATTTGTTAAAAATATGTCGTTTTATCAGAGACGTGTATAGATTAATAATATAATGTATATGTATATACAAAGGGTTATATACTTTTTACAGGAAATGGTAACTTTTGAGTATAGTCCGCTGTCAACACTGTTCGGTGTTCGTTCAGTGCGGCACCCGTCGCTCGATTGGACGGATGTGTATGAAAAAATCCAGTCTGATTTAATATCCGGGCGGAGTCTGGTCTGATACTTAAAAATCCGGCCAAAACCGGCTTTATCCGGTCAGATGGTAACCCTAGGTGTGGCGTGCGGTACCTCATTAAAAAAACAAAAAGTCGAAGAAAATAAAATAAAAGCCAAATGGTTTAGTATTCAATGTTGTTTAATGACCAAGCTTTTCCTCAATTTACAGCAAAATTTATAGAATCTCAGATACTAAATTTAACAAAATCAGATACATTTATTAACATAATTATTCAGATAGTAATGAAACTTAAATACTAGTTATATATAAGTACTAGTTCTATCGCACAGCAATGCAGGTGACTTTTAGCAAAGCTCTTGCTATACAAAAATAATAAATTTTTTAAATATAGTTTAGTGTAACTGCCAAAGTATTCTACGCAATAGAAATACTTTAGCCCAGTTTTTGCATCAACACAATAATATTGCAGTTTTGGTTGGTTAAAACCTACTCATAAATTTAATATCATTTGTTAAAAAACTGAAAAAAACAATTGTGGTAATAAACACAATGGTGTTGCAATATTAATAAATTATAATAAAATAAACTAAAATAAATACATTATTTGAAGATAATTTACAAAATATTTGCATTTGTACTTCTGCAGGTAACAAAGATATTAGCATTGTTAGTTTTTATAGTCCCACATATTGTCACCCTGAGTTTGACAAGATTTATTTAATTCACAAATTAAATCTATTCCCAAGTCCTACGATATTTGTGGAACATTTTAACGCTCACAATATTTCTCGGGGTTGTAATTCCACTTCTTCACGGGGTAGAGACATGTGTCTTATGGCATTTTGCTTTGGGGAAAGGCAGCTGATATTGAAACAGTCTTTATTTTGCAAAAGAGAGCAGTACAATTAATCTATAAATAACGACCTCGAATTTCTCGTAGGGAACTATTTAGGAAAATTAATATTTTAACTGTTCCTTGCCAATATATCTTCGCTTGTATAATGTATGTACGCAAAAACTGTCACTTGTTGCTTAAAATAGTAACCTCCACAGTGTTAATACAAGGAATAAATTGGTAGTTCCAAAATGTCGTCTTTAGAAGGTACTGTAAAAGTCATTTTATATAAAATTGTTTCGATGCTTACGTGCGTTAAGGTTATTTATAGTTTCCCGTCAAAATAATTTGCTATAAACTATAAGAATAAAAAATCACACACATACACAAAAAAAAGAATTAAAAAAAACATAAAAAACTTATTGTTGCATGACTAAGTAGTATCCACTTACTGAGACTCGCTGTGGTTGTTTCCTCCCTGTAAAGAACTGCAGTCCTCCTTCAGCAGGAACCTCGGATACTGTCAGGAACAGACAAATCTTGAGATCCGTCCGAGGAAGTGTGATGAACAACAGGGTTCCCGAGTGAATGACACTGTAGCTCCCACACTATTTTATGTCTTTTGTCACTGTCACTTTCAAAGTTCATAAAAGTGAATTACAACAGTCGCGACGCGTTGAAATAATTAAAGGTACCTGTATAGTTTAGGGAAAGAATTGTTATAGTTGACATATTAAATATTTTTAAATTAAGGATATTTAACATAATACGAAGTCAACACGTCGAAACAGGAACCGGCGAACATAAAAACCATCTTGTGCTCCTCCGATTTTAGACATGAAATAAGATCTAAGCGATTCATATACCAAGAAATATCTAGTTATAACTAGATATAGAAGTTTTTACCCTAACCGAACTTGGTTGGTCACACCGGCACTCCATATTACCGAACCCTTTCGGAAGTCAGAAGACAAGACTTCCCCATCAGAACCAGCTAGCAACACTAAAAAAATCTAGACATACAAACCATCCCTCCATACTGGAAATAAGTCTAAGCGTCCAAATCTCTCATTTACTTTTCCTTAAGCACATACTAGTCTCAGGTCAACTTTTTTACAACCAATCAATCCTGCATAAATCTTAGTTTTAAGATTTATTTTAGGTTATCTATAATTTTTGGTTGTAGATTAAGTGTGTTCTAGAAATTAGGTTGCCTCGATATAATTAGACCTCCTCGTTTAAGTAGTCGACCATAAATAAACTACAGGTCCAAAAATACCAAGAACCATTTCCAGAGTGTATCCTCAATGTTTGATATGTGTTTATCTAGACTTAGTCCAGATATAGTATGCCGTGAATCTGTAGCGAAGAACCGTTAGCGAAGATCTGTTCTAGATCTCCCTTCCGACTTGGCGTTTGGCTTAGTTTTAAGTAATTTTATGCAATAAAATTAAAAAGTAAAAATAAGTTTTATGTAAAATTACATAAAATATATAAATTGCCAATTATAAGTTTAACTCAGATCAAAATTCAACTCTTACAGAGTTAGTTGATGAAGACAAGGTTTAATGTTAAAGGAAAAATATTAGGCTGAGCTGTAGATTAAATTGTATGTGTAACAACTCAGTCAAGATTGAGTATTATTTGCTATAAGTATTATTTAGCTTATAAAAATCTAGCTTATTTTTGTAGCTTTCGGTTACGTTAAGTTTAAAAGTAAAGTTTTACAATAAATAAGTTTTAAACACATATAACACTCAAATATTTCACAAAATTCACAAACTCTCCTTAACATGAAAGAAAATCGAGAAATATTCCCCTATCACCCTTGTTCTACAAAATTTTCCCATAAAAATAAACCCAGCTGAAAAAAATAATAATAGCCAGACTTAGAAAATCTAGGCTACCTAGTTCTCCTAACAATCTATTAGACAACAAAATTTAAGAAAATCAGCTAAATTCTTTCTTGTCCGAAGAATTAGACAAAGAAAGACGAAATCCTTGTGTTTCAGAAAATCACCCGGGAAAATGGGGATTTCGGAGCTCTTCTAAATGAAATTGGAAAAAAAGGAATATTTCCTATCTCTGGAAAATAATAAATTAGTTATACTTGTAGTTATTAATTATAGGATGTAACTTACACAACACGTTTTTCACTGTTTTTAAAATAACTAAATTAAGACACTTTTCAAGCCTTGACGGACGGAGGCTGATTTCTCGAATCACTCAACGTGGAAGCACTACGATAGCTCCACAATTTTCCGTATTATACTAGACGTCTAAACTCAACGATAGTCTGACAGTCTCTGTCTTGAAGTTCTCTTCTCAATCTTCCACAAAGCCTTTGGAGTCAATCCCACATGCCATGGAAAAATACTGAACATCATACAAGTAAATTCTTTGTTTCTGAGCTCAATATTAAATTCTGGCTCCGATCTTTGTTTATATAAAATCCCGCCAGAAAATCATCTCACCGTGACACCGTAATCATATTTAGTCCTTACAATCACAACATTACAATCCAACACATTTGAAACAGAAGACATATACGTGTGGTAATTCCAACGTTCGCGTTTCTTGCCGGTTCTTCTCGGTAGTATAAATCATTTCGACCCGGTGGTAAATTTTTGGTATTTTTTTAAATTTAATAAACTGACAATTCAAAAGTGCTGTTTAAAAGTCTTTTTTTGTACAGTTGCTAGAAACGCTAGGTTCCAAACGCAACCTGTTTTTTTTTATTAAACACTTATGCAGTAGGCATTTTTTATCGACTAGTGAAAAGTTACAGTGCCAGTTACATTTTACTAACTACTTACTTACTTACCTCTGTACAACTGTTGTTTCTACCTACATTTTACTAACTACTTACTTACTTACCTCTGTACAACTATTGTTTCTACCTACATTTTACTAACTACTTACTTACTTACCTCTGTACAACTGTTGTATCTACCTACATTTTACTAACTACTTACTTACCTCTGTACAACTGTTGTATCTACCTACATTTTACTAACTACTTACTTACTTACCTCTGTACAACTGTTGTATCTACCTACATTTTACTAACTACTTACTTACCTCTGTACAACTGTTGAATCTACCTACATTTTACTAACTACTTACTTACTTACCTCTGTACAACTGTTGTATCTACCTACATTTTACTAACTACTTACTTACCTCTGTACAACTGTTGTATCTACCTACATTTTACTAACTACTTACTTACCTCTGTACAACTGTTGTATCTACCTACATTTTACTAACTACTTACTTACTTACCTCTGTACAACTGTTGTATCTACCTACATTTTACTAACTACTTACTTACCTCTGTACAACTGTTGTATCTACCTACATTTTACTAACTACTTACTTACTTACCTCTGTACAACTGTTGTATCTACCTACATTTTACTTACTACTTACTTACCTCTGTACAACTGTTGTATCTACCTACATTTTACTAACTACTTACTTACCTCTGTACAACTGTTGTATCTACCTACATTTTACTAACTACTTACTTACCTCTGTACAACTGTTGTATCTACCTACATTTTACTAACTACTTACTTACTTACCTCTGTACAACTGTTGTATCTACCTACATTTTACTAACTACTTACTTACCTCTGTACAACTGTTGTATCTACCTACATTTTACTAACTACTTACTTACTTACCTCTGTACAACTGTTGTATCTACCTACATTTTACTAACTACTTACTTACCTCTGTACAACTGTTGTATCTACCTACATTTTACTAACTACTTACTTACCTCTGTACAACTGTTGTATCTACCTACATTTTACTAACTACTTACTTACTTACCTCTGTACAACTGTTGTATCTACCTACATTTTACTAACTACTTACTTACCTCTGTACAACTGTTGTATCTACCTACATTTTACTAACTACTTACTTACTTACCTCTGTACAACTGTTGTATCTACCTACATTTTACTTACTACTTACTTACCTCTGTACAACTGTTGTATCTACCTACATTTTACTAACTACTTACTTACCTCTGTACAACTGTTGTATCTACCTACATTTTACTAACTACTTACTTACCTCTGTACAACTGTTGTATCTACCTACATTTCATATTAGTTCAAGCCTGAACTTGATATTTTGCACTTTTTTGGCACTTTTTTAAAACAAACTAGTCTTGCTACTGGGTTGGCATACACAAAAGCAATACACTATTCCTTAAGTAGATTTTAGGTAAAATTAGTTTTCTTTGTAATTATAAGCGTTTTGTTTTCACCGTTTAAACTTTGATTTTTAAATATTTGTGTAAAAGTCATTTTACACCTTACACCTAGAACTGTTTTGGCTGGAGGCTTGCGTTGGTTAGCAATGACTGCAGCCTTGATCACAAGGCAGGACAAAAACCTAATTCATCGGTACGAACAGCTTAGTAGTATATCAATTTATTGTATACATAAAATATACAATAATTTATTTTTAACTAGCAATTCTTGTCTATACATTTGGATGAAATTTTGCATTTACAGCTGGATTACTAGGTACTCTTTATTAATAAGCGGTTAGTTCTACGACTCGATGACTTAAGTATACGCACACCAAGTGCTTTCGCAGTGCTACGAGGCTACGGTACGGAGTGCTACGAGGCTACGGTACGGAGTGCTACGTGCTACGGTATACAAAAATATTTGTGCCAAATGCTAAAGGCCAAAGCCATTGAAGGCTTGCAGGAGGAAGATGTGGCCAAGCTTACTGCAGACTTGAACCAGGCTAAAGGACCTTTGTGACCAGATTGTCATTAGGGTTTTACAGATTCGTCGGGCTGAGGCTAAGACCGTTGCCCCTAAGGACGAATGTAACAACTCTGTGGGGCCCCTCACGGGAGTTCTTCTTCTTTGCCAAATTTGGACCTGCCAAAAACTTATGGCGATTGAACAGAGTGGGGGTCCTTCATAAATAGGTTCAACGGTTTGGTTTACAATCGGTCAGATCTTACCGATTCACAAAATTCTCTTTTTTGCTGGGATCAGCCGCTGGAGAGCCTTATGACATGATAAGGCATTTGTCTCAGGATAAGGCCTGTTACTAAATTGCCATGACAATATTAGGCAAATTGCTCATACCTATTTCAGCGCATTATTGCAATTGTTCAGAGTTGGTAAACCTGCGGCGAGAGCTTGTTAATCCTATGTTGGTGGCAGTTAATGGACTAAAGGGATTAGGGCTTTAGGCAGACAAGGATTGGTCCTTTCTACTTGTCTATCTGGCCCTCTACCGTCTCACAACAGAATTAAAGAGCCGCTTTGAATTTGATTGAGGCGGTGAATCGACCAAAATTCTTCCTACCTTCTCGAATATGGAGAAATTTCTTGAGGCGAGTGTCGAAGGGCTGAGAGCCTACATTCTGTTCTCCCCCGCTGCTCTCCTACAGCCGCTTCCACACAGAGCTTCACAAGCACCACGAAAACATCCCAAAAGGGCCCCTACACCCCGCCCAGCGGCCAGGCAAACCCCATCACAGTTCTTACTGTCGTGGGCCCGATTAACTTTTTGGCCCTGGCTCTCAAGAATCCTTATCATTATTATTATATCATTAGTATTCGCCACCTATTGCAGAGTACCCGAGGTTGGGGTATTATATGACGCAATTATAATAGGTCGAGACCCCTTCAAGTCCCTTATCAGGCCGCTAATTCGGCGCTTTTGAAGCGTCCGCCGTATGTTGCCAGTTGGCAGCTGGCACCACGGTGGGATCTTCCGCCGCCACAATTAGGTTCACCGACTGCTAGTCCATCACAGCTTCCTCCTTCGATACTAGGGAGGCGTTTTGTTGATTGCATTATACGCATTGAATGCGCTCAATGCTATATATGCGCACATTCGATCGTTCTGTTGACCAAAATTGAATGCGCTATGATGGTTGCACATGCTCGAAAGGTAGAGTAGTGGATACGCTGTCAACTTGTGAACGGCCATATTGTTTGTTTACAAACAGAACGATTTCAATGCTTATGCGGTGTCATAGCTTTCAATGCCGTCAATAGAACGCACCTTGTATTAGCACCACTGACAGTTGTGCTCCCAACTGTACAGGTTCGAGCCTTCTCGTCTTATGCTTCCTTTGTGGTAGTACGGGCCATGGTCACCATGGTGTCTTTAAGGGGGAGAAAATAAGAGTTGTTTTTGATGGTTCGGCTCCTAGTTTAAACAGTGTGTCCCTTAAACCTGGGTTAATAACTGTCAATAAAACATTTTATTTATTTATTTATTAATCAGTGTATTCACTCGGGACCTACATTGTACCGGGATATTCATGACATCCTGATCAATTTTTGAAGACAGACAGACTGATATCCGTATCAGCGACCAGAACAACCTGATGTTTCGTGAGACGGTGATCCATAAGGAAGATCGCAGGTTTCAGTTGACTCTGGCATTGCCTATCCGTCTTTGAATTGAACACCAATACTCACGGTCTTCGCTCCAGTCCTTTCTTCGCTATTCGGACCCTATTAGAGCTTGCTGATAGGGAACGTGTTCACTTCCCTCGCGCTGCTTCTGTTTTGTTCGATCTCCGATTCGGGATTCTGAACTGGTCTTAGCGCCGTCAGAACCTGAACAAGCGCTCCATATTTTAGCGCGCAATGTACAACGAGAGCATTAAGGGACTTTAATTTGGGATCTTCAAGCTGGTTGCTCCAAAATCAAAAGAGCTTCGGCCAGACTTAACCTATTTCTCGACGATCGCGGACTCATTTGTGTTGGTGGCAGATTACGTCATGCAAACTTGCCTTACGGAGCTCAGCATCCGCTACTTTTGCCTAAGGATAGCCACTTGACCTTGCTGTTGATTCAGGACCGCCATTTGAGAAACTCTCATGCGGGTCTCAGCAGTCTTCTAGCCATACTCCAACGAGAGTTTTGGATCGTCTCAGCTCGAAAGGTCACTAGGATTGTGCTCTTTTAGTTCATACCCTGTTTTAGGCGCAAGGCAACTTTGACTCAGCCACAAATGGGCGATTTGCCACCCGATCGAGTAAACCCCGCTCGCGTCTTTTCTAATGATGGACATTATTTTGCAGGTCCCTATAACAATAAGACTTCTATCTTGCGCAACGTCAAGGTGGCCAAGACATACTCGTGTGTTTCTGTATGTTTGGTTACAAAGTCTGTCCACCTTGAGGTAGTCTCCTCTCTTTCTACTGAGGCTTTCATTGCCTGTCTTTTTCGCTTTGTTAGCCGCCGTGGATTGCCGAATATCATCCGTTCGAATAAGGGTGCTGATCGGTGTCTACGAGAAGTCCACCAGTTCCTTGTTGCACATCAGCAGGACATAAGTCATCACCTCTCTCGAAAGGGAATTAAGTGGATTTTTGATCCCCCCGCATATTCATCTTGGGGCGGAATTTTCGAAGCGGTTTTGAAGGCAGCAAAGACAGATCTTCGCTGCGTTGTCAGTGAGACTGTTCTTCAGTTCGCGGAGCCATCTACAGTTTTCTGTAAAATTTAGGCGGTGCTCAACTCCAGGCCAGAACCAGAAGAGAAACCAGAAACCCTAATAATTAACAATACGATATAAACATACCAACAATGATTATTCCTACAACCATGATATACGTTGGTATAAATTTATTATCCTGTTCATAGTTCTTCTGTCTTCCATATCCTGATCTGACACTGTTGTGTCATGTCACGACCTCAAATTCATCCTCTGAATATCATCCAATAAATCATCCTCAGAAGCACTATCAGAGTCTACTGGAGTGTGATCATCATCTTCTACTAAAACGCACTCAATATCGGAGGACCTTAGACACCGGAACAATTACATTATTCCTTATATTCACCTCCAACTGAAAAGAAACAAGTTAGTAAACAATCACAAAATAAAAAGAAAATTATTTTAAAATAACAAAAAATTATGAAATTTACAAATAATTTGTCGCAGTGACGTACAACACGGTTATATTAAACAAAGGGCAACACTTACCGATGTGATACGGCCGCATGTCGCGCTGATATAGCTCTTAGCGACAACTGAACTAGCTCAGATCCACAAAGCACTAACTTCTTATGTTAAAAAGATATTGACAATAATCGCGAGCGCACAAATTCGATAGTATTGTGATGTAAAATGATTCATTTTACAATCTCTATGTTTGACAGTCTGGTGCTGTCTTCTGTCTCTTAGCTTTGAAACAAAAAAATAATAAAAGTATTATATACAATCTTTAATATTATATTTTTAAATTATACTCACTTAAGGCTGCGCCCTACTCGAATGTGCAGAATTCTGCTCGTTTTTAAAATCGATTCCACTGTCCTATCGCAAGTTTCATACTGGAAAAAAATAACATGACATTCTACATTCTTTATCTAGCAAATTACTGTATTTGTTTTAAGATATCTGTTAACACAGCGCTTTAAAAAAATAACGGCCGCACCTCTCGTTTCTCTATTTTTAATTCATAACTCCCTATCAACCAGTAGCGGGAATATATTTTAATAAAATATTAAGTAACTATAAAGCTAGAAAATTACTGTAATAGAATTTTTATATCTTATGTGATATAACTGTTATTAATTATTTTCCACTTTTTACGCTAAGTTGTACGCCTATCTATACTAAATTTAAGCCACTAAAAAATAAGCTCTATTTGAGAATAACATTGTCGATTTTAGCTTAACGCTCATACAGCAAATGTATATGCGCGTCTGGGGCACTCTTAATTAACAGTTTCCTATAATCGAACTGATGGCCGTTGGGACAGAAAGCTACAGGAGTGGCAACCTTGCACCGAAAGGCACAATATAGGTACTCCTACTAGGTGGACTGACGGTTTTATGAAGGTGTAAAACTCTCCCGCTGTTTTGATTACGTTATAGTTAACTAAGTTACACAAAACACATGGAATTAAACACGGGAAGGTAAAGAAAGAAAATTTCTCGCCATTGAAGTTGTGTCCCCGAAGATTACCCGAGTTCAGAGAACTCTAGGTAAAGTTTTGATCCTGGGTGTTGGAGATTTACCTGATTTCTTGAGAACTCGAGGTAAAATTGTAATTTACGATAGTCCTTTCACTTTGTTCATTTAACGTACACTTCCGCACTTCTTACGATAATATACACTTCCTACCATTATTTTTGTTTTGTCCTACACATGTGTAATGGGAGCTGTGTGTGTGTAAGATTTATATCTATAAAATATATATATAAAGTATATTTATTTATTTATCTATACTAATATTATAAAGAGGAAAGATTTGATTGTTTGTTTTTTTTTCTATAATTGAGGAGTTTTCTATAATAGGTAAGAACCTATGCTGATAACGAAATACCCCTTTTTAAACCCGTTAAGGGATGAATTTCAATAAAATACGAAACACGTCTTCCATCAATTCTGTTAAAAAACGTTTATACAAAATTTGAAGTAGATTGGACCACGGAGTCAGGTTGTTCCATGCAAACTTTTCCCCCCTTTTTCACCCCCTTAGGGGTAGAATTCCGAAAAATCCTTTCTTATCGAATGCCTACGTCATACAAAGAACACACCCTCCAAGTTTCAGGTCTCTACGATCAGCGGTTTAGGCTGTGCGTTGATCCATCAGTCATTCAGGACAAAGCCTTTTATATGTATAGATGTATTCATCAAGTTTGTAATAGCTTTTTTTCATTAAACAATCTTTGACATATATTATATTACATATATTACTTATATACCTTCTGAAGACACTTTGGAACTACCATTTTATCCTTATTCTTTGTATTAAGACCGTGTAGGTTACTGTTTGGTACTTGTGCTGCTGTAGAGGAAGTTGGACCGCAAACGTGTGTGTATTGTCGCGGTAGGGACCACACAGACACCAAGTGTCCCAAATTTGTGAGTCTCATCATTGTGCACACGCGACGTTGGTGTAATAGGTGTCTGGGTGTGGACCACGGCGTCCCTTAGTGTCCTTCCTCGGGGACTGCGTGTGGCGACTGTGGTGGTTCCCACCGCCCACGCATTTGCCTCCCGTCGTTATTGGTACAGGCCACGGACGGTTCAGTACGGTTGTCCTCCCCCCTCTGGTGAAAGGGGAGTTGTTAAGGAGAACCCCCCTGAATGGGAGCTTAGATGCGATTTCCAGGGGCTTCGCCCGGGCACAGGCCTCCGTGCCTTGCACGGCCGGGGGAGCATCTTCTTCCCCTCGGATTACCAACAGGGTAATATACGAAGAAAAAACCCAACTCCTGTGAGAAGGTGGTTCTAGAAGGGAATCCACCCCGGATGGCAGTTCTGGTGCGATTCACCGCCATGCAGGGTATGAGGTTCTGACCCTGTCACGGCCGGGGGAACTACGACATAAACGTCTTGCGGCGAGCGGTCGCCGGCGCGTCGAACCAGTCGTAGAAACATATGGAGCTGAGCGCACGCGTTTCGCGACTCATACAATTTCCATACAATATTACGGAGTGTCAACGGGCCCGGTGTTAAAGTTTTGACTGTATACCATACGGACTGCAGTGTAGTAGTTCGTCCTTGGGGACACGAGATGTTGGCAGTAATTGTGAACTGTGAGTGGCCAGTGCATACTACATCTCCCGTCCCGGCGCGTCACCCACACGACCGTATGAGACCGGATTCCCGCGGTTACGGCTGGCGGCAGTTGATCGGTGGCATATGAAACCACATTCTAATTCAATTTATCTTTTTCCCTCCCTTGATTGTTATTCACTAGAATAAGAAATCCCTCTCTTTCGCTAGCCCCCTACTGACGATAGGTTAGACGGACGGACACTCACCGTTTAATCCGACGCCACGCAGCAAAGGCGCAAAGGTGAGTGAGCTACAGTCACTATTTTTAGCAAATAAGTGACATTTTTGCGAACATATATTATACAAGCGAAGATATACTGGCAAGGAACAGTTAAAATATCAATTTCCCTAAACAGTTCCCTAAGAAAAATTCGAGGTCCTAATTTATAGATTATCCATACTGCTCTCTTTTGCAAAATTAAGACTGTATCAATATCCCAGCCTCACCCCAAAGTAAAATGCCATATTAAATGACGGGATGGAAATAGCTAAAGTAGACCAAACGGGCAGTGTTAACAGCTGTAAACTTCCTAACTTTTGTAACTACATAAGCAGCTGAACTAAGTTTCCCAGCAAGAACTGAGATGTGAGGGTTCCACTGCAGCCTATTGTCTAATTTATTTATTTATTTGTAATTTTTTATATTATATAGACATTACAGTTTTCCAATTCGTCCATACAAAACCTTATAACTACAAAACACACACTAAATACAATAAAAAATAGGGAAACCCAAAAAGAAAGCACATTTAAAAAAAATCGGAATCGCGCACGAAGGGTCTCGTACCATTATCTATAAAAAGGAAAACAAATCACGTTTGTTGTATGAGAGTTCCCCTTGTATGTTTGTTTTATTTTAATTTAACTTTTTATTTTAAAATAAAATATATATATAACTCAATATTCTGTGAATATTTCAAACGTTGTTGCCATTATCAATATCGAGCAAAAAAATCACGTTTGTTGTTTGGGAGCCCCTTAAATATTGATTTTATTCTGTTTTTTAGTATTCTTTATTAAAGCGGCAACAGAAATACATCTTCTGGTAAAATTTCAAGTTTCTAACTGTCACGGTACACGGAGATAGAGCCTGGTGACAGGCGGACGGATGGACGGACGGACAGCGGAGTCTCAGTAATAGGGGCCCATTTTTACCCTTTGGGTACCCTAAATAAATCAAATAAAAAATCGATAAAAAAATTACAACAAACAGTAAGTAAATACTTAATATCTAATGAAAAGGCCATTGATTAATTATAATTTTTTGAAATTCATCAAGAGAACAGGTAAATAAGTCGAGTCCAGGATTTTGACTGACAATACTATTGAGTAGGCGCAGTGCTCGAGGAACTGGTGCCTGCCATCCCAGTGCGGTCCTACTCTTGGTGTCTGCGAACAGTCTGTGGCGATACGTGACGGGCTCGCAAGTAGTTGTCAGGCACATGCAGACAGATTAACGACAAAATCCGCTCGTTTGTCTTGTGCCCTCTAAATACATGGAACACGTACACTAGAATCGCCACCTGACGACGCACCTCAACCGAGTTATATCCGACCATTCCCAAAAGAAACATACTTGGGTATATATAAGGATACCCTGCATAATAACCATACTGCTTCCAATACAGTCACCTAACAAACTTTTTTTGGATTTTATCCACCATAAGTACATATTTATACAATAGTTACCGTTGCCGCGAGGTAAGGCCCTGATTTTACCAGCTTTTCACCTGATAAGGAACTAGGGGGTGAAAAAGAGGTGATATTTGTAGTTCAGAAAAGTTTTATAATACTGGAATATTTTATGTTCTCATAATTATTACGCTAAAGTTTGACATTCTTTGGCGCCAGAACAATAAATTGTTAGAAAGAGATAACTACCTAATTATTTTCGGCTTATGTTTAACTTATCACGAGATATAGTAAAATATAACGTCAAAAAAAAACTTTTTACTGCCAAAAATAGTAAATGATCACCAAAAATTAAACGCCATTTTAATGTAAAAATATATACAAAAATTTAACATCTAGCTATTCTTTTAAAGCAAATATTACCAAATTAATCATTGTTAACCTAAATATAGTAAATGACCAACAATTTTTTTACTATATTTTAATTTAAAATGTCATTCAAATATTAAACATCTCGCTTTCCTATAAAAGTTAATTACTCTAGATAAATCATTGTTTACCCAAACATAGTAAATTAACTCCAAAAGTTTGACCCTATTACTATTGTAAAATTTTCACTAAAATCAGACCTTTAAAGTCTTTATTAATTAACCACAAAGAAAAAACATTATTTTTATTCAATTAATTGTTCATCATCATAAATGTTGGTCCACTGCTGGCCATAAGCTTCCTCTATGGCGCGCCATTTCTCCCGGTTCTCTGCCTTCCGCATTCAGCCACAACCACCCACCCTGTTAGAGGGCTTCCCACGCTTAGCCTTCGCATACGTGGTCTCCACTCTAGGATTGTGCCCTCCGACATACATGGGCAGCTTACTGCCACTTCAGCTTGCTAATTATGCGAGCTATGTCGGTAACATTAGTTCTCTACCGGATGTCCTTATTTCGGATCCGATCCCTCAGACACACCTCGAGCGTAGCTCGCTCCATTGCGCGCTGTGCGACTTTAACGAGTTTTGATAGGTAAGTCAAACTTCCATACATTTTTGTATCAAATTCCAGAGTCCGGATAGCTCGAGACTGTTTCCAGTAAGGTTCCGGATCGGGCGGCTGCGGTTTCCGGGAGTCGAGAGTAAAGGCTTGTAAGACTTAATTTGGCGTCAATCTACTTTATTTGGTAACATGCCAACATTTTATGGCAATCATGTTGTATTATTTAGGTAGTAATAGCGCAATAATTTGCTCACTAATATTTGGTGATCATTTACTACATTTGGTCCTAGAATACAATTTAAAGTGCAATCATGACTTTAAAAGCTAGAACCAATGTAATTTTTGACTTTTTTTTTGATACATGTTTCGGTTTTTTGGTATTGAGTATATTTTTTGGAACTTAGGGTGTCAAAGTATTTTTTGGTGGTCAATATAATTAATCCCATTATTTTCTTACTTGAAATCATTTCATTTTGATTGATGTGTATTTAGTAAGCCGGTGTATTTCATTGTATCGTGACGTAATAGTGCAAAATTGTGTTAAAATGTCAAGACAAGTCTATAGTGCGACTGAGTACATGGATATGATCATGTGTTATGGTGAAACGCAGGCATATGGTCGTAGACCATCGGATACAATTCGCACAAGAACGGACGTCAAGAGTTCGTAACTCAGTGCGTCGCCGATGTCAGTTAATGTGTAAACAAATGAACGGACTTCATGTTGAACATCTTTAATTTTTTTCCTTAATTTGTCTTTAATTATTTTTCAATTATTAGTTAACCAAGTAGGTAGGTGCTACATAGGTAATTGTTTTTCAAAAGTGTTGACATGGACTAAATAAAAGTGTTTTTTTTTTAAATTTAAGTTTTTAACGTTTGCGTGTTATTAATACCTAACGTAAATAACAAAATGACGAACCTATAGGTTTTACTTAACGTTATGTATAAATTTGTGATTTGTTAATATGTATGTGCTCTCTACACTGTGTGGGATTGGAAGGTATCAGTTGTAAACTGAAAAAGCACAGTTGCCGCTCCTCTTGGTAAGTCAAAAACCTAGTTATTGATATGTATACCTACAACAATACTCTATAATAGGATGCGCTTATTAATAATAAAGGTTTTGTATTTTTATTTTTATTTAATAGGATAAATACAGAAGAAATATTTTTAACATACTCCTAAATACATACTTTAACCTTGGTACTCGTTTGAGGCAGTCAGTGATACCCAGGTTGTACATGTATTTCTTAAAGCGTTTTAGCTGTATAAAGCTTTACAGCAAAATTGTGACATAAACCTATCATATAAATGTTTACTCTGCCACTTTGTATAACGCCTATAGCACTGTTGTAAATAGGCACTCAAAATAGTTGTTATCGAGCTATTACGTTGTATACAAGGCTTTCATGATACCGTTATGAAGCGAAGCCATACTATTATGGCTCCTAATTCTATACATATAAAATGCTTTGTCCTGAATGACTGATGGATCAACGCACAGCCTAAACCGCTGATCGTAGAGACCTGAAACTTGGAGGGTGTGTTCTTTGTATGACGTAGGCATTCGATAAGAAAGGATTTTTCGGAATTCTACCCCTAAGGGGGTGAAAAAGGGAGGAAAAGTTTGTATGGAACAACGTAATTCCGTGGTCCAATCAACTTAAAATTTTGTATACACCTTTTTTAACAGAATTGATGGAAGACGTGTTTCGTATTTTATTGAAATTCATCCCTTAACGGGGTTTAAAAGGGGTAGAAAGTTCTTTGGCGGTTATTCGCTTCGAAGTTGATATCAATACTCCGTAGTGGTTTTGATTTAAATAACATTTTATTTTGACACATGTTTGAAAACTCAATCCGATATTATTCAAAAAAGGTTGAACAAAATGTTATAAACATAACACTCTTTTAAAT
The DNA here is from genome assembly GCA_946406115.1 of Apoda limacodes. NCBI lineage: Eukaryota > Metazoa > Arthropoda > Insecta > Lepidoptera > Limacodidae > Apoda > Apoda limacodes. The sequence continues at coordinate 650,952 of OX291552.1, forward strand.
TGGAATGTCTCTAAAGTCACCGTACCATAGTTGGTTAGTTGGACTTATGTTTTCCGCACTTAGCCTCATGATAGGGCCATTGTACGTAGGTTACCGGTTCGTTCCATTGGTTGCTCATACCATCCCAGCTCCGTCCAGAAATCAAGGAGGAAGAAGAAGAAGAAAAGAAGAAAAATATTTATTTGAAAACAATAGCAGCTATTAGATAGAGTAAGACATTGTAACATAAACAAAAAAAATATAATAAAAAATAATCTACATTGCGCTACTAATTTTCAAAAAAGACTCCCTCTCAGTATAAAAACTGTGTCCAGGGCCACAGAACTGATTTTCAGTAGGAGCCTTCTGAATTGGCGTCGAACCACCAAACGGAACACGTACTACAATAAAACATTAAAAGTTTGTGGATTCTTAAGGAGCCGTGTCCGTTGGTTGCTCACGCTTTTGCAAAGTAGATCCACGTGAAAAGGTGTCTCCTCGGCTCCCATGCAGCCCCTGCATAGAGGACTGTCGATAATCCGATATTGAAAAAGTGTTTGTTCAGCGGGCAGTGACCTGTTATTATGCCAACTATGTAGTGTAGGTTTTTCCTACTTAGTTGTAACAGCTTGTGTGACGGACTAGCGTCCAAGGATGTAGAAACATTCTTGATTTGTCTGCAGTCCGTTTGTTCTGACCACTGTTTGTTGTGTAGTTGTAAGGTTCTGTCACGTAACCACGTTTTGAGTTGTGTAAAAGGCTGTTGTTTTTGCGCTAATCTTTATATATAAATTGGATAAGTCAGTGGAAAACCATATATTACACATACACGAACAAACATACTACTCACTACACCACAAATGTACACATAAATTAATCTGACGCCAAAATTGGGTAAGTCCTTGTAATTTTCCTGAGGGCATACGTACGACATAGTTTTAGTGAACACAAGGTGAAGGGGTCTCAGATTAAGAATGACCTCTAGTGCTGTCGTAGGGGTCGTTTTCATACCGCCTGTTGTCGCCAAGCAGGCAAGGCGTTGCAGGCTTTGTAGTTTGTTTTTGACTGTTCTTAACTGAGTTCGGGGCCACCAAACTACTGCACCGTACGTTAACATGGGTCGTATTATCGCTGTATAAAGCCATAGCGTTATGTTCTGCATTACTAGAAGGTTGTACATGCCTTGGTTATTTTTGTGCTAAGATGCTTACTCCATTTCAGCTTGTGGTCTAAAATTACCCCAAGGTATATACCCTTCGCTCGAAAGGGTAAGCTCAATGTCAAATAGTTTTGGCATGGTAGTCATTTGAATTTTCCTTTTGTTTGTAAAAAGGACCAATTCCGTCTTGTTGGGGTTTACCGTCAGCTCATGGTGGTTACACCATTCTTCCATGACTCTGAGGGCTAGTTGCATTCGAGTGCCGATAATGTTTTACGAGTTGCCTTTGATCAGAATGGTGATGTCTTCTGCGTAACCAACTGTGTAGTAGCATCTGACGTTAAGACGTTTCAACAGGTCGTCCACCACAATGATTCACTCCACAGCAGTGGAGAGAGCACTCCTCCTTGTGGGCAGCCTTTGGCTACAATGCCTCTTGTAGTGGTGTTAACTGTGAATTGTACTCTTCTTAGCTTCAGAAATTTATCAATCCACCCACTGATGGTTTTATCAACTCCAAATCTACTAGGGGAGCGACTGATGCTGTTGAATTTCGTTTTGTCGAACGCTCCTTCTATGTCAATGAAAGCGCCTAGTGTCATTAACTTATCAGAGTGGACAGTTTCTATAGCTCCTACTACACTGATTCTGTTGATCTGCCCTTTCTATAAGCATGTTGTTGGCGGTGCAATGGTATGCGTGTTAGTGCACCTTCCCTTATATGTCTATCGGTTAGCCTCTCTAAAGTCTTCAGCATGAAGGAGGTCAGACTAATTGGCCTGTAAGATTTCGCCTGTGTGTAGTCAGATTTACCTGGTTTTGGTAAGAATATAACCTTGACTTCTCTCCACTGGCGAGGTATGTAGTTGTGAGCTATGGAAGCTCTATATATATCAACTAGATGTGGTACAAGTGTTGTTTGTCCCCATTTCAAAAGTGCTGGTAATATGATGTCCAGGCCAGCAGATTTGAAGGGTTGGAAGCTTTCAATTGCCCACCCAACTCGGTCTGCAGTGACCATGGATTCGGCTATATACCAACCCTGTGGGAGTTGGTTCTTTGTGTTCTATATTTTCCCAGTTTGGGTTGTCAGTGACTACACATCCTGGAAAGTGTGTTTTGATAAGCACCTCGCTTATCTCGCTATCAGAGGTCGCATATGTACCATCCTGTTTTTTATTGATCCCAGAGTTCTGTTATTATCCTGTGATAATATCTTTTTCACTCTAGCTGCTTCATTGGTGGAATTGATGTTGTCACAGAACCGCCGCCAGGATTCGCCTTTGCGATATCTTATGCGTTTCTTGTAGTGATACTGGGCTTGTTTGTATCGTTCCCAGTCTTCTTCAGCTCTAGTGTTTTTGGCTCGATTAAAGAGTCTTTACAGATTGAGTTTAAGTCCCTCTAGTTCTGGCCCTCACCAGTGAGACTTTCCCCCTGTGATTGGTGTTATAGGGGTGCAGGCCTGCTGGTAGCTGTGTTGGATACACTTGGTTATTGTGTTTATATTGTGTTCTATGTTGTCAGTGCTGTTGATCATGTCTTTAAAGGTGATTATATCTACCTCATGTTGAAGAAGGGTCATGTACCTCGCAACGTCCGTCTTAAGAGGGTTACGTTTTGGTTGCTCCGAGCCATTGTTGATTATAGATAGGTTAAGAATATATACTCTGTTAAAGACTCACCTCTTTGGTTCGGTGTTGGACTCCCCCATAGAGGGTGGTGGGCATTTGCATTAGCTGATATTATAATTTCCCAGCCGTCGTTCTCGCAGTGTTGCACTAGTTAAGTCAGCTCCTTAGACGGTATTACCTCATCTCCGGGCATGTAGACCGAGGCGTGCACTAGCGGTTGTTTATGCATTCCCGTGTCAAGCCTTACAGCTGTAAGATCTCTGGAACACAAATTGGTTAGTAGCAAGGCCGGTATTGATCTGGGTATGTATATGCATGTTCTCGGTTGACTAACTGAGAATTTGTTACCCCCGGTGTTGGTAAGACCGTATATGTTATTTCCTCTAATCCACGGCTCCTGGATTAGGGCTATGGTCTTCTGGTCTACCTCCAGCAGTCTGCGCAGGGTAGCCGCTGCAATTTGCTTATGCTGGAGGTTGGTTTGGATCACGCTAATCTGATAGGGACCTGAGAATTTTGCTATCCAGCGACTCCCCATTTACCAGCGTATACAGCACAAGTGCGTACACCTCTGCACGGGGTTGGGTTCACCGTACCATATTAGTACCTTATTTGAAGGTTTCTAAACTTAAAGCGGTTATGCACTTTTTAGGTGTTTGATTTTTTGTTTATAATAATACTTATAGTTTTCTTTTTCTACCTATATATATAAAATAATTTGTCCTGAAAGACTAAATGACAGTTTAACGCACAGCCTTAACCGCTGATTGTAGAGACCTGAAACTTGGAGGGTGTGTTATTGGTGTGACGTAGGCACCCGATAAGAAAGGATTTTCCGAAAGGAGTCGGACTCGCACAATAGGGGAAAACCAATTGTAATAAAATTTTGTAAGTTGTTACTCACGCCGGAGAAGGTGTCTGAATTAGTACAACCGTTTCACAATAGGTTGGTGCGGCAGTTGTTTTAAAACAAGAAACAACGTTCGCTTGGTCAGCTAGTAACTAATATAACACTGGTGTTTAAATAGTCACTATCACTGCTAAGCCGTGATACAGCAGCTCCCGGTATAATGAATCTACAACGAATTTGCGTTAAAGCCGCTCCCGGTAACAACTGCTCTAAAATCGTCCTAATTGGACCTTAATTAACACTCAAAAAATTGTAAAAACGTTTTTACGAAGAACGCTTAGAATTCACTAGTTACATAACAACTTTGTTATTTCCTATTTATCGCTAAGATTGGTGCTATTATATCAATAATTTTGCTAAGGACTTTAACTGATAGTTGTAATTGTAGGCATTTCAGTAAAATGTTTCTCAAAAGAGTTAGCGACGTCAAGATCTGAATCAATTATTTTTAAATCTAATTGTGCGTCCCGATGCTTTTCCCGGGGACACCGGGACGGAGAACGGGAAAAAGTCATGGTCTCATTCAAAACGGGACGTACGGAAGACGTGTTTTCTAATTATTCAGTCTATATCTTGTATTTTCTGCACCGATATTGATGAAACTTATATTTGAACGGTACCTAATTTAACAAAATAATATATTCAATAAAAATAATTATTAAAATCTGATCAACAGTTTCTGAGAAATACGTAACATTCATACATAAAGTTATACGTACATACATTTACCTACATAGACAAAAATATATGAATATTGTAAAATTTTAACAATAATACAAACCTATACACGGGTCAAACTTGTTGTAACTCTCGTGAAATAGTATTTCACCCTTATAATAAAAAAGAAGCCTCATTATGTTAAGCTCAAACTAAACTAAATTTAAAGAGTCGGGAAAATTAGATTAGGGAGATTTATAGTAAAATATGTGCGAACGTAAAAAGAGGATCAGGCCTGACGTTCGGCATCTTTATTGACAAAAAGTAAGATTTATTAACTGTTAATACGTGTCCCTCGAACATCGGTGATTTATGCGGCATCGCTGGGGCCGACGTACGGTGATGTGTCGACAGGAGACAGGAGCTCACACGTGCTGGCTCCCTACTCCCTACTCCCTGCTCATAACCAGTCCAAAACCGTTAAGGACGGTTACTATATTACACTGCTACAAATAACAAACAAAATCACATAACTAATTCTAATTGGATTCTATCTGAATTAGCTTACTATATTAAGCTAATATAGACAATCTAATAGGTTGAATGTATATAAGCAGATTTAAAACAATCAAACAAACCGATTTCACCGTTGTTAAAGTAAACTTCTAATATAAATTAGTTTAACAAACAAGGCTGTTAAATGATCAGAGAAATTTTTTTATTTATTTATTTGTAACGTTTAACCCTACCATTTTTAAGTTAAGAATCCGAAGAAAAGAGAAAAGAAAAAGAGAGAATATGCCGCCTCCAGAAAAGAGGCGGCATATTCTCTCTTATCTCCATGACCAGGACAAGATCACCCACTTTCGGGTATTTAGTCTTATCCGAACAACGCACTTGCTGGTGTCAAATATGAAGTTACTCCAGAGAAAACCCTTTTCAAAAGCTCTGAGACATCTGCTGCAGCAGTTCAAACCGTGCCAAGCGGTTAAGTGGAATATCTTATAAGGGATAAGGCCGTCAAGAGCCCACCCACCAAAGATTGACCAGGAGTCAACACCTCCTGATCATTTGGGTCCGTATAAATAAGACAGTTGGGCCTCAATTTTACAAAAGACTGTAGAAAGCTCCTTGAAGATGAAAACAGTCTTAACGACAACCAGATACCAACTAGCACCCTTATAGTTCGTGCCGCAATCCGAACGGATGATATTTGGCAATCCACGGCAGCTAACGAAGCAAAAAAGACAGGAAATGGAGGGCTCAGTGGAGAGAGAGGATACTACCTCAAGGTGGGCAGCCTTCGTAACAAGACACACAAATACGAATAAGAATGCCTCGACCACCTTTGCGTTGCGCAAGGTAGAAGTCTTAATGTTCAATGGACCTGCAAAATCAGTTCCAGCAAAGGTTTCTAATGAATGTATTTTTTGGCCAGGTGAGCACAATCTGGCTCTCAGTGGGTACAGATTGGCCTAAGGTCAAGACCACGTGATTGAGCTATTGGCTCAAAGGAGTAGCACCAGACAATTCCATCTTTGGAATTGTAAGACGGGTGCGAATAGGGGAGACCAAACCATCGGGCTGGACGGCGCGAAGATAAATAACAGCTGCATAGCCAGCCTCAGAAGTCGTGGAGAGTGACACTGGATTGACCCGGCGGTAAAAAGTACCTTGGAATACACACATAAGATCCTAAATGGAACAGACATAACGCATCCAGGATGCCAATAAATCACCAGTAAGCGAGGTGTCCTAGGAGATTCCCTTGGGCCAAAAAACAACTGGAACAGCCAACTGCACAAGTCGAAAATCCGGGCTATGGTAGACAACACAGATTGCTTAGTCCTGGTCTTCGTAGTTTAAAGAGCTTTCACCTGAAAAGAGAAGCAATCCGCAATCGGTTAGTATTGTACTCCAAGAACTCCAACTGAATTTGGGTTGACGACATTCTGAAAGATAAGAGGATCGTGCTGGAATGCCTCGGTGAGACCATCGAGATCAGGAGAGTTGGATATCCATTTCCGAAGCTCATATCCGCCGACATGGTCGACTCCAATTAGTTCAACCCGGAGAATCAGTGCTTCTTCAATCGTAGAGGTTCCCTTGCAGATATCGTCGACGTAGACGTCGCTGGACAAAACAGAAGCAGAGCAAGAAAAGTGAAAATATTCCCTATCAGTAAGTTCTAACAGGGTCCGAATTGTGAAGAACGGACTGGAACGAAGGCCATAAGTATTGGCGTTCAACTCAAAGATGGTCATAGATAACGCAGGATATTCTTGCCAAAGAATCAGTTGATACCTGCGACCTTCCATATGGATCTTCGTCTGACGAAACGGATATCAGCGATCAGAACTATCAGATGTCTCCGAAAATTGGTCAGAATGTCATGAATATCTCCGTGCAATTTGAGTTCCGAGTGAAGACACACTGTTTCAACTAGGAGCCGAACCATCGAAGACAACTCTTATTTTTCCCCCTTCAAAGACCGCATGGTGAGGAATGTAGAAGTGTTCCTCCCTTGTCCAGTCAAGGTCAGAAACAGACATATGGCTCAAAGTCTTGTACTTCAGCGGAAGATAGGATCGCGCCTCATACGCCTCTCCATGGAAATTTATTGTCTTTCGGCAAGTGTCCTGGGGCGGCCGTGGGCAGGTCGGTTTGGCAAGAATGGGAGTCAAGTAAAGAATTGACCAGTCAAAAATCGACCAGTATTATTTACAAAAAATCCTCACCTCGCCTTGCCTTACACTCTTCATCAGCCGGGTCAGACCCAGGGAGCTCTTCTACTTCCCAAAAGCGCTGAATCAAGCAAGTGGCACACCGAGAATCCAGACAGGTTTTTTTTTTACCAAACAATATTTAAATAGGTTACTAAGAACACTTTTGAAATTTTTCAATACAATGTAAACAATGTTTATTTCTGCCAAAAAGTTCTATTTAAAGTAATTATACAATATTTTGAAAATTAGCTAAAGAGTATACAGTATGTACCGAAACACTTATTAGGTAATAAAAATAAGTTAGTAAGCTACTAAAAACAAAGTCAAACATGTCAATTATAATTTTTTTGTTTTTATGTAGCATTGGGGGCGCACCATGTGAAGCGTCAAATATCGTCAATCGGGTGAAGGAATTTTCAGATATTTAATAGAACTAGTGGCATTAGCGCCATCATAATTATATTTTTGCACAATCATATGTTCATGCATATACTTACATATACTTAAAACTATCCATACTTATAGATAAAAATTATAAATGCAAAAGTAAATCTGACTGTAACCTCTTCACGCTGAAACCGCTGTACCGAACAAGATGAAATTTGGCATGCAGATAAATTGGGTCCTGGAAAAGGACATAAGCTACATGAAAACGTCAAGTATTATCCGTTTTTTCCCCCCATATTTGAGGAGTTGCCGTTAAAATCCTACACCGATGGCCAAATTTAGGGCGGGTGGAACCGCAGACCATATCTAATATATTATAAATGCAATAAACATAAAAAAGATGAAATATAAAGCACAAGCACAACATAAAAAATGTATCTAATATCAAAATATAAAAAAAAGAGAATAGAGGAAAAGAGAAAAGAGAGGTTAGTCTAAAGAGGGGCACAAATTGGAAGTGCTGGGCCCATTATTGCATGACAATAATCTCTGGGAAGTGCTATCAACCCACCGGCCTGAAGAAGCTTATCCGGTCCTAAGTTGCATTGACCCAGAAAATTCGTACCGAGGAATAGATCCACCGAACTGAGAATTCGATAATCGGGATCAGCTAAAAGCCAGATTACTTAGTTGTCAACTAAAATATCATCCATCATCATGGCTGAAATAATCCAACGACCAAGAGAATTATGGAGAAGAGAAATAACAATAGAAACTTGATTTTTAACACTCGAGACATCGAGGCGACTAATGCCTCGAATAGAATCCACAGCCGGAGACAACTGTAGCTTCAGCTTTCTTAACAAGGAGGTCGATACCAAGCAACCCTGAGAACCCGAATCTAGTAATGCTCGTACCACCACAAAGGAGGCACAGGACGATAAGGCTCGAACCTGTGCAGTGGGGAGCAAAATATCAGTGGTGCTAATTTGGTAACGAAGGAACAAGCTGTTCTTGCAACAGCCAGTCATCGCTGTGATTGACTAGTGGGCGGTGAACTTAATTGCGGTGGCGGTAGATCTCACCGTGGTAACGGCTGCCAACTGGCAACATACGGTGGACTCTACATAAGCGCCGAAGAAGAGGCCCGATAAGGAACCTGAAGTGGTCTTAACCTATTAAACTAAGGTGGGTAATTCCCCAACCTCGGGTAGTCTGCAAGGCCCCCCACCCGCAGGTAACTAAGGAGGGGTCAAAGGCGCTAGAATTCGAGAAAAAACCCTCGAGGCAGGCCGGATACGAGTAGGAAAATTGGTGAAGAGGGGGGAAAGCAAGGTGGAGGACAGGGGTAAGAACCACTGTCCCTAACCCGCGAAAGCGCCCCAGTTCTAAACTTTCCACTTTGAGCCGCTGTTTCCCCGGATAAGCTCAGGTTAATCTGCATAATAACCGGTGGTGACGATCTCCACAATCATCGCATCCAAATACACCACAATCAGGTATCATAAGCATCGACTCCAAACAGGTAGTTAGGCCCACGATAGTAAAAGCAGCTTAGCCGTGGTGATTTTTTCCTGGCCGTTGTCGCACTAAGCCTTGAAATTGGTGCAGGGGCCCATTGGGGTAGTTGCCGTGGTGCTTGTGATGCTCTGTGTGGAGGTTGCTGAAGGAGAGCAGCTGGGAGGGGAACGGAGTGTAGGCTCTCAGCTCTTTGACACTCGTCCTAAAGTAATTTCTCCATATCAGAGAAGGCAGAGAGAATTGTGGCCGCATCACCGCCACAAACAAATTCAAAGCGGCTCCTTAATTCTGGTGTCAGATGATAGAGGGCCAAATGGACGAGTAAAAAGGACCAATCATTATCTACCTGAAGCCTTAATCTCTTAAGTTCATGAACTGTCACCAACATAGGATCAAACAGAAACCTATTTATGAATGAGTGCCAGTCTGCTAAATCGTCATAAAATTTAAGCAGATCTAAATTTAGCAAAGAAGAAGGAACTCCCTTAGTCGCCATTAGAGAATTCTCACGTCCGTCCTTAGTAGCAACGGTCTTAGACTCAGCCCGACGAATCTAAGCCACCCTGACCACAATTTGGTCAGAAAGGTTCTCAACCTGGTTCAAATCTGCGGTAAGCTTAGTCACATCTTCCTCCTGCAAGCCTGCAATGGCTTGCTCATATGCATCTCGAATGGTGTCCATTGTATTATCAAGCTGCTCATACCTATGAAATAGGGCATTGCTTTTTTCCGGTCTTGTACTTAAGGCCGCAGCCGTTGCTGACCAACGCAAGCCTCCAGCCAAAATAGTTCTAGGTATAGCCATTTTATATAAAAAAAAACAAAGAAAACGATAAACTATTTAACTAGTTAGTTACAACACAAGAGCAGCAGTTAGCAACTTTAACACAAATATTTATAAACAAAGTATGAACAATGTAAATAAAAAGCTTTATACAAAACAAACAGTACCCCATACTGTAGTCCTTGGAGAAAACCTTGGCAGGGAGCTCATTCCACAACCCCAGCGTTCGCGGAAGGAAGTTTCTCTGATACCGCACTGTACGCGACCATTTCGGTTCTAAAGTGTGAGAATGAATTCCTTGCCGATGGCGAGCGGTGCTATGGTAGAAAGTAGCCGTGGACATAATTTCGAACAATTTCTCAGAACACAATCCATTTTACAAGCGGTAGAACACACAGGCAGGCAAAGTCTCTCCTGGAATCGTCGACAATTCTCACAGCCCGTCGTTGAACCGAGTCAAAAGGACCAAGCTGGTATCCGGGTGCGCCCGCCCAGAGATGGCAGCAGTACTCCATATGGGGCCGGACTTGCGACTTGTAAAGCAGTAACCCATGCCCCGACGTGGTGGTTGTGGTACACAACTCTGTATTGATTTTTTTTTTTTTTTTTTTGCTGTCATGCGTCAGTAGCTAATTTGTCTATAAGACAAGCTCTGTCCTGCTATGGTAGGTGATCAGAATGCTAAAATTATTGCCCATATGCTGCGCTAAAGCGTATAAGCAAAAGTTGATAAAATAATATACAAACTAGTCTTAAACTATTTTTACAACGTTCTGTATTGTTTGTTAATAAAAAATAAACTGTTTTTACAACTTTTGTATTGTTTGTAAAATGTTTCTAGTTTTAATTCGCGTACTGGCTAAAGGCGCCTACTTAAAGCAGATTCCTAAATTAAAACTCGCATATATATTCTATAGACAAAACATTGTAAATTTAGTTTATAACTAGTTCGTATTTTTAACCGACTCCAAAGAAGGAGGAGGTTCTTAATTCGTATGTTTATATTTTTCTTTTTAATAATAACTCCGTCATATATAGACGGTTTTATAAAATTTGTTTTTTTATTTAAAAGGGTATACTTCCGAGGTGGTGCCATATTAATGTTATGCAATTAAAACACACTTTTGGTCAAAAAAATTATTGATGTTAATTTGGAACTGGTGATACTTTTATGTTTATGATTGTACAACATTTTGTTACTAGTATGCATGTTTTTAGTGTCTGAAAAAAGCAATTCGTCAATAAAAAGTAAAAAATAAAAAAAAATAACCAAAAAGAAACAACCGACGGAAAAAGGTAAAAATTCTTACTTTTTTCCAAAAATCTAATCTGAATTATAGTATGAAGTTAGTTTCTATTTACCTAACAGTTTACGAAACTTGCATGAAACCAACTTCAAACTGTAATTCAAATCAGATTTTTGGAAATAATTAATTATTTTTACTATTTTAGTGCGTCTTTCTGAAGCCGGTTGTTGATTTATGTTAAAAAGTTTTCATTAATTTTATTTTACTTTTTGAAATACGCTTTATACAAAAAAAAATAAAGATTTCTAGCAACGGCGCTAGTATGTAGTAGTACATGAGGCCCTAATTCTAGTATTCTTATCACCTACAGTAGCACATCAGGGCTTGTTTCATTGATAGACTAAATTAGCATCCGTTGCAGGGCAGAGTTTGTTTTATTAACATACTAGTTTAGCTACCGTAACTGGGCAAAGCTAGTATCATTAACTGACTAAATTAGCAACAGTAGCAGAGCTTGTTATATTGATAGAGCAAATTAGCTGCTGCAGCAGACTCTCCCAAGAAACATTTTGGCGATTAAATTAAGAGTCAAAAGAGGTGTATTAAAGTGCTAATAAGATCTTCAACGTGTGTATGATAGTTAAAATTAGGCGATATAGCGTGCAATAACTTCGATATACCCCCGGATTGGGCATAACTCTTTTACAGTCTTAGGTTTTTTAATAACGATGCAAAAGAGTTAAACGATTAATCAAAGCGGTATAAAAGAGCTAGGAGAACGCAGCGTGTAATATTGTGAATCATTGGAAAAGATAATGATATTAGGGACTCTATCGTCAAATAAATAACAGCGTATTGCTACCACAGAAATAAACAAGCCAGAAGAAGCAAAAAATATACGGAATGAATTTAAGCTGGTTAAAAATAGCCTCGAAACCGATAAAGAGGCAATAACGAACGTAACCCAATTATCAATATTATTGCAAAAGCTTAATACTTTATTCACAGAGTTTGAAAAATTAACAGATAGCAATAACTTTAATTTAAAAAGAGTCATTTGACTTAAACCTGCTATCTCCTTGACCTTGTTACACATAACAGACAAAGACAAAAAACAGGGTTAGAATTTTACAAAATCGTTTTAAAACCAGAAAACAACAAAACGCTAAATTTTTTCGTTCCAACAACACGTTTTCAAATGATGTCTCAAGCTTTAACTTAAAGGTAACTACAAAGCTTAACAAGCGACATTTAGTTATTTCTACTTACAAAGAAGTCTTTACAGCCATTCTAAACAAACTACAAAAGTTGTTCCAGAAGGATCAAAGTATCAAAAAATATGGAAACGAAATCGAGAAAATGTTATTAAACCTAACGATTTCTCAATCCGACGACGACGACACTAAGTCTGAGATATTGAAACCTATAAAAGAAAAAAAAAGGAATTAAATGTTTTTCGGACAGTCTCTATAACAAAAGACTAGGTACGTTTATATCTTCAAGACCAGTCTCGACTCTACGTGAAGCTATTCGAGTAGCGCTCCACGAAGAAATGTCCACCCGGAAGCCATCAAACGATTGCTACGCATGTTACAAGTCACGTACTTTCCAAGGAATGCAAAGCAAGCAAGGTCGCCAGTCACCAGCCAGACAGATGCGGTATAAGCGTCATCCAGTCCGACGACCCGCCGCCGCGGTGCATACTCAGCATAACAATTTATATCGGTCTACTCTAACTATCGTTTTCGTAATGGAGGCAATGTTTTCTTCTGAACATTGCCTCCATTATGAAAACTATAATAACAAAGAGTTAAACGAGAACAAAAACAATTTTTTTCGTGACCCACAATCATGAAATTTTAACCTATAATAGCAAAAAATCGATCAATTGGCGGACACTAGCGCCTCATTAAGCGTTTTAAAGTACGAATTTCTAGAAAATTATAAGGGCACGTAATTATACCATGACTACGATCAAAGGATATCTATAAAATTTTCCGGTGACGAAAATTGCTATCTAAGCATCCCAAAATGGAGTGAAACAGTCAAATATTTTGACACCAAATTGACCGGAGATTCCGTAATATTACCTACCGAAGTTTGTCCGGGCATATTTATCGCGGATTCAATAGTGTGACCCGAAAACGGAAAAAATCCACTACGAATCCTAAATACTAGGACCCAAAATGCCAACATCGGCGCATTTTCTCCTAAAGACTAAGCAACTACCACTTATATAAATTCGACCGCGAACGAGCAGTCAGTAGACAGAGTGAAAACAATTTTCGACTTCCTTAAATTAAACTTCTTAACGAAGAAGAAAGAAAATCCGTCAAATAATCTGTGCCAAATACGCAGATATATTCCACTTACCTGACGGTAAGTTATCCATTACAAACTACAATTAAATAAAAAAAACGAAACCACAGTTCCAAAAAGAGGCATCCTGTGTATTTGTCTATTCCATTAATAGACAAATACACAGGATGTTGGAAGAGGACATAATCGAGGAATGCGTAAGCAAACGTCGTTCGTTGAGCGACCATTGTTGTGAGTCCTAAAAAAATTACAACTCAAGAGAAAAGAAATGGAGAGTAGTCATAGATTATTAAATAAAAAAAATATTAGACGAAAAATTTCCCCTACCAAAAATTACAAAATTTTTAGATTCACTATCCGGCTCCACATTTTACCCTCTTTTTGATTTAGGTTCCGGATATAACCAATAAGCCCTCTCATCAGAGTGTATAAAATTCACTTCCTTCACAACATATAAACAATATCGTTAATACCTATGGGTTTAAAGGTCAGCGGTAGCGTATTTTCAAAGCTAATGACTATTGCTATTTTAGGGTTAAATTACGATAAATGTGTTGTGTACTTAGATGACGTAATAGTAATAGGAACGAGTTTATCTGACCACAACAAAAACCTTATGTGCGTTTTCGAAAAACTCAGACCAGTCAATTTAAAGTTAAATAAGCTATAAAATATTTAGATGAAATATGAATTTCAAAAAAAATCAGATCCTTTGTTTAGGACATATTATATCACCAGAAGGTATCTTGCCACATCAGAGTAAAATAGAAACCTTAACAAATTATCCCGTACCTACATCCGCACTTAATCTGCTGCACGTAGATTCATAGCCTTTGCGAACTACTACAGAAATCAAAAAAATTCTCTACATAGTATATCCATTAAACAGACTATGGAAAAAAACGTTGAATTTCAATGGAACGATGATTGCCAAAAATCATTAAACTCCTTAAGGATGCATTCACGAAACCATCAATCTTCTCACAGTATCCAGATTTCTCAGAAAATAATACTTTACGCGTGCAAACAGACGCCTCCCGAAGAGGGCTAGGTGACATCTTATCTAGCGGAAACAACGAACCCGTGGTATTTGTAAGTAGGCAGTTAAAAAAGTCTGAAATGAACTATCCTACGATTCATAAAGAACTATTAGCAATAGTATGGGCCGTGAAACATTTTAGACCTTCCTATACGGCAGAAAATTTAAAATATTAATGGACCACAGACCATTATTACATCTATTCTCGATAACACAGCCTATTATTTTTACCGACACAGCAACACTAAAGTAACTTGACAGTAAATGGCGTTGTTAAAAAAACGAGCAAAGTTCGGTCCCGGTACTAATTACTATATAAGGGAAGCTATATTGTAACCATAGATATTGATTGAACGTAGTGAAAAAATCTTATGTCTATGATTGTAACAGAGCTTTCAATTTATATCCGCCAACGATGAATTTACAAGTTATATTATACCAATGTCTTTCCTTCAAACGACCACGTAGTATATTATATTCTCTTTGTGCCGATCCACCTTATCGCAGTACCTTTCAAGATTGCAGGAAAGGCCAAAATGGAAACAAAGAGTGTTAGAATTTAATGAAAGAGATCTAGTTCTGTTAAAATATCAACGTGTACCGCCTTCTAAGTGGTCACTTGGTCGAATACAAAAAAAATATCCTGGTCAAGACAACATTACTCGAGTATACGACGTTCGGACAAAATCTGGAATTTATACAAAATTTGTGTGTTGCCCGACGTCCAACAATAGCTAACTATTTGAGGGGGAGTGTGTTAAGGGCGTTAGTTAAAAACAGTGTTACTAGATGGCGTTGTTCAATAAATTAATAGACTATGGTTTCGTAGTAACATATTGTCTTAAACTGTTGATCAATATCATTTCTTATAACATCAGGCAACATCAAATGTATTTACCGCAAACAGGATCGTCCAGTATTTCTTTGTAGAGAGTTCACTAAGCTGGAAGTAACTGAGCCAGTGCTGCATGTTCAGAAAGAGAATTTCTCTTTCAACTGTTTATAACCGAAACATTGTGTCAAGCATTGCAATAATAGAGTATCTTGTCACTATTGCAAGATAAGGCACCACTCAACCCTTCACTTAAACATTTAGAGCGAAAAAAATCAAACATCTCAACCAGAAACTGCAACAGCAAGCGGAATCGAAGCAGCTGTCATACGATCACTTTTAACAACCCAAAGACAGAGTGCACTAATAGCAAAGGAAAACAAATAATACGAGCGCTAGTTGACCCATTTTCACAAGAATCTTTTATAAGTTTTATTAATTAAGTGTCCCGAACAAACTGAAAGATGGTTAAATATTTTTTGTATGCGGCCGCATTTTTTATTATTGTTTTAAAAGAAAAATGTTCTATATTTTTTTTAAATGAGTAAATACTGTTAGGGTCTTCTACTAAAACTCATGTCGATATAATATTGAAGTATAGTATAATGACTATAACTTCATAATGGTTTGTTATTGGCGATGTTAACGTTAAGATTTGTTGCGCAGGAGCCTACGGTGCGCGCGCATCACTGTGCACATGAACCTGTTCGTGTCGTTCGCGGTGAACAACGCGTTGTGGCTCGTGTGGTACGCGCTGGTGGTGCGCGCGCCGGGCACCGCGGCCGACTCCCCGCCGTGGTGCCGCGCGCTGAATGTCGCGCTGCAGTACGCGCTGCTCACCAACTACACGTGGATGCTGTGCGAGGGTCTCTACCTGCACACGGTCCTGGTAAGCGCGTTCGTGTCGGAGCGGCGGCTGGTGCGCGGGCTTGTCGCGGTCGGATGGGTGCTGCCGGTGCCCGTAGCGGCGGTGTACGCGGTGCGCCAGGCAGCCCGCGGCGCGCCGATGTGCTGGCTCGAGGAAGGCGCTCCCAACGCGGAACTGGCGGTGCTCGTATGCGCCGCGGTGCTGCTCAACCTTGGCTTCCTGTGCAATATCGTGCGCGTGCTATGCACCAAGTTGCGCGCAGGTGGCGTCGGCGGTACAGGTGGAGGCGCGCGCCCGTCCGCCACCGCGCTACATGCGCTGCGGGCCACGTGCCTGCTGGCACCGTTGCTTGGGCTACAGTATCTGGTGACACCTTTTCGGCCGGGCCGCGAGGCGCGCTGGTGGCTCGCTTACGAGTATGTGACGGCGCTGACAACGTCGCTCCAGGGACTCTGCGTCGCCGTGCTCTATTGTTTCTGCAACGGCGAGGTCCTAGCGCAGCTGCGCCGACGGTGGCGCGTCCTGGTCTTCCGCCCGCGCGCGAACTCCACCACCAACACAACTGTTTCTGTTAGTACATTTTCTTTTACTTTTTTGGTTCTATCAATATACTTTATGTCTGGTCTAATTGCAAATCCCCTTAAACTGGATCTGTTTCCCAAAACACCTAATTAAGCTATCATAATGTGACAAAGAGCCGAGACCGACGGTTTGACGCGCCCTCTGAAACACGAAGCTCAGAAAAATGTGCTACGAGGCGGTCATCCATCTGGGTACTAGCCACGCCTAACGTTGCTTACTTTGCTTATCGTTTCCGATAGATAAATGCATCTGTTGCGATTTTTTCACTGGGCCCCGAGCTCCTTAAGCAGGTGGTGCAAAGGTTTCACTCCGTACTCCAAATGTCAACCTGGTTGTATGATTAAGTCTGCGGAAATTTATTTTTTTATAGTCATTATGTGATATAAATAGGGTGTTAATGAAAATAAAAGTTAGGTGTACAGTGTGTTTTCTAAAATATAAGTGAACTACCGTTAATAATTATAAGTGACTAATTATATACAGAGTGTAACGACAAAGCAGTCGCAGTCTTCATTAAGACGGAAATTACCTGCGGTAAGAAAGAAAGCGTGAAGAGGCGCGTGACTACAGGACATAACTCAGGAGCACACTGCTTAAGCACCACTGCTGGTATACCGTCTGACCCACTCGACTTATGAAAGCAACGCCCGCCGGGCCTCCCGCTGTGTAATGGAGATTTCCGGGATGGTTTCACCGCATGACGGTATAGTAGGTGGTACAGCGCCTTCATCGTTCATATTCGAGTTTGAGGCAGAGACTGCCCAGTAGATCGGCTTTCTCTTTAGCACTATGGGCCAAGTCACCATCGGTCTTTCGCAGTGGTGGTTACGACGACTGGCAGAAGTTCTCTTTGGATAGCTCGCTAGTCACCCACCTATTTTGCCGATGAATTGGAATTTTGCTCTGGCAGTTGCTTTCTTACTGAACCTGGAGGCAGCATTTCATTTGCGTTTTACCTCAAAAATATTCGGATCCTTATTATTACAAGCCGTGGTCCAAGCCTGATATGCAGTTTGCTTAAAAATTTTAGCTTCGCTACAAGACCTATTAAACCACGGTCGTTTTTTGACGCCGGCAGCTACTCGCGGGTTAGGAATATAGCATCCAGTAAGGAGATCGTATAGTCCTCTATATCTGGTTTTTCATTTGAGAAAGTACCACCTTAGAAAATCTATAGGTCAGAGCAAATTCATGAGCAGATATCCCTGCGTAGTTATTGGTTCGAGAACAAAGCCAGTCACGATGGTAGTCGTTAAAGTATCCCAAAATAAGTAGTTCTGCTGTGGGATATTGCTCTAGAACTTTGTCAGTCGTCAATCTCAGGTGCGTAAAGATTCAAGCTACGTCCCTAATTAATAAGATTAAGAGTCTGATCAGATAATTTTGTGATCTATTTTTGCAGTGAGCTTTTAAGAACTTAGCTTCAACCGCTTGGATAGTTTCCACGAGTCTGTCATTTAAATCATCCACATTTTCGCAATCTGCTAGTAACTGAAAGCAAGTGTCAAGTTCGAGCTGAAAATGTTCACGGTTCTGTATGAAGGTAATCGCTGGAGGGAGCGTAGATCTTATCAAACGACTTCTTTCAAATTCAAAGTTAATATTTAGCGTGCCTCTTACCATGCGGTGATCCCTAGCAGGTGTCACTCTATGGATCACAGAGACATGGCTAAATATCCACCTCGAGGGGTATAGTTACGGAATCCTACACTAACCAAGGCATGACTTGACTTGACTGATTTATTTAAGCCTTAAATTTGATAGAAATCACTAGAAATGTTGTTATGTAAAACTATTTTTACAGTTCGTACGGTCCGGCGGCGGGGCCGGCGCGGGCGAGGACAAGGTGTGACTAGCGTCGGACGGTGCGTCGCGGACCGTGTACAGTGGGCAGTCCGACGCGGGTGCGGGCCGACGACACACTGAGCAAGACGCGCGACACATCCACTTCGAGTGTGTCGACAGCGACGAGGACGCCCCGTCCAATGCGACCCTGCTCTAACCGCGCGCGCCGTCCAATGCGACCCTGCTCTAACCGCGCGCGCCGTCCAATGCGACCCTGCTCTAACCGCGCGCGCCGTCCAATGCGACCCTGCTCTAACCGCGCGCGTCGTCCAATGCGACCCTGCTCTAGCCACGTGTGTCGTCCAGGGATCATTGCTAGGTCCACTGTTTTATTATAATTTTCGTGAACGATATACATCTGTGTCTGGTATCATCTCATCATCTCTGAACGTTCAAAAGAAATTTATTACATTTATCGGCTAAGAATAAACTACGATTCTATTAGTACATTCAACTATGTAAAAAACATCACCAACTTCCGCTTTATAAACGCCGCGAATAGTTAATATTACTTATCTTTTAAAAATTGCTACAGGCTCAGTACGTGTAGATCACCGCCCCCCCCCCCAACTATTGTCTAAAATTTCATTTAACGTACCAAATGTCAACTTAAGATCGTACCTACCCCTTTACCTTCCCAAAGCTAAAACTAATTATAAACAAGTAACTTTGGATCTATTTGATACGAATGTGACTAGAGCGAGGCGCTTACTGTTTAATTAGTTTCTTATTATATTATATAATAATTTTCATAATTTTTAATTTTCCATTTTGTATCTAATAGTTTTTATATAATTGCACTTGCTGCTTAAACTTTTAATTTTGTTTTTAAGTATTCTGTCACTTTGGTGTTCGTTCGTAACACAATTTTCGAAGTTGGTTTCTATTTGTTTATTGAGGACCTGCAATCGGTTCGTTCTAAAGTTAAGTCAATTTATATAGATTAGTTGTTAGTAGCTGTTGGTCTTTCAATAAATGAATGCTTCCCTACTGCAAGGCTCCAATTCTACCGTTCGTCATATAAAAACACTACCTACTACTTATGTGTACCTATATTTAGGATATTTTTAATTTTTTATTTCAATAAAACTGTCCGATGCGTAAATATGAAAAATGCCTAAATATAATATCATTGGCCTACTACTTTTATAATAATACTAATAAAAACAAATTAAAAAGATCTAAAATATAAATATTAACTGAATAAAACGGGGACATACTTTACTGCAAGGAGAACCCTTTTAGTGTAAATCTTCGTTGTCAGATTCAATGACAGATCAGGAAATCTCAAGAACTCTTACGGTTACTTGTTTTCTGCCCAATTCTGTGAAGTAACCATTTTAGTAGAATAATTATGTTAAGTAATTTCGATGTTGTGGCCTTTCTATTAAGTTTGATACTGGCTGTGGACAAAACTGACAACTAAACTGACGGGACATAAAAAAGACATAATTATAAGACGAAAGACATATTTTCTATATTTTGTGAATTAAATATCTGGACTCCATAATTTACTATTTTATTTCGACCATAGAAAGTTGGTCTTTCGAAGTACAAAAGTACTAGCACTATAGAAGACAGTCATGCTGACTCGCAGTCAAGACAAAAAAGTTACGTCGACTGAGCAAACAGACGCTACGCCCGACAGCAAAAATTACAAGGATTCGCTGCACCCACAGACACGGGAGCGAGACCCTTCGGTAATTCTTTACTTTCCAAGAACGTGAGATTTTTACGTAACGATGGTTTTAACTGATAGAACACCTCATTTAAATACACAGGTAAAATTCAAAAACTCTCGGAGGACAATTGATTTTCACAAAAAAAAACTAAATTGATTTCATACAAAACCCGCCATTACACACCAACATTTAAAAACACAAAACTTTTTTTTCACGAAAATAGTTTCCAGTCTAAAGAGAAAAATAAACACAGGATTCAATCGATTTTACTTTTTTATTATATTTATATAATCGAATAAAATCAAAAAACTGGCAGCGAATCCAAACCTTGCCAAGTTAGGTGGTGAGGAGCGAAGCGACGAGCCATTAGGTTACATGGTGAACACCGCACGAGCCGAGCGAAGCGTACCGCGGCAGAGGCCGGCGAAGTGCCAGAAACAACTTTTTCTAATTTAGAATTGTTTGGCAGGAGTAGGGGGGGCAGGGTAGACACTGGTTAATTGATCTGAGTGACACAGGTACAATTTGTTTCTGGCGCTCGCCGGCCGCTGCCGCGGCACGCTCCACTCGGCTTCGAGCGCTAACTTTCATGTGCTCCGCTTGACTTTGCGCACAAGTTTTTATGTTCCAAAGTGGGTTGCCGTATAGTCAATACTAAATAGGTAGAAATTGGTTTTGGCGCTCGCCGGCCGCTACCGCGGCACGCTCGCTCAGCTTCGCGCGCTATACTAAATGAGTAGTTCTTAAAATTTTACTTAGATTTTTTTTATCGATTATTACTTTACAGAGTAAATACTCGATTGTTGAATACTGGCAACAAGTTATGTTTTTTGTTTTTTTCCTCTCTCATGGATTTTGTTTTTGTAGATATTTATTGTTGTGTAATGGCTGATTTTGTATGAAATTAATTTATTTATTTTCCGAAAAAACTAGTGTCCTCCGAGAGTTTCTGATTTTCATCTTTGTATATAAATGTGGTATTCTATCAATAAAAATTTTTATTACGTAAAAATCTCACGTTCTTGGAAAGTAAAGAATTACCGACCCATCCCCTACACTATCTACAACATCAATTGCATCCACGGTTTGTCGTCAACAGTTGCTTGAATTACAGCTTGAAGCCGCCGAAAATTTAGCGAAAATTCAACGCGATCTCGTTCAAAAGAAATTTGAGCTGCAAGCTGCAGACATAGAGGAGAGGTGCAGTCGCGCGAGTTCAAGAGCTTCGTCAGTTGCCGACTTGCGACCAATAAAGTTACAAAATGACACTACTCTCGATGCTGCCGTAAATACAATTGCCCAAACAAAACCGCTCTGTACTACGGCTACTCCTACGACGCAATAAGCTTCGTCCATTACGACCGCACCGGTGAATATGAATACATTTCTAGCCAGGCAAACATCAATCAAAGAACTACCGTAGTTTGCAGGTGAACCGGAGGAATGGCCTCTATTTTATAGCCAGTTTGCTACCAAAGAAGGAGAAATTATTTCATTGAATGACGTTTGCGAATGGTTGATGCAGATAGCTAAGGCCGCTACACACGTTGCACCATTACCTAGTCAAGCTAGACAACATCATCATCCAAGATTAGACAAGAAAACTATAATGACTACGGCTACTTTCACACTCAAGTCCGTCTGTATCAGATGCAAATCTGACCATGAACTTAAAGGTTGCTCTGATTTCAAAAGCCTTTCTATTACGTCACTGAAAATAAACTATGCTTTTCATGTCTATCATCAAAACATCAGCTGAAGGGCTGAAGAGACGTAAGTGCAATGAACAACAATGTTTTTGAGTGCATCATCGATTGTTGCATGCGGCCCCTCTGAGTGCCATCAATAACCAAGAGCAAATATCGATTGAGCCCACTAACTCAGGTAATGTGAATCACTGTTTAGACATAGCAACAACAGTGCTGTTGAAAGTTGTTCCAGTAGTAATTTGTGTCCCAAAAAGTAATGTCAATACTTTAGCTTTGCTTGACGAAGGAGCGACGACGACACTAGTGGACACCTGCCTCATCGAGCGTTGGCATAACAGTATTTGTGCCTACGGGTCGTATCTGGTATGACAAGATCGAGTTCGTAGACGATGTGATAAGTATACACGGTTCAGGTGGTTTTAATATTAGGAATTTTGTATCAAACTCTAAAGAGGTCCTTCAGCATTTGCCGAAAGAGAAGCTAGCGTCAGGCGCTGTAAAGATGCTGACAGATTACAAGACCCTGACCCTCAATGCACGAGTTTTAGGTGTACATTGGGATCCTGACTCCGATAATTTCTTGTTCCTAAAACCTTCAGAAAGCCGATAAGAGCGGCAAAATACCAACTAAAAGACAGGTATTAAAACAATTAATGTTGGTTTTTGACCCTTTAGGTATTTTGCTGTATGTTACCATCAAAGCGCGAATTTTATTCCAGGATATATCCAAAAAAGGCTGGGACGACAAAATCGAGAAAAGCCATTATGACAAGTGGCAAAATTGGCTTCAGGACATTGAACAGGTACGCCTTATAAGAGTGCCTAGATGGATCATGACAGATGAACGTGACACAGAGTTACATGTGTTCTGTGATGCCAGCACAAAAGCTTTTGCTAGTGTCGCCTATCTACGAACACCTACTAAAAATGGCTCATGGCATGTTAGTTTATTAATGGGACGAGCCAGGGTAGCGCCCTTAAAAATCCTTAGCGTGCCCAGACTCGAATTGCAGGCCGCAGTCATGGTCGGTTCGTTTAGCCCAGACACTACAAAAATACCTTAAAGTTATTGCAAAAATAGTATTTTGGACAGATTCAAAAACTGTTTTAAGTTGGATTCTTTCAGATGCTGGACGCTTCAAGCCGTTTGTAGCTTACCGTCTCAGTGATATTGTCGAATTGACGGACGTTTGTCAGTGGAGGTGGGTACCGACAACTTTGAACCCAGCTGACGAAGCGACCAGAGATTTTTCTAACGAAAACAAAGCAAAACGAAGACATGGGCAGTCGACAACTTTCATTTCTTACTCTAACGCCCGATTTAGAAAAGAGTTTACCAGATGTGTATCGATTTTCTCTATACTGGAGGCTGATTCGCAGTACTGCTTGGATATTGCATTTCAGTCACAATATTAAACCTAGCATTGATCGGCGCTCAGGGGAACTTACATCTTTTGAAGTCAAAAAAGCTGAAATCAATGATGATATTGCTTACATACTTAACTGTTAATGTAGCTCCATTCGACAGCTCACGCCATTTCTGGATGTCGAAGGTATACTTCGAGTACGCGGCAGAATCGCAGTTGCAGATATTGATGAACAGACGAAATATCCAGCAATTCTTCACCCGAAAATAAGTTTACTAAACTTCTAATGCACCAATATCATAAAGATGCCGCACACACTGGACGAGAACTGGTGCTTAATAACCTTCGACAACGCTTTTGCATACTAAATGGCAGAAACGCTGTAAAGTCCGTATGGAATGAGTGTCAGATATGCAAAATCAGAAGGTCAAAGCCGGTCCCACCTTTAATGGGACAGCTACCGGACGTTAGAGTTACCAGTGGGGGACGAGCCTTTAAATACACGGGTATTGACTATTTCGGACCCATTACAGTGAAGGTAGGTCGTCACCACGAAAAAAGATAAGGGGCTCTTTTTACAGAGACGATTTACAGATTTTTGGGAGTATACGCCAAACTTAGTGGCATTTTTTTTCCACCAAATGCGCCTCGTAGATCACATTGATAACCAACCTTTGACTCCAAATGACTTTCTACTAACAAAAACACACAACTTTTACTATCCTTTTGGGACCTTTAGTGACAGCGACTTATTGAAAAGAAATTGGAGAGGACAGAGACTTGCAGATCTTATGTGGCGAAGGTGGGTGAAAGAATACCTCCCCACTTTAGCTCGACGGGACAAATGGTTCAGAATGACAAAACCTATAACTGAAGGTGATTTAGTGATAATAGTTGACAATCAGGCGCCACGAAACCTTTGGTTACGAGGTGTTGTGACTAAGACACACAAAGGTACTGATGGACAGATATGAGTTTGTGACATAAAGACTAGACTGGGACAATATCGTCGACCTGTGACGAAGCTATGCCCACTAGAAGTCTGCCCGTCTCAACCTTAAGTATTTGTTTACCAATACTGGAAGGGGGGGATGTTGTGGCCGTTCTATTAAGTTTGATACTGGCTGTGGACAAAATTGACAACTAAACTGACGAGACATAAAAAATACATAATTATAAGACGAAAGACATATTTTCTATATTTTGTGAAATAAATATCTGGACTACATCATTTACCATTTTAATTCGACCATACATTCGTTGTTATGGTTTTTTTTAATTCCGTATATAAAATATATATGATAAAAAATAATGGCTGAATTGAAATCGCATTTACTATTAGCACGTAAGTAAGTACCTAACCAACACGTAACAAAATAATCTTCGGCTGTCGCTGTCTTCCGGCTCGCTTCTTATCGATCTTAAGTGTGTACATATCTTCTGCGTGTATATTATTGTAAATAGATTTGTAAGATACTATATAAATTGTGTTACTTCAAATACCTACGAGTTTCATTTTTACCAACAAAATATTAGTTAAGCATCAACAACTATTTATAGTTTACTAGCTGACCCGGTGAACGTTGTTTCGCTATGGTCCCTCTCTCTTATATACATATAGTCTCTTTCACGTATTTAATACCTTTTAACGAGTAATTCTTGTACATATGTATATAAATATATTAACAATTTGAATCTCGGCAACGGCTCCAATGATTTTCATAAAATTTAGTATGCGATGGTTTCAAGAGCGATATATCGATCTAGCTAGGTTTCATTTTTAGGAAACGTCGTTTTATTCGTGTTTTCAGGCAATGATAAACTGAAAAATATGACTCTTCCTGACATCTGTTGGCGCGCAGTAATACTATTATTTTTACCGACACAGCAATACTAATGCTACTTGAAAATAGATGGCGATGTTGTTGTACTATACATAATATACAATAGTTGAACTCAAGAACGTTGTTTCGCTATAGTCCCTCTTCCTTATATACATAATATAGTTGAACCCGCGAACGTTGTTTCGCTATAGTCCCTTTACCTTATATACACATAATAGTTGAATCCGCGAACTTTGTAACGCTATTGTATAACAGCGCCACGTACCGTCTGCACGTATTTACAAAAGGTTGTACTAACTCAGAAACCTTCCTCGGCATGTGAACAATAACTTACCAAAATTTCATTGCAATCGCTCTTAGTGCGCGAGTCCGACGCGTACCCGAACAGACGGACAGACGGACGGCAAGAAAAGTGACGTTCACAAAGTAAATACTAGAAGTAAAAATAAGCTGTTGGTACATGATACACGTCTACACAAAATAAGTAACTCTTTTATGGGGCAATGTATACACTTTTACAACAAAGTTCCTAATAATATTCAAATTAGTAAAAATCTTTCGTCAAACAACTACTTTGTAAAAAAGCATACGATGAAATTTCAGACTATATATAATAATAAAACTCCATGGGACTGAAAATGCTCAATTACAGGACGCTAAGGTAATCTAAATTAAAATAAAATCAAATTATATGGCTTAAATTTTTTATTAAAAACATTGATGAGTGTTTTTATATTTTTTTATGAGAATATGTACTGGTTATGTTGTTAACACAATGACTTTTTAAAAGATTAACTATTGAGTTTCTTGCCGGATTCTTCTCGATACAGATCCACATTGTGAACCGGAGAGAGGGTCAGAGGTTTCAAAAAATAAAATAGTATTTAATAACTATGACCATTCAAAAGTGTTTGAAAAAACCAAATTTGAATAAAAAAATGAGATTAGATATAGTAATATATAAAAGAAGGTCTTGGTATAAGAGGTCTCCCACTGTTAGTGCAGTCATTGAAGCGAAAAATAGGGTTCCTATTCGATTTTTTTTACTGTGAACCGATTTGCATGACATTTTGGAATTGGGCTCATCTAACCCTTAACTTTAAAAGTGAAAATGATCTGAGCTCCGCTTATTATATTTAAGGGGTGTAAACAACCTCTTAATGGAAAAATTGGCATTGAGCCATTTTATCGCTAGAAAACGTGTTTAATATTAAGCGGTGAAATTGTAAACCTTACAACCCTTGCAAACAACCCCTAAATTGAAAAATCACAAAAATTAACTTTGGTATGACATAAAAAGATTTAAGTATAGAGTAAATAATATTTTATGTTCTCTATCTTAATTATCGAATTTTAACCCCCTTTCGACCCTTAAAAACAACTATATAACATTATCATATTCTCAAGATCATATTCTCAAGATTTTCAACCCTTAAAACTACCCCTAAATTGAAACAGTAAATATAAATACACTTTTTTCGCGATATCTCGGAAACTATGTGTCTTACAAAAAATTCGTTAAGACATAATTCGTAGAAAATTGTTTTGCCTACAAATATGGTCATATTACTTTTTGGCCTAAATTAAAAATTAAAGAAGTTATAAGCAAAAAAGTGAGATTTTTTTTATAAAAATTTTCTTTTTGCACTATAACTTTTTTTTTTATACATTTTACAAAAAAAAAACCTCAGACCAATCTTGTAGATGATCTTTTGAGGAAAATTTTTCTGTTATTTTTTTTTAATTTTATTCATTTAAAACGCTGTTACAGTGCTCCAAAGTTGACCGGGTTCGTCAATGCTCATGAGAATCCGGTCAAAACGAAATGTTTAACTTATTTTTGTTTTTTTTTTTATTGTAAATATATTCTTGCAAATTTTGTGTTAAATTCGTACCACTTTACTTATTCATTCCTAACTCTTTTCCCCGCCACCTATGAGGTAGTGTCTGTAGGCGCGTTTTTTTTTTACATGATATCCTGAATTTAGCTGGTGGTACCGCGCTATTCCGCCTTCTAATGCTCATTAGAAGAGCATTGACGAACCCGGTCAACTTTGGAGCGCTATAAAAGCGTTTTAAATGAATGAAATATATATATACATATATAAGACAATAGTTTTGGGTCTCTATTACTGTGAAATTTTCAGTTTACTAAATAGAAAAAAATACGATTAGCTTTTGGACCAAAACTCCTTCAATTTTGATGATATCACAACTTATAAAAAAACAATTTAAAGGTAATTAAAAGAGCTACAACTTTTTGTAGTACTATATATAGTGAAAAACCTTTTATTTTAAAACGATGTAGGGTCAAAGGGCTCGAGAGAGACTGTGATTGCGCTGGTGCGCGCTCTTTAAACAATCATATCTCCGTCAATTTTTTGTGTGACAGAAAAAAAAAAAAACAAATTTTTTGTTAGAAAAAGACCTACATTTTTATCATTATGCTTTTATACGTATCTTTCATCATTTTTGAGATATTATGAAAAGAAGGTGGTTTTTGTAAAAAATAGAAAATATTTTTTTCTTAAAATCGTGATTTTTTGAGAAATATGTGTTCTAAAGCAGCCAAACTACTAGAATCCATCAAACTCTTTATATTAAAGTTAATTCTAGACGGAATACGATTAATTTGAATTTTGGTGGAAGTGGCATTTATGAAACCCATTGATTTAAAAGAAAAAACCATTAGATGTTCCTCTTATTTCTATTACAACTCACTCATTTTACGTGCAAAATACTTTTAACAGCTCATTTTAAAGCTTATTTCAAGCACTACAAAACCCTATTTCATTAGAATGCATAAAATATAATCTATAGAATACATCAATTAAATTTCAGACGATAAAAACGGCTTTGATCTTTAATATCTAGCTTAATATTGCACTTAGAACACTTTATAAAGAACCGATTTGTTCAGTTTTTTACCTGCTAAAATTTTATTCATTATAAAATTTTCGTTATAATGCATATTTTTGGAAATTTTTGCAAAAAACCGATGAAAAACGTGAAAAAATTCGGTTTTTTCAATTGCCAATAACTTGAAAACTATCGGTGTTTTTGAAAAACTTTATAGAATTTTTTTTTTTCAAATTATGCTATATAACGATATCCGAAGTTATTTTAAAAAAAAAATTTACACCACCGAGAAGGGCTGGAAACCACCCCCAGGGTGGGTGCGGAGTTCAGACCATTTTCACCTTTGAAGTTAAGGGTAAGATGAGCCTAATTCCAAAATTTCATGCAAATCGGTTCACAGTAAAAAAATTCGGAGCAATAACGCTTCAATGACTGCACTATATTGTGGCTTACTAGCTAGCTTATCGACAGAAAACAGCGCTTACGTGGGAACAATGACGCCAGTGATAAGTATATTTGTAAATATGGAGTTCCTCAAGGAACAGCATTAGGCCCAACCTTATTTTTAATCTATATCAACCAGCTATGTAATACTTCTATTGTGTCATGTAAAATTACAATGTTTGCTGGTGACACTTTTCTACTCATACATTCAACGGCACTGCTCGCTTTCGTACATGTATATAAGTACATATAGACGAAGTTTGCGACGGGAAGTTACATCACAATTGAGTTAACGAACCTGAGGCGATTGGACCAATCAAAGATTCCACTTGCGAAATTTTGAAATTCCCAGAAATTTTGAAGAACGGCTCGACCAATCGGCGAACTCGAAATTGCAAACGCTCAGGGATGGGGCAACCAAATACACGTCGCATAGCGGAAATAGTGACTGACACACACATAGAAGGAGCTATTATAAAAACCATCGCAGACATAGCGCAGCGCAGTATTTTTGGAATTGTCTACCAGGAAACTTCAAATAGTAGAAAGTAGCCTCACTTTGCCCAAATGAAAAATCAGAGGGGTCAACAACCTTAGACGGATACCGGATAGTGACACCATACTTCATAGATATCCACTACCAGCTGGCCGTGAAAGAAAACGACCCCGGGTTCCAGGCGCTACCCTTATCAGCTGGCTATGGTAGCCATGACCATGGGCTCAAACATCTAAGTTGCCTTGATGGCAATTCTCCGATTCGTCCCGACGTGATATCAGTCTAACCTAGGCTGACCTAAAGCTCCAATATACAGTGTGATCCAAAATTAAAAAGTTACTGTGCCAATATGTATTCAGTGAATATAAAAAAAGGTAATAAACAATTGTTAAGTGTTAACTTAATCTAGGTCGTATAATAGAATTATATTTTAGATAAATTTTTATTAGGAAAACATTTAATAAATATTATTTTTCCTAAAGAACAGTTTTATAGAGTGTCGGTTCCAAAATATTAGCAACTTGGATATAGGCGAGAATTGAACCCAATATAATCTCATTCCTATATTCAAATTTGACGGCCAAAGGGTTGAGTCATGCTGACTAAATGATAACTAGCCGAGGCTTTGGTTCGAATCCCAAACGGAACCGTTACAAATTTGGCACCCAACGTATATGTATTTTACTTTGAACCGACACATTATTTTTAGCAGCTTTTGATAATATTTGTAAATTAATGTGAATTTTAATTTTAACAAGAGTTGAACATTTTTCTTACAATTTTAGTCAGTGAACCAAGCTTATAAAATGTTATAAATGTGTACTAATAATATTTTATTTTAGCAGTGTTTCGTTAAGTGAATTTATAAACTAATATAAATATAAAAAAAACAATAGGTATGGTGCTAGTGTAAAAATGAAATCGTAGTCGCAAGATATAAATGCCGCGTATTAAAATTTTAGGGTTCCGTGGTCAAAAATAAAATTTATAAAAAAGGTATTAATTAATAGTGTTTATAAATCAAATTCGGTAGTAATTTTCTAAAATAAATAAAATTTATATAAAATGGATGACCCTACAGTAATACCCTTGCCGTCATCAGATACTGATGATTCGGACATCAATTGAGCAGTTTTGTCAGAAATGAAAAAGAAGCGTGTTATTAGCAAACGAAATCAGGGTTCCAAAAACAATAAATTGAAATTAATCCACGACATTGCAAATTGGAAAATAAAATACTCAGGTGAAGTAGGTGCCTTTGAGTTTCTAGAAAAAGTAGAGCAGTAACAAAGTTTAAGAAATATCCCAGACGTTATCTTGTTACAAACTGTCGGTGAATTATTGAATAGTCCCGCACAAAAATAGTTCGTGATAAATAAAAACAAATTCGATTCTTGGGATGACTTTAAAAAATAGTTAACAAATACTTTCGATTCTTCTATTTCTATATACAAATAAGAAGAAAAAGTAAGATCCAGGAAACAATTAAATACGGAAAATATTTCGGAATTTATTATAAACATACGTTATTTACCGAGAAGGGTTCCGTATCCGTGAACAAATTTTATTTGAAACTAGCTGACCCGGCGAACGTTGTTTCTCCGCACCAACCTATTGTGAAAGGGTTGTACTAATTCAGAAACCTTCCCCGGCAAGTGCATAACAACTTGCCAAAATTTCATTACCATCGGTTCACCCTTATTGCGCGAGTCCGACCTGCACTTGACCCTGTCCGATTCGCACTTGACCCTTTTTTTCTTTCTCAAAAACCTTCCCCGGCGTGTGCATAACAACTTACCAAAAGTTCATTAAAATCGGTTTACCCTTAGTGCGCGAGTCCGACGCGCACTTGACCCTTTTTTTCTTTCTCAAAAACCTTCCCCGGCGTGTGCATAACAACTTACCAAAACTTCATTAAAATCGGTTAACCCTTAGTGCGCGAGTCCGACGCGCACTTGACCCTTTTTTTCTTTCATAAAAACCTTGCCCTAACACTAACAAATACAACAAAAAAAAATACCAGAATTGGTCCAGCTCAAACTCAAACTCAAACTCAAATCAAACTTTATTCAAGTTGGTTTCTAAGAACACTTTTGATTCGTCAATACAATGTAAATTATGTAATTTCTGCCAAAAAGAGTTGGCAAGAAGTTCCATTTAAAGTAGTAATACAATACTTTCATAATTAACTAAAGAGTATACAATATGTACCGAAACCCTTATTAGGTTATAAAAAATAAGTTAGTAAGCTACGAAAACCAAAGTCAAACATGTCAATTTTTTTTTGTTTTTATGTAGCATAGGGGGCGCACCATGTGAAGCGTCAAATATCGTTAATTGAGTGAAGGAATTTAAATATTTAAGAGAATTCCGATATTTAATAGTACTAGTGGCATTAGCGCCATCATAATTATATTTTGGCACAATCACATGTACAAACATATATTTACATATACTTAAAATTATCCATACTATCCAAAGTAAATCTGTCTGTTACCTTTTCACGGTGAAACCGCTGTACCGATAAAGATGAAATTTGGCAACGAGCCGTCTTCGAGTTTCCTTAGTGCGCGAGTCCGGCTCGCACTTGACTGTTTTTTTCTTTCATAAGAACCTTGCCCTAACACGTACAAATAAAACAAAAAGAAATTACCTGAATTGGTGCAGCCGTCTTCGAGTTTTCCTTAGTGTGCGAGTCCGACTCGCACTTGACCGTTTTTTTCTTTCATAACAACCTTGCCCTAACATTAACAAATACAATAAAAAAAAATTACCTGAATTGGTCCAGCCGTCTTCGAGTTTTCCTTAGTGCGCCAGTTCGACTTGCACTTGACCTTTTATTTTTCCTTATAAACCTTGCCTTAACAATAACGAACGCAACAAAAAAAGAATTATCCAAATCGGTCCAGCCCTTCCAGAGTTTTGGCGAGATCAACGATCAGCAATTAATTTTTATATATATAGATAATCTAGAATTATAATTTGATACACTGGTATTAGTTAAAGAGTTAAAGAAAGCATCTTGATTTGGAAGAGATGTAACTTTTAAGGACTCATAAGAACTAACAAATTCATGAAGAAAAATACTTGGTTGAACAATTGATTTCTTAATTCTGCAAATTTTTCTTTTATACTATAAAAAATATATAACAAAGTTTGTCTGTCTGTATGTCAAGACCCTTTTACTAAGTTAAAAATAATATCCAATAGAAAAAAAGACTATGGTCATCTAAAGTTGTAAAAAAATCAAACTTCTAAGTCAATGCAATAAAAAAATACGACCAAAATACGGTCATTTTTAAAGTGAGAACTTAGTTGCGCGCGCTTGGTTGAGGACCTATTTCGTTGAACGTACGTCCGTACGTCAGAACAGCGCTCAAGGGGAAACAGCGCGGTGGGGAAAGGGAAGAGGGGCCGATAGGCGCGCGCGTATAGCTGCTGCCTCTCTCGCTTTCAGTTCTCACTTTTGCGGTACGTCCCAGGTGGATGACACAAATAAATTAAAACCTATGTGGTACTTCCCGTTCACCTAGAATCATGAAATTTGACAAGAAGCAAGATGTTAGAAGCACAAATATAGCAAGATGTTAGAAGCACAAATATAGCAAGATATTTAAAAGCAGAAAATTAAGGCATAATAATATTATTCTTTAGTGACATAAGTCAAGTAATACAAGAAAATACAGGTTCAGTTACGACAAAATACAGGTAATGTTACAAGAAAACACAGGTATAGTTACAAGAAAATACAGTTATAGTTACAAGAAACTACAGTTATAGTTACAGACTAAAACGAAAAGTGTAAAGTCACTAGAAAACCCCTGAGCGCCCAAATCCTGTGTTTTGAGTGTCAGTTACAAAAGGATAAACATAATATTGTGTGTATGTGCTTGGCTGGCTATTGTAACACGTTTCGACGTTTAGAAGGCAAAACTGAAAGTGTAAAAACTCAGAAATGTAACAACAAATAATTGTA
This sequence comes from Apoda limacodes, assembly GCA_946406115.1. NCBI lineage: Eukaryota > Metazoa > Arthropoda > Insecta > Lepidoptera > Limacodidae > Apoda > Apoda limacodes. The sequence goes on from OX291552.1 coordinate 683,818, forward strand.
ATTGGTAGATATTGGTAAGTATGTTAATAAAACATATTTTAGTTGAACCCCTCAATCTGTAGAGAAATTTTTTATAAGCTTTTCCGTCTTTTATTATATCTTTATTAAAAGTTAAGCTTTAACGACCTCCTTACAGCTATTTGTGTTTTGATTGTAGGTATATGAATATGCCTAGGATCTTATTTACCTTAAGAGCTCTGATACAAAAACTTTCTGATTTCTGAAAAGAGGTTTTAAGAGATTCGATTGAAAAATACTACCTTGTCTACGTTTAACTAGGGGTTGTGTTACGTGAGGTACAGGGCGATGTTTAACTGGGAGTTGTGTTACGTGAGGTACAGGGCGGTGTTTATCTGGGAGTTGTGTTACGTGAGGTACAGGTCGATGTTTAACTGGGAGTTGTGTTACGTAAGGCTACGGTGACCGCTTACCATCAGGCGGACCGTAAAAAAAAAACAGGGCGGTGTTTATCTGGGAGTTGTGTTACGTGAAGTACAAGGCGATGTTTCCGTAGAATAATATGGAAAACGTATAGCTGCCAGCAATTTACAATCAGCGTATAGTTGTGTGTGGTCGGGTATTTAAATGACTTATGTAGTAAAACTTTTAAAACCGTCCTCGAACTCTTTCTAGATGCAGTAGCGAGGTTTTAGGTACACTAGGACGCCCCAAACTAGGACACAATAACATAAGATTCATTGTACTAAGGCAAAGTACACAGTTTTAAGTGTATAAAAGTCAACTGCTGCTCTTAATTTCCTGAACACAAATATAAGTTTTATATTTATGTTTATATTTATTGCAATGTTATGTATTTTGCAAGTAATCCAATTAAGATATCTGTCTATATGTACTTGCCATATTCCGTACGGGTTAGTGGGAGACAATTACAGACTCCTGAGTTATGCACTGTAGGATCACACGTGTGTGCCTTCAAATAATAAGCATCAGGAGGTGGTTGAAGGTTATTCTTTATGATAAAAGTGATAAATTGGTACTTAGCTACATTTAGTGTAAGACTAAGACTAAGGAGATAAAAAGACACCCAAAGAGTTACCTCACGCAGGGCAGTCTCTGCTATATTGATAACTTCTTTCCAAGACTTTCCATGAATAATTATATAATTTGTGAATCTAAAAGAATAATAATTTATAGGCATAAATCTGTGAAACTTGAACTCATGATGGACGAACTATCTACATATAATAAGTTTGTTCCTCGCATTGCTCGGCGCCTGATGCAGAACCCGCCAATTTTATTCACCCCACTCAATTTAGTTCACTGATATACTATAATTAACTCTCAGCGTCCGTACTAATTATTCCAAACACGATACCTTTACTATAGGTTGATAAGGCGATTGCTAATGCAGATTCTAAATGATGCTTCGGTAGGTCATCATATAAATAGACAGACAGACAGGGTTTATCTGTCATACAGAGATAATATTTTAGCCAGGTATTGAAGTATTCACTGCAGTTTGTACTTTGGGTTTAGGTTAAGTTAAAGTCAGTTTATAAGGTACAAATTTATTATCTACACACCATTTTTTCAAACAAGTTACATTTCTTAGGGCACATATTGTAGGATGATAAATACAATTAAAAATAACACTAGAATTACGATATTCTTCATATAAACTGAGTAAATTAGGACAGTTCATATTTTCTAAATTCATCACATTGTCAGTATTACAAATATTTTTAATCCATCGTGCTTTTTTAACACTCAACACAAAGATTGCAATTCTTTTAACAATAAACTCATTATTTTCGATCTTAAACCCTTGCAGATCAACAATGACTGATTTCATTATAGATAATTATTATGTTAGTTTTCGTACAATGTTGCTAAGAGGTCGGCATTCTATCAGACGCTCGTTTCAAATTAAACAGTAGGCGCTGGTATTATCAGGAATATCTTTTAAAGTTTCTATTTCCAAGCGAACATCAACAGGTCTCGATTTTAAGTTTTCGTTTTGCCTAGAACAATCGATCACAAACAATGGCACCTTTTCTTTAAATTCATGAAGATCAAACAATGGATCTACTGGAAGGTTGTAGAAAGACTGTCGAAATCTTGCATACATGTCGTATAATATATTAAACTTATCCTCTTCAAATTTTAAATTAAGTGCATCATAGGGGTAATAGAATAAATTAAGAAATAAGGTGACATTTTTAACATTACAATGATCAAATAAAGTATTATGTCTTTCTTTATTATTTTTTCTATTTGTTTGTAGTCTAAATATTACATATCTCGGTTTTTCTAATTGTGAGGAAGTTTTAACAGACCATGAATGTTTAGTAGTACTCATAAAGATCCTAATTTTTAAATGATATTTGAATAGGCTTATCTTTTTCTAAATGTTTCAATAGAGCAAGCCTTTGAGAATCTGATACTTTTACATGCGGCATACGCCATTGTATCTTTTGAATACTTAATTCTACATAATCATTTTTGTCTGTGATAATACTGTTGAAATTAGTACTACTTCTGTCAAGTATAATTTCATGTTTACAGTTAAAGATGAGTTTTCTAAAATCTTCAGCAAAACCTAATAACTTGTTTAATGGTAAAATAATACAAAATCCTCCTTGTTTATTAATTAAACCATTAACATTCCATCCCCACATTTCAGCAGCTTTGCTTTCAACACCAATCATAGAAACCAAAGATTTCATTGTCGTCGTGATTCCAGCATTTCTAATCCTATCTATTTCAATACCATTAATTTCATATCGTATATCTTGAAAAAGAAAAGTGATGGCATTGTTAACTAGTTTAACTTCTTTCTGCTTCTTGCCAGCGGTAACAGCATCTTTAGTTGTTATTAAAAGCTTTCCTTCAATATATAATGCGCTTGCCGAAGGAAGTACATAAATATCTTGCTGATGAATGGGTATTCTTATTTCATCATTTTCATTGTAGCTGTTATTGTATGGATTATAAGTATGAATTTCATAACTTTCAATAGAGTTATTGAATTTTGGACAATCTGTTACTTGGAGAAAATTCATAATTAGAATCCAAGTACTTTTAGAAATTCTTTATTTTCTTTGGTAATATTGTTAGATTTCTTACGTTTTGCTCGCTTGACGTTTTGTAATGGTGTGTTGTTTTTTTTTACTTTCAATTTTATGTTTTTGAATGTTATTATTATCATTAAATACTATCATTTTATTTTTCTTACATGAAGACACAATTGAATATTTTCGTTATTAAAATTGATAAGATTTCCTTCTAAATCAAATATTTTTATCGTAATAGATGAAATATTTTTTTTCTTATAGGGAAGTATATAATATTTTTAGGTACTTCAATTAGTCGATGCCCAGGAGGAGTATTTAGGACAAATTAAATGAATCATGTGTGTTGGTAAGCCGTTTGTGTACGAGCCTTGAATAAGATCACATTCAATTCTTATGACAGACACGGGCACAATGCTAACAGGAAGGTCAGACACATGCCATTTATTTGTATCTAATATTGTAGGGGAGAATCCTAGCAATGAGCCCACACTATTTTTTACTGTAAAATTAATTTGCTGAGAACAGTACAACGAACATTTGAATGTATTGTTATTAGATTTCAAATTTATTTCACAATTCTTTAAAGAATTTTTGAGATATTCATTTATGTCTAATAAGTCGTATGTACCACTAGGTATTTTTATTTCTCCTTTTTGACCGTAAGCAAAAACATTATTACTGTCATGAATATTCGGTTTTGAATTATATGTTGAAAAATATAGTAAACCACACTCATAGTTACCATCCTATATTAAAGGAGGAATAAATCCCGTATGTAGAACTAATTTATTCCCGGTGATGGTTAATGTTAAAGACATTGTAGTAAACTGAATAACTTTTTATAATTTATTCCTTTTTATTCACATTCCAAAGATTTTTCAAAAAATTTATACATAAATGTCCGCATATATATGGATTATTTTTTTGTTCATTATCATAGTTATAAAATATATCAGATCCAATGTATTTAATAAAATCGTCAGGTGGTTTAAGATTACCGTAACTATCAAAGTATTCAACATAATTATTAGTTTTAGCATAGGCTTCCCAATGAGTTCCAGGGTTATTAGAACAATCGAGGTTAATAATACCGCATTCCTTTTTAAACGGGCGTTTTGGAAGTGTATCTCTCATAAAAACCCCTCTGAAAAATAGGACATCATCACTGACATTAAGAATATCGATGTTTGTCAATGCTCTTTTAGGTAGCCTCTTCATTCGTTTTGAAAATGCCTAATCCGTTCTCTAAGACATATCCCTTTTCCGATACATAATGCTTCCATTTTCTTATTCTGCCTTTTAAGTTCTTGTAAGCGTTGTTTTGCAGATTTAATAGCGTTAACCGCTCTAGCTATTCCAGCCGCTCCTCCAGCTATACCTCCTGCTGCAGATAACCCCGCAAATGTTGGTATTAAGGGCAAGATTCCTCCAACTGTAGGAACTGGTATTACACGAGGTAAGTTCACAGATGCATTTGAATCTATTCTTAATTATTTTACATCAGCAATAGCTAAATCTATTGCAGCCTTTTTGTATTTTGGCTTAATTATTTTTAGATGATCCTTTGTAATGGAGACAATGTTTCTAAAAGTTTTTTTTAAGCCAGCCCCGGTCTTAACTTTTCCTTGTTTTGTTTTCCTTTCACATTGCTTCTTAGATTCCCTCACTAATTTTTTATCACACCTCATTATCTTTATAAAAATAAAAATAAAAAACAAAAGGTTGGTTAAAAACACTGTTTCTCGAATGAAATACAGACTAAGAATGTTAGTAAAACAATAATAGAATTGCTTATAAAACTTCTGACTTATCTATCCAACTATTTTCTTCTGAAGAAAAACCCAACCATTTTACAAATAACTTTCTTCCCTTTCTCTTAATATCTTTTTCAACTTCTTCTGAGTAAAAAGAGCCCTTGATAGATCTATGTCTCTCATCTTGGATAATATATGTGACAGGGCTGGTTTTCTGCACTTTAACTATTGAAAATATTTCAGTTGACTAATTTGGTGTATATCCTTTCTCAAATGTCCCTTTATACTTACTAATTCAAACATAATCTCCAGCTTTTAATTTAGCTTTTTTAGTTTTTAATTTATTGATAGACATTGCTTTATACCTATGTAAAATTTGTTTCTTATTGTTCTTATTGACTTGGTTCGGTTTTATACCGATAGTTCTATGTTTTGTGTTGTTATATGTATTAATTAAATTAAATGTGCTATTTATCCATTTGTAGTTTCCCTGTAGGCTAAATTGCTTATACAATTTAGTTTTAAATGTTCTTATAAATCTTTCTACTATTGATGCTTTTTTCGTTGAAAATGTTGAATAATGATTTATTTTTTGTAAATCTAATAAATGTTTCATTATTTTATTGTAGCATTCGGTTCCTAAATCAATTTGCAAATTTTTAGGAATAGGACCTTTTTGTAACAAGTCTTTAAAGGTCTTATAAAGACAGTCTTTACTTTTTTGTTTGAGAGGATATACCCATGCATATTTTGAAAATGTATCTATTACAGCTTAAATATATTTGTAATCCGAATTTTCTTTACTCATTGACTACATATCAATACGATCAGCTTGCCATAAATCATCTACATCTTTCATCACTACATGCCTACGAATAAAGTTTTTCTTGCTTGTATTTCATTTACTACAATATCTTTACTCATTTTTTTCTGATTTTTTAAGATAGTGAATGTATTTTGTTTTGAGTTCCAGTAACTTCCGCCCCCAATTGATTCAAAGTTTGATTAATTGATTTTTTTTTTAAATATCTTCAATAACATTGTCCACATTTTTTTTGTAGCACAGTCTTCTTAATCGATAGTTTTTCCTATATTTTTGATAACCTTATTCCTAGCATTCAAAGTACCATCTTCTGACAAAACAATAGTTGGTTCTTCATATTGTCTAATTTTCTGCTTTTTGAACACATGTATTCCAAATTTGTCAACATTCATATTTGATTTCTTTCATGCGACTGAGTTAAAAAATATTTTTGCATGTTATTTATTCCTTAATAATTCCGGCTTCTTTTAATTCTTCTATAATGGACATAATTTCATTATCATGACTTGTATTACCAGCGTCTTTAGAAGCAATTAAAACTTTCAACCTATCTATTAGTTCGTTAGGATCGCCCCAGTATACTAAATCTGAATTTGATTTATATTTTTTTAGTGTTGGTAAACTGCCTCCTTCTTTTATGTTTTTAGTTTCGAATTCATTAAATAGTGGTTTTAAAATTTTACAGTATTTCATGCCCGAATTTGTATCTGACCTGATGAACAGAATCCTCTTTTATAAGCATTTGTAAAATAAGTATACTTTTGTACACTAGTTTATCTTTTTCTGAAATTAACTGTGTATTAGGTATACTTTGAAACAGTAATTCACATAGTCCTGGAGTAATATTTTGTTTGATGAATCGTCTTCAAGCTGGAATTTAATGGCATTCCCTATCATTAAATTATCACCTTTGCATCTCACACCAAAAGCAACATTCAAAGCTTTATATTGACAATGTTCTTGCTTTGAAGTGGAAGTTACTATTTTTGCCACATCATCTTGTGTTTCAAGAGTTTTCAGTTCCTCATTAACGTCGTCTCTTATTTTATCATCATCATAATCATTTAAATTGTTATTTACATCACTTAAACAAGAATCATATTCATAAATACTAGGAGTATCTGACTCCTTCTTTTTTTATTATCTCTACATATTTTATTAAAGGTAACCATAGCTCCTAATGGATCTATTATTGGTTTGAACATTTTAGAACTTGTTTTTTGCATGTCATCATCTACTTGTCGCATTTGCTTTAATTTATTTTTAATGTTTTTAACCGACTGTATTAACTGTTTTTTTTTAATTTGGCTTCATGATAACTACCTTAAACACATCTGGTGATAGTTGTAGGATAAGACAGAATGGCTTAGGCTTATATCGTTATTAGTGTTTGTAAGATACGGTGTTAGTCAAAATTTAACGAATATATATAATGATTTCGGTATCTATTATTCAATTCACAATCTTTATTTATAATCAAACATGTGTAAGGGTTTGACCAGTGTGATGCTAATGATTTGAAATTATTCCAGCTCATATCTGAATTAACATGTTCTTCATAAATATGTTTTACATTGATTCCATCTTGTTTAAAAATAATTAAAAGGTTTGCATTATCTTGTATAAGTTGTTTAGGTATCTTAGAGTAAGTTTGTGATAGATAAAAACAATCTATCTCTTTATGCCTACCCATAGAAAAATAATTACGGATATTAATCTGATTTTCACAAGTAACATCATCAAAAATAAATATGGATTTGTTTAAGGCTTCACTAGGCATTATAATGTCTCTATCATCTTGGAACAGGAATAAATTTATTGCAGGTATTTTATTGAGGACATTTTGTAAAAAACGATATTCAGGCTGAAATGTTGTTTTATAATAAATGTAGACATTTTCAAACTTTAACCCATTTTATGAAGTAAAAGACCGCAGATGATACACCGAATAGAATTTGGTAAAAGTACGCTATGTTTAATTTTATTACGATTCGGTTCAACGCATATTCTATTCCCAAAGAAACGGGTTGCTTGACTAACTTCATCTTTCCGTCTAACACTGGATTTTAATATTAATTCATTAAATATAAAAACATTTGATGATTATTACTTCCAATTCCTACTTTTTTTGTTATAATAAATTTATTTGACCTACTAAACAAGTTATAACATGTTTTATTTAAATACTTATGTGAGAGTGTAGTTGATTATTATTTTAGCAACGTCACAAACCCTTAAACAGAAGTAAATTGAAACCAAACTACCTAGTACACATAAACGTATTAGATTGGTTTCAATTTACGTCTGTTTATTGTGAATTGTTTTAATTCTGCATTAACTTTCAAGATTAATAGTTGTTTAATTCTACTCTTGTAACTTCGAATATTAGTAACTGGTTAGTAATAACACTAAAAATATTGTAATTTTTATTTGATTATTTAAAATAATTTTGAAGTAGTGAGTTTATTGTTTAAAGAAATAAATATTATTTTACTTTTTAACTATATTATAGCTGCGTCTAATTTAATTTGACATTTATTTTTTTGTTTTAGATCATGCAGGCTCGCGAATTTGACATCTATAATGTTAGCCAGGATTTTAAAGTTGAAACTGATGCTCAAAATGTGAACGCCTGGCTCGAAAAAGTTGAAAAACGGAGATTAGACATGGTCAAAGCTACTATGGAAAAAGAAAAAAGAAAACCATTAAAGAAGAGGAAAGGAAACGATGAATCAAGTTCATTTATTTATGAAATTGGTGATAAAAGAAAGGGAAGATATATTTTCAAAATTGACATTGAAGCCATCGGCGAAAACGATAGAGATCGAGCTGCAAGTGCCCAGTATGCAGTGATGGACCCATGCGACGAAATATTAGATAAGACAAAAAAAATATTCAAAAAATTTCTAAAAAAATTTGCAATACTCAATGTTAATTCGTATCTTTTAATAAAATAAATTATATAAGATATTTTTGTTCTTTTTCTATTTGTTATTCCCCTTTACGTTTTAATATAGAAGTTATTTACAGTTTTTGAAACCAATAACTGGTTGAATTTATAAAGTATAACCCTAAGACATAGAGAGTGGACAGTGCATTTCCTAACCAGCTGTAAAACGGGCTTACAAGTGTGACAGAGACGAAGATTAATTTGCAATGTGTTCTGTTCTGACCAATTGTTTTTTTTTTCTTTGTAAAAAGCGAAATAGGATCGTAGATTACCTTTATCTCTGCCTAAAGAGTGGTGGTCATGTTTAGGGCGTGATTTTTTAGCTGTTACGATTGCAATTGCTTTCGTGCTGTCTCTTACTATTTTGTCGAAAAATCTATTTGCTATCCTGATGTCAGTTGCGAAATTTGCGAGAAATTGCAAGCTACAATAACAAGCCCTTAGGAAGCTAATTGCACACTGTAAGCATACCATAATGGTCAATTGGTTCTGACGTCTTCCTATCATTCAAAGGGCAGGAGTCCAAATCCGACATTTACCTTAGAGTGTTTTACAATGCTCAAGTAGATTACCCCATCGGCTTATCGGTGAAGAAAAGCATCGTATATATTAATAAAAATTCTAGGACTTATGTAAGGTCCATCAATCAGCACTGGGCCACGCATGGTAGCCTATGACCCAGATAACACTCGTACCAACAGTTTTATAAATTTGAGGGAAATAAAATTAAACCACATGATTTTTTGTCGACATATAGGTAAATAATTTTATTATTTATCAATAACATATAAATATTCATAACAAATAAGTACAAAACATAAAAATAAAGTAATCCTAAGCATGCCTATTTAAAGTTAGTTTTTTTTTTATATAAAATCAGTTTTAAAAGAATTAAATAGTAAGCACAAAGAAAAATTAAAACATTGTAGAATAATGACCCCATGGTAAAGTTGAAAAGCTGTCTTTTTTCAATTGTCTTTTATCATCGCTTGCATTTAACACTAGTTTATTAAGTTTCTGAGTATATACTCTATGATTTTTAGATTTTATTATATACATTGAATCTCTGAAACTTTCATTACATAATAAAGCATTTTTAAATTTATTGACATCTAATTTGTTAATAACACATTTTTTAACACCTTTGACTTTCTTAATCAAAGACCTCTCTGAGTGTATACAATACAATTTAGCACGCAAACCCATAAATTCTAATATAATCTCTCCCCCCATTTCATCCTTGAAATAACCAGGAATTTGTTTATTAAGTTGCGGCAAGTTATATTTATTATGTAGCTCAAAATTACTAGTATCAAAATATTGTCCATACTTATTTAAATCTTCATAGAAATTTTCAGTTTGTAACAAGTACAGAAGGCTGTCTGTATCTGTGTAACACAGCTGTAAATTTTCACTATAAATCCGTTTCATGATGGAATAATGAAATGTATATAAGTGAGTTTTTGGAAGTTCCAGAATAGTAAAACCTATGTATATAGGCTTGACCAAAACAACTTTTGTTTGCTCTAACTGAACAACTATTACGTTTTCAGAGATAAAAGATAAATTTTTGAAATTAGGAGCACTTATATATTTTTCAGCGCCGAAGAATTTATTTGTTTTATTGTAATTGTCACTCCACACATTAGCAAGCTTTACATCTACCTGATTTCTTCTGTTTTCTATTTTCTTTCCAAATACAGAGTTATTTTGTTTTTTACAGAAATGTACCACAGGCTTTTTGTCTGAGACTGGTATTTAAAGAAATTTATGGTGCTAAAAATGCCTCCTGATCAAAAGAAAGTATTCTGTAAGTTTTTAGCAATATTAAGCCATTTTTTAAACATTTTTGTAAGTGAATGTAATGTATAATAAATTTATGTTTGTCATATAAATAAGCAACCAACTTTTTTTTTACCCAATGGTATTGGCACTTCTAATTGCTCTGCAGCATATTGTAAATCAGAGTGCGAGTCGTGAATATCTGATGGATAGTGTAAATCAACTTCAAGAATGTAACCTTTTTCACTATCTAAAGAGATCTTTTGAAAATCAAAGTTTTGTAAGTATTTGACTTTGAAATTTCTCGTAGGCAGTTTTAATATCATAGCATATACATACAAATTTACATAATCTAAATCTGCTAAAAATGTTGTAGGAGATCGTAATCAGGCAGATATTTATTATTTGCTTTCGCATAGCGTAAAGAGCATTGAGCCAAGCCGCCGCGTATACCTTGTTCTAACATTTGATACATCTCAAGGTCAGATATTAAATCTAGCTGTATGTTAGTAAGCATGGCATCCCAGCTCAATGATGGTGATGAAACATAAAAACAAGGGTCAAGATTGTAAAAATTTAGACTCATAGACCTAAATTTTTCGAACACATCAGCTAATATTAGTACATGTACATTTAAAATAAAAATCGGTATATTCGCCTAAATTTTTAAAACCAAATGTCTCCCACGATTGAAAAAACAGTTTTTGTCGGGCAATTTTGTCTCTGCATATCTTTCCCAAGAGTTCATATAATCATAACCTTTTCTTCTGACCAAATCAAATAACTTCTGATCAACAAAAAATGACCTTAAATTCTCAAAGTTATTTAAATCGAGTGTGCGAGCTAAATTTTCTAAGCTGGAGCTCAAAAAATTAAAAGAATCAATAAATTTCAATTGTACGCTATTTGTGACATCTACTGGTATGAATTTGCTAAAGGATATATACTTTTCCTTACTTTTATGTATGAGACTTATTCGACCACATATCTTTGAAAGTTCTTCTATAAACAAATGGCTGTCATAGCCTGAAAGATTATGAAATATTATAGGTACAAAGTTGCATTCTTTACAATTCAAGTTGCAAATATTATGAGCAGGTTCTCTAAACAATTATCAGGATTTGTCAATATTGATCAAGAATTATCTGCTCGTTTAAAGCAAAAGGTTTTTTACAAATATGACAGTGAGTCGCATTTTCTTCACTCGTTTGCTCTTTTTTTGTTAAAGGTAATATATCTCTTTGTACAGATAAAATTTCAAACAATCTCAATATGTCATTACAAATCGTTTCTACAAATTTCTGAGAAGCGTTTGGGCCGCGATAAGATACATAATCATTTAAGCTAGGATCAGTTTTACAATAAATATAACATCTAAAACAAGTAGCTTCATGAATTTGTCCTGTCTCTACATGTTGAGACTTACTCTTATCAGAGTAGTCTTTAAGTAAACTTTCAAAGTCACCATAGATTACTATAGGTATTCTTTGAGTTCTTTCAAAATTGGAAAAATAAAGCTTAGAGCCTTCCTCAGGCAGCACAGTTTGCATTCTAGCACACTTATGTTTTAATAATTGATTCTCGGTGCTAAAATACATAAAACACTCTTCATACAAGTGAATTTTAGATTTATGTTCTGTAAGTTCCTTATGGAAAAGTTTTCGATATTTTTAATCAAACAAAAATGATTTTTATGCAAAAATAATAAATTGACATGTTCATGTTTCCGCTTAAGTGTTTTGTACAAAGTTCCAGTCATTTTATTTTTTTCATCTAAACCGTAAATGTTAACACATACGGTGGGATTACTTTTTTCAAAACATTTTATATCATTGAAGTTTGGGGGAAATTTCATGATAGAAATTTTAAAAAATTCAGAGAAATGAGGATATGAAGTTATCCTGTTTGGATTTGGTTTTGCAGGATAAATATGTGCAATCATATACCAAAGAAAACAAAATTCATCTTTGTTTCGAATATTTATACAAGATTTAGAGTTTTGAATTCGCTTTGGGAAAGGTATGTATGATCCAGCTTTCAGAGGACTAAATTTAGCAATATTAATTTCCAAGTGACTTATTGACTCCATCGTCCAGCCTGATTCACCTTGTTCAATTTCTGTACATTTACATGACAGAAGATTCGATAGTTCATAATAAAACTCGGATATATTAGTGTTTTGAAATACTGTAGTATACTTTGTATTAAAAGATTTCAAAGATGGAGAATCATTTTTGGGTAATTTATATGTGATAAAGAGTTCCAAGTTTACTTTTATCGATCCATGTCTATTTAATATTTTTTTAACGAGGTTAGAAACAGTTTGCGAAACCTCTAACAAGAATTCTTCTGGCAAAAAATACTGCGTCAGAGGATCGATTTTATAACTAATTATTCGATTTTTAAATGCATTAGCAATTATCTGCACATTTTGAAACTCAGTTTGTAACAGGCAATTTGATTTATGAATACTACTTTTTTATGAGTTGATAATCGAGAAACATGAACTTGACATTTATTACAAAAAGCCATTTTGTAAAATGTATTAACGAGGTATGCAATTGCTAAGTTTTAAAGAGCTCACCATATAAAAAAGTAAATCAGATTCTATATACTATATTGTACACAAAGCCAATTTAAAAAAATAGGTTTAAGAATAAGTTAAATTGGAGACGAACCAATTTGAATTGGTCCTTACATTCGGCCACGAGCTTGGTGACAGTACGCCAGACAGCAGTGTCTGTGTCCACTCCACATTTGCACTGAACTAGAGCGTACTTTACCCGATCTCGGTCGCACACCTGTAGCGTCTCGATGTCGCGAGTCTTGTATACGCGCAACTCCATATAATAATCACCGCGGCGCTCAGGATCCGCCCGGTACGCGTTACCGTTCGCCATGCGTAGAGTAAAAAAATTTTTCAAAGCTGACGCTCTCACTGGTTCAGCTTCCTCCTGTAATAAAAACCATAAATATGTTACGTACATACATATATACGCCATATATGCATTTTATATGCACTTAGGCTGGTAACTAGACTGTGGAAAAAAATCACTATCAATATTTACCCGCAGGATTCGAACCCTCGATCATATCTGACACTTATTTATAATTAAAAAGGGTATAGTGAAGCGCAAAACAATCAAAACCTTTAGGCTTTGTGTCTGCCTTAGGTATGTCAGGCAAGTAAGTAAAAAAATCACCTCGTATTTGTCTGTACACGTCCGTGCTAGATAAGTTCAATCATTAACGAGGATTATCTCGCATGTTAACTAGTTCACTAGTATGATCAGTAAAAAAAGAAAGAAAACAACAAGTATCCCAATATTATAGGATATAAATATAATCGTATGTTTTTTTCGTATCGTTTTTTTTTATAGTAATGTCACATATAGTATAAAATAATTTAAAATACGAATTTTAAAAATATAACCAGCGTTATTTTTTAGTCTTTTAATTTATTTTATTATACAATAGTTAATTGATTTCTTATTTTATTGTTAGGGTTAGGGAAATTCGTAAACCACTTCACAAGTTTAACTTAATTATTTTCAATTTATCAGGATAGTTTAAAATACAAATCATAATTATACTTACATAATATACAAAGAAAAGATTATAATTCACCAGTCTTCTTTTGAATCTGAACCCACGTTCAACTGCGGGCTATCAAACGTCGTCCCTGGTGTCTTCTTAGCTTTGACTGCAGCTGTAGGTGGTTTTTTCCTTTGACTATTTTTTTCTTTGTAGACGCTGCTGGTTGCGCCACTTCCTCGAAATCAGCGTCAAACGGATTGACAGACCTGAAAAAGAATGAATTATTAAAGGTCTGATGAATAATGAATTATTAATCTTAGTAGCCGATTTCATCCACATACCTGGGCAGGACATTACTTCAGTTTTCAAAAATTTTGAAAATAGAGGACAGTTATAGGACAAAATATGTAAAATCTTTAATTAAAATTAAAAAACTATAACACTTACATACTTAAGTTTGTTTAAAATAGTTGACACTGAATAGGAAAAGTACAGACAACCAGCTTCGATAATAGCATTAGTAAAAGTGACAAAAATATTAATAATCAAAATTCATAAAGCTGCATGCACATGATGTAAACACAAAGCTTATTTTTTATTCAACAAAACTATAACCATTAATCTCTAATATGCACACGGTCTAAGGAAACTATGCTTGGTCAGTATTTTTACTAAATTTGGTTGTATGTTTTGAATTCGATACAAGATTCTAAAAAGGAAAGGGTTTTGTACTTGCATTGATTGGTAACTAAACAGGAAGGGATGAAGCTAAGTTGGTATTTAAAATAAAAAATTAAAATTAAAAAGTTATGGTTAAACAATGCAGGTTCATTTTTTACCGACCTCAAAACGGAGGAGGTTTTATGTTCCTTGGGTATATTTTTATGTATGTCCACCGATTTCTCCGTCAATTGTGGATCGATTCAAAAAAATATTTTTTTATTCAAAGAGTGTACTTTCGAGATGGTTCCATTTTTATTTTTCAAATAGCAATATTAAATTGAAAAGCGAATTCAATACTAAATTGATACCCAAATGTTTAATACGATTAGTAAATCCGAAAGAAAAAAAAATACATCATTTATATAAAAAAAACTGTTGATAGTGTTGCAGATATGGTCGGGATTGCACCATGACCTTTAGGAGCTCAAGACCATTACCTAATCGAATACACTACAGAGTGTTAGTTTTAAAGCTTGAATCTAATGTATCTGGTTATATTGTTTGAAAACAATATAACGCGTAACCGTGGCGCTACCTATCATTTTCTTTGTAAACTAATAACACGTATCATGAAGTGACATTCGATTTGATTCTTTTTAACTCTTTATAAATTCCTTAGATGGCAGTTTTATAGACTACATTTTTTTAAATTAATTTTTTGCAAAAAAAACCGGAGGCTTTTGTTTTAGTTTAAAAACATGAAATTCTGAAGAGTATTCAAATAAGCTTATAATAAATGGAAATAGTATATTATTTTTGTGTCGGGTTTTAGAGATATTCATAAAACATGTAAATCATCAAAACGAAGTTTTTTTAATTGATAGCTATATAAGATTATGAGCATCGTTAAGGGGATGACTCGTGCTAGTGATTGACGCTTGACGAATGCCCAACGTCTTGTGTTATAATCTTAAGCACTTGTCGCCTGTGCTTATGTTGTCTTTGAACTCAAGTACGACTTGGGCAGTCCGAAAGTGTTTACTAGACTGACATAGCAGGAAATCTGAAATCTAAAACGAAAATCATGCACTCTGAAATGTGGTGTGCCGAACAAATATAATACAAAAAATACTAGTACAATCGAAGTTTTATTGGAGTTGCTTGAGTGTGTCCATGCTCTCTCAAAGTGTCTCTGCGGTGTTGGCGTGTGTGTCGGGTCGTTACGTTCCCTAAAACATGGTTGAGCGAAGCGATGGCTGATTCATGTGTCATACTCGTGAACGGGTGCCGCCTGTGGAGGCTGGTCTGCTCTTGCAAACTTCTTTGTATTCTTAGTATTTAGTCTTACTTTTTTGTTTTGTTTATTAATACTGTAAGACATTGATTATTTCTTAGTGATGAAT
This sequence comes from Apoda limacodes, assembly GCA_946406115.1. Taxonomy (NCBI): domain Eukaryota; kingdom Metazoa; phylum Arthropoda; class Insecta; order Lepidoptera; family Limacodidae; genus Apoda; species Apoda limacodes. Next base: position 699,765 of record OX291552.1, read on the forward strand.
ACATAAATAAAGTCTTTTTTATATTAGATACTTTTTTATGTTGTGCTTGTGCTTTATATTTCATGTTTTTTTTATGTTTGTAATGGAAAGTGTCCTTTTATGATAGGGAGGGCATTTTCCAATATTTTAATTGGACGCTGTAAGAGAAAGGGAGAAAAGAAATGCCCTTGCTGAGTTTCTTGTCGGTTCTTCTCAGTACAAGGTCTCCCGCCCTATAGACTTACGAACCGATGGCGTAGTGTCATTCATAAGTGCTCAATTATTGTAGCATAAACTGAATAAATTATATTGAATTTGAATTTGAATTTGAATTTGAATTAATAAAAAGTTAAAAAAATTAGGCACACCACAAAGTAAGAGTTTTGCTAAAATTTTATTTAACAAGTTTCTTAACTAATTTATAAATATTTCACATATCACATAGGTATCTTATGACTAGGTGACATCAGCCCGAGGTACGGTGGTCCCTGTCGCACATAGGTATCTTATGACTAGGTAACATCAGCCCGAGGTACAGTAGTCCCTGTCGCACAAAGGTATCTTATGACTAGGTGACATCAGCCCGAGGTACGATGGTCCCTGTCGCACATAGGTATCTTATGACTAGGTAACATCAGCCCGAGGTACAGTAGTCCCTGTCGCACAAAGGTATCTTATGACTAGGTGACATCAGCCCGAGGTACGATGGTCCCTGTCGCACATAGGTATCTTATGACTAGGTGACATCAGCCCGAGGTACGGTGGTCCCTGTCGCACATAGGTATCTTATGACTCGGGAACATCAGCCCGAGGTACAGTCGTCCCTGTCACACATAGGTATCTTGTGACTAGGTGACATCAGCCCGAGGCATAGTGGTCCCTGTCGCACATCGGTATCTTGGCCCGGGCACTATATCTAATGAAAAAAATGTAATAAAAAATAGTTTTGCTTTTTCCATATAAAACATCAATTTCATATGTAAGGACCTCGATAATATCGACCTAATATATATACAATAAATTTTACAGGCACACTTGTGTCACAATATGCGATAAAAATGACCGTATTTTGTGTAATTTTTTTTTTCAAATTGACTTTGAAGTTTGATGTTTTTACAACATTAAGTGCCCGTAGACTTACTATTTGATATTAATTTCAACTTAATACCTTTACGTGTTCTTGAGCAAAAGGGTCTTGACAGACAGACAGACAAACTTTCTTTTAAATGTGCTATTACTATAAATTAGCAAAATTCGGATTTTTCCTATATTTGTGACCTTATAGAAACAAAATAATGATTGTGCCCCGCCCCTCTACCCTCGCAGGGGTAAATGTTTCGATGTTTTCCGTCGAGCGTGGAAAGCAAAAACATTGTTTCCATCAACAAAAACAACAAAAATTTGTAGCGAACATTGTTTTGTGTATATTTTTTTGTGTATTGTTTAAGTATTGTTAAGACCCAGCTTACGGTGCACTGTACTCGTTACGTATGTTGCAACGTGTTGCTGAAAACTCTACTAAGATGGTACTAGTTTTAATTTCTTATATTAGAGCCGGTTTTGCGCAAAATAATTATATTCAATGTAAATACTTTTACATTGAGGATAATTATTTTCTGTATTAAGTAGGTAACTAGGTAGGTACGTCGTACGGTCCCACAACTAACTAGGTAGGGACGCCGTACGGTCCCACTAGTAACTAGGTAGGTACGCCGTACGGTCCCACTAGTAACTAGGTAGGTACACCGTACGGTCCCACAAGTAACTAGGTAGGGACTCCGTACGTTCCCACATTTAACCAGGTAGGTACGCCGTACGGTCCCACAAGTAACTAGGTAGGTACGCCATAAAGTCCCACTAGTAACTAGGTAGGTATGCCATACGGTCCCACTAGTAAAGCAAAACACCACATTTCACAAATATACTTAAAACATTAAAGTTTAGAAATTACCTTCTAAAACACTCGCAGTCGCAGTCGCAGTCGCAGGAGACCACGCAACTGGAAACTTAAAATTGAACTGTTATAACGGAAACTATCAGAAATACAAAATGCAATTATTTAAAGTGATATTTTTGACCGATCACGGCGAAGCAAAAAGAGACTTATGATTTTGACAGGTATCTATGGATATGTATAACTTCTACCGCTAGGTATTCCTACACTTCAATTTAGGAGAGGAGGCATACGATCACGGCTATTCTGTGATAATTACTTTTGAATATTTATTAAATAATATTAAGTGTATGTTTTTTATTTAATATACGATAAATACTGAATAGTTTGTAATTACATACAATTTCAGATAAGAATATTTTCTTATTTCAAACTTTTTAGAGTGTGATTTTTCAGAAGTCGGGTTTTAGTTGTTGGGGTTCCGTGCCTCAAAAGGAAAAAAGGAACCCTTATAGGACCTCTTTGTTGTACGTCTGTCTGTCCGTCAAGATCCTTCTCAGAAACGCGTAAAGGTATGAAATTGAAATAAACATCATATATTTAGTATTTGATATTACAGTCCCTATATACAGTCCCTTGAAGCTGTAAAAAAATCAAGCTTCTTCGTCAAAGCAATAAAAAAATATGCCCAAAATACGGTTATTTTTGTCGGTTACGGGTCCCGTTGACCTAAAACCATGAAATTTGGCAAGAAGAAATGCCATGTAGCACACATAAAGAAAAAAAATCTGAAAACCGTAAATTTATTATACTTATTTGCAGTTGGTAAACTAATTGCGAGCTATGTCGATTTTTTGGGAAAACAGCTGTCCAACGTAAAAGTTAAGTTCGTCCTGCAATACAGTTTACCTTTTACGGAACCCTCGGTGCGCGAGTCCGATTCGCACTTGGCCGATTTTTTTTAATATACAATATAAATGAAAATTAGGCGCAAATATTATATATTATACGCAACTTTGTATTAAGAATCTTAACAAATATTTAAAAAAAATGTATTACAGGGGCCCAGTTTGAAACAGATTATATGTACTAGAGGTGTTAAGTTTGAAACAGATTAAATAATGTATTAAAGGGACCGAGTTTGAAACGGATTATATAAATGAATAAGAGGGCCCAAGTTGGAGACACTAATATTATAAAGAGGAAAGATTTGTATTTGTGTATGTTTGTAACGAATAAACTCAAAAACTACTGAACCAATTAAAAAAAAAAAATCACTATTAGAATTCTAAGTTATCCCTGAGTAACATAGGCTATATTTATTACTAGGAAAAAATAGGGATCCTTACTAAAACTTCAATAATGTACTCAAGGTGTAAAAAATATTGCCATAAAATGTTTTTCATTGCATGCGCTGCGAAAAATATTGATTTTAGAACAAAAAATGTTCTACAATATTAAAGAACATATTAATATCTATAAAAAACTTCGTAATACCCTATGTCCAACTATTGTAGTTATGTTTTTACATTTAAAAAAAATTATAAAATGTTATGCATACCTTTGTATTAACCCTTATCCAAATAAATCATTTCGTATTCAAGACTGTTTCAATACCTGTAGATGTAGTTTACTTTTAAATTATTCAAATCGGACATTAAAGATATTACGAATTTAAAAATGTATTGACATTTTTAAATTCTATACAAATTACAAATAGAAAACCGCGCCGCGCCGTGATTGGCTCATACGCGAGGTCGGCTCCCTGCTCCCTCCCTACGCAGCGGACGCAACAGACATAATAATATTTTGACTTTTTCCAAGGAAAAAAACTTGGCAAGTAAAAATAGGTTTTTGAATAAAAATATAAATTGTAATGTAAAAAAAACTACTTATTTCATGCATAAAGATACATTTACTCTTCGTGTAAACCAAATTGTTTAAAAAATAAAAGTACAGAAAAGTTTACAAAAATGTGTTAGGTATTTAAAACAAAATGTAGCCAAACTGTGTCCACTCTGAGAGTCAACTCTATACAACATGTTAGGTAAATGGTGTATACTCCCGTTACGTACGTGTGCACCATATATCATTTGAATACTATGCCGATATCAGAAGGTGGAAATTGTGAACTGTGTAATTGACCAATTTCCATACAAACTAAATCAATGTTTTCCTCACTTAATTTTTGCACAACCCTAACTTTTAATCAAATACGACTTACGCGCCACGGCATAAAAATTTCTTCGGTATCTATAAGAGCCTAGTACTTTAGCGTATCCGCGCACGGGGCGCGTGAAAATGCAAACTTTAATAACTAAAACAAAAAAACTAATAATAATTTACAGGCTTACGCATCTGACCACACACGACGATATTTATGACGATCACAAAGCACAGTATCCACGTATGTCATCTTTGATCCACAGTCACTATTCACAATCACTATGCACCAATTCTTTCGTCTATCCATCACTGTCGACAATCTCCCAAACTCTGCAGTGGTTGACTACTTCAAGGACTAAACCACCGCGTCGGCTACTGGTAGTAGGATCCTCTTCGAGATCTTGGCCTCCCTTCGCTATCACGTTTGTGAAAGTTTCCAGTTTCGTGAAGCCTGTGTGAAAACAGCGTAATCTTGGGATACGCTGGTCTGCCGGTCACGTCCCGCTTTACCTTACGCACATGTATGTTGCAAAACACCAAATCACCGTAGTTTGTTATAGTAGAAATCATATCACTGAATTTGACACTATACATGTACGAACAAGATAGAAAAACACTACTGACCTTATTTAATTCGATTATCGGCATTTTCAAAGTGATCTGTAGCGCCGCGCCCCGGGCTAAATAGGTGTTGCCATACTTTGCACTACATACATTGATTTAAAAATACCTATTCCCCCGAGTAAAAAATTCTCCTGAAATTTAAAAGACTTAATTTAGTAAAATAACAATAAACGACTAGTGCGTTCGTTTATTTAGATAATAATTTAAGGATATTTCTTAAGGACCCATATAAATACTTAAGTACCTACTGATTTTTGTTTAAGCGCTAGATGCCATTAACTGTGAAGTTTCATGAACGACTTTTTTATTTAGCGCTGCAAATCGAGCATAATATGCCAATTAATCCAAATCAACAAAAATTACAAAAGTGGGAAAAGACATGGTACAAAACAAAAATTGACACCAAATAAAAAAAAAACATAAAATAATTGTAGTTAATTACTAGTAGTAATTTCATTAAAATGTTGTCAATGGCGGCGCGTTAATGTAGTTTCTATAGGGCGCTGGGGCGCAATAAAAAATAAGGTTGATGAACTATTAAAACCAATATGCACATACACAGAGAAAGGAGAATGAGATCTCAAAAACTGCTGTGGAAGGTTATTAAATGAAGCAGTATGAAAGGAAAAAATACCTCGAAAATAATGGCGGTGCTTCTGGCAGATCTGCAGACCCTTAGATTTACGTCATAAATCCTGGGTATTTTCTTTCATAGTTTTGACCTCCGTCAACACCAACACGCGCAAAAGACAGTTCTGAGGTCACACTTATAAAACACCAAAATTCACGGTTTATTAAAAGTGGATGTGCATAGCATCGTTGTCTTTCCTTGACTGTTCAATTCGGATGTGAAAGCATCCGCCCTCTTCTTGTATAGGCGAGGTATGGGTAGGAGAAAAAGGGATAGGAGATCACAGTATATGTGCAATTTTATATCATTAATTACACTACTACACTAGGTGGCGCAACCATTTTCCCCCTCCTTGAAGGATTTCCTTCAAAAAAAAAAAAAAAATATCAATCTAATTTTAGAAACATGCAAAAAAAAAAAGACAAAAATAAAACTAGAATTGCGGTATATTATTATTATTGTTCAGGTAGCGGGCAAAGTCGCACTACCGGACGAAGGTACGACCCTGTACGAGTTTTAACTCTGACGACGCGTGTCACCCCGTCTTTAGCCGGAAAAACTTCCTCAACAATACCTAAAGGCCAGTGTAAAGGAGGGGTGTTCTCCATATTAAGAATTACAATTGTTCCTATCTTAATGGGATTTGCAGGTGTATTCCACTTTTCTCTAATTAATAATGTGTGCAAGTAGTCTGACCTCCAACGCTGCCAAAAAGATTTAACTAATCTATCCAATAATAAATGTCGTGAATGCAGATTAAGCCGGTCAGCATCATCTGATGCGGGTAAATATTTAAGCGGTGTTAACGATAAAAAATGAGCTGGTGTTAACGCAATAGGTTCTGACGGGTCACTGGAAAGTGTTCTACACAGAGGTCGAGTGTTCATAACTGCCTCTACCTGCGTTAAAACAGTTGTTAATTCCTCAAGTGTCAAAATTTGTTCGCCTATTACTCTAAATAAATGAGCCTTTAGACTCTTGATATTGGCCTCCCAGTTCCCACCAAAATGAGGAGCAGCTGGAGGATTTAAATGCCAATGGATGCGATTATCGACTAATACATGCGAAAATTGGGTATTTAAATGATTGGAAGACAAAAACTCAAATATCTCATTGAGTTTTCTTTTGGCACCAACAAAATTTGTCCCATTGTCCGAATAAATGAATGAAACAGGGCCACGGCGTGATAAAAAACGTTTAAAAGCGGACAAGAAGCTAGTAGTGCTTAACTCAGATGTGAGCTCGATATGCACTGCGCGTGTTGTGAGGCACACAAAGAGACAAATGTATGCCTTTTGGGAACGATTACCACGGCCACGAGATAGTGTTACCTTCAGCGGACCAGCAAAATCAATACCTGTGTGAGTGAATGCCTTTATAGACTGCGTGACACGACAAGGCTTATGACTGGCCATTTCAGGAAAAGTTTGACGTGGACGAACACGAAAACAAGGAATACATTTGTATATCCTCGTGCGGATTAAATTTCGAGCAGAAAAAATCCAATATTTTTGACGCAAAATGGATAATAACAACGTTGGCCCAGCGTGACAATTTACCTTATGGTGATGATCAACAATCAGATCTACAATATGATTTTTACGCGGTAGAATAATAGGATGTTTCTGGTCGTAGCTTAGTGATGAATTGTGTAAACGGCCACCTACATGCACTAAACCATCATCAATGAACGGCTTCAAACGTTGGAATGCGGTACTACAAGACTGATTTGCGTTTAATTTAGAAATTTGATCTTCAAAATAAAAAATCTGAATCTCTCTTAATACCTTATGTTCAACAAACTCAAGGTCAGATGCGATTATAAATTTGCGTTGCGGGAGAAGCTTAAGAAAACGAAAAACATAAACTAACGTACGAAGAAATTTTGACCATGACGAAATGCGTGTTGAAAGAGTCATAATTATCGACTCTGGCTTGATGGTTGCTGCCAAAGAATGCGTCTTTTCTTCTGGAACCTCAGCTATTTCTGACGCGTTAAATGCGCTAATAGGCCACTGAGATGGATCTAACTTGATCCAAGAAGGTCCAGTGAACCAAAGAGGATGGTCAATGATCTGAGCAGGAGTAATTCCACGTGAAAGACAATCAGCGGGATTAATGGCACCTGCACAATGGTAGAAATGACAACACGGTAATTCTGATTGTATTTTGGTCACCCTATTAGCAACAAACGTTCCCCATCGGTGCGGAGAAGAATGAACCCAGCACAATGCAACCGTGGAATCTGAAAACGCAAATACTTCAGAAATGTTTATACGGTTATTACAAGCCGCGATAATAGTCTTTATAAGCCTAGCAAGTATTAATATGGCGCAGAGTTCAAGTCTAGCAAGAGAAATGACTTTTACAGGAGACACCTTTGATTTGGCACTGATCAAGTGTACTGTACGGGAACCTTCGTTATTTACTTGAAAGTAAACAACAGCACCATATGCCTTCTCACTGGCATCTGCGAAGCCAACAATGATGACAGAGCTACCACCAGTAATACCAATATGACGCGGGAATTTCAAATTATTAAGAGCGGGCAGTTCATCATAAAATTGCTTCCATAACTTGCAGATGTGATCGGGTGGGAAGTCATCCCAGTCACTCTTGCACAACCAAAGCTGCTTAATTAGTAACTTGGCGTACAATACGACGGGAGCGACAAACCCCATAACGTCCCATATTTTAGCAATACACGATAACATTACTCGTTTAGTGCATTTGAAATTCACAGGTGCAGTAACGGTAAGACAAAAGTTATCGGTATTAGGGGACCAAGACAAACCTAAAACCTTATGGGTATCTGTTTCACCAAATTCCTTTATAGATTCAAGCCGGTGTGATAACGGAATAGAGTTAAGAAGAGACTGTGAATTGCTCATCCACTTTACGAGATCAAAATTGCCTGCTTTCATAAGAGCAATCATAGACGCTACAGCCTCTACTGCGGAACCTTCCTCTACACTATACGCTACATCATCCATGTATAGACCAGTCTCCATTATTTCTTTAGCCAATGGAAATGTGTGACCGTGATCTATCAAGATCTGTCTTAAGGTTCTCAATGCGTGAAATGGACTAGATCGTAAACCGAAACATACGGTATTGAAATGGTACATTTTTAAGTCCTGCAGTGGCGAAAAACGGTATAAAATAAGTTCGGTCACAATCTCTTATGTCAATACATAAAAACATCTGACGTATGTCTGCTGAAAGCGCTACTGGAAATAAGCGGAAATTGATCAAAATAGAGAATAAATTACCCTGTAAATTCTGACCACTGTACAATAAGTCATTTAAGGAGACCGAAGAAGTGGTCTTTGCGCTTGCATCACACACCATGCGCAATCTAGTTGTGGTTTTGTCTTCTCTAAGAACGCCGTGGTGAGGTATTACATAAAAGGGGTAATTTTTATTCTCTTCGGATATAGGCGGCGCGGGTGACAAAATACCTTTGTCAAGATAGTCGCGGATAATACTATCATAAGCTTCTTTTAGTTGAGAGCAGGCTGCAAGTTTACGTTCGAGGCATTCAAAGCGTCTTTTAGCATTTGCGAAAGAATCGCCAAGAGTAAATACATCGGCTTTAAACGGCAGAGCCACTGTGTACTGGCCAGTGGTTGGGTCGCGAGTAGTGGTGTGGCAATAAAATTCTTCGTATGCAATATCGTCTGGGCTTTGAACAGAAAAAGATTTTATTTCTTCCAATTCCCAGAATTTTGTAATTAAATCTTCAACCCTTTGAGGTTGAATGCAGCAACATGAGATAGTAGACGCGGGATTATTAATTAATGCGGGAGCGGAGCCGAGAACAACGTACCCGAAAACCGTTTCAAAAGCGTGCGGAGAACCTAAGGAACCTTGAACCCTATTAGGTAATAAAAGATGCGGAAATAGCTCAGCGCCAATCAAAATATCGATATTACCCGGCACAGCGTATGCGTCGTCCGCTAGCGGTAAATTACTAAATTCGGAAAGAGCGGATTCATTTACCTTTGTAGTAGGTAGGCATTCAGTTACCTTATCTACAACTAGAGATTTTATATTATAAAAAATGTGTCGATTGAAGCGTGAGAATATTTTAAAATGAACGGAACCATTTATTTCCTGGGTAGAACCTCCGACACCTTTCACCAATGAACGTGTAGGTATTTGTTGCAAACCTAGACGTACACAAGTTTCATTTTTTATCAGATGACTTTGAGACGCACTGTCTAAAATACACCTTAAAATATGTTCATTACCCTGAGAATCGAAAACAATTACGCGAGCAGTAGCTAGTAAAATAGTACTAGGTGAAGTTAAAATGTTTTTATTATGTATCTTATTATTATTACTCGGGTTTAAACTGCAAAGCGTGACGTCAGTACGAGTAAAGTTTGCCGGTGAGTGTCTATGAGGCTGCGGTGCGGGCGGTGACGGCACTGACTGCAGCGCGAGCGACTGATAAGGGCTAACAGGTTTTAATTCCGACTGCGTAGCTGCCACAGAGCGCGAAGTATTGGGATCATTGGAGGTGGCATTCATATTGTTGTCAAAATGCAACATCGTGTGATGTTTATTACCACATTTTTTACAAGACATGCTTGAATTACAAAAAAGTGTTTTATGCTTATCACTTAGACAGTTAACGCAAAATTTATTATTTTTAATGAATTTAAATCTTTCAAATGCAGTTAAATTTTGAAATTTCGTACATTTATAAAAAATTTCATGTTATGATGCACCATTGCATAAAGAAAACGTTTTAGATTGTGAATTAGAGGATGCAGCTGCCGTATTTATAAAGGTGTGCGTAACCTTTGATTTTGATGCGAACTCCAGCTTACGATCCGGTGCCCGTTTCGTAGTTTCATGTTTTGACGTTAAAGTCCTATGGAGTATTTTAATGCGATCGCGAATGAAACTGATGAGACTGTCAAACTTAGGTATTTCAGAATCTCTCTGATCCATTTCAAATAAACGAATAGTTTCAGGGTCTAGTTTCTTCAGCCCCATGTACAAAAATATAAAATCACAAAGATCACTTAATTTTAAATTTTTAAGCGCACATACCGATGACACAAAATTATCTAAAAAATTCTCTAAATTTTCTGCGGTCGCGAATGAAATAGGTTTAGTATCAAATATTCGGTCTAGATATGAAGTTGATAGCACTCTTTTGTCTTCAAATCTGGCTACCAGCATATTAAGCAAAATATTATACTTATCGCCATCTAGCGTTATGCCTGCACATATAGATTTTGCCTTGCCCGTCAATCTTCCAACTAAATAATATATTTTTTCTGCGTCAGTAAGATCTTCGTTTTTGTGGACTGTATTTAAAAAACTCGCGTAAAACAGTGGCCAATTACGGGGATCGCCAGAAAATTCCGGGAGACTTAACGGCGGAAGACGCGGTCTTTCAGACTTTATTTCAGTTTTAATATCCGAATTTTGACTCTTACGACCTTCTGACAATGTTGATAATTTCCGCTTAATGCGACAAAAAATATCTTCAAATGCGACCCAAGACTTAAAATTAGGTACATAATCGGGTTTTAATTTTAATTTTTGCGTATTTATTTGTTTTAAGGTATTTTGATAACTCGTACGTATATCATCAATTGTTTCTGAGTTAGACAAAAACGATTCAAGAAATGAATCGTCATCCAAATTCTGCGACAAAACGTAAGTACTTTGCATACGTTCAAAATACGTAGCAAGTAGCGATTCTAAAATAGGAATTTGTTCAGACATGACCCTTGTTAATAAATAAACTAAAATGCAAAACAAACAGCGTTGAAAGGTAAAATATTGCACACAGGAATGCTAAGTACAAAAATATTATTTAATTACCAATAAATATGTTGTATGTAAACAAAGTGAAATAAATACTATGCGGTAAAAGTTATATGTAATAACAATAAGGTGTTACTTTAAACTAGCCAATTAGTGATGGTAGCTACCTACTGTTACTAGTATTATTACAAGAAGTTTGAATAAGGTTGTTTACAACTACTGCGATGAATATTATCATAAAGTAATCTCGGTTATAGTTCGAATGTGGCAAAGAAAGACACGAGCAATGAATCACGCGGGTAGTATAAGCGAACGAAACGCGTTATCTTCAATGTGTTTTATGTTCACAAAACGTAGTTCGTATTACTTACAATTCAATATTAACTCGTTACGATAAACTAAAAAATATGAGAATGATGCGGGAATTTATTTTTGTGGAAACAGTAAAATAACGAATATTTTAACGTAACGGGTAACTAATTTTTAAGAAATAAGTTGCGAATTACTTACAAGAATGCGGAAAATATTGAAAATAGCTCTTAAAATTAAAAAACGTTTATATTAGAAAAGTGTGTTAAGCGATTAAATATATGACATCCGTCGAGAAGGACCATAAAATGGCGGCGCGTTAATGTAGTTTCCATAGGGCGCTGGGGCGCAATAAAAAATAAGGTTGATGAACTATTAAAACCAATATGCACATACACAGAGAAAGGAGAATGAGATCTCAAAAACTGCTGTGGAAGGTTATTAAATGAAGCAGTATGAAAGGAAAAAATACCTCGAAAATAATGGCGGTGCTTCTGGCAGATCTGCAGACCCTTAGATTTACGTCATAAATCTTGGGTATTTTCTTCAATAGTTTTGACCACCGTCAATACCAACACGCGCAAAAGACAGTTCTGAGGTCACACTTATAAAACACCAAAATTCACGGTTTATTAAAAGTGGATGTGCATAGCATCGTTGTCTTTCCTTGACTGTTCAATTCGGATGTGAAAGCATCCGCCCTCTTCTTGTATAGGCGAGGTATGGGTAGGAGAAAAAGGGATAGGAGATCACAGTATATGTGCAATTTTATATCATTAATTACACTACTACACTAGGTGGCGCAACCAGTCAATATTCTGAAACTAAACTATTTTTTAATGGGTTAAATTGGTATTGTATTGACATATGAGCACGCTTTTTATATGATGTATAAAAGATTAACTAGTGAGTTTATTTGCTTCTCGGTAGTAAAGCATTACGAACCTTCCAATCTTCTCCTCTTATATTTTGTTCCTTTACTACACACATTGTAACAAATACAATCGAAGTTTTATTGGAGTTGCTTGAGTGTGTCATGCTCTCTAAAAGTGTCTCTGCGGTGGTGGCGTGTGTGTCGGGTCGTTACGTTCCCTAAAATATGGTTGAGCGAAGCGATGGCTGATTCATGTGTCATACTCGTGAACGGGTGCCGCCTGTGGAGGCTGGTCTGCTCTTGCAAACTTCTTTGTATTCTTAGTATTTAGTCTTACTTTTTTGTTTTGTTTATTAATACTGTAAGACATTGATTATTTCTTAGTGATGAATACATAAATAAAGTCTTTTTTATATTAGATACTTTTTTATGTTGTGCTTGTGCTTTATATTCCATGTTTTTTTTATGTTTGTAATGGAAAGTGTCCTTTTATGATAGGGAGGGCATTTTCCAATATTTTAATTGGACGCTGTAAGAGAAAGGGAGAAAAGAAATGCCCTTGCTGAGTTTCTTGCCGGTTCTTCTCAGTACAAGGTCTCCCGCCCTGTAGACTTACGAACCGATGGTATAGTGACATTCATAAGTGCTCAATTATTGTAGCCTAAACTGAATAAATTATATTGAATTTGAATTTGCTTAAACTGACTCCACAAGTAGTAGTCTGGGAGTTTTTTTGTTGCTTGCTTATTCTTGGCTAAGTCGGTGAAGGGTAGTTGTGTAAAAGTTAAAGTAAAGGATAGAGTTTTTATCCATTTGTGATTGACGCAAATTAATCTAGAAATACTTACCAATTTAGGTATTAAAAAAAACAACTATTTATACCTACCTAAAAAAGTACAGTACCTTTTACTTTTAATATTCTGTGCCTTTACACATAACACAATGACTTAATTACTTGTAATTTTTAACATATTTTTTTTGTGCTGGTAACATTCGCATAGAAAGGTGACTCCCCGAAAATTAGGGTACCTTTGTCAGCTTTATTTGACCTTATTCAAAAATACTAGTTCTTACCCAACTAGCAAAAATGCGATAAAATAAATGTTATAACAAAAAAGAGTGATATCAAAGTCATATAGAAGTAACGCTTGTGACTGCTAGTCATATATATGTATTTCTTAAAGCGCTCTAGCTGTATAAGGCCTTACAGCAAAATTGTGACATTAACCTATCATATAAACGTTTACTCTGCCACTTTGTGTAACGCCTATAGCACTGTTGTAAATAGGCACTGACAACAGTCGTTATCCAGCTACTATGTTGTATATAACGCTTTCATGGTACCGTTATTAAGCGGAACCACACTATTATGGCCCCTAAATTACTAATATAACACTGGTGTTTAAATAGTCACTATCATTGCTAAACCGTTATAATGAATTTACAACAAATTTCCGTTAAAGCCGCTCCCGTTAACAACTGCTCTAAAATCGTCCTAATTGGACCTTAATTAACACTCAAAAGTTGTAAAAACGTATTTACAAGGCTTAGATATCACTAGTAACATAACAACTTTGTTATTTCCTATTTATCACTAAAAAGTCACATATAGCTTCACTGTGACATCTTTACAGGACCTAGAATTTATTATGGCTGCGAGATGTTGTAAATTGGTTGTATATGAGGAACCGCAACTCTATTCAGTTATATATCAATGTCTTAAAAATATTTGCTAAATAATTTATATTTAATAATAAATTAACGAGGGGCATGCAAAAAACACCATTAATATACTACTAGAATATCAATAAAAATGCAAGCGTAAGTGATATTATAATATTAGTCGTATTAGAATATTAGAAACGTTTCTACAACGCGGAAGGGGCCCTTGATTTAGAACGTTTCAGTGTTATAGTTATTGTATTGCAGCTACGCATGGGGCTAATTAGATACATATTTGTCATATATGCCTTGTTCTTCGTGACTTTTCGGTAGTATAATAGGGAATTTTAATCACTGGTATTACTATGAAGTGATAAAACGGCCATGTGAACATTGTTATACAACCATTGAGTGTTAATGTAGTGGTTGCTATTCCTTTCTATTACAAATTCAATTACTGTTGTGTCAACAATCTATAAATTTAGAAGTTTGGAGACAAAAATAATTAGTGATATTATTGTAATATTCACAATCATGAACACCATTTTGCACCCAGGAAACGTTCCTATAACCGATATACAGCTAAGATTTGCTAGTTGGGTATTTATGCAGTCTTAGTACGTAAATACGCCTAAGTTTAGTTTTTTACTGATTATAATGACTTTTTGCACTAAGATGAATGAAGTACCTAAAAGTAGGATTTGATTGTTTGGCGTAATTAGTGGTTGGTTACTTGAAAAGAAATGAAATCATAGTATTGATAGATAGTTATGTCTAATAATAAAATTAGTTTGTTTTCGACTGAATTTGAATTGTTGTTCTGTATGCATCTTTAGGCATCGAAATAATATTTTTTAAAGATTAATAGTAGGTATTTCATAATATCGCAAAATCGCATACATTACCTGAGTACACAAAAATACAGGACCCTTCATAATTTTATTTAAGAAAAAAAAAAATCTTGCTACTTTTTTTTGTTTTACTAGTGTGTGAGTATGTTGAGTGTATGTGTGAGTGAGAGTTGAGACACACTCAAAGAGTTGGGCCGCAGAGGGGCAAACATTTTAAGGTAATAATTTAGTATCTCATCTGTGCCTACAGTTCACACAACATACTTTTTCTTATTGTTCAAATTTAAGACATTGGTACCTACCTAGTTGTTATCACTGCAGTTACTGTCGAACGTCAATAGTTTGAAAATAAGAACAGACTTTTTTGGTTTTTACGTATTAATACGTAAGATAATAGTTAGTCATAAATTATGTGTTAAAATCTAAAATTGTTATTCAATAATTCATTTAAATTCATTCGTAACCAAATATCATTTTTAAACCAAAAATAAATACGATAAAAATAAAAATGGAATTGCAGAATTGATTTATCGCTTCGCCAGAATGACAGTAGGTAGAAATAAAGTGATTAGAACCATCTATCTATATTTTTATTCTTTCGCCTGGTAGTTTGGGGTCAACGGTCATAGTAATTTACAGCTGATTTCATCATAATTATGAATGAAATCAGCTGTTTCAGGGCTGTCGCTCTACCGTTTTAGGTACAAAAGGAAATTTGCTGATTGTTGGGAAACCTGAACATTTTCCGACTTCAGGATATTTTTCCGAACATTTACAAACCAACCCTTATCTACCACTTCCGGCTGTATACACCATTTACCTAACATGTTGTATATTGGTAAAAGATTTTTTTAAATAAGATGAGTATAGTTTCGAGTATTACCCTATCCTACCCTAAATCCAAACTTACATACTTTACCGCCCTATAATATTATAAATATAGATGTACTTAAGATTTGTATCAATTTTCGGATCTATGAGTATTATCGTTAGCTTAAAGTTTTATTTTGACTTTGCACGTGTCCTGGGCATGTTTTTTGATTCAATAAAAATACAGAAATCGGTAACAAAAATTATAATAATCAAAACACGTAAACTTAAGTTTATACACTTACTCTAACGCAAGAGCGTGCACTCTCCGACGACATGTAAAAAATCTTATTAATTACGCAGTTTTACAAAAAACAAATATAAAATTATAATAAAAGCGAGTGCCAGAGCTAGGGCGGGCCCAGAGAGTCGTTTAAAAGCACTTGCGATGCACGATGCCGGGGCCCGACTCATCGTACTCCTGTTTCGAGATCCACATCTGCTGGAAAGTAGAGAGCGACGCCAGGATGGAGCCGCCGATCCACACAGAGTACTTGCGCTCGGGAGGAGCGATGATCTTGATCTTAATGGTGGAGGGTGCGAGAGCCGTGATCTCCTTCTGCATCCTGTCCGCGATACCGGGGTACATCGTGGTGCCGCCCGAGAGAACCGTGTTTGCGTACAGGTCCTTGCGGATGTCCACGTCGCACTTCATGATCGAATTGTAAACGGTCTCGTGGATACCGCACGACTCCATGCCTAGGAAAGACGGCTGGAACAGCGCCTCGGGACAACGGAACCTTTCGTTGCCGATGGTGATCACTTGACCGTCGGGAAGTTCATATGATTTCTCTAACGAGGTGGAGGCGGCCGCCGTTTGCATTTCTTGTTCAAAGTCCAAGGCGACGTAACAAAGCTTTTCCTTGATGTCACGTACTATTTCTCTCTCGGCGGTGGTCGTAAACGAGTAGCCCCTTTCGGTGAGGATCTTCATTAGGTAATCGGTTAAGTCGCGACCGGCCAGATCTAAACGAAGAATGGCATGAGGCAGAGCATAACCTTCGTAAATGGGGACCGTGTGGGACACACCATCGCCGGAGTCGAGCACGATGCCGGTGGTACGACCCGACGCGTAGAGAGACAATACGGCTTGGATCGCCACGTACATGGCGGGGCAGTTAAACGTCTCGAACATGATTTGAGTCATCTTTTCTCTGTTGGCTTTAGGGTTTAGTGGAGCTTCAGTCAAAAGAATAGGGTGTTCTTCGGGGGCCACGCGCAGCTCATTATAAAAGGTATGATGCCAGATCTTCTCCATGTCGTCCCAGTTGGTAATGATCCCATGTTCGATGGGATATTTCAGGGTCAGAATACCTCTTTTGCTTTGGGCCTCGTCTCCTACGTAAGAGTCTTTTTGCCCCATGCCGACCATGACGCCTTGGTGACGCGGGCGCCCCACGATCGAGGGAAAGACGGCTCTGGGCGCATCGTCACCCGCGAACCCCGCCTTGCACATGCCGGACCCGTTGTCCACGACCAGCGCGCCCGCATCGTCGTCGCACATGGTGCTCGGGCTTAGGACTACCGCTCGGGAATTACTCTATATGCTCTTGAGGCCTGAAATAAATTCATATTTAAATACGCTTATAGTTTTTCTCTCATAAAGAAGCTTTAGCATTGTTAGCGAGCTTGTAAGCAAGCGAAACGGTAAAAATACTCTACCAGTTACTATTTTTAATTGTTATTATTGTTACAACAATAAAGTTCTACTTTGAACAGCTTTATTTATTTAGGTAATAATCGGTCGTTTAGATATTTGTTACAAAAATAAATAATGTTACCAACACTTTATTCAGCCTCGTACAGCCACAGAGCAACATGGCCCCCATGCGTCTGAATGCCGGGTTGCTCTGTGTACTTGTACATAGCTTATAGACATTAAAACAAACGAAACGTTAGAAAGATCTGCAAGTAACTTAAACAGATGTTTTATTGTTCCTAAAAGCCATTAAATCAAGCACTTGGTTCTAAACACTGTAACTGATTAATGTTAGGAGTTAAGATTCCAATGGTAGTAGAATGTAGCTTCGTAGTTAGTATTTAAAAGTTTCAATATCCTTTTCTTGGACAAAAAAATATTTGATTTGAAAATCTTAGCCTACCACAATGTTGTAACAGTAACTCAGTCTACCACAATGTTGTAACAATAACTCAGTCTGCCACATTGTTGTAACAATAACTTATTCTGACACATTGTTGTAACAATAACTCATTCTGCCACAACAACATTATCGCAGAAAGGAAACCTCGCTATGGAGACACACACAGTTTATCGTTTCGTTAGTGATACATTGTCACATTGAAATGTTTCAATGTATCTTACATTGAAACATTACACTCCTGCACTTTATTTTGAATAATTGCTACTAATTGAATTCACTTATGTAATTATGTTATGTTATATTCTCATTTCGTTACAAATAAAATAGTTCAAGTATTTAAATATAAGGTATTTGACCGAGTTTAATTGACACTTCACTGATAACTTCCGTAAACAAAGCGTTAGTATAAGTAAGTCGGACTCACGGGGGTGTGTGCGCGAGCGCGGCGGCGGCAGTGAGCTAGCGCCGCGCTCGCGCCGCTATATACCAGCGCAGCTTGGCACGGGCACCGCTCCCAACAAGGCGCGGCCGCCGCCGATGCAGCGCCGCTTGCCATTTAAGCACATCGCTCCACACACTACGACATTGATTAGAAAATAGATTTCAATTGTCTCGTTCAAAGATAGCATCGATAATGCGGTAGCCATCTATTATTATTGCTCCTCGATTCACTGCGAAAAATAGAATAAGGAATGGTCGCGCTTAAGGGGACGCGTTCAGTATAATTGGGCAGCGTCATGTTTTTTCTATTCACTTATAGACATTATATTTGTACTAAACATTACAAAAGTCTGCATAAAGTCTATTCCAAAAATGTTACTGCTTACTAAGTTCGTCCAGATCACTCTTTTTATATTGCCCATCACTGACTTTTTTCTTTGGTCCCTTCTTCTATCGACTGGCGATTTTCATCAACTATCCCGCTGTATCTATTTTTTGCCCTCTAGGCAAGGATCAGGGTTTTCATCAACTGAACCGAGTATTAACATTTATAAGTCAGAATGTTGTATCTTCCTAGTTCTTTAAGATCCTTAAATCAACGCTAGTTTGATTAACAGACACTAATTTGTACCAAACTTGTTGTTTAGAATCATGAGACCGATCACCGATACGAAAACTACATTGTACATTCCGCCTTAAGTTTGGTGTTCAGATACTTTCGCTTTTCTTCTTTTTTAAACTGCAATGTACCGTTTCGTGTTCGGTCGAATCATGCTATTAAAGTTGCTTCCTGTAGTTTTTTTTAATACCACTAATGTGGCAAACAAGCTAGCGGCCCACCTGATGTTAAGCGGTCGCCGCAGCCCATGGATGCTTGTAAAACCTGGGGATTTCTCGCGCGTTGCCGACCCTTCAAAAATCTAATAACTTCTTTCTTAAAGAACCCCATTCTGCAGTATTTACAAGTAGCAATTTATGCAAGGTAACACTAGTTTACACAAGGTTTTACGCGCGGCCCTAGGTCTCTCATTGCTTGTTTTCTCTTCGACACCCCTTATGGGTGAATAAGGTACGGGGCCACATCGTGAGATTACAAAATCTTACCCCATGACCTGGGTAGAATCTTAAAGGGAAAATATTTAATTAACAGATTTATTTCAAAAGATGGTTGCCAAACCGCTGGAAATGAGTTCATGGAAAATTCATTCAGACCGGCGTGAAGTTTAGCAATCTAATACCTTTAAACGAGCAATTCTTGTATATATATATAATCTGAATCTCAGAAACGGCTCCATCGATTTTCATGAATTTAGTATGTAGGGGTTTTCGGGGTCGATAAATTGATCTAGCTAGGTTTCATTTTTAGAAAACGTCGTTTTATCCGTGTTTATAAGGCAGAGATAAACTGAAAAGTATGACTCTTCCTGACATCTATTGGCGAGTAGTAATAAGCAACACTTAAGCTATTTGGCAATAGGTGGCGTTATTAAGCAACAATTAAGCTATTTGACAACAGGCGTTATTGAGCAACGCTTAAGCTACTCGACAATAGATGGCGCTTTTTTAAAAAAACCTCGGTGCTCGGTGCTCCAGGTATATTACTTACGTGTAACAAACGGTCAATCTAGTTTAGCGTCCCAAGCAGTACGAACGTAACGCGGAGCACTCGTAATGATCCTCAGCAATTTGTTCTGGATAACTTTGAGCGTATTCTTTTAAGTGAGGTTAGTGAGCCGTACCGTAACTACCGAGCTGGCGCGGGAAAGGTACGATAGTCGCAACCTAATGTTAAGCTTGGAGAGGCGGATATTGGTTCTAAGTGGCAGGTCAGAAGAAAGAACTTGTAACGACATATGGTGACTGTATTATATCGTTATTATATGTAGAAAGCAGGTGGAGTAATATAAGTATACAACGAAAGATATATACTATTGTATATTGCCGGAGATGTTAATAGCATTTCGGGTATCTAGAGACTCTTAGTAATAGAATCACTGCTTAAATAGCTAATTGTACGAGCTCACGTCTACCATTTCCTTACTAAGTGCGTAGATTTAGATGTGATGCACTTTTTAAGAACCTGTTAGGCCAGCAAATATCTAAATTAGATCAGACATGCAAGCCTTAAACTAGTCCGGATTTAGCAATTTAATAATCTTGTTGTCTTACACCAGACTACCTAGATTATTTTAATGCTTAGAAAAAGTTCATAAAGGATTGCGAAAGTACAAATCAGGTGCTATTAGACTTGGTACAGTTATTTTTAGGTTTTATCAAAACGTTAATTATTGTTTAAGTTTAGTTTTAGTATACGATTTTATGGATATTGACAATGAGTTGAAAATGGAAGATGACTAATGAAGATGGCGATTTAATATTTCATACACAATTAGTTAGAGATCGATAAAACCAGTCGTCTGTGTCAGATACATTGTGACTGTTAGTTTATTGATGCAATAGGCCAAGATATGTCTGTAAAAATCACGGGCCCTCTGAAATACATAATTTAACATGATTTAGGTATTGTAAACAATTAATATTATTTGTAAATTGTATGCGAAAAACATTTAAACGCATGGAACTATTTTTCAAGTTTGAATGTGTAACACCAAAATTCATTCAAGCCTTATTTCAATTGAGAATTTGTTATTATTACAAAAAAAAAACATTTACCAAAAAATGGATGACTTTGTGTCAGAACCTGAAAGTTTGGGATTTAACTAATTTATAACAAAGAAGCCCTGGCCTAAGTCCTTTTGGACTTGAAAATGCTCAACAGAACTTTTTATATGCTAAACCACGAGTTACTGGTATACTTAAGGGATAAATCAGGCCTTTCTGGTAAGAGCCCAGTTATTACATAATCAAATTGGTTGTGGCTCAGGGCTTATTAGTTATCAGTAAGCCAATTTTCTTAGTCATACCACTTTCTGCGGCCCATTTGCACGCTTTCCAAAACCGGTGAGATGAGTTAAAAAATTGTGAAGAAAGTAATACGATGCATAAAGGATGTTAATAATTTGATAAGAAAGGTGAGTACCTATATATATTTTTTTATACAATGTTAATCGATTGAAGTAAGAGATCATTGAAAGAAGTTTGGCAAACCAATGTGAAAAATTATTGAAATACATATTTATTATCGGTAGTAATGTAAAAAAAACAGTTCTCTGTTCTAACTTTTTGTCCGGTAACAGCCACATTATTTTAACGCACAAAAAAACTTTTAAACTACATAAAAGTTAAAAAAAAGATGTAATTGCACACACGGCACAATACTACACGCGGCACAATACTACACACGGCACAATACTACACGCGGCACAATACTACACGCGGCACAATACTACACGCGGCACAATACTACACACGGCACAATACTACAGAACAGAATAAAGAATTCTATAACTACGAAATGTAATTAATACAATGTGTTGCGAATTCAATATTGTAAAACACCCTCAAATATAATCTCGCCTCAAATATAAATTTCATGTTTTGTTTTCTTCACCTACGTTAAGTTTTTAAATTGTATAATTTAAGGACAAATTTATTCTTAGAACGCTCTGAAAAGCAAGTTGCCATAAAAGAGAATGTTAGTTTATCGTTCATAACCTAATAATAAGAAACCGGTCAAATGCGAGTTGGACTCGCTTGTCTTCTTGTGGTGGGCTGATTTCCGCACTTGCCACACGTAGATGGTGGCTTTGTGCGTAGCGGATTGCAGCAAATCCAGTTCCTTCAAGAATCTCAACAAGTGACCCACATTCCTGCCGGCCTCTTTGAGCGTCCCTCGGGTTCTCAGGGCTTTTGCCCTGTGGTCTTCCACCCCATCACAATGTAGCATTACGCGAGATGGCGTTTCTTCGGCCCCGATGCATGCTCTGCAGAGGGGGCTGTCGGTGGCACCTTAAAAAAAATAGATGTCGGTGAAGCGAGCATTGACCTGTTAAGATCCTACAGTTCTCAGGTTATTCCTGTTTATCTGGAGCAGGGTCTTAGTTAGTCTGGGGTTTAGGTTGGGTGTTGAGTCCTAGACCTGTCGGCAACCTGTACCACCCACCCATTCTTTGATTTTGTTGGCGAGTATACTGTTTAAGTCAGGACCGCAGCTGGTTGAATGGTATGTGTATGATTGGCTCCGGCCCTATCGGCGTCGAGCTTGAGCCGCGACTGTCCAGTCACTTATTATGTACGGAACAGAGCTGTGCGGAAAAGCGGCTGACTGGGAACGAATATTTATTCTGCAAAAAAAGCTTTGTTGCCCGCATATCACCCACAGATTCGGCGAAGCAGCATTTCATTAAATTAAAAATACTGACATTGACTTCGATATTTATTTTACAAATAGCGACATTTGTTCACAATAATATGAGTTTAAATTCCTAGATGAAAATCACCACTATAAAACTAGATATAAACAATAACTCCAGTCAACAACTCTTAGATTGAATAAATCAGAAATGTCACCCAATATTTTATGACCGGTCGTGTACAACCGGGTACCTAGGGAACTAACAAGTGCAACTTCCATCACGGTATTCAAAAACAAGCTTAAAAGATGGCTAGAAAGCAAAGCGTTCTATTAGCTAAAAGTGTTCTTTGAAGAAAAAGTGTGACGAATTATAAATGTATCTACATACATAAGTATACGTATGCATTTTTGTTGACATTTTGTATATCATATTGTTTTTTATTTTTATTTTATTTGATCTTAAAATGTATATTTTAATGTATTAAGAAATGTATCATACCTGTATATTCAACAAATTTACCAATAAATATGTCATATCATATCATTAATGGTGCCGTGACGGTAAAACGCCCCAGATGCCTATCTTGCTCTCCGGATAGCGAGATTAGTCTCAACGACCTCCCCTAATAGGGCCTCCCCCCTAACACGACGCCGACGTCCCCGGCTTTGTCGGCGCCCGCAAGGTTTGATACACGAGGTATCAAAGAGTGCCGGGACGGTTCTCGCCCCCACTCAATCGCAACCGCACGCGCGTAACGGGGAACTCCCCTCCTGGCGTTGACTCACCTTCGGGTTCGAGACTCACGCCGGTCGAAGGGACGCCCCCGAGAGACAACCCAAGCCGAGGATCGCCCCGCGGGGAGCCCTTGAGCGTTGGGCGCTATATGGGCTGAGACTTCTTCAGAGTCTCGCCTAGTCAGTCAGAAAAAAAGGACGATAAAATCGACAAGTACTTTTCGAGAAACAGAACCCACAGTGACCTAGATCGTCTACCGGATGCCCGAAAGGGCAGGTATGGGTGTGACAAATTTTGATGCTAAGTATTAAAGAAACTGAAATGCGTAAAGTATTATCATTTATAAGGTTGCTCAAGTTTCTAGACGGTAGAGCGCACAGTAGCCAGATTCTTTTTTAGAGATTGCTAACAAACGGGCAGTCGGTGGTGGCAGAGGCGTTTAAATTTCTTCACTTAACGTCCCAAGTGGCGGAGGTTCGAACCCGGAGTCAGCGTGTACGACGTTTGTGAAGTCCACAATCCGCGCGGGGCCTGCGTGTGGACTAAGGACCAAACCCCCCCCCCCCACTTATGAGGGCAGGCAGAATCTCAAATCAATTTTAGTGACGGCAAATGTTTATTGTTTCTTTTAATATAGTACGCGTGTGTGTGTGAAGAAAGTAAGAAAGAGCTGAAAGGAAAGATTAGATCCCCTAAGCTGATTGTGTCGACGTCGACGCTTAATATTTTCGTGGTTCAAACAGATTACGATTCCCTTTGTGGACGCATTTTGTTGTCCGCACGGCGTCCTTACACTTACTCAGCAGAATACTTGTTTATTATATCCGGTATTTGTATCTCGAATGTGCTCTAAGAGTTACCAGCACGAGCACGAGCGCGGTGCAACTGAAACCCTCCTAATTTGCGTTCGGGACGTGTTGTGTCTGGTGTCTGGTGTCTGGTGTCTGTACAAAACAAGGCGGTAAGTGACGTGTGGATTAAATATTTAAAGTATGTACTGTAATACTTCTGTTATATATACTCAGTTGCATTAACACATACAAAGCTTAAATCGTCTGTTAATTCTGAAGTTCACTCACTAACACAGTCACATAATTATAAACTGTCAATATCAACCATAAAATGAAAGAAAAGCTCAAATGTCTTATTTTATTTACCTCATCATATATCAAATGACTTTATTATTAACACTGGGCCCGTAATGTGAGAAATCCAATGTCAGAAAAATACTGGGCCCGTAATGTGAAAAATCCAATGTCAGATCATCCTAGTAGCAGTAGTATAATACGCGCATTTACGTGTTTCAAAGAGTTCGATAATAGACAAGAATAGAGTAACGATTTCACAGAAATATTGCATTTATAGTGAGAATTACTCATAATTAGTTACTATAAACCTTTTATTTACTAGTTCTTTTAATTTATAGATTTTTATTAACAATATAAGAATTCTATCGGTATTTGGTTCCGTTAAAATCTCATTAAATTACTTTAAATGTAACTCCGATGGTATAAATAACATACAACTGTACCAACAAATTTATAAAAATATATTTAAACAAAGGTATCTTACTTTTAGGTGCCTTAAGGTTTTATGTGTAAAATAAAAATAGCAATGGAATTTCATCTTATGCATATCTTCTTCCCAATAGAAACATAGCTGATATTCACAATAGGCTTTGGTAAACATCAGTTTATGTTTTGTTTAATTATAACAACTATAACCTCATTTACGTTGTAGATACATACCTATAGGAACTCGCGGCAAGTACTTAACTATTCTCAACTAAATCGGTTTCACACTTATAATGTATTTTTATTAATCTTTAAAAGCTAACCCAGTTCCAAACGGTATCTTATCAATAAATCATAAAATATCTAGCTAGTTGAATAAGTTACCGTTGATTTTAGTAAAAAAATATAGGTAGGTATTCAAAATCATCATTGGAACCGTGTCCTATTCTACTTAGAAGGTCATTGGTTCTATTACATAAAACAGGATTATACTAAATTACTTGAATACATTTTAATACAACTTTAAGGCAGAGAAGACACATTTTAGAAGATACTTTGCCTCAAAGTTCACCAGCGGCGGCTGACTATATTTCACAAAATGGCCTAATAGAAGTTACTAATTAATGTTAAAATAATATGAGGTAGGGTGTGTGTTTATTTTATCATCGTCGTTGTTTGAAAGTAGATTTTAAGGTTTGAGAGATATTCTGTGTGCACTGCGACCTAGTCCTATGATATCTTTATCTATTATTACAGGATATTAAATGTATTTTTTTATTCCAGGTTATTTTCAATAACATCATGGCTGTATGTTACAGAAGCTGGCAAAGAGCCGACAATGACGTTAATCGACAAGACCGTCCTGATGAAAATGTTGTCGATGTCAACAATCCAAAATGCAAAAAATGTGAGAACTCCTAATTCTCCGCGAACCTGTTTTTACAGGCATTGCAGAAATCTGAATCTGAGACGAATCCCCGCGTCTGTAAAACTGTTCGCCATTTGTAACTACAGCTTATATTTTCTTCCTAGTGCACGACTGCATGTGTGAAGAGCATTTGTCCAATATTATTTGGGACGAATTACTGGATAAAGTCAAAGTGACTAATTATTTCAACGCTGTGCTTGTTCTGGAAATGGCAACAGTTAAATCACGGCATGAATTCTCCTGAGCTTCATTTTTGGACTGGACTAATTTAATAGAATAAATATTAGAACAAATATTGAGCAATTTAATAGAATGCTATTGGAAACGCCAAGCTTAGCTAAGAGACACAGACATCCGCGGAGAGTTCTTGAGGCCTATGTGATGAAATTAAGGACTGGTGAAAGTAATGAAAGGTTAGCAACATTGTTTAGGATATCACGTCGAACATTTGAAGACCATTTAAAAATATCAAGAGAATGTTTAACACAAGATTTCGTTAATAGACCTCTTGGTTTAGATCATCTATCTAGAGAAAATGTTCTAGGAAGAAACGTGCTGATGCCTAAAAAGTTTTTTGGTGATGCAATATCCTACTAAATAATGTTTGGCTAGTCAGAGTACGCGGCATGTCCTTTCACGTATTTATTATAGTTATATTTTAATAGACAGGTATTTGGCTAACAGACATATTTTAAGAGAGGTAGG
Organism: Apoda limacodes; assembly: GCA_946406115.1. Classification (NCBI taxonomy): domain Eukaryota; kingdom Metazoa; phylum Arthropoda; class Insecta; order Lepidoptera; family Limacodidae; genus Apoda; species Apoda limacodes. The sequence goes on from OX291552.1 coordinate 726,096, forward strand.
GCATTGCAAGTACTTGCTCGAATAAGTCGCACGAACAAATAAAGCGAGGCATAGCAAGTACTTGCTCGAATGAGCGGCCCGAACTGGGGAAGTACCTCCACCTTACATAAAACCGCGGCCACAATAACACTAACATTGAGTAGTGTTGTGGTCCGGAGGACCGGCGGTGCTTGTTGCTGTCATTGCTCGGCGTAGACGCGACGTGCTGGTTCGGCAGTCAGAGAGACCTGATGTAACGGCTGACCGCTGGCCGCCCGCAGGTTGAACGGGATCCCGAATCCAAGGATCACTTAATCTCCGCCCTGGGAGACTGATCCGCCAGCCTGTGTAAAGAATCTGAAGTGGTATTCGTGCCGGAGAAGGAGACCGGAGTGGACCCGGCTACTACAACAGAGGGGGATCAGGGGCCCTTCCGCCCGCCGTGCCAGCAACCGTATTATCTACGCCATGCTTCGGCACTTTTAGTACCGCACATTTTGTCCTCTAAGCTGTAGGTTTTTTAAATAAAATGGCCAAAAGAACGAAAAGGAAAAGAGTTTTCACAGCGGCTACTCCATCCACTTAAAATGTGGATTTTTGCATCAGGGGTATTCACGCAAATCTTAACGCAGTCCACCTCCATCTCGAGACTGCGATTCTTATCCTAACGGAGACGCAGATATCCTGCTCGGCCGACACATCATACCTTCATTATCCCTGCTACAAAATCGAGCACAATTTTGTGAGCCGTGCCGGTGTATGTATGTTCGTCCGGGAGGATATATGCTGTCGCCGCCTTCATAGCCTTGAAGGAAGACAGTGACATGTCGATATTGTGGATGCACGTAGATTACGGCAGCCACACTCGTATCTATGCGTGCCTATACAGGTCTCATAGCGGTGACACAGACGTAACTCGACTCTTCACGCACCTGAGTTTGACAACTGACAAAGTTCTAGAGCAATATCCCACAGCAGAACTAGTTATTTTGGGGGACTTTAACGCCCACCATCGTGAGTGGCTCAGTTCTCGAACCAATAATTGTGCAGGGATATCTGCTCTTGTGCTGACTACACGTCCGGATGGATATTCCGTCTCAGTGGTTGCGCCTTTAGGCTCCTCGGACCACTGTCTCGTTCGGACTCAAGTATCATGCACACAACCCGATCCATCTGGGTCAACTAATTGGCGTCGTGTGTGGCACTATAAGTCAGCAGACTGGGATAGATTGCGAGAATTTTATGCATCGTACCCGCAGCCGCAGTCACTGAGACAATCCTCGCTGGTATGAAATGTTATATTCCTAACCCGTGAGTAGGTGCCGGCGTCAAAAAACGACCTTGGTCTTGCAGAGAAGCCAAAATTCTTAAGCAAACTGCATATGAGGCTTGGGCCACGGCTCGTAATAATAAGGATCCGAATATTTCTGAGGTAAAACGCAAATTAAATGTTGCCTCGAGTTGCAGTAAGAAAGCAACTGCCAGAGCAAAATTCCAATTCCAAAAGAGAAAGCCGATCTATTGGACAGTCTATTTGCCTGAAACTCGAATATGAACGACGAAGGCGCTGTACCACCTACTATACCGTGGTGCGGTAAGACCATGCTGGAAATCTCCATAACACAGCGGGAGGTCCGGCGGGCGTTGCTTTCTCTAGACGTTCATAAGTCGAGTGGGCCAGACGGTATACTAGTAGTGGTGCTTAAGCAGTGTGCTCCTGAGTTATGTCCTGTACTCACGCGCCTCTTGCAATCCTCAATTTCCGTCTTCATGGAAGCCCGCGAATGTGCACCCGGTGCCAAAAAGGGCGATAGATCAGATCCATTGAATTATAGGCCTATCGCTATTAAGTCTCTCCTCTCCAAGGTGATGGAGCGTGTGATCAACACACAGCTTCTAAGATACCTAGAAGAACACGACCTGGTCAGTGATCGTCAATATGGCTTTCGCCACAGTCGCTCGACAGGCGACCTTCTGGTGTATCTTACTCACCGATTGGCACTAGCCAAGAGTCAGGGGAAGGCATAGGCATGAAGCCTGGACGTAGCGAAGGCGTTTGATGAGGTCCGGCACCGAGGTCTTCTCTCGAAGTTGCCATCTTACGGTGTACCCCAGGGTTTGTGCAAATAGGTGGCTAGCTTTTGTCCGGCAGACGCATACGAACCGTAGTTGACAGTAGTTGCTCTGATAGCATGGACATTAATGCTGGTGTCCCGCAAGGCTCCGTGCTGTCTCATACGTTGTTTCTACTGCATATCAATGACATGTTGGACATCTACAAAATACATTGCTATGTAGATGACAGTACCGGAGCGCCTATTACACGGGTCGCGCAAACATCCCTCGTTCCGTTGTGGAGGAAAACCGCGGAGAACTTGTGTCTCAAATCGAGATCACACTGTCCAAGGTCTCTGACTGGGGACGGGTAAACTTAGTCCGATTCAACCCTACAAAGACACAAGTCTGCGCGTTCAACGCTAAGAAAACCCCATTCACTGTAGTCCAACAATATCAGAACCAGGGATCGGAAACCGGTTAAATTTTCAAACCGGTTTCGGTCATGGACCCCAAACCGAAATGTATTTCGGTTTCGGTTGTATTCAACCATTTTAAACCGTTTGTGGAGTGAAATTGACCAGTTAATTTGAGTTTAATTAGACGAGCGCCATCTCTTGTATCTAATCCGTAACTAAATACATAGTTCTTAATTTACACTTATAATAATACCTTCCTTTTAAGGGTTCCGTAGCCAATTGGCAAAAAACAGAACCCTTATAGATTCGTCATGTCTGTCTGTCCGTCCGTCCGTATGTCACAGCCACTTTTTCCGAAACTATAAGAACTATACTGTTGGAACTTGGTAAGTAAATGTATTCTGTGAAGCGCATTAAGATTTTCACACAAAAATAGAAGAAAAACGGTAAATTTTGGGGGTTCACCATACTTAGAACTAAAACTCGAAAATTTTTATAGATAGGTTCTTTAAAAATGATATTGAGGTTTCTTATATAATTTTTTTTCTGTACTGAATAGTTTACGCCTGAAACACTTCCAAAGTGGTAAAATGAGTCCCCCCTCCCCTGTCACTTCTATAGTAAGAGAATGATAAAACTAAAAAAAATATATGATGTACATTACCATGCAAACTTCCACCAAAAATTTGTTTGAACGAGATCTAGTAAGTAGTTTTTTTTAATACGTCATAAATCGTAAACCGCAATTTACCTTTCATTCAATCAACTCAAATATAAAAATAAAATAAAAACATATTTTTTGTTTGTTTGTAAAGTACGTAAACGGTGGTAGGTACAGAACCCTCGGTGCGTGAGTTCAACTCGCACTTGGCCGGTTTTTTTAGTTATAGTACCTACCTACCTACCTAACTGAACTGGTATAAACAAATTTATCAGCTATAGGTAAATTAGGTACAATCAAAGGCAATAAAATCTTAAAATACTGATTGTAATGCAAAATTCGAGGACATACATAATAGTAAATTTAAATAAAAGCTTTTGATTACCTAAATGAACTGCCTACAACCTTTCATTAAACATATTTTTATTAAGTCTCAGTAATTTTTTTTTAAAACGGGAAAAACAACAAATAGGAAAAGAGTTTTTACAGCGGCCGCGCCATCCACATGTAATGTGCAGTTTTGTAACATTAGGGTATGCACGCAAATCTTAAAGCTTTACCTTCATGTGGAGACTGCGATGCCGACCATTCTTTTTCTAACGGCGACGCAGCTATCCTGCCCGGCCGATACATCATACCTTCACTATCCCGGCTACAAACTAAAGCACAATTTTGTGAGTCGTGCTAGTGTATGTATATCCGGGAGGATATCTGCTGTCGCCTTCATAGCCTTGAAGACAGGGACCTGTCGATATTGTGGGTGCGCGTAGATTACGGCGGCCACACTCGTATCTCTGCGTGCCTATAAAGGTCTCATAACGGTGATACGGACGTAGCTCGACTCTTCACGCACCTGAGTTTGCCGACTGATAAAGTTCTAGAGCAATATCCCACAGCACTAGTTATTTTGGGAGACTTCAACGCCCACCATCGTGAGTGTCTCAGTTCTCGAACCAATAACTACGCAGGGATCATGAATACTCATCTCAGCTGGTATTTTCTCCAACGAGAATACCAGATAAAGCGGAACATACGAGCTCCTTACAGAACCTGCTGCTGACTGAATACACGTCCGGACGGATATTCCATCTCAGTGGATGCGCCTTTAGGCTCCTCGGACCACTGTCTCGTTCGGACTCAAGTGTAATGCACACAACCCGATCCATCTGGGCCGACTAATTGGCGTCGTGTATGGCATTATAAGTTCGAAGACTGGGATGGATTATGAGAATTTTATGCATCGTACCCGTGGAGGCAGATCTGCTTTAGCTCAGAAGACCCTGACGTCTGCGCAGCCGCATTCACTGATACAATCCTCGCTGGTATGGAATGTAATATTCCTAACCCGCGAGTAGCTGCCGGCGTCAAAAGACGACCGTGGTTTAATAGGTTGCAGAGAAGCTAAAATTCTTATTTATTCTTATCTTGCATATAAGGCTTAGACCACGGCTCATAATAATGAGGATCCGAATATTTCTGAGGTAAAACGCAAATTAAAGGCTGCCTCTAGGTTCAGTAAGAAAGCAACTGCCAGAGCAAAATTCCAGTTCATCGGCAAAATAGGTGGGCGAGCTATCCTTCTGGGAGTTGTGCTTTCTGGTCGCTTACCAAAGCTGCCGAAGGGAAGTTTTGCCTGTCGTCGTTACCACCACTGCGAAATACGGACGGTGACTTGGCCCATAGTGCTAAAGATAAAGCCGATCTACTGGGCAGTCTCTTTGCCTCAAACTCGAATATAAACGATAAAGGCGCTGTACTACCTTCTATACCGTGGTGCGGTAAGACCATGCCGGAAATATCCATAACACAGCGGGAGGTCCGGCGGGCGTTGCTTGCTCTAGACGTTCATAAGTCGAGTGGCCTAGACGATATACCCGCAGTGGTGGTTAAGCAGTTTGCTCCTGAGTTATGTCCTGTACTTAAACGCCACTTCGCGTTTTCCTACTACACTAGGCAAATTCCGTCTTCATGGAAGACCGCAAATGTGCACCCGGTGCCCAGAAAGAGCGATAGATCAGATCCATCGAATTGCAAGCCTATCGCTATTACCTCTCTCCTCTCCAAGGTGATGGAGCGTGTGATCAACACACAGCTTCTGAGATACCTAGAAGATCACGGCCTGGTCAGTGAGCGTCAATATGGCTTTCGCCACGGTCGCTCGACTGGTGACCTTCTAGTGTATCTCACACATCGATTGGTACTAGCCATTGAGAGACAGGGGGAGGCATTGGCATGTAGCCTGGACATAGCGAAGGCGTTCGATCGGGTCTGGCACCGGGGTTTTCTATCAAAGTGGCGATCTTATGGAGTGCCCGAGGGTTTGTGCAAATCGGTGGCTAGCTTTTGGGCCAGCAGGCGCATACGAACCGTAGTTGACGGTAGTTGCTCTGATAGCATGGACATTAATGCTAGTGTCCCGCAAGGCTCTGTGCTGTCTCATACGTTGTTTCTACTGCATATCAATGACATGTTGGACATCTTCAAAATACATTGCTATGTAGATGACAGTACTGGAGACGCCTATTACACGGATCGTGCAAACATTCCTCGTTCCGTTGTGGAAGAAAACCGCGGAGAACTTGTGTCTCAAATCGAGACCACACTGTCTGAGGTCTCTGACTGGGGACGGGTAAACTTGGTCCGATTCAATCCTACGACTAAGACTACGACACAAGTCTGCGCGTTCACTGCTAAGAAAACCCCATTCACTGTGGTCCCACAATTCCAGAACACTCCCCACTCCACTCCAAGAGCATTGGGATTCTTGGTGTTGACATCTCCAGCGATGTTCAGTTCCGAGATCATTTACAAGATAAGGTGAAGCTGGCGTCCAAAAAACTAGGTGTACTCAAAAGAGCGGGGCAGTACTTCATGTCGGGGCAGAGGTTGCTGCTTTACAAGTTGCAAGTTCGGCCCCATATGGAGTACTGCTGCCATCTCTGGTCAGGTGCACCCGGATACAACGACGGGCTGTGAGAATTGTTGACGATCCCAAACTCACTTGCCTAATCGAACCCTTAAGTCTGAGGAAAGACTTTGCCTCCCTGTGTGTGTTCTACCGCTTGTACAATGGGATTTGTTCTGAGGAATTGATTGAAATTATGCCTACGGCTACTTTCTACCATCGCACCGCTCGCCATCGGCAGGGAATTCATTCTCACACTTTAGAACCGAAATGGTCGCGTACAGTGCTGTTTCAGAGAAACTTCCTCCCGCGAACGCTTGGGTTGTGGAATGAGCTCCCTGCCAAGGTTTTTTCTAAGACTACAGTATGGGGTTCTTCATAAAAGAAGTTATTGGATTTTGGAAGGGTCGGCAACGCGCGAGTGATACTTCTAGTGTTGCAAGCATAAAGAAATAAAGTAATATGTCTTGTAGGACCTGAGTAATATAAGTTTCATTTAATATTATATATAATAATTTCACTATGAAAAATTATCGTATCCGTAGCCTAGTGAATAGGGGTATCAGATCTAATTACGTGTATTGAGAGCAATGGAGGTTGTGGATTCGAATATCACCTTATGCCTTTCTTTTTGTTTTTGTTACATTTTACGAATTATGAATATTTTGTTCAGTTAAACCAATTTAGCTTAGACCAATTTTCTAATAGCTATTAAGTTAGATGCGGACACTACGTAGGTAGACATTTTATTTTTGTCGTTGTGGATGTGTTACTGTGGGTGCTTGTGTTGATAACGTTGTTTGGTGTTTTTATTAAATTTCTTTGCTAAAAAAAATTTGCAGGCCAATATTAATATTCAAGAGAGGATGCGTATTATAGAACTATATAATATGGGTTACAATATATCTCAAATTTGCAATGAGACTGGTTTTACCGTAAGTATTTTATTTGATGTTAATGTTATATCATAATTTTTTAATACCACACTTTTTTGTAAGTAAATTTCTAAAAAAATATAATTATTAAATTTAATATAATTCAGTAGTTTGCAAAATGTTAATTTCAATCCGGCTATTTGGTTTTTAGTGGATTTCTGTAAAGCGTTGGATCTCGCGAAACCAAGAGAAGGGGAGTTTATCAACTCGACCTCGAAGTGGACGCCCGCGGCACATTGATGCGACTCAAAGGAGATTTATGGTGGAACAATACGAGAACAATGGTTTCATACCAACTGCTGAGTTAGGTAACATTTTTCATACATCTACACAGACTGTTCGTCGAGCTCTGCATATTGAAGGATTGCATCATAGAAAGCCTGCTAGAAAACCATTTTTAACTAATACCCATAAACAAAATAGATTGTTGTTTGCAAGGGAGTATTTAGATTTTGACTGGGAGCACACCTTATTCACCGATGAGAAGTCGTTTGCATCATCTGAAAACGGGAGGGTTTATTTGTGGCGCAGAAATGGCACCGGTTATGCAGAACAAAATGTTGTCCCAAATATGGAATCTGGACGGATAACACTAAATATGTGGGGGTGGATGACTGCGGCTGGACCTGGTGAATTAATCTCGATATCAGGGCGCGCTAGAGCTTCACATTATGTGGAAGTGTTAGACGAGATCATGTTGCCAACAGCGCGGTGTGTTTATCCATTAGCTGATATGCCACAAATACAATTTATGCATGATAACTGTCCTGTGCATCGAGCGCATATAATGCAAGATTGGTTTACTCACCACCCGGACATTAATGTTATTCCTTGGCGTGCAAAATCACCAGATTTAAATCCCATAAAAAACCTATGGGGTTTGATGGTACAAAGATGGGACATGCGAAATGAAAGAACTATAGAGTCATTAGAGGCTCACTGTTTAGAAATTTGGAACAATATTAGAGGAACAGATATCTGTTCTAATATAGTCGTATCTATGCGGCTTGCTTGCTGTAATTGAAAATAATGGAGGTTATATTAAATACTTAAAAAATCGGCCAAGTGCGAATCGGACTCGCGCACGAAGGGTTCCGTATCATTATCGTTAAAAACGGCATTAAAAAAAATTTAAAGTAACTATATAATTAAATATTCTGTAAATATTTTAAGCGTCTACCTGTTGCCGTTAGCAATATCGAGAAAATCGAGCAAAAAAATCACGTTTGTTGTATGGGAGCCCCCTTAAATATTTATTTTAATCTGTTTTTTAGTATTTGTTGTTATAGCGGCAATAGAAATACATTTTCTGTAAAAAATTTTACTGTCTAAGTATTACGGTTCATGAGATACAGCCTGGCGACGGACGGACGGACAGCGGAGTCTTAGTAATAGTGTTCCACTAATTACCCTTTGGGTATGGAACCCTAAAAATAAAGTAATACTATTATTACAGATATTATTTTACATTTCAATATATTTAAGACATAACATATTTATTTTCACTTTTTGTTTTTCAAAATATAGCAGCGTTACCGAATGAATGGTGACTTGTATTTTTTTTTATTCTTAAGGTTAAGTTTCAATTTTCTTTTCATTACGAAAACGAATACTTAAGCTATAACCATAGGAAATATATATATATTTATAAAATTTTAATAACAACCATTTATATTAGATTGCATGTGTTTTAATTCTTGCAAACAAAACAAAAAGTTCTCATACCAATTGGTCCTTTTCAGAGAGAACTAGATGTCAAAACATAAAAAAAATAATTCCTAACAAAAATACTCAAAAGAAGCATAGGCTTGCCAATTAATGTCGCATCGCCTATGAATCATACCACTGGACAGACAACTCTTACTGCGAAATAAATAATACCTATGTAGAACGACACTGCAGTTTACACCTTATTTATTTTATTAATTTGTTAGGTTAAAAAACCAAAAGAAATAAGAACGGTTTAAAGAACCTGGTTCCAGTATTTAGTATAAAGAGAACTAAACCTAATTTCGTCGATTTAAGGTTAATATTATTCACAGTTCTGATAATGTTAATGTGTGAGTGCGAGATTCACAAAATGGCTCCACGCAATTACACTATGCATGGACTTTTGCAAATGTACTGTACATATATATTTAAACACTATTATTATTTCTCAATGATTTTAAGTTTGAGTACCAAGTATTTTTTTTATATAGTATCCTACACGTCTTTGTTTACGTGAAATATGCTTATTTGTATTTAAAAAAGAAATATTTTTGATTAAAAATAAATACATTTTTGCCGAAAAGTTTTTAAGCTATTGCATAGCTTTTATCGCGGGCTCTGAACGCGGCGACCGAATCAAGAAATTCCGTAACGAAAAAACCTCGTACGGAAAATCAATTTTAAGGCGAAAAAAAATTTTATTTTATATATTTTTTTGATGACAGTCATAAGTTTAGGAGTTTTATTAGTACTGTAGTAGTAGTGAAGTAGTAGTAGGAGTTATAAGAGTCGAAACACGATTGAATAAACTTGACTCGATACAATAAAATCGCAAAGTTTCCTCTAAATCTTCATTTTTAGAGAGATCACGTCGCGTGGGCCAGCCATTACGCGGCTCTCGCCTTCCATCAGTCGCCCGCAGCGCCTCGTCGAGAGTACTTGCGCCCACCCCGCTGCCGCCGATAAAAAATATTATGCAATAGCTTTACCGCGGCAGTCCCCGAGTGCCACTGTTCTTTTTTTTTATAAATATACCCAATAGTTTTTGAAACTAACACAGATACTTTTGGCTTTTTTGGGTCCCAATGAACAAATTGACACGTATCCAATGACTGTTGTAGGGTGGGGACGGGGTCCATACAAAATCCCCCATGGTCCTGAAAACACGATTTCTTTTTTTTCTTTAATTTGAACAGTCGATTTGTTTACCCAAAGCAGATAATTTAGGATAATTTGACTTGGCTAGTTTTTAGCAGCAAACCAAATTTTAAAAAGAGTATATAATATGTTGACCTTACAATATAAAAACAGTAACTTGCGTATAACATAGATATGAAAAGTTGTTTTAATTTAATTATTTTCTTTATTTATTTTGCATAATGTGTTGGACAATAAGATGTTTATAAATATTATAGGCACAATTCACATTATACCTCATATGTAATTAATATCAGTCTGTACTTTAATACTTTAAAACACACAAGATAAAAAAATCACACTATACCTAAGTAATTTTTTTTAATTAAAAAAATCATATCAGCACTATTTATTTTATTTAATAAATCTCATTTCCCCTAAATTATCTTATACAAATTATATTAACTAAAAATATCAAAAACATACTATAAATAAAATTCATTTTTACAGTTAAAAAGTTCTATTTAGATTTCTTACTTGACAAAAACTTTTTAACAAAAATAAACAACCGGCTTCAAAAAGATGCACTAAAAGGTAAAATAATTATTTATTTCCAAAAATCTGATCTCAATAACAGTTTGAAGTTGGTTTCATGCAAGTGAAGTGTGTTATAAACTGTTAGGTAACAAGGCAAAAAAAAAGTCGAATTGAGAATCTTCTCCTCTTTTGAAGTCGATTGAAACAATCGGCCAAGTGCGAGTCGGACTCGCGCACGAAGGGTTACGTACTATCTATAAAAACGGCAAAAAAAATCACGTTTGCTGTTGAATAGGAGCCCCCCTAAAATTTTTGATTTATTTTAATTTAATTATTTTCATCAATATCGAGCAAAAAATCACGTTTTTGTATGGGAGCCCTTTGAAATATTAATTTTATTCTGTTTTTAGTATTTGTTGTTATAGCGCCAACAGAAATACATCTTTTGTGAAAATTACAACTGTCTAACTATCACGGTTCATGAGATGCAGCCTGGTGATAGACGGACGGACGGACAGCGGAGTCTTAGTAATAGGGTTCCGCTAATTAACCTTTGGGTACGGAACCCTAAAAAAGGATATATAAAGTCATTTTCTTTAAATTATCATAACAAAAAATCTATTAATGCAATGTCAATATTTTTTATATTTATAAAATCATTTACACATTATAAACATTTTCTGACGAGCCAATTCTTCAGTTTCATTTTAAATAGGTTGTTGGGCAATTCTGCGAAGGTACCGGGGTGTTTATTAAATATAATAATTGACGCTGAATTTTTTTAAATGTCGTTGTAAAACATAAAGGTTCCTTTAGTTTATTGGGGTACGTATAGACAATTGTCTATGTTTTTTTAAATAAGTGTATTTTATTTTTCATTATATTTAATTATACGCCAACTTCAAGTAAGTATAAGGCAAACTTAGTATTTTTATTGAATTAGCAATAGCTTACATGACTGCAAAAGTGTACCCTACACGGTACACCACATACACGAGTAGCTCGAATGCATTTTCTTTTGTAAGATGCAAGTTCGATTTATTTTCGACGAATTGCCACCGGTGTGAAGTTAACAGCCAAAATTAGCAGCCATTATAATCCGACCAAATTAAAGAGTCTGAAAAACCAACATAAAAATGACGTAAAACAACTTATAGTTTTAAAAAATAACTTGAAGTGAAGAAGAAGAAGAAGTAATCCATCTGAATAAATACATTAAAATGACCAAACAGACTTTTTTTTTGGCTGCTGTCTAAATTTTGAACTCTATTGTCTCACACGTTGCCCTTATATCATATATATGCAAAAGTTTATTGATACTCCAAAAATAAATATTTTCTTGACTTAAAAAGAGTCATATCGCATTAAAATTGGTGAAACACATAGAAACGAAATATGAAATAAGTTTTATTACCGCAACAGTTTGGCTGCTGGTAAAAAAGTGAACGTTTTTGAACAACTGACATGTTCGTATATATTTTTTTTCTTAGATAAATATACAATCAATCGAAAACTATTGATTTAAGTTACTTTTATTATATAATATTAATTCGTGAGCATTTTTGCCTACCATTAGGTAACAAAAGTCAACCCATCAAAGGTTATCGTTGAAAAAAAAGTCCTAGACGATCGACTGGCGTCATTTGATTGCTTTTATTTTGTGTGGTAGTTAAAGAAGTATTAAAAAAAAAATATAACAGAAGTCAAAAACGGAAATCAGGAATAAATTTTAGTTGACATCAGATGTGACAATTTCGTTTAATAATTGACTCCACTATTCCATGTTTTTATCAAATATATAATCATATGCTGAACCCTAACGACGAAAAAAACACTTTCGCCAAGGTCAAATGGCTGATAGATACGATAATCAATCTAGACACGCAGTAGCGTGTCAATCCAAGTTCATGTAACAGAACTTGCGAGCTTAATATTACACGAACCATTTGGAGCCACTTTTGACCCCCTCATAACTCAAAAACTATTTTTTTTATACCACTAAGGGCAAACAAGCCTACGGTCCGCCTGATGGTAAGCGGTCACCGTAGCCTATGGACGCTTGCAACAACAGGGGTATTACTCGCGCGTTGCTGACCCTTTAGAAATCTAATAACTTCTTTTTTGAAGAACCCCATACTGTAGTCCTTAGAGAAAACCTTGGCAGGGAGCTCATTTCACAACCCAAGCGTTCGCTGGAGGAAGTTTCTCTGAAACTGCACTGTACGCGACCATTTCAGTTCTAAAGAAAGAATGAATTCTCTGCCGATGGCGAGCGGTGCGATGGTAGGAAGAAGCCGTAGGCATCATTTCGAACAATTCCTCAGAACAGAACCCATTGTACAAGCGGTAGAACACACACAGGGAGGCAAAGTCTCTCCTTAGACTTAAGGGCTCGATACCGCAAGTGAGTTTGGGATCGTTGACAATTCTCACAGCCCGTCGTTGAACCAAGTCAAAAGGGCCAATCTGGTATCCGGGTTCACCCGCCCAAAGATGGCAACAGTACTCCATATGGGGCCAGACTTGCGACTTGTGAAGCAGCAACCTTTGCCCCGACATAAACGTGTCAAAATAACATCATCATATATTGAGACTTGCAAGATACATATGTGCTCCAAATTTCATAAGCACATCTCAAACGGTTATTTAGATATAAAAATCGTCATTTTTATCACTGACTGACCTATAGATCAAAACTCTAACCCAGTTCCAGATGACCTAGAAAGTTCAAATTTGTCATGCAGATAGGTAGTTGAATGAATACAAAGGAATAAATCAGACACTGGTAAATTTTTATCAGTTTATTATAACATTATAACAATAACAAATTTTTTACTTAACCTTTAAGCGGGCGCGCGGTCATTTGTAACGGCAGCGGTCGCGCGGAACCTTAATGACCGTCAAGGTTTTTAAGTAAAAAAAAGGCAAATTATCAAATTATTTGAATAACAATGTACATAAACACATTCCCTTTAGATATAATAAAAAAAAATTGGTAGAAAACCTACAAAAATTTATATTAAAGCACTTTTACGAAGCGAATCTTCAACGACGTCAGGAGCGAGTATACTTTGCAAAACCTACGCAGCATGCACAACGAAAGATATAATTTAGATTTAGCAATGCGCACAGAAAGGAAGCGTCTATTGTTTTGAGTTCACAATGAACCGAAGAGAGGCTACTAATATTGGCAAACATGAGTGATGATAATATACGAATTTATAACAAAAAATAGGGCTACGGCGGTTGATTCAACGCCACGCGACCGCTTGAAGGTTTGATTCTATTAGGAACACTTAACTTATACTTATAAAAAATGTATTGTAAGAATCAGCAATCAAAACTTATGACAGCCGGTCTTTATGTGGATTTTAAGGTTTTCACGTGAATATATAACGAGTTGAATACCACCCTTATTTTTTTTTAATCCCAATATTTCCGTTTTAGTACCTATAACTAAGCGTGCAGTCGACTTTCGTATTTATTACGTTATTAACTGGGATTTAGTATTAATTATTGTTTCAATATGTAGCGTACATCAATAGTGTTCATTACCTATAAATAATTAAATAATAGGCATTTCGGTACACGGCGCGCGGTGCGACGTCGGAGCAGCGGGGTGGGAGCGCGAACCTTGATGCGAACGTGTCCGAGCGAGTGGCAGCCACGCTTATAAGCGAGCGTCGCGCCGTCTTGCTGTCCGGTTGTCTCTCGATATCTGACCTATAAGGTTGCAAATTATGCTACGAAATTCATAGGTTTTTTAAAAAATTCTTATATATTTGTGGTTATATTATTATTGCAATTCTTTGAGTAAGTACGTATGGTATAGGCAATAGTTTAAATCAAAAATTTATAATAATTTTAGTATAGTTATAAGAGTTATAAGTAGGTATGTATACTTAACGCTGAATAAGTTTGAGAGTGAGAACTTATTGGTAAAAAAATGTTTTTCTTGAGAATTCAATAGATAACACGTAATTTGTTTCGTAATCGTCTTAAATAATTATCTTTTTAATACGTATTTTGTACAATGAGTCGTACAACAGAATTATGGGTGGGTAACACACTTACCTTACACAGAATTATTCCAATGCCTCCCTATGGAAGCCGCCTATTCCATTCGATTGCATATTCTTTGTTTGAGTATAGTAATATACAACAAACAAAGAGGTTGCGTGCTATAGTTGAGTATGTACGTTGTAAACGTAGGAAAATACAGTAGTTTAACAAAAACCATTTGGTATAAATTTTGTTATAAATAAGTACCTACTAATAATTTATATACAAAAAGTAATGAAATTCCATCAAAAACATAAATGTAAAATGAGAGGCAAGTTCAATATTATGATATATGCCTTGGATGTTGACTTCAACGACAAAAGAAGTGAGATCTAAATGAGTGCCAAGTTCAATGGTCAGTCCTGAAATTTATTTATAACAACATAAAATATAATTTCTTATAACTTAGGATAATACATTGTAGCCTAAGGTCTGACTTGGCTAGTTTCTCATATACGAATTATATTATAGCCTTCGCAAGTTCTAAACCTGTTACTTTTCGGTTCTTATTTTATAATTACGAAAATTTGACTTGCTTGTAGAAACTAGCCATCGAAAATAATAATTCAAATATGAGAACTAGCCAAGTCAGATCTTAGGTTACAATATGTTATCCTAAGTTATAAGGAAAAAATGATATTTTATGTTGTTATAAATAAATTTCAGGACTGACCATTGTACTTGGCACCCATTTAGATCTCAATTATTTTGTCGTTGAAGTCAACATCCAAGGCATATATCATAATATTGAACTTGCCTCTCATTTTACATTTATGTTTTTGATGGAATTTCATTACTTTTTGTATATAAATTATTAGTAGGTACTTATTTATAACAAAATTTATACCAAATGGTTTTTGTATCATAATATTGAACTTGGCTCTCATTTCACATTTATGTTTTTGATGGGATTTGATTAACTTTAATTAGTTGTGCTCATTGAGCAATTAAAACTAAGGTGTAGTCGATCGACTGACGTGATGTGACTGTATTGTTTTTATGTATATTTTAATAATCTATCAAAAAAAAAAAATTAAAATAACTTGCACAGGGACCAACAGTACTACAGAATTAAAAAACCGATAGTTAATAATAATTTTGGTGGAAAGTAAATTTTGTATTATTCTTAATCTTCAATCATGTTGCATTTAAAGATTTGCTACGTAGTAAGTTTCAAACTCACTAAAAACATTCGTAGACCTTTTAAAATCTAATATCTTCCTTTGAGGAATTTTTCGAAATGATGCCCACGGCTACTGTCTACAATCGCACCGCTCGCCATCGGCAGAGAATTCATTCTTACACTTTCAAACCAAAATGTTCGAGTACAGTGCGGTTTCAGAGAAATTCCTTCCTTCCATTTAATAAAATAAAAAGCTATTGCTTTACTCTACAAAGGTAGCTGATATTTATATTTTCAGAATGAGTTCTTGTGTGGTAATATAAATAAATATTTAGTAGTTGTCAATTTGTAATAACATTGATATTTTCAGTAGAAGCCAAAATGGATAAGTTCAAATTTAGTTTTTTTACGTTTTGTCAATATTTACTGTTTAACACAAATTTGTACTTTGAAAAATTCTAATCTACGATTTTTTTAGAGAGTTTGAAACTTACTACGTAGCAAAACTTTAAATGCATCATGATTGAAGATTAAGAATAATACTAAATTTACTTTCCAACAAAATTATTATTAACTATCGGTTTTTTAATTCTGTAGTACTGTTGGTCCCTGCGCTAGTTATTTAAATGATATTTTTTTGTTAGATTATGAATTTATACATCACGTCAGTCGATGGACTACATCTTAGTTTTTATCGCTGGATTAGCACTACTAATTAATGTTGTTAAAATTTGATTTTCGTGTCGTATCTGCAATTTGATCTTCGCACAAGTATTTTTTCTAACGTAAGAGTTCAGCACATAAATATTTATTTATTGTAAACTTAGAAAAATGGAGTCAATTATTAAAACAAAGTGTCAAATTTGACATAAGCCAAAATTAATTGCAATTTTCAGTTTGTGACTCCTCTGATACTGTAGTCCCCAGCCTAAGTGATTTTCATGTATATTTTTCGTCTAAAATTTTTCTTTAACGATAGCCTTTAATGGGTTGACTTTTGTTACCTACTTGTAGGCAAAAATGCTCACTAATTAATATTACATAATAATAGTAACTTAAATCAATAGTTATAGATTGATTGTATATTGATTTATGAAAAAAAATCTATGAACATGTCAGTTGTTCAAAAACGTTCACTTTTTTTACCAGCAGCCAAACTGTTGCGGTACAGAACTTGTTTGATTTTTGTTCCTTGGTGTTTTCTTATTTTTTTATACTATAGGCCTCTTCTTAAGACTAGAAAATAATTGTTTTTGGAGTATCAATAAACTTTTGCATATATATAATATAAGGGCAACGTGTCAGTCAATCGAGATCCATGTCAAATTGGACAGCAGCCAAAAAAATGTCTTTTTGGTTTTAAGCTTGTGTAGTATTCTAGTCCCCTGCGCAAGTAATTTTAATGTATTTATTCTAATAAATAAAAGAAATACAGTCACTTCACGTTAGTCGATCGACTACACCTTAATTTTAATCGCCTAATGAGCACAACTAATAGGCCAGTCAAATCAGATACATTATTGGGCTAAAAAAACATTAATTGGTAGAGTTTTGAATTTTTGTGTACTTGTTCATTAAAACCTTTCGTTGAACATACTAAAAGTCCCCATTGATAGCGCTCGCGCCGCCATCTTGGAAAAAAGGTACCCTTTTTTAGTTTTTTGCTTATATCTCTGCAATTTTTGCTGATAAGGAAAAAATGTGTACATAAAAACTATAGATAATTAAATATCCTATAAAGAAGCTCATTCATATTGCTATTGTATCGCTAGTATTTAAGCTGTAATCCGGCGTTAAAGAGGAAAATTATTTATTTTATTGCTGCCGATATACCGTTTGTTTTATATTTGGTTCAAATATATAATTTTTTAATTTATTCCGTGAAACTACCAAGAGAAAGAGAGAGAGAGAGACGAGAAGAAAGAAAGAAAAAAGGAGGGGAGGGAAGAGGCAAATGCATTATGTGACATGATGTGTATGGCTGGGTCGGAATGTGTTTTGGATTATATGTTGGTGGATATAAGTACCACGAAATAGCCACGACTGGCTATCAATGCCGTAAAGCCATGACCAGCCATCAGCTGATCATCGTCTCTTAGGTGTGCCTCACTTCCCATTAAGACTTAGGCAACTTATTCCGATTTATAGTACTGCAATACTTACAATAGTCATAGGCTGGAAGTACTTGACGTAGCGCGTTCACATAACGTAAGCCTAGGTTTCTGTTAGCTAGACGCATTTTTCTTTGACTTACTTCACGTTATTATATGACCTCTGACTCCTATCCGACAATGGCGTATTAAGGAAAGAGCAGTCACAAAAATGCAATGGAAGGGATGTAGCCTGGCCTCCAGGTTAACTGGAGCTATAAAGCTAATGAAGTCGACACCTTGAGCGCCATGCCTTCCTTCCAAAGACTAAATTAATCCCTGTGACGACCACTAAAAGGCGGACTGCTTAGAAAAAACTTAGAGTCATAATGCTTGCTTAGCACTAAACCAGTAGACACCAATCATGACCGCGAGGAAGACAGTGAGGTGAAATGTAGATGCACTCTCCCGCCGCTTACCTCTCTACCTCCTGTCATTGCAGTAGAAGTTCTGCAGACTATCAAGATTAAGTTTACTCCTGATTATTATATTAATAAGTATTTTTAAAGGGGGGATGTCGAGCTAAATTTTTTCGCGATTTAGTTAGGGTAAAAATGTCCTAAACCCTCGTCATATAGAAATTTTAGTTTACTAAACGGTTTGAGTAAATTTTATTAATGGTTACTACTACCACGGTAAGGTAATTTCATAGACATTAAGTATAGACCTCTTTACCAAAGACATTTCGGATTTTGGACCACAGAACAGCGGCACTGCATCACAAATTTCACGGAACACATTTATACCTATAGGAGCGCCATTTTTGGACGTGGTCGCCACTTTCAATAAATACTAACACAACGGTTATTAAGCTGTTACATTTATAAGCTATTCCACATACACTGTGATCGCTCTTAACTGGTTTTTATTTTATGCACTTGCTAATAGTAGCTTGCGAGTGACTGTTGGGTGACAGATTCGATGACCACATCAATATTAGAGATCTAATGAGAGCAGGAATGAGATTTAGCTGTGGTAAGCTGATTATTTTAAGAGCTTTCTTGAATTTGTCCCCGTTTATTAGACTGTCGCAGTAGCCTCGTAGGCCTGAGGCCCAAGGGTCATAATATCAAGAGATTTTTTAAGCAAAGTTCATTCAGTACTTCTATGGGGCGCAAACTTAGGCTAATGTTTTGTAGAAAAGCTATGTTGAGTATGTTCTAGCCTATGGTTGTCATTAACGGCGTAGTTAGCAGTCATAATGTTAAAATTGAGTTTTTTTATCAGTCTGTCGAGAACCTTGCCTACGTTCTACTCAGGATAGGTGGTTTTTATCGGAATCTAACGCGATGATGATCAGCTGATGGTTGATTAGTCTACCCTAGTGGCTATTATTATTCACCAAGCGGACTCCGCCCTGTTAAACACATCATGACGCATAATGCATCTGCCCCTGAATTATCTCTCCCCTTCTCTCTCTCTCTCTCTCACTATTTCTCATCATCTCTATCGGTTTTTCTATCTCTAGGTAGTGTCATGGAATAACGTAATGGAATATATATCTTATATATGAACATTTTAGGAGAAAACAGAAACAAAACAAGTATATCGATAGCAGAAATATAAAAAAAACTTTTTAATGTCGGATTACAGCTAAAGTATTAAAGATACATAAATAATCTATCTTAGCTTTTTTATAGGAAATTTAATAAGTTAATGTTTTTGTTTCCACGATTTCATCGTATTAATAATTATTGCCAAGATATAAGCACAAAACTGAAAAAGGGTACCTTTTTTCCAAGATGGCGGCGCGAGCACAACAGGTATCGATGGGGACTTTTAGTATGCACAACGGAAGGTCTTAATGAACATGTACACCAAAATTCAAAACTCTACCAATTAATGTTGTTTTATTTTCTAATTTGACTGGACTAATGATATTAAAATTGATTTTCGTGTTTATCAGCCATTTGACCTTAGCACAAGCGTTTATCTTATGAGAAATATACTGTATATACTAGTTTTTTTTTATAACTATAAGTTGTTTTACGTCATTTTTATGTTGGTTTTTCAGACTCTTTAATTTGGTCGGATTATAATGACTGCTAAATTTGGCTGCTAACTTCACACCAGCAATTAATAGAGATAATATGTTACTTACATAAATACTAAGAACCTTACTCAACATACAAAATCCCTTCCAAATTTCATTAAGACTGATCTAGCTATAGACAGGTAACTAACGAAACTAATCTTGGTTAATTTTGAACAAATAACTTAGGAACCTACACACAATATAGGTAATACAACAAAGACACTTAATTAATAGCACGACTGACGCTTAAATCGTCTTCGTAAAAAGAATTCTTTATAAAAGGAAAGTCGAATATTTAAAGAAACTAATTTCTTAGTAAGTACTTAATCCTGGATTAGTGAAGTAAAGTCAGCGTTTTATTCACTCCAGGTAAAAGCTAAACTAGACTTTTTACCTTCTCTGCTGAAACTGCTGAATTTGAGTTTTCTTTTGACTTCGGGAATCATTTGCGACTATTTTTAGTTATGAGTGTATGTTTGTGATAAAATTCCGTCGTAATAACGTATATTTAATGGTGATTTTAGTTATTATGGATTAAAAATTAACCCCTTCAAAGGTTGGACAAACAGCAATAGAGTCCCGTTGGCAATCTTTGGGAAGGAAACCCTAAACAGGCCAAATACTAAAGATAAGAGGCCGTAACGATAAGTACCGCATGAATATTTTAATACGTCATTATGTAGTTTATTATGTACAGTTGAATACACAACTTTATCTACACCCACGACATAAAGAATATAGTTAATTTTGTACAGTTGAATACACAACTTTATCTACACCCACGACATAAAGAATATAGTTAATTTTGTACAGTTGAATACACAACTTTATCTACACCCACGACATAAAGAATATAGTTAATTGTGTACAGTTTAATACACAACTTTATCTACACCCACGACATAAACAAGAAAGTTAATTGTGTACAGTTGAATACACAACTTTATCTACACCCACGAAATAAAGAATATAGATAATTTTGTATAGTTGAATACACAACTTTATCTACACCCACGACATAAAGAATATAGTTAATTGTGTACAGTTGAATACACAACTTTATCTACACCCACGACATAAAGATTATAGTTAATTATGTACAGTTGAATACACAACTTTATCTACACCCACGACATAAAGAAGAAAGTTAATTGTGTACAGTTGAATACACAACTTTATCTTAACCCACAACATAAAGAATATTGTTAATTGTGTTCAGTTTAAAACAAAACTTCATCTACGCCCACGACATAAAGAATATAGTTAATTGTGTACAGTTGAATACACAACTTTATCTACGCCCATGACATAAGGAATATAGTTAATTGTGTATATTTAAATACACAAGTTTATCTACACCCACGACATAAAGAATATTGTTAATTATGTACAGTTGAATACACAACTTTATCTTAACCCGCAACGTAAAGAATATTGTTAATTGTGTTCAGTTCAAAACAAAACTTTATCTACGCCCACGACATAAAGAATATATTTAATTCTGTACAGTTGAATACACAACTTTATCTACGCCTACGACATAAAGAATATAGTTAATTGTGTACAGTTGCATACACAACTTTATCTACACCTACGACATAACGAATATAGTTAATTGTGTACAGTTGAATACACAACTTTATCTTACCCCACGACATAAAAAAAATAGTTCTGGCTCTGTAGCTCTGCATATGACCCGCTCGATAGGTCACAACACTGTGTGCACAGAGTACTGCGACGCGACACACTGCATATGACTTGCTTGATAGCTCACTACAATCAAATAGACGCTCAAGTAAAGTGTCTCTATATGTTGAAGATTTACTGTTTCAACAACTTTAACAAATAAACCTAAATAAGGACAATTTTATATTGACATCTTATCGATGATCTTTTATTCTTTAAAATGCGAGCAGTCCGGTCCTCGTGATTCTACCATAGACAAAGAATAATATAAGTACACAGTGGGACCTAACTGAGTTATTTGAACATCTGAAAGGTAACTACTGGGTAAGAATCCGTACTAAACGTTGTCTGAGTTTCATAATTAACCAAGCGCTCGCTGAGACGACGCTCACCGCCCCAGCCCGTTTCGCTCCCCATGGCGAGGGCGTGTCACCTCGGAAACGAAACTTTACCGAACTTACTTCAGCGACACAATCTCGCTGTCTTTAATAAAAGGGAAATGTCATATAGCGTTTTGTTTCTTGTAAGACAAAAGTTAAATTGAAAAAAGAATATCATTTACCATTGACCTGTGACTTCACTCGTAAAAAAATAAGTTTTTTTGTATTTTATATCTTCCTACTATAAACTACAAAACTGTTTAATATGTTGTACATAAAATTTTATGAAAATAACTTGTCTGTAGGTTATTTAAACTATAATTTTTAGCTTTTAAATTTAAAGCAGCATTTTTTAAATTTGTTTTAAACTGAGTCGAGAACACATGTAAATGGTAGGCCTAGTTAGCGTATCTTAGCCTTTTTTACCATTAAGGGTAAGCTCATAACGAGACACGACGGTATGAGCTGACCCTGTGGTAGCAAACAAGCTTGCGGTTGCGGTCTGCCTGATGGCAAGCGGTCACCGCACCCTATGGATACTTGCAACCCCTGGGATATCAATCGTTCGTTGCTGGCCCTTTAAAAATCTAATAATGTCTTTGTTGAAGAACCCCATACCGAAGTCCTTAGAGAAAACCTTGGCAGGAAGCTCATTTCACAACCGTACTGTACGTAAACATTAAGGTTCTATGATGTGAGGATGATTTCCCTGCCGATGGTGAGCGGTGCGATGGTAAAGAGTAGTGGTAGGCATAAATATAAAAAATTCCTCATAAAAATTCCATTATACAAGCGGTAGAACACACACAGGGAAGCAAAGTCTCTCCTCAGACTTAAGGGCTCGATACGACAAGTGAGTTTGAGATCGTCGGCACTTCTTACAGCCGGTCGTTGAACTGAGTCAAAAGGGCTAAGCTAGTATCCGGGTGCAGACGCCCAGAGATGGCAGCAGTACACCATATGGGGTCAAACTTGCGACTTGCAAGCCTCTGCCCCAACGTGAATTACTGCTTCGCTCTGTTGAGTACACCAAGTTTTATGGACGCCAGCTTTACCTTATCTTGTAAATGATCTCGGAACTGGACATCGCTGGAGATGTCAACACCAATGATCTCAATGCTCTTGGAGATGGATAGGGGAGTGTTCTGGAATTGTGGGACTACAGTAAATGGGATTTTATTAGCGGTGAACGCACACACTTGTGTCTTTGTAGGGTTGAATTGGACCAAGTTTACCCGTCCCCAGTCAGAGACCTTGGACAGTGTGGTCTCGATTTGAGACACAAGTTCTCCGCGGTTTTTCTCCACAACGGAACGAGGGATGTTAGCACGACCCGTGTAATGAGCGTCTCCAGTACTGTAATCTGCATAGCAATGTATGTTGTTGATGTGCAACATGTCATTGATATGCAGTAGAAAAAGCGTAGGAGACAGCACAGAGCCAGCATTAATGTCCATGCTATCAGAGCAACTACCGTCAACTACGGTTTGTATGCGTCTGATGGACAAAAAGCTAGTCACAAACTTTTTCCGAGTTACAAAGTTACTCTGTAAGATTGCAACTTCGATAGAAGACCCCGGTGCCAGACCCGATCGAACAACCAATCAAAATTCCTGGTTGTGTCTGTTTTGTATAATTTAATAAGTAACTCGAGTTATCTCGAGTAATGCTCGTTATGCTCTCTCTCTAATTGTTTTAACACTACAGTCTTACACAAGGAGAAGTTCTTTTTGATGATCTCTTTGTGTGAATTTGACTTTTAACTAAGTCATATATAATATTAATAACAATCATCTTGTGAAAGATAAAAATAATGAATTTGGACAAACGACATTGAACGGAAATGTTGGAACTAAATAGTTGATCTTGTTAGGTATCTATTTTAGTATTTCTTACTTTGGTTAGCTTATAACGGAAAAATGTTTTCGGCTATAAAATACTAATTAGTTTATTTACCAATTGTTTCTAACATTTAAAAATTTAAATGTGTTTCTGCTCACTAATGTTATGAAACATTTAATTTAGCGAGTACTAATTTAATCCCAAAATTCAAAATAAAATTAGCTGGTGTACAAACGTGCAATACTCTGTTTTTGTAAGTAAGTCCTGTTTTAAATACAATTTATCACCTTAAGCCGTTTATCGGATAACATCGAAAAATCGTGTTGCAATATAATGCTGTGTAAATTGTCTGAAGCCCTTTTAGTTTGAGTTGGGTCGTAACCCGACAGGTTTTTGTTAGCTATTTCTATGAGAACTCAGCATGGGATCTCATTTGTAATATATAACGGCACTAATTTTTAGGTAAGTGGGTAGTCGCACATTAATATTTTACCACACACATACGTCGGGATATTAATGTTGAGTCACCAACACCATCCACACATGATAAAAGTCGGGGTATTTTAATAATGGTATTTATTTAAAAAAAATGTAGGTATCCAACATGATATCTATTTTATGACAAAATTTAGGAATCCACACACGATATACGTTGGGATATTGCAATTATTAAATTCATTTATTGGAAAAATGTAGGTTAACACACAAAATTGGTACATCGAGACATTCCAAAGATTTATTTATGACAAAATGTAAGTAGGTATGGTAACCACACGCGATATACGACGGGATAATTTAATTTAAATGTGCACATATGTCGCACATTGATCAAGAAATAATGCTTCGTTTTCTTGCTACATTATAATAATGTCTCAGTCACATTTGCCCAAACAATATTCCATGACCAATGAAAAAATTACTCAAGACGGTAGATTAAACTAATTATTTTTTTCTAACAAATCGCTTTATAACTCACCATGCAGTTTTAGAGAACTGTCTAAATTATTATCTGAATGCGCAGTAAAACAACGTGTGCGTAGATGACAAAATTCCTTTTTGTTTTATCACGAGTTTTGAAACTTTTCATAGTGTCACTATTCTTAATCCATAACGCCTTTCCTTTTATGACTATATATAAGTCTTTATACTTATTTTAAAATTATGTTTGAAGACAAGCACATTGACAGCACAAAGAAACGTTATGGCAGTGTGAAGGGGGAAATATGGAGAGGTGCATATGTGTAGGTAGTGGAGAGTACCTACTATGTAAGTTTTAATTTTTACCCTTCTGTTTTAATTTTTTAAGTTTAAAGGTTTGATAAGGTCAGCATAATCTTGCGTACTGCTGCATCGAAGCTGTTATCGTCTTCGGGAGATATACGAAGTATAATTACACCTAAGTGTAGAGTACAGTATGTCAGAATTCTCATCCGGTGAGGATGTTAATGATTTGATGATGCAGCCGAGGACATTTCTACCAACAGGACCGATGAACAGTCCGTGGTCGTGCGGCGGCCCGCTTCTGTGTCAGCGGCTACGTTCGAGTTCTCTAACGTGCCGTCTGTGCCGTCCCTGCCGTCTGTGCCGTCCCTGCCGTCTGTGCCGACTGTGCCGTCCTTGCCGTTATATGTATGAAAAGGTGTTATTATATTAAAAGTGATGTGCCATTGTTCGGTAAGGATCCAACGCCACAAACATTAGGTTGTATTTTTTATTTGTATTATAATACTTTAAGTTAGATCTTGTCCATATCTTTTATGTCCTCTATCAGTTTAAGCTATAATTTAGGGCTCCCTTAGGTCCCCTTAGAAGACATAGGACAGACAGACGAGGACCATTTAGGTACAATAGTACTACTGAGGTAAGTAACCTTGTTCCTTTAATTTAGTGTTTAATTGTACCTGTCATCATTGACAAAACAAAGATCATTATTTCAGATAACATCTGTCGAAATTAGAAGCGGCTTTATCACCGAAGCTACTGATCGTGGACTTAAAGTTTCTCTACAGAAGTGATAGATCATATCAAGATCTTTATTTCAGGTGACAGCTGTCAAACTAAAAACGGCTTTATCTCCGACACTGTTGATCGTAAACTAGTATTTTCTTTATAGAAGTGATAGATTTCACGAAGATCTTCAGTTCTTCAAACCAAAATTACACCTAAGGGTTGGTTACAGCCTTAAAATGTTATTTACTTACTTATAAAACTTTTATATATGCAATTCACGGCAGGATTGGTAGGGTGTATAATTGGTAGGATGTATAATTCAAAAAATAAAAACAACAATTCTATTTTAAACTAATGTATTATTTTACTTCAAACGTTTTCTGACCTATTGATATCTTATAATATACCTTATAACTAAATTTAAAATAAAAAATGATACTAAAATAGTAAATAAACAAAAACTTCTATTTAAAAATCATATCATAGTCTATATACAGAACTTTGTATCTATTAGTTGCACTGCCCTAGCGAAAGACTATAGATGAATCACAATAAGTTAAACAAAAGACCTATAAACAGTGCTCGCGATTCTAATGCTATTTTTACGTGTATTAAAAAACGATACAAATACATGGCATGTGGCATGATGGCAGCCATGTTTGTTTGTTACCACGTGGTAAATTGGTTGGTTTGGTTAATACGTTAAATTGACACATAAACAGTTGCCAAGTTGACTGGTGACATCAAATAGGGGGAGATCTGCTAGCAATTTGAATATTGTAATGCCACTCTTTTGCTTGTATTAGTGATAGATGTTACTTCTGAGGTTTGATTGTTTATAATGCTTTTATATTACTTAGGTCAAAAGACCTCACCTCAGTAAAGTAAAGAGGAGACAAGGAGATGATGGAGGCATGCCCGGGGATCAGAAGCCTAAAATCTACTGATCTTTCAGAATGTTTATCGTTAACATTCGTTAGTGGCTTCAAGTCGGCTGAGCTCACAGACGGTTTAAACGTCTGTCGTCTAACATTTCGATTCGTTTGATTGGGTCAAATATGAATGTGAGTTCAGTGCCGAGAGACTTCAACAACGACAACAGATTACACAGTGTAGAAGGGTATAGTTCCTTGTCCCGAGCTGTCTGTCAGAGTCGAAAAACTGCAAAAGTTCAAAATAAGGCACTTGTTTTATTAAAATTTAAATGTACACCGTTCCGAAGTTGTGAGGAGTCGGACGCTGATTACGCGAAGGCGACAGTGATACTTCACCTACGCGAATGGTAACAACTCATAGAATCATAATTGGTTCGCGACAAAATTCCAGAAAAGTTGCGATACTGAATATTACATAAATAATCTAACTCACACTTATTCTATCGTTAATTAATCAAATAAACTATTATTCTTTGTAATTGAACTAAAAATATACCTATACATTTAACCTCTTTATGAATCCTTGATCATGTATGGTGTGGACGCCGGCTTGAAAACCGATATATATCATTTACACTCTACGACTGAAGTTGGGGATTATTGCGTCTTGCTCTTGGGAGTGTGTTAAGCATGGGGCGTGCCCTCTTGGTGAATTCCATGGCTGTTCCATTGGTACATAATAATTTGTACCTTCATAAATAGTTCAGTAGGGTTTATTGCGTCCTGCTCTTCGAAGTGTACTTAACACGAGGCGTGCTCTCTTGACAATGTCATGGCTGTGTCTGTGTGAATGGATCTCATACTCTTTGGCCCAAGGCTGAGTGTTAGTGCTATGCACGTACAAGGATTTGTTCCTGAAACTACATAATTAGACTTCGGTCTTCAGCTTCAGCTGCAACGATTATATAATGGTTATACCATTTATGATTTCACACCTCTACTCCTCCGGGGGATGTGCGCTAAGGTAGCATCGGTACGGTCACGTACCGTGGGAAGCGCTGGGTGGGTGGAGCTAGAGAGGATACTACTTTCATTACTAGATCAGTGTTTAAGTCTTTCTCTTAAAGAACCTGCGATACACAATTAGGTCCTACTACTTAAACGATTACTGAGCCAAACCTTCGAAACTTTATACTACCATTTTCAAGTTTCGTGTTCATATTGTCTTTTAATGTAGGTAGTATGTATATATGTCTTCTAAGGGGGGGGGGGGGGGGGGGCTTCAAAATGTATATAGTGCAATAATATTTTTTGACCCGGCGGTCATAAATTAAAACTTTATACAGATTTTCTTGTAAGATTTATAACAAAAAATTCAGTGCCAGGAGGGGAGTTCCCCATTACGCGGTCGCGGTTGCGAGTGACTGAGGGCGCGAAGCGCCCCGGCACTCTTTGATACCTCGTATATGAGGTGAACGAGTGGACTGAAGGTAGGATTGTAGGCAAGTTGACAAATTGTAGGTATGATTTACCTAGTTTTCTGTTGATATTTTGACATTCTTTAGTATTTATTATCGATAACAGATTACAGGTAGATAGAAAGACAACACTAACGGATGTTATTGTATAGTTGTCATTGTATGTCATGTACCTATTGTCATTTTATAGTGAAAGTTGTGACATTTTAATTGTTTCGACCACAGAACATTATTAGTCTGGGGTAGGGCTGCCATTAGGTTAGCCGAGTGATGACCGGTAGAGTAGAATAGTCCCAACCTCTCACTTACCGAGGTGTCAAGAGGCGACTAAGGTTAAAAAAAAATTTAACGTGCGGTATCCATCAAATTCAGTCACGTCTACCGACTAATGGCGGTATAACCATTATAACCAGCGTTGCTAATAAATAGGCAAGGCTGATGACGGGCAGCAGCGTCATCAGTTCAAAACGCAAAGCCTTGCGATCGCCAACCCGCATTTCCAGCGTGGCGATTACGGGCAAACCCCCCCCTTATGATAAGTACAACCACACCAAGGCCCCCAGTCCCCGGCGGCCTCGCTATTATTGTAACACACAACGTGCGCCCAATGAGAACTGACGAAAAGATCGTTGAACTGGAAGAAGAAATGAGTAGGTTACGCTGGTACATTGTAGGATTATGCGAAGTCCGTAGAGAGGGTGAGGACACGATAACTCTGAAATCCGGTAACCTACTCTACTACCGGGAGGGCGACCAACTGTCCCAAGGTGGGTTCGGGTTTCTCGTACACAAGTCCCTTATTAACAACATTCTGACCATTGACAGTGTTTCGAGCAAGGTGGTGTACCTAATACTCAGAGTATCTAAAAGATACTTACCAAAGGTCATTCAGATATACGCACCGACCTCGGCACACCCAGATGAGGAGGTGGAGGCTATGTATGAGGACATTAGTAGGGCTATACATACCAATGAAACATATTTCAATGTTGTTATGGGAGACTTCAACGCGAAGCTCGGCAAGAGGAGCGATGAAGAGATGAGAATGGGGAAATTTGGATATGGGCAACGGAACCCCAGGGGACAGAGGTTGGCCGAATTTCTGGAGAAAGAGGAGATCATAGAGATGAACTCTTTCTTTCAGAAGCCACCTCACAGGAAATGGACCTGGTTGAGTCCCGATGGTGCCAGGAGAAATGAGATAGACTTCATTTTGACCTCCAAGAGACGAATATTCAATGATGTCTCAGTGATTCACAGGGTGAATACCGGTAGTGATCACCGAATGGTAAGAGGCACATTGGATATCAATGTTAAACTTGAAAGGTCCCGTCTGATGAAGTCTACGCTCCGACCTACTCGCGCACATATCCAAAACCCCGAAAATTTTCAACTCGAGATTAGTAATCGCTTCGCTTGCCTAAAGAATGTAGCTTCGGTGGATGAGATTTGTAACGGTTTAGTAGAAACTGTCCAAACGGTGGGTTGTAAATTCTTTAAAGCCCGCTGCACAGATAGACCTCAGAAGCTCTCGAGCCAAACTCATGGAGAAACGACGCTCTCTGCCACTGCAGTCTTCCGATGACGCTAAATCATATGGGCAGGTCAATAAACAAATCTCAAAATCCTTGCGTCACGACATCCGCTCCTTTAATACCAAAAATATTAAGGAGAAGATAGAGCGGAACCAAGGCTCCAAAGTGTTCGCAAGAGACATGTCTATTGGGCAAAGCCGGCTGACAAGGCTGAAGAGAGAAGACGGCAGTGTAGCGTCGACTAAACCAGAGGTGTTGAGGGAGGTGGAGAGATTCTATGGACAGCTCTATGAGTCGGTCACTAAGCCCGTTGCAAACTTGGCCAAAGACCCAAGAGCCAAGCTGACCCGACACTATACCGAAGATATCCCGGACATCAGCCTGTACGAGATCAGGATGGCTCTGAAACAGCTTAAAGGCAACAAGGCACCGGGTGATGACGGAATTACAGCTGAGCTTCTGAGAGCGGGTGGAACACCGGTACTCAAAGTCCTACAGAAGCTCTTTAATTCCGTCCTGCTTGAAGGTACGACGCCAGAAGCATGGAGCAGAGGCGTGGTGATGCTGTTTTTCAAGAAAGGCGATAACACTTTGCTGAAGAACTACAGACCCATCACGCTTTTGAGCAGTCTCAGTCGCAGCCTCCCGAACAAGCCGGTTTCCGAAAAGGCTATAGTACCATAGACCACATTCATACGCTACTATGAAAAAGCCTTTGATTCGGTCGAAACATGGGCGGTGCTTGAGTCTCTCCAGCGATGCCGGATTGACTATCGGTATATCGAAGTGCTGAAGAGTTTGTACAATAAAGCCACCATGTCGGTCCGAGTACAGGAACAGAGTTCGAGGGCTATTCCATTACAACGAGGTGTGAGACAGGGAGACTTCATTTCTCCGAAACTGTTTACTGCTGTATTGGAAGATGCCTACAAAACTCTGGAGTGAAAAGGACACGGCATCAATATCAACGGCGAGTACATTACTCACCTTCGATTTGCCGACGATATTGTGGTCATGGCAAAATCGATGGAAGACTTCAGCACAATGCTCGAAGACCTCAATCGAGTTTCCCATCAGGTGGGCCTTAAAATGAACATGGACAAGACAAAGGTCATGTCAAATGTCCATGCTGTGCCCACCCAAATATCAGTCGGGAACTCGAGGCTCGAAGTTGTTGACGAATACGTCTACTTAGGACAAACGGTCCAACTAGGAAGGTCCAAATTCGGGAAAGAGGTCAATCGTCGAATCCAACTCGGCTGGGCGGCGTTCGGAAAACTCCGCAACGTCTTTTCGTCCAAAATACCTCAGTGCCTCAAGACGAAAGTCTATGACCAGTGTGTGTTACCAGTGATGACATATGGCACTAAAACGTGGCCTCTAACTACGGGCCTTATAAGTAAGCTCAAGGTCACACAACGAGCTATGGAGAGGGCTATGCTCGGGGTTGCTCTACGAGATCGAATTAGAAATGAGGAGATCCGTAGACGAACGAAAGTCACCGACATAGCCCAGCGCATAAGCAAGTTGAAGTGGCAGTGGGCAGGGCACATAGTACGTAGAACTAATGGTCGATGGGGCCGAAAGGTTCTCGAATGGAGGCCACGGACTGGCAAACGCAGCGTCGGCAGACCGCCCACAAGGTGGTCAGACGACATAGCGAAGGCCGCAGGAAGACGCTGGATGCAGGCCGCTTCCAACCGTTTCCTTTGGAAATCTATGGGGGAGGTCTATCTTCAGCAGTGGACTTCTTGCGGCTGAGATGATGATATGATGAGGGCTGCCATCTCTAGAACCTGCCGCCCAGGACCGAAAGGGTAAAACCTCGGATTTTGGAGCCTTGACCCCGGACATTTGAATATATTTTTATTCACTTTTAGCTCTGTTAAAAAATACATTTTATCTCCCTACTTGATTGAAATTAAAACATGGAATTTTGAGGCTTTTTTTCGGATAAAATAGGGTGTTTTACTCGTTATAGCGAGGTGTTTGTGAGTAATAGAGTATTTTTTTTATAATAATTAATATCTTTGCTTTTCGGCTCATTCTTTAACCTCCACTTAACATAAATAAACCTAATATCAATTACCCAGTTAGTAAAATAAAATAAGAGTTTTCATTGTTGTTTTATTTTTTATTTTTTTCTTAATTCTGAAATCCCAAATCAGAAAGTTATCACAGTTATTAGAATAGGTCCGAAAATCGAAATCGAAAATTTTGTGTTTTCTTTACGTTTCAAGACTTGGAGAATCATTTACAATCATTTTTAGAGTGATGTCTGTGTGTGTCTCTGTGTTTCTGTGTGTGTATGTGTGTTCGTATGTATGTATGTATGTAGACATATTTTGGCTTTCGATTCTTCAATAACTACTAGACCGAATCGCTCTGATGACATATCAATCGATACGCCACGTCATGACTTAGATCTGAAAGGAGTCTGAAATAAATCGGTTCAGCGGTTCGTTTTTTATCCGTAAAAAACTGACTTTTTTATGCACGCAACATAAATTTCATGTATAATTTCATGTATCGAGGGATAGTAAAGGGTTTTCGAGGGTGCTGATTTCGATTTTTTTTATCAGTTTTTTAAAATTCAAAATGGCGGATCCAATATGACGTAATTTTTTTTTGTAAATGATTTTTTCTCAAGAGAAGTTGCATGTACGGTACTTGCTGTCGAACCAATTTTTTATTATTTAAAACTGAGGAACTGTTTTTTTTTATTTCTTTAATTATTTATTAGCAGTCGTACATGTCAATTTCTTTATATTGCAATAAAAAAAATACAATTTGCTGGTGATACAGTTCATAGAACTATTCAACAAAATTAAATCAGTCTTTCGTATTTATATAATTAATACTTTAAAATGTTTAAGTAATACTTAAAGTAATAAAACAAAACGTCTTTAAAAATGATGTAACAAGGTTAACTAAATTCATTTAAATTCAACAAAACAAAGTCTTAACTAAAGAAACTTGTAGCTGTATTACAGTCTTTTAAAAAAGTTAAGTAGTATTTTAACAAAAAAAAATCGATTTTGATTTTCGGACCTATTTCAATAATTTCTCAAGAGAAGTTAATATTTTTAAACCACTAATAGATATCTCACTTTTTACTTGATAATAATATCACTTTTTTTCTTCCTTTAAGTAAATAAAATAATAGTAGATTATATATAAGAAATTTAATTCGAGGGACTAAGTTGGATTCCGAGAGCGGCGAGGGTTTCTAAAGTAGAATCCTGAGCGGAGCGATACCTGTTTGTATACCCTAATTTTTACCATTGACTGCGAAAAAATAGAAAGTACTACATTTTACTTACTTTTCAGTTACTATATTAATATTTCTCACATTTTGGTATATATTCGGTAATTATTACCGGGTGATAAGATAACAATGACATAAACCAACCACGATAACAATCCCTTTTTTTTTTTAATTAATTTAAAGTTCTTATTCAAGTAGATCACATTCGGACACTTTTAAACGTCAGTTTATAATAAACAAGTGTGAATTAATAAATATTACATAACAAATATTTGTCAATAAAACAAAAAATAACTAAGCTATAAAATATAAATTTATATTAAAAAAATTAAACAAAAACATCATAGCCGTAAGTAAAAATTTAAAATTTTATGTGCAGATGATATGCCAAACATCCTTGTCTCCTATATTACCTAAAACTGTATAGTAAGCTTTTTTAATTAGAACATGTTTAACTTATTGCTTAAATTTGCTTTCAGTAAAATCAGTGATTCTCTTTGGAATTTTGTATATATAATAAGAAAATACCATACGACATAATGCTATGAAAGTAAGCATAGTAGACTAACCGCGCTGTTTCAACATTTGTTAGCTGTCGAATTCTTCTCACTGCATATGCAGCGGAGCTTAGTTTCTTACGTAAGTTGTTTATGTGCGGACCCCATTGCAGTTTCTTGTCGATGGTAAATCCTAGAAATTTAGCTGTGTCTACCATCTCCAGGGAGTTGTCTCCTGCTTTAATTGTAGATGTCAAGCTCCGTTTTGTTAAAGAAAAATTAAGGTATTTGGTTTTACTACCATTAAGAAGAAGGTTATTTGCATTAAACTATTCAATAATGATGGATAGTGAATTATTTATTCCTACAAAGTCCGGATTTTTTCGATCTAGTTTAAAAATTAAAGAAGTATCGTCGGCGAACAAGCACCCGATGACATTTCACCATTAATTTCCACTCTTTGAACGCGATTTGCTAAATAATACGAAAAAAGCTTTAACGCTTTACCTTGGACGCGTAGTGTTGAAGTTTATTAAGAAGTGTTTGATGATTAACAAAGTCGAACGCCTTGGACAGATCACAGAATATTCCTTTGACGTCCTGACATTTCTCCCATGCATCCATTATATGCGTTATTAATTTAGCCCCTACATTTACTGTCGATTTACCTGTTGTAAAGCCATATTGCTATTCATGCATGATATTATACCTATTAAAATGTAATTTTAGCTGATCAAATATAATTTTTTCAAAAATTTGGCCAATAGCGGGGGGGATGGAAACTGGACGTAAATTTGTAGGATTATTTGCACATCCAGATTTAAATATAGGAATCGTTTTACTTAGTTTTAAGAGATCAGGATAAATACCTTCGTCTATGCAGTGATTAAATATAAATGCTAAGATAGGAGCTATGTCTTCGATTATTGACCCAATTAATTTTACAGAAATCCCCTTGTGAAACATGTCTAAATATGAAGTTGGTAGACTCGATACTTTTCATATTTCTCTCTAAAAGGAATTTGGATGACCCGGAAACAGACACAATATAATTTGATATTTCTAGTGCTATGTTAGCGAAAAATGTTTCAAAGGCATTTGCTACTGTTTTATTGTCGGTTAAAATATCGTTGTTGGTTTTCAGCTCGACATGGTTTTTATGTTGTTTGTTTTTTCCAGTTTCCTGATTAATCCATTTCCAAACAGATTTTATTTTATTTTCTGAACATTCAATCTTATTTCTTATATACCGAGCTTTTGCTTCAATACACACATGTTTGAAATTTTTTTAATATTTCCAAACGTAAGCAATAAAATTTCTATCTGTTCTATATGATTTTCTTTCATATAGATCGAATAAATTCTTCCTACTTTTCCTTATGCCAGTTGTAGCCCATTGATTAAAACACAATTGCTTTTTAATTTTGACTTTTTTGTTAGGAAATATTTCCTGAAAACTACCATGAATAGAGTTAAAAAATGTCTGATAAATTATATTAGGGTCGCGAGATTCAAAATTGATTTTTGATATATTATTATTTATTTTATTTTCGAATTGCTTTATTTTACTTTTAGTCAGTTGTCTACATTTGATATATGATTGTTCAAATGGCCTGTTAGAATTAAATTTTATTATAAGACATTTGTGATCTGAACGTGCTCCGTTTATTAAAAGTTTATCTATAACTTCGCAGTTTAGAATTATATTATCAATACAGGTAGTGCTAGTGGGTGTAATTCTTGTGGGTTCATGAAATAAATATTTTAAATGAAACGATTCAAAAAGCGAATTAAGCCTTCGTTTCTCGGAAGAGTCTGCAAGTTGGTCAATATTAAAATCACCGCAGACAATCACTGATTTACTGTGCTTGAGTTTACTTAGAGCATCCTCTAGAACTAATAAAAATGACATGAAATTAGCTGATGGTGGTTTGTATATACATAATATTACATGTTCTTTCAGCTCAACACACGCAATCTCACAGATACGTTCAACTGATAGTTTAGCTATGTCTTTCCTTTCCTTATACTTAATGCTACGCCGAACAAGAATTATAGTGCCTCCACCTTTAGCAGACTCTCTATTAAACGCACAAGCAACATCAAAATTATTTACATAGAACAACATTCTATCTGACCTTAACCATGTCTCGGCTAAACAAACAATATCAATCTTAAATTACTCAATTAATAATTCTTCATCTAAAATTTTGCCAGAAAAGCGATTTATATTTTGGTATGCCAAAGTAAGGCAGGCATTAAGCCGCTTTTCTGTTGTCTTTAAGTTTAGTTTAAAAACTACTACTATTAGATTAGATGCGTCGTCAAATACAATAATATCCTTACATTTACGTACATAAGTCTTTAGTCTATTATTATTATTATTATTATACTTTATTGCATCAACATAAAAAAAAAAATTACAAACAAAACATATTTACAAATAGAGAAAAACAAAAGGCGGTCTTATCGCTTTAAAGCGATCTCTTCCAGACAACCTTTGGGTAGAGGAAATAATAAAGTTAAACAAAGTATAGTAGGTGTGTTTCGATACAGTTATTAAGAAGTATATATATAATACAATAATGCATATAAAATAAATAATTACACATAAATAATATATATGAATAATGTATGTATAAATATACATAAATAGAAGTACATATATAAATACACATGTATAATAAATATAATTATAATAGTACTACGTATAAGTAAATATATATAAACAAATATAGGTAGTGATGTTATTTTAGTTCTTCAAGTATGAGCAATTATAAGATTTTTAAATATTGCCTTCGATTTTGCTCTTTTTATTTCCAAAGGTAAAGCGTTCCATAATCTAACAGCCTTTACAGTAAAAGAATCATTATAAAATTGTGAGGAATGCAAAGGAATTTTTAGCATCCAGCGTGTAGTCTCTCGAAGAGAAGTATTTCCGATTAAATTAAAACGTTTCTTTAAGTATACTGGTGTGTTTGGATTGAACAGGACGTTATATAGAAGAAAGAGAACATGAGCATCCCGGCGAAGTCGAATTGGGAGCCACTTGAGCTTTGATCTGAATTCGGAAATATGGTCGTACTTACGTAGACCAAATATGAGTCTAATGCAGAAGTTTTGAAGTCGCTCAAGTTTATTAAGCTGCTCCTCGGTAAGGTCAATATAACTAGCATCAGCATAATCGAGAATAGGCAGAAGAAGAGATTTCGCAAGAGCAATTTTAGTGGGAATTGGTAAAAAATTGCGCAATCTGCCTAAAGATTTAGCTGAAGCAAATATTTTCTTGCTAACTTCCTTTATTTGCGAACCCCAAGATAATGTTCGATCGATAAAAATACCCAGGTTTTTAACTGTATCTTTGTAAGGGATAGAAACTCCGTTCACAGTTACTAATGGGAGTTCGTTCCAGTCAATATTGGATATAAGTCTCGAACTGCCTACGATGATTGCTTGTGTTTTCGTAGGATTAACAATGAGGCCATAGGATTCACTCCATTTAACAATTTGATCAAGATCTCGATTAATTATTGAGATAGCGTTTGTCAGTGCACTAATAGGAGTTTGTGTGTAAATCTGAAGATCGTCTGCATAGAGATGGTAGAGAGAAGATAATTGAGATGTTATAGAATTAATGAAAATAGCAAACAGGAGAGGAGACAAAACGCCGCCTTGCGGAACACCTGCGGCTGTGTTGCACCAGTCAGATAGTGTATCATCGACTTTTATGCGCTGCCGGCGTCCACGCAAGTAACTATGAAACCAATCGA
Source organism: Apoda limacodes (assembly GCA_946406115.1). NCBI lineage: Eukaryota > Metazoa > Arthropoda > Insecta > Lepidoptera > Limacodidae > Apoda > Apoda limacodes. The sequence continues at coordinate 763,085 of OX291552.1, forward strand.
TAACGATTGGAGAAATGTTAAGAGAACTAAGAATGAGTAGCAGAATGTCCAGATCCACGGTGTTAAAAGCGTTGCTAAAATCTAAGAGTGTCAGAACCGTGACCTCTTTATTTTCCATGCCAAAACGTATATCGTCAGTTATTTTGACAAGTGCAGTAGTCGTACTATGACCGGGACGGAAACCAGATTGTAAGGGATTTAAAAGGTTGTTTCTTGTAAGAAAATGGGACAACTGTTGATATACAAGCCGTTCCAAAACTTTTGACAAGAAAGGAAGAATGGATATAGGACGAAAATCAGAAAAGGAGGATGGATTACATTTCTTTGGTAAGGGAATTACATAAGCATCCTTCCAGGATTCAGGAAAAACACCAGTGGAAATGGAATGATTCAGGATATTGGTAATGACAGGAGTTATAATATCAAGGATGGGAACGATCATATTACGACTAATGCAATCTTCACCGACAGCATTGGATGAAATGGCGAGTATGTTCTTCTTAACATCGCAATCAGAAAATCGATTAAGAAAAAAAGGAGGAAAGTCAGGAGTTGGCAATGAAGAAAGTGAGTTTAATGTTTTATTTTTTTTGTTGCTGTCAAAGTCAACGTTAGAAATAAAGTGTTGATTAAGGAGATTGATATCAGTATTATTTGAAATAGAAGGAAGTTTCATTTTCCCAACTCCTAACGACTTAAGAAATTTCCAGACTTTCGCTGGATCACCGTTTTCAACGGATTTGTGAATATGGCGTCTTTGTGCATCTCTACACATCCTATTGCAGCGATTCCTCAAGAGTGTGTATTTTGTACGATTACTGTCGCTAGGATTAACCTTGTATTTGGCCTTGGCACGATTTCGTTTCGTCATCAAAGATTTTATTTCGTCCGTAAGCCAGGGTGCCGGAACATGTTTGATTTTAACGGTATGTATAGGAGCATGAATGTTATACAAATCGATAATAAATGAGTTAAATAATCTTATTTTTTCATCAACAGTAGGCGCATTAATGACCATAGACCAATCGATGTTGCAAGCATCATCAGACAGGAGTTTAATATCCATCCCACTAAAATTGCGTTGCTGAAGCATCCTCGATTTGGATTTGGGAGGACGAATCTTGTATGAAAGGTAAACCAAGTCATGGTATGAAAAAGCGTCAGCAGCGCACTGACCATGTTTAAAAACGTGTGTGGGAGAAGAAACTATCATTAAGTCCAGTAAAGAAGGAGTGCTATTGGGAAAAAAGTGTGTGGCAGTGAGAGGTAATATGTGGAAGTTGCATCCATCCACCACTGTCCTTAGTTGATGAGCACGGCTGTTATTTTTTAACAGACAAGTGTTGAAGTCACCCATAATAATAGTGTGGTTGTATTGAGGTGTTAGGGTTTCTAGGATATTTTCAAAATTAGAGAAGTAGTTACTATGAAGATTAGGACTATAGTGTACGCCGAGTAGAATTTTCGTATTAGAAATAACTATTTCGATAAAAAGGTACTCGGCAGTATTCAAAGAGGAAACTTGAGGAGACGTCGAAATAATAGAATATGGAATATGGGAACGGAGATAAATAGCTACCCCACCACCACCTCTGTCATTTCTATCGTTACGTATTAACTGAAAACCAGGTAAGGAATAAGAAGTAGAAGGTAGACAGGGTTTCAGCCACGATTCTGACACAAGGATGGCATGAATATCTTTGTTATCAAAGGATGCTAGCATATCAGAGTAATGAGCTGGGATACTCTGGGCGTTGAAGTGAACGACATTAAAATTTTTCAGTGAATCTGAGAAGGTTGAAGTCAAGGTTGCGCTGAGAGAAGCAGTAAAACTTTGGAAACTAATGTCACTGTTCAATCCGTCTGAAGAACAGGACAAAAAATCATCACTATTATAATCATCATCAACACCTATGTTATACATATATTTAAATATAAACAATATTATATAAATACTAAATACACAATATACTTAACCAACAATAAAATATATAAACAAGGCGTATAACTAAATACTCTACCTGCCAGCTGTCTAAAGAAAGAAAATTATTAGAAGTACCTACACTCATTCTTACAAAAAAATAAAGCAACAAACAAGTACCTACACTCATTCTTACAAAAAATAAAGTAACAAAAACATACGGCTGAATAGTGTGTATCCAGACCGCAAAAAAGAAAAAAAATGAAATGTCAATTAAAAAAAGATAACAAAACAGAAAATAACCTGACTAATACAAAACATTTTTAAAAACGAAGGTAATTTTACATTAAAAGTGATATGTTCGTGTAGTGAAAAATTGAGTGGCGTGCGACCAGTTATTTGCCAACGTCATTGCAATGAGTTTCGTGACTTGCACTAGAGATAGCGACACCGGCTCTATCTATTAATGTTATATGCTTATAAAGTCGCTATGTGTGTTTTATAATGTGAAGAAATATATTGTTTATTCCACTTCAACCTAAAGTTTTTTAAAAACTTATTTGTATCAAAAAACATAAAATTGTCACCATGACGACAAGTTATATTATGAATCAATTTATTCAGTTCAAAAATGTAATTATTTTGGTATTTTGTCAAATAGTCTGAAAATGGTAGCGAACAAAATATTATTTTATTTAATTTGAAGTCTAATAATTTAGAAAAGCAATATCTGATATCTTGTTTTTTTATCTTTAATGAATCCCCTATGAGGATAACTACATTAGTCAATTCACTAAGTTCAGAAGTTACGATTTTCTTGATAATCTGTGAAATCGTACAATTTGGCATACAGTAATTGATTATATTGTGATTAACATCCATATTAAGCAGATTTCCGAGACCTACGCCTATTTCATTAGAAAAAACTAGTGTTTTTTGTTGAGTGGAATGATTGCTGTCCTCTGAAGACGAGCAGTCAAATAGTGTTTCGACAATAGAAGGCTTCAGAGACATCTTTTTTTCATTAGATTCTTGTCCAGGATATAATAATAGATCAGAGCGCTGAACTTCAACAGGAAAATTATTTCTCGTCTTACAAGTGTCAATCGTATTTGCAGATTCTTGTATTTGTGTCCCCGTCAGTGTAGATGAAGCTAAGAGTGGATAGTCGCAGGAATGGTTATTTGCAAAACACTGTAATCGTTGTTCACTTTCTTTGCACAAATTTAAAAGTTTTTCTGTAGCCTGAATATGTTCACAAATCTCCTTTTGGGCTAAAGAAATATTTGTTAGAAATCTCTTTAAGAGAATTTTCTAAAATCTCAATTTTTAAGTTTAGTGATTGTGTTTTAGTGTAATACATTTCATTTCTTTTCACTAATTCAGATTCATGTAGTTGTAATTTATTTAATACGGAAATTTAAAAATAGGGATAGGGGACTACATTTTTTCAAAATATTATTTTGGCGACAGTAAACTTGCTTATGTAGTAACTTTTGTGATTTTCTTATTAATCTACGAATTTTTAAACTTTTTTTTATACGAAACCGCTTGCTACTATGGGAATCTTGAATAAAAGCCTCGCATTTTAATTCAAGTGTCGAAAATGAGTTCCCACCGGTTTGTTTGTTTTCGAGGTTACTCTCCATTAATTCGTCAAACAAGCTAAGTGTAGTGACATTTTTTTGTTTATCTTGTTCGTGTTGAAGTTGAGAGATCAATTGGTAGACCTCATCTAGCTCAGTTTCAAGTTCGGAGGTCCGCCTGAGCGCTTGCTCGTACGTGTAACTGCATGCATCAAAACTATCAATTTGTTGTTTTAGCTGGCTACGGTCCTCAGTTACAAGCAAATGCCGCGAGTGTAAGTCTGCGAGCTGTTTTTTAAGTTCAGTGTTTCGAATTACGTTTTTTTTTATTTCTTCTTCGTGATCACCTTTTTATTAATGTATCACAGACCGTTTTAACATTTTTAAGTTCCACTAAAGTTTGTTTTAGTTTGTCATCCATCTGAGGCATTGCTGCCTTGCGTGTTAATATTCCCATACTCATTTTGAATACTTATTTTTTTTTATAAAATAAATAAAAAGTTTATCTAGCCACAGTAGGATTTGAACCGGCACAACTCAGAACGTGATTCCGATACTACAACCACTGGGCTATTGTCGTAAAAATAATGGTATCGAAATTTCTTTGCAGTATTTAAGCATCAAGCTATAAGCTGTTTGAGCAGTTTTGTTTATTATAGGCACACATTTATGATTCACTGATTGCACACTATAACTGCTACGTTAAAATTTAAATCTTACAAACGGTAAAATCAAAGTCAATATTCAAAATTGCGCACTGTATGAGTTATTTCTAAAAAACTCTGTTATTCACTTTTGTTCATTCGGACACCGTGAATATATTTCTATTAAGAACTTTTTTTTAAAATAATGATTCATTTAAGATGTGCGGCTTGTTAGAATATCACTTATTTAAGATTGTTTATTTACATGTACACTAATAACAAATTGTCACAAACAATCACACTGTTTATTTTTATCATTATTAACAACTTTACGCACTTTTTATATTAAAAATCACTGTATATATATTTTTTTATATGTTTGTTACCTTACAGTCTGGTTATGCTTAAGCGATCCTAGCGCCGCCCAATCAAAACAATTTAACAATTATTTAGGTTCAATAGAAAAAAAACCAACTAGAATTGGCGGGGTATGTTTTTTTAATTGTAGGTAAAGCACTATGAAATACAGTACAATTCGCGCTTGTTCCAAATTCAAAATGTTTTTATTTACTCAGTGAGTAAAAGTGAGTTTTATTCGATCGATGAATGCCCTTTTTCGAGTGGCAATGGTAAGAAACATTTTTCTTAATAATTCTAATAACAATCTAGTTATATTTATCGGTCTAATTTAATAACCTTCGTAACTTCTTTTTTATTAAATAAAAGTTATAAAACTCGGTGCAATGTTTATAGTCTCTGCAATTGAATTTAATTTTAAGTAGTGACGAAATTGTTTCAAAACTCAATGAATTCCTTTCTTCTGTGTCAATGCGCATTATTGGCGAAGATGCAAAAAAAAACTGAGCCATTTTCAGCAATTTTGATAGAATAGGGCATTTGGTGTTCTAGAGAATCGCAAACAAAGTTGATTTGCATTTAGAAGTTTATATTCTTCGCTGAGATTTAGACAAAAAGATTTTAAGCCCACTCATCTATCAATTTTGAGTCGTCAAAATTATGTTCTTTAAAAAAAAACGATAGTGACTTCGATGACAGCCCAAAGAGTATTTTCACATAAACTCGGCAAATACATACAGTTAAATTTATCAAATTGTTTTAAAGGCTACATCCAACCTTCAATGTACGTTTTCATTTTAAAAGAACAGTTTTCGAACTCATGATTTTTTGTTCTCGTCGTTTCTGTTTAAAATGCTTTTAAGGGCACAAAGCTTTGTTTGATTCTGTCGTCTAGGATTTTTTTATTAGATCCGCGAATGTTTCGGGTTTTTAGCACATAATTGTCGCTTTTTCCTAATTTTTCGATTTTGCTGTGCAAGATATGCATAATGAAGTGGATGAGTGTTCTTTGAATAGTTTTGAAGTAGTTGCAAAATAAGTTTTCCATGTAAAAAAAGGAAAATATAACTGGCAGGGTTTCTGTACCATGTGTTCGTAAAATATTTTAATCGCAAACAATGGAGTTTCTGACATTTCAATACAAAAAACCACAAAACATAAGAAACCAAGCAAGTTCTTCAAAAATATCTACATTTTTGTGGTATCAAGTTCGGAACACCTCCAAATTCAAGCAGCTGAAGGCGCACTTGTCGGCCATCACTTGTCCTTTTATTCCTTGGATTGTACTTGCGCCTACAATCGCGAAATATTCTCGGGGTTAGATACCGCAACAAAACTGTCATGTAGGTAATCTTACTAAAACTAAAGTAATAGCTACAGGAGTAGTAGTAGTAGTAGAGAGGCTTAAAGCCTTTTGTCGATTGCCGAACTTACAAACGATTTACAAAACATACCATTTATGAGCGCGGCTCCTGATGCCAGCAACCATGGAAACACAAAATTATATCCTTTGATAATTCAATATTTTCACGACTTTTATAATCACGACGAAAACTCTTGAAGTAGAGACCACACCAAATTAAACATCTGAGACCATTTCGAAACTGATTATAAACCAACTTCAGAAATATTTTTTTGTGACTCTCTTGTGGAGTTTGATCAGAAATCCGGACTTTAGTTGCAGTCCGGGTTTCACCCAAACTAAGACAAATCCGGGGAAACCCGGACGGATGGCAGCCCTAGTCTGTGGTGAAGTGGTTTCAACCCTGAGTGTTCGACCTACTAGAGAGCTGTCTCATTTGTGTCATATGACATTTTGTTTGCTCTTACAGAGGGCATATATAGTTACTGCGGTCGTATATATGGTCGTGACATTCCTGTGACATGCTGTCAACAAAGTTACTTTAGACAGTTTACTGGTAAAGTGTGTATACATATGAAAACTGAAGCAACCTCTTACATTATCAGTTTGGAATTAATATGTCAATATCGCATCAATAGGTATTCCTAGGATTTTTGTACGTTATTATCCTGATTATTTTTTATCAGATTGATTTATGTACATGTATAGAAAATAAAATATGCATAGAAAAGTATCTACAAAAAATAATTAATTTAAATTTTCCCTCACGAGGCAACACTGTAATGTTTTGTGAAACTTTCTGTTGGCTTTTAATTTTAACATTATTTTTCCTTTCAGCTAACATCAAGGAGCTTTTTTAACAATTTCGCTTCGACGCTCGTGAAGCTACGAGTACGGGCAGGTACACACAGGTACACACAAGTACGGGCAGGTACACACAGGTACACACAAGTACGGGCAGGTACACACAGGTACATGTTCACGAAATTATATTTATGTTTGATGCGGCATTCCACAACAATTATTTTTGTCGACCAATATCAAAATAACTGATCAAAGGCCAAACACAACGATATTATCTCGTTTAGTTAAATAGTTCCTATTGCCTCCTTTCGACTCCATCATTAGACACTGGACACAACCACCTAATTCTATAGTATACTGACTTATCAAGCATCAACCTAACAAGTTCAAACACAAAGGGGTTAGTTATTAAGAAGTTCCCGTGGCTACCTCTAATATTATTATTGCAAGGTCACCGAGATTACATAGATAAGTCAAATTTCAGCAAAGATTTATCAATTACAGAAACGAAGATGGAGGCAATTATTTTTTCGAGGTAAATTTTTGTAGTTATCCTTATTCTTGAGTTTGATCTGGGACAGCAATACAGCAGCGTTTTCAATCCGACGGGATTTTTGCTGGATTGACGTGAAACCAGATTGATCTAGCGTGGATCCACCAACTTATATTTTTTACTAAGAAATGCAAAGTTTAACTGAAAAAAAGGTACTCAATAACATCTTATGTTAAGTCGCTCGCTACAAATCAGTAAAATTAGGTGGTTAGCTTATTTACAACACCTTGATAAATAAGTGCTAATAGTGCTAGCAGTGCTAATAGTGCTAGCAGTGCTAATAGTGCTAGCAGTGACAAGAGGGAAGGAGAAAAAAACATGTAGCTGAATTTTATATAAGTGTGCTTTAACGGTTATTCTTTACTTTTTAGTAGTATTGAAGTCGGATTAATGTTTCTGTTATAACATAGTCCTCCGTCCGTCCAAAGTACCGTCATACGTCCGATGCACCGTCATACATCTGAAGTACCGTCATGCGTCTGAGGTACCGTCATAGGTCCGAGGTACCGTCATACGTCCGAAGCACCGTCACATGTCGCATGTTACATGTCACATAGGTATAAGGTGAAAAATTATTCATTGTTTATTACTTTTCTGTTATACAATAGTTCTTGTTGTAACGAAACGGGCAAGTCACATAATTTGACTATGGTGTAGAGTTTGTGACGTTAGGGCTTGTAGAGTTAGGGCGCGTGTGAGCCTCGTCTTGGCAACATTTTACATGAAAATGTATTCGGTGGGATTTATTTTTTAATTTTTAGGTACTTATATATATTTTCTTATCTACCCCATAATGTGGGTGTCGTTAGATAGCTCGTTTAAAAATATTCAGGGTGTGTGAAAACCATTTTTCGATGTTTTGATTTAAACGATGCGTTTGCGAAATACTAAGCTTTAAATTGCAAATTTTTGTTAGCCCCATAATTTTTTTTTCGGTCTGCCTCATGGTGACTCGTGGCCTATGGACGCTTGTAACACCAGGGGTTTCACTCGTGCGTTGCCGACCCTTCAAAAATCCAATAACTTCTTTCTTATAAATGTTTGTCCAGTGCGGGAATCAAACCCACACCCTCTGCAGTGACCATAGTGTGTTTGAGATCTAAAGTATAACAACAAATAATAAAAACCGGTTAAGTGTGAGACGGGGCAGAAGTCATTTACCATCCTAAATCACCGTTACAGCGCCACCTAGCTATTATTAGGCGAAATAGTAACACATTTGTTGGAAATGAAATTCAAAGTTCCTTCGTCAGTAATAAGATGGGTGACCACTTAGCGGCACTGTCAATAGATGTAATGAAACCGACAGTACTGGCAACACTGCCTTTTTTATTTTTGTACTTCCTTTTTCCGCTTCACCGCTGTCAAGTATGGCATGCGTGCTAATACTTTAATAAATAGTTGTAAATACTCCGTGTTTGATTTCCTCCAACCTGCCTCAAGAAAACAGGTACACTTTTTGTTTGTAAATACGTAAATGGTGGTACGCAACATTGCGTGAGTCCAACTCGCACTTGGCCAGTTTTTTTAACCTAAAATTGACAAATGGAAGAACGGATGTGATGGAAGTCCGTTACGTACGGAACCCTAATATTGAACAAACAGAGGGACGCACAGATATAACGAAGCTATATAGATTGACTACATAAGATTCAGTTATGGTTACGTAACCCTAAAAAGTAAAACATCATAATCAGCTTTTCCTTACGTTGTTTGTCAAACTGTGTAATGTCAAATGCGTAAAATGTCAAAAGAGTTATCAGATTTGTTAGGCCTACCGTGCACTTCAGTGTGAAGGTGTGACACAAGGAAAGTGCGTGCGCTGCGAGAAAGTGTCGCTACAGATTTGTTGCGGCGCGTTTTCGCGCGGAATGTCTCCACACTTTGGTACATACAACCACTTAGGTACACTAAGCAAAACTATTCGCAGATCGCCGCTATGGCACTCGAAACGCGGTGGAAATTGATGTTGTCACTACGCGTTTTACTGTAACTCGTTTGCTTTTAGTGAATTATAAGGCCGATAATTTCTAACAAATGATTTTCAATTCCATACAAATCGCGTACCAAAATTGATACGTTACGACTTTGAAAACGCACCGCAACACGCATTAACGTAGTGCGCCCGACCTTAGTGTTGAGTTGTCAACTAAAGTGTTCGTCAATTCAGTTTGTTCGTGTGAAATTCTATAGGTATAGTTCTATAGTATATTTAGTTAATCTCATTGATATTGGTGCCTCCGCCACGTAGAAACTTACGAGGCCGGTCTAGAAGTAGAGACCGGCGGCTCGATTCCGTAAAATGACAGCTAACAATTCTCATTTGAATACATTGCGCATTTGAAATTACGTATGAAATTCATCGATTGTCGCGATACCGCAATGTATATCTTATTTCTTTCAAAAAAGGTTAGCAATCTTTTTACGGAATCGACCCTCTGTATATAGAAGGTCATCCTAATTATCAAAGTCCATTAACTTAAGACATTTTCTGTCCTAAGTCTAGTTCTCTTGGACAGATCCTTACTGAATTGAAATCCTTCCGTCCAATATGTTCAACTTTCTGTTCATCATATTGGACAACATTGTTCATGAACATATTGGACAATTTTCGTCCATTTTTTATCAACTTTTAAATTAGTTGAACTATGGGACCAATGTGTTGGTTAACCCTTCCACATATGTAAAAAAAATCCAAATCGGTTATAAATGACGGAGTTCTGAGGTACCAACCATTAAAAAAAACACAACTGAATTAAAACAACACACACATTTTTTTTAAGTCGGTTGAAAATAGACAGCCTTTTTCAAATATTGCAAATTTTGAAAAAAATACCTAAAAATACATAAACATATATTAAATACTCAGTTGCGAGCTGTCGTTGCCAATGCCAAAGCCTCCGCTATTACAAAGATAAAGCTCAGTGTCAAATGAATTCGCCACTTTTTGGCATTCGCTACTTGATTAAACTACTGCAAGTTAATATAAATCTCTTAATAATTCTGACCACGCTACAATCTCACTAAATTATTGTGTGGCTCATTCGCGGACTGGAGTCCATGTTGCTCCATTAAGACGACTGCTGATTGGCTGCGCATCGGTTTATCAATTAATTTAATACATTTAAACGAGCTTTAAAAATGTAAAATCTGAATTTATTTTTAATAACTACTACTACTAAAACAAATATCTAATTGTTCTAAAGCTAATTAATTTAAAAATATACATTTTGTTATATACACGCGAAAACGATACATGTTAATTATTGCGCAAGGAAGAAAAAACTCTTCCAGAGCATTTATTTCAGCTTTCCAGACCTGGAGCCTGTATCTGTTTCAAGGTCTTTATTAATTCAGTTTACTGGCTTTCTATTTTTATTAAAGAAATACAGTAAAAAAATACAATTATATACATTGAATAATAATGTTCATACTTCCAGAAACATGAATGGGGTATGTTGATGCATATATCACAAAGATAGAATACTGTTAGTTGACTTTAAAATAATGATAAATAAATTACTGTTCAAAACCGTGTGCAATCTATTTTTTTTTTAATAATAATTAACACGGATTCTCAGAGTTGTAAAACTAACTGTCAGAATCCGGTCGATGTTAATCGATACTTATATTAAAAGATGCTGTGATTTCTGTCATAATTGATATTACATGATGGGAAAGAAAGGCTGAAGCTGCATAGAAAGTATCCTAAGTATTCATGAAAGCAAATTTTACTCAAAAGTCACACAATCGAAAATGGAGTCCATTGTACAATCTATGTCCCAAATGAGTGACATGTTTAACAAAAGGATGGATAAATTCCAGACAGAACTCAACCCGCAGCTTCTACATCGAACCTCTTTGCTGCCTTTGCAGAATTTCAATCTTTTGTGCTGTTCTCCTTAAATCATCTTCAGTCTCAAGTGACACACTTAGCCAAAGAAATTGATTTTTTTTAGAAAACGTCGTTTTATCCGTGTTTTTAGGCAATAACAAACTGAAAGATATGCCTCTTCCTGACATCTATTGGCGAGTAGTAATACTATTAAATTTACCGACACAGCAACACTAAAACTACTTGACAATAGATGGCGTTGTTGTTGCAAAGCTCGGTCTTCCAGGTACTAAGATTTAAGAAATACGAAACGTCAGTTGCATACCTGTAAGTATATGCCTCAATAATAGTGAAGTGTTTAAGGTTTTTGACTATTGTTCTTTTCAACGGTAATATAAATGCTTTAAGTACTTAATTTGAAGCTTCCCTCTGGGCCTAATGGAAAAAAATGATGCATAATGATTTAATCAGTAACTTGCAGAGGTTTACTTTATCTATCTATCTTTAGTCATCTCCATAATCTAATCTACAAGTGAAACCGCAAAACATTACTAAACTAATAACTATATGAATAAAGCAGCCAATTGACGCATTAAGTGCAAACGAAGTCTCTTTGTAAAGAAAGAACATCCATTGAAAGCACTTCCATTAAGTCGGGTGCCGAGGCGGGGGGGATGCCGGGGTGGGAGGGGAAGGGGGAGACGTAAGGGAATTAAACTAGAACGATAACGGTAACTGTTTACTCGAGTAGGTACGTGTAGGTGCGGTTGTTTTTAAGAAAATTAAACATACTACAAATCTTTGCAGCACTCAGCTATGAGTCTAATTATAATGAGAACTGTTATAGGTATATAATCACCGTCACCCATTAACAATTAACTCACTTAAAGATTACCTACCAGGTAGATTCTGTAACTAGTAAAATAATGATTGAAGAATCACTACTTACATAAAAAAGACATATAATCATCATCCACGGCAAAATCATGGTAACTCTAACGGGATAAAAGTTATCCTTTCCCACCAGGTATTTTCGTACCAAAATGAAGTCTCCTCGTTCCTATGGTATGACGTGACGCAATAATGAGCCGCGGTTTCAGCCACGACAAAAAACCCATGGGAATTCGATCTAAATAAAATAAAGCTTATGTCTTTTTCAGTCCTTCCAGCTATCCCTTTGCTATTATGTCTATTGAATGCTCTTTAAGCATTTAAGGCTCGGTTCTGGCTAGCGCGCGTGCAAAAGGAAATTAAAAACAAAGGAATGATCTATGTCTACACAGTGGGTGGCACGACACGACACGAGCGACAAAATGCGAAAACATATATCCAAAATAATTTATTGGGTTTAGATATTTTTTTGTTTTTGATTGCATGTACAGTAATAGAGAGGGTTCTAAGTAACAACAAATTTACGGTTTTAAGATTTTTTCCTTTATGTGTATTGCATGGCATTGCTTTTTGCTAAATTCCATGATTCTAGGTCATCAGGAAGTATCCCATAGGTTTTATTATTTACTAGTTTTTGCCAGCGGCTTCGCCCGTCCTAAATTTGGTTATCGGCATAGGATTCTTACGGCAACTCCTCAATTATAAAAAAAAACACAGAAGGTAAAATATTTTTAAATAATACGTACCGCCCTTCCCCCTCATGACTGCCGGCCGGCCTCGCACATCATAAATGCGCGCGCAATACTTCATAATTATTTTGCTGCGACGTTATTTTAAAACTGCGATATCTCCTAAGATATTCATTGAAATCGAATGATTAACAGGGCAATTTGGTTTTAAATTAAATGCTTGTGATAAATAACGTATTTATTTGGATTAAGATTAATATCATGTTTATAAAAACACCTTCACAAATATATATTATTTTAAAACAAATATGGTTAGCATAAAAAAGGTTATAGTGAGCCAACATTAAAATATAGGCATATGCTGTCGCGGACTTTTTTTTAGAACTTTTAGAGGGGAACAATTCTGTCATACATAGTTTTTGCAAAACTTTAACCGTTTACGCAGTGCACCCAGCGGAAGCTCTCAAAAGGATAAAAAAACCCTGATTTTTAAACATTTTTCATTAGTGTTCCACTCCTAGTCAGACCGACAGACAAACTTGTATTTATATTTGTGATGTAACCTTGCTTTGTGTCAAATTTCATGATTCTAGGACAACGGGTACTAGCCCACAGGGTTTGATTTATTTGTGAATGTGAAAATTTGTGACATAAATTGCCGTATTTCTGCCGTAACTTTTTATTTCGTTGACTTAGAAGCTTGATTTTTTTACAACTTCAAGAGATCGTAGACCTTATTATTGGCTATTAATTTTAACTTAATACCTTCACGCGTTCCTAAATAATTTTTGGGTGTTTTCCATGCTTTTACTAGGTGTGGAACTGTATCCTCCTTTAGCGGAAGGGGTACGAAAACTGTGTTCGAAGCATGGAATGTTTTAGCCAGGCAACAAAAGGCTTCCAACTTCTTCAAGTTGGTGAAATAACGGAGGCTTAGGGGTTGACCTGGGTATCTGGATACATGCTTGGTTCTTCTGATTTGGTTTTACGACGAGCCGAGTTATGAGGAAATCGTCTTAGGACACACATCGCAGGTGGAAGTTTAAGTTGTGGAAAAAGCTCCACGCCTAGGTTTTCTCTATGTACTACAGAATGGGGTTTTTTAGGAAAGAAGTGACAAAACGCGACTAACGGCCCCCTTGTTGCAAGCGTCTATTGGCTGCGATGACTTCTTAGCATCAGGTAAATATATAGCTTGTTTTCCACCTTGTGGTAAAAAAAAAGGAAAATTTAAATAACTACACTACACGTCAGGTTTTTCGGGACATTTTCAACTTAGTGCATTTTACTGCCTTTCTCAAACAGTTGAACAACTTCACATGCATTTTTGCATCTACATCTTGTCAGTTCTAGGCAGATTCTGGCCACAACAGGGTGGTCAGACCAGTGTGGTATCCAATGATCTTACTGATTCCAGCCCCAGGAAGAAGGACTGGGCAAGTTTTGTTGAGGAACCGACGCCCGTTGGTAAACTGCACGTAATGTGTGCTGGTAAAGACCAACCCACTAACATTGATTTATCGTGGTGCAGAAACTTGATTTGAAAATAACAGACAGTATATTACACTTTAACAACGCTCTGACAACACCTAGTTGAGGCATTCGGTTCTCTTAGTTATCATACAAAGTTATTACAAACTTTGTAATATCTTAATACCCTCCGTTATTTCTCGGTTCTGCTGCTGATATTTAAACCATATTTATATTACAAAAAAGGGCAGTATTGTGACGATACCAATATTTTTCCCTTAACATTTTGTAATGCAATGTGTTTATTCAAGTTTTAGCGCGAAGATTTACATAAGCAAATAGTATACATCTTACTTTGTTGTTAGGTATTTCTAGCTATTAACGGCATCGGGGGCGCGATTCCTTTATATAAAATTGTTTGTGTATTCATCTGTTCTTTAAGCACTAAATAATTTAGTTAATTTACCTAGTCCTAAATTTTATCCAATTTTATATAGCGGGGACTACAATTAAAGAGTACTACTACAGTATTTAGTAATTAGGAGTGTGGTTCTTTTCCTAAAAATAAAATACAATTTCATTAAATAGTATTTATATTTTTGAAATGCAGTAAATGTATGGAGGAAGGGTTATGTTTCAATAAAAGGTATGTACAATAATTGATTTAGTTATTAATTAATTGTAGTAGGTAAAGTAATTGTCAGGTAAATTTAAAATTCAATAAAATACATATTTCTCATTTAGATTTAGGTCATTTACATGAGAAAAAGAATGATTGAATATTTTTTATACCCGGTGTGGGTAGTGACATAATAATTCCAGTTCCAGTTCCATACTTCTGTTTACTTTCTTGCTAACTGCGGTAATTATTACTAACGTGTTATCATTTTATTTTGTTGGTTTTAAAAATGTGAAGTGTAGTATGGTTAAGCTCCCGCAAATATCAAGCATTTTACCCAAATTTGTTATTATTTTCGGTAGAACTAAGGGATTATCCCGACGAGTGTTGTGTGTCTGTGTTGCCCCATTTTGGTGAAAAAGGTGATATTTGAGTAAGTAAGTTTGTGAATTGTTTTGTAGATATACAGGTGTTCTAAGGTGTGTAGTGGAATGTTCATGAGTTTAGTTTCTTATAGTGTTTTGGAAGACTTTAAGTAATCATAATAGTAAAGGGTTTTTATTATTTTGTTTTCGAGTATTTGTTTGGATTTTGCCGTGCTGTCCAAAATCCTATTAAGTTAGCTTACCCTCGCTTAGGTTTTACAAAAGAGTTTATATTTTTATATGTACAACATATAAAAAGTGTTCGTTCCATGTTAACTTTGTCAAGTGTCAAACTCGGGTATTATTATTTGGTTGGAGTTTTGCTAGAATTGTCCGTTTTAAATTTCCGTCCCTTTCTTTTATTCCGTTTTAAATTATTATTGCTTGGTAGTTTTAACCTCAGTTTATACAATCTGATGTGGCATTCTTTCAGTACCTGACACGTAAGGTCCCGTAGGTTTTTACGTCACCGCTGTACATTAGCGGTGAAACTTGTGATGTTTGTGTCTACGAAAAACTAGTTTAATATTCTGACAGAACTAGAGTTCTCAATATTGTGATTATTTTATTTGGTATATAGAGTAATGTAATAAATAATGGGGTCCTCATATTCATAACCTAGCCAAAAAACTTAGCTCTGCTGTGTATGCGATCAAGAAAATAAGACAATTGACCGATGTCGACACTGCAAAAATAGTATATTTTAGCTATTTCCATAGTTTAATGACATATGGTATCCTATTGTGGGGTAGCGCTGCTGATGTAAATACAATATTTTTGTTACAAAAAAGGGCAATTCGTGCTATTTATAAATTAGGATCTAGGATATCTCTGAGGGATAGGTTTAGGGAAGTAAAAATTTTAACTTTAGTGTCGCAGTACATATATGAAAATCTTTTATATGTACATAAAAATATCAATAGTTTCAGCAAGAAAAGTGACGTTCACAAAGTAAATACTAGAAGTAAAAATAAGCTGTTGGTGCATGATACACGTCTACACAAAATAAGTAACTCTTTTATGGGGCAATGTATACACTTTTACAACAAAGTTCCCAATAAAATTCAAAATCTATCAATAAGTAAATTTAAATCTTTTATCAAGCAGGTACTTTGTAAAAAGGCATATTACAATATTTCAGACTATGTTAATGATAAAAATCCTTGGGACTGATGATGCTCAATTACAGGATGCATAGGTATCATAAAATTGTACGACTAAAAATCTTTTATTTAAAACATTAATTGTATTTTAGTTTATTTAAGTGTTTTTAAAAGAGTAACTATCGAGTTTCTTGCCGGATTCTTCTCGGTAGAAATCAACAACATTGTGAACCGGCGGGAAGGTGGGAGGGTTCAAAAAATAATATTTTATAACTTTGACGATTCAAAAGTGATTGTAAAATCCTTATTTGAATAAACCATTTTGACTTTGACTTTGAAATGTTTACGTTAATATTACGTAGTTAATTATATAAGTATATATAGGTTGCACCTTTGATTGTTATCGTTGTATTTAGAATATTAATTTATTCTGGTAAAAGTAGTAGTTACCTATCGTAACATGTAGAGGGATGTTTTGTGAAGTTCCTTTGGAATAGTACCTATAGGTGTTTTTTTAGTATTTTTTTGTTGTCTCTCCTGTGTATAAAAAGCATTTGTGTATGAAGGGTCTTAAGTCACACTTTGGTTAACTGTGAGATTTTCAAGTAGTCTTAAATATTTATAATAAAGTGTATGTTAATACTAGCTACCTCCCTCGGTTTTGCACAGGTTTTTTTCTCTTGTTTCTTCTGAGTATAAAAAGCATTTGTGTATGAAGATCTTAAGTCACTCTTTTGTTCACTGTGAGATTTTAAAGTAGTCTTAAATCTTTATAATAGGTGTATGCTAATACTAGCTACGTCCCTAGGCTTTGCACAGGCTCTACTATGTAATTGATAAACATTCGTATTGTGTTACTTACAAAAGGATAAACAATATCTGAAGTTTTGCTGTGTGTGTGTAGATTATAGTTTCCTTTTTCATGTCGCTGGGATTTTATGAAGAATATATATATTGTTACCGCCCGGTTTAATACAAGTACCGATCGCTATTATTTTGTTAACTGGTCCGTGCTATCTTACATAAAGGTTATATACATAATACCTCAACTAGGGTTTTACATTAGAGAGTACCGAGTAATTAGTTTTAAAGATTTTTTTTTAATTGATTTGCGTTTATGAATTAATCTTTATTGTGGGATAAATAGATTAGATATAGAGTACTATGCATAGATAGGTATAGCCATTTCTTTTCTTTCAATATCACAGTATTACCTGACTAGAGGTTTCTGATAGTAGTCGATGGGTACGGTTTTAGCAGGTTCATCTGTTTTACTGATAACTCCTAATTTTGCACGCCTCATAAGCGGAGCGGTGAGGTAGTGCTCTACTCTCGACATGTCAAAAAACCCAGTCTTTCGAAACTTAAATGACGTTTTTTTTTTTATATAACACTTACAGGATAATATGAGTGCACTTATATGAAGTTAAATAATCTGTCTAGCACATATGGTACATTTTATTAACAATTAATTTGTTTAATATAATAAATAATAACATTAAAACTAATCATTCTTGGACGTCCGTGAGTCTGTGTTTATATGTGGCAGAGAAATTGGTCGAAAAATTCATCTTACCGGAATACTTTTGTTTTTAATATATAAAGTATTACACTGTGAACTAGGAATCTAGTTAATATTAGCGTTCTAAGTACTGTCGTTTAATTATAATTTATAAAAAACTAATATACCACTGTATACTGTATATCTATATATATATTTTTTATTTTTATTTTATAGTATATTTTTTCCTCACCTTATTTGTGATTTTATTTTAAAAAACTTGAGTTTTTGTTTTAGATTTTTTTTTTTAAATGTGAATGACCGCTATGAGGCGTGCACTTTTGGATTTTCCAAATTTTTTTCAGGTTATTGCAACAAATAGGGTTTCCTTCGATGAGTTTCAAAAATGCACGGGTTTTATGAGGTATATGAATAAATTAAATTTAGTATGGCAAATTTTGAAATACACAAACAACTCAAAAAAAAAATATTATTTACTATAAATATGTCAAGTTAGTACCGAATGACAGGTCTTAATGATAACATTCTTATATAATATTTTATAGGCTAATTTTACCGCGGAAAAAAAAATAAAGACGTTTCAGTTTAGGTATCACTTAGTTACTTATACTAAATATCCAATTTTATTATTTTAGAAATACAACTTACAGGATTAAAGCGGACACTTTAATCTCTAATTATTTTTTTTTCACTAGGTTAAGGTGCGCAAATTCATTTTACGTTTAAAGTATTTTTTTCCAACTTGTATAAACGCAATTTTTTTTGAACAACATTACTATTTTGTAGTTACTTATTTAGTTTTGACTCTTAATTGAGTAGATATTGCCAAGGAAATTAATTTTACATTGCTTAGTTGTGTCGTGGTTGGTTATCTCCAGATTTGAATCAAGGTTAAATAAATTTAATCAGCATAGGTGCCTTATTTCAAACTTAATTAGGTTATATTACACATTAAATTAATCAATATTACCTAGTTAGAATAACAGTATCTTTTATGTTAGTCATTGTTAATTTTGTAACCAAATGTTTTTTCTAAAATTTTAATGTAGGTTACTCTTGTGTTAGCTATATATTGTATTGTATTGGCGTTCAAATAGTTTTTTTTGTAAGCTTTTGTCGTAAACTTAAATTTACTTACTATTTTTTTTTGTGACATTAGAAGTAAATAATCTGTGATATACCTAGTTTTAGACTATACTAACAAATAGAGTAAATAATTTTGCAATATTGCGTAATAAGTTCATATTTTTTTGGTTTGGCAACAGCAAAGTAGGCACATAATTTGTCAGGTCATTAAATGCGGTCTGAAGTGAACTTACACCCATACATGAGCTTTGGTGAGGGGGTAGTAGTAGACTTCCTATCAAAGAGCAAATCACACACTGTTGATTTGTAGTACTCTTGGAGCTCGATCTTTGAGCAAATGTTAAAGTTCACTGTATCGAGTAGTGTGAGCCTCCAAACAGATCTCATCAGCATCTTGGTGATAGCTTGTAAGGCAGATGCGAACTTTTTTGGTGAGCACTAGCTATATCAGTGCGAGAAACTGGCATGGAGAGTGAGAAC
Source organism: Apoda limacodes (assembly GCA_946406115.1). NCBI lineage: Eukaryota > Metazoa > Arthropoda > Insecta > Lepidoptera > Limacodidae > Apoda > Apoda limacodes. The sequence goes on from OX291552.1 coordinate 782,433, forward strand.
AATATTCTTGATAGTTTTTTTTGTAATTTATAGTCAAACCATGAAAATAAATACTTGAGATGTAGCGGCGTTTGGCGTTAACCTAGTTTTGTGTTAACTTAGGGTCTATACCTCAATAAGATTAATTATTTTTATAATATCGGTAAATCTGTTGTGATTTTTTTTTGGTTTGGAAATAGTGAAGTAGGAACACACATGATTCGTCTGGTCGTTGGTCCTGGTAGTCCAACAATTAGGGAAATATTTTGAGGAAAACGTAGTTGTTTTCAAAATTCTATCTTTATATTTATTATTCTATATTAAATTTAACTAATTTCAAAAATACAATAGATTTTTTTAAATGCGGTCTGAAAGGAACTTACACCCATACACGAAGTTTGGTGAGGGGGTAGTAGACTTCCTATCAAAGAACAAATCACACACTGATTTGTAGTACTCTTGGAGTCTCGATATTTGGACAAATGTTCATAGTTCAAGTACCGGGTAGAGTAAGCCTCCAAACAGATCACTGGGATTATATTGGTCTATTAGTCGTGTTGTGTAATTGTAATTATTCGAGTGTTGTACATTAGCTTACCAAGGTGAGAGCTCGTATGGTGAATGTAAACTATATTCGTAATAGCTTAGTCAAGTTTAGATTGTATTATTCTGCTGGTGAACACTAGCTATACCAAGGTGAGAGCTGGTATGGTGAGTGTGAGCTATATTTGTTTTGTAAATATAAGGTCAAACCGGAAAAAATAAAATAACTTGCATGACTTCGTTTCTGCGTAGGTTTGCCAAGCTTTGCGTAGAGTTGTTAAGCTAGCGTAGTTTTTTTAATATGCTGATAATATTAAGTGTCGTGAAATGTAATAAAGAGTATTAGATTGGTTCAACGTATTTTTTTTGTAAATTAGTAAAATAAATAGGTATACCAGAATAAAATCTTGAGGTAACCAATTTTTGTATATTGTTAACTTTTCTCTAATATCCAAGAATTTTTTTTTTTTAAATTTGATTTAGTAAAATAAATAGGTATATCAGAATAAAATCTTGAGATAACCATCCTTTGTATATTGTTAATTTTTCCCTAAAATTTTGAGATAATTTTTTTTTTTTGAAAGCGTTATGTTATTTAGACTGGCAAAATTTTTAATCCTGTTTAATTGTCCGTGATTATGCTTTAATTTTATTTCTATAATTGTCTAAAGTGTCCGTATCTTATTCTTGTAGTTAATTGTTTATTATTAATAATTTTCCGTGTCGGTGTCCATGTCTACGCCTTTGCATTTATGTTTGGATTTGGATTTGTTCTACTTTCTGTCTCGCATGTGTTCTGCACGCGTTCATTCACGCGTCCACTAAGGAGTTTATCCTCAAATTCGTATTGTAGTAACTTTTGTTGATCGTTGTCCCGTCCTTGTTTATGGTTGTGTCAGTTTCGGACCCGTCTTCGTATCCGTCGTCGTAAATCTTATTTGTTTCTTTGTTCATGCTCGTAATCAAGTTTGTTCTCGGATTTAAATAAATATATATATATATTTATATATAAATGATTAGTTTTGTGTTTATGTTTGGATTCGTTTTCGTGTTCATATTTAAGTTCGCGTTCGGGTAAAATTGTTGTTCGTTGTCCTGTTCTTGTTCATAGTTGTGTCTGTGTTCGGTCTCATTTTTGCACCCGTAGTAGTAAATCGTATTTGTTTCTTTTGAGTACTGAGCATGAAGCTCGTAGTATATTTTCGTAGTATTATTCGTATTTATATTGACGATTTTTTTTTTGTGTTTATGTTTGGATTCGTTGTCATGTTCATGTTTAAGTTCGTATTCCGGTTCGAATTAATCAAAGTCAAAGTCTTATTCTTTAAAAGAATTAGGATTTTACAAATACTTTTGAATCGTCAAAGTTATGAAATACTATTTTTTTTGAACCCCTTGAATCCTTATATGCATTTTGATATTTGTATGCTCATGTTTGCATTAATGATCGTATTTCTATTATTACTCATATTCGTGTATTTTGTAAATTGTTACGTTTGTGCATTCAAATAGAATTCTTGAAATGTAATTCTTCTAACTTAATGTGATAAATTAAAAGTGACAAGGTATTGTTTTTTTGCAAATTCTTATTTCTAGACAATTCTTATTGTCTTTCATAGCCAATTAAATAAGAATTTCCGGGGCGATTGTGACGATACCAATATTTTTCCCTTAACATTTTGTAATGCAATGTTTTTATTCAAGTTTTAGCGAGAAGATTTACATTAGTAAACAATTCTCAATAAACTTACTACCTAAAGGAAAATGCATCTTTAAATTAGAATGGCGCGTTAAATATACAAGTTCCGTAATTTTATACATTAGCTGAGAAATTATGATTTATTTAATGAAAGATTTGAAGCTAATAAAAAGTTGAATACCGATGACTCAAATATACATTATAAACTATTATAAACTTACGAATCATAAAAATCAACACAAGATTAATTGTTAAATGTAGTTAGTAATCTAACTCCCGATTTATGGATTCGGACCTTGGACAAAATGAGGTAAGTTTTGAACCAGTGGCGCGAGTATGGATGCTTTAAAACTTACTGTGATTGGATTTTTGTTTGGAAGCCAAGTTCATTGGAGGACGTTTTAAGATAATCACTGATTGGTGGTTAAGTGATATAGAAATGAAAGCACGTTTTATATGCTCTTTAAGGTAGTTTCATAACTTTTACTCGAATAAAATTTTATTCAGTAAATTAAACGTAGGATAAATCGGAGACCCTCTAGATAGGAGTTGTTTTGTTATCCGCGGTTTTTTTCTGATTTATTTTATTGCCTTAGTTAAATAGTAATGCTACTGTTATTGGGAATCCTATAATGTTGAGTATAATCGCGTAAGTTTAAGTTACTTAGAACTTTTATAATATTGAAAACACCCGCAAAACTTACCTATGTGAGTCGTTTAACAACCATTAGGGTAGCCTCGTACAATAAATATTCTTACAATGATAAATGGTAGTTGTTTTGGTTTTCACGCATTCCGTATAATGGTATGACGTGTTAGTTTATTTGAACTTACCCGGGGTTTGATAAAACTCTACGAATTATAGAACATCATATTAATATTCTATTAGTTTAGGATAATTAGGCCGTTTTATCTAGACCGTTCATATTAATCTAGGACTCTATAATAGAACCCCAACCAACATAACTAGAATTACAAGATATTCTTTTTTCTTTGTTAAAATTAATTAAGGCCAGACATCCGTCCAGAATAAAAAAAATAGCATGGGAGGGTTTGAAATTTGGGGTGAGAAAGTTGCTAAAGAGGGTTTAGTAATGATAAAGGTGCGTGGTCCTATACATATAGAACATTCAATTGCCGTCGCTTAAATTGTCGAAACGCTGCCCGACGATAGTTCATAGTCTACGCTTGTGGGTCACTAGAAGCTAGGAACCACGTGGAGTTACACTACAGCTAGATCGTACCACTATTACTGGTTAGTTAATACTTTTATATTAGAAGTGACAGTGAAAATATTGTGTGTTCTTTGTGAAATTCTTTATGTTGTGTTTTAAAAATATCTAAATTATTGTTAAAACATCCAAATGACGGGCTCGCTTTTGCCGGTTAGAAATTTATGGTAGAAAGAAATCTCAATCACCTCAGTAGGAAGGAATATAATAACGGACCTTGTTTCTAGGACATTTTAGCTAGGTAAAGATAAATCTTCTATAAAAGTATAAGTGGGAACAAAGATTGTACCAGCCATAATATTTATACAGCCCACTAAAGAACTAGGTCTGCCAAGAGATACAGTAATTACTATGTGTAATCCATGTCCATCCTTAGCGGCGTTAGCAGGGTTTTACTATTTTGGCTGGTTAGCTAGTGCCCCTTAAACCTACTTTCAGGTTGCTAAGTCCTGAACGCTTAGCTACCTGGTTCCCAAACTACAAAACGAATGGATTTAGCATTCGTATGGATTTTACTTTCAAATGTGGAAGTAGCATCAATTAGGGTTCTTTGTGTAGGGATGACTGAAAATCATATAACTCATTACCACCTGTGTCCTTTTAGTTCTAATATTTGCGTATTTGCTTTGTTTAGGTGGCTTTGTACTGACTTTAGAAATGGTGAAAAATTCAAAGTGGACAACATTTATGATCGTAAATTTAGCTATATTTATTACTTGATTATTTTCTTTTACGCTTATACTCTGACATACCTCTAAAACAACTGGGTTACTACTTATTTAACACAACGGTTTTCGGGTCCTACCACTTTTGACGATCACGCTTGGCCAAATAGGATAATTATCTACATCGATTATTAGATTCATTTGTTTTCTCTCTGAGTGAGTGTAGGTCCTTCAGAAGTTTCTTAGAACAGTTTATTATTTTATTATAGTATTCACAAAAGGGAGCGTTACAGTGAGAAGCATTTGTGAGCTAGGTAGCCGAGATTCTCTCAGAATCTCTCAGATCTATGAAAATATTATGTTTGTCCGTAAAAATATATCCCAATTTCTGAGGGACAGTGTTAAGCACAACTTAAATACGAGAAATAAAAATAAACTTGCTATGCCAAAGTTTAGACTAAAGCCAACAAATCATTTATGGGAAGGGTGTAAAATTTTATAATAAGTTAACTGCAGAAATTCTTAACAGTGGGTGACAGGTGTCAGGGTGACAGGTGACAAACAGTTTAAATTTTATATTAAGCATCTGCTATGTAAGAAAGCATATTATAATTTATATGAATATTTGAATGACAAAATTGTATGGCCTATCACACAAAATTAATGTAAGGTTTTCTATTCAAACTTAAATAATTTAGGTTTGATAAGTTAAAGGAGCGCTCTAAAGACCAAGCTAATTAGCGATGTTATGTCTCTATTGTTTACTTTATAGTGGTTGGTGGCAAGCTACCAGGAGATACACCATGTGCAATCCGCCTTTGGTTGCCTGGTTTTGGTGGGGCTTTGGATGTGTGTGGGTGTGGCGCACGAGTACGTACGTGTTTGTGTGTATGTACATATTTGGATAGATATTGTGTACTTGATGGCTTGGTTCCTGCATGACTGATTGGTAACATGTGTACATCCGGGAGTTTCTTGTCACTTCTTCTCCCTTTAGTGATGGTAGTTTAAATCATGTGCATTTGTTGCCGGGCTATTGTGTAGGGGTTGGGCCACCTTTGGGTGTGCGACGTCTGTTTGAATGTGTGTATGCATATGTGCGTGTTTGTGTGTAGCACCGGCTCGTGTTCGGTCGCTATCGGGCGGCTGAACGAGGATTGAATCAGATAGGACCTATAAGTTAATTTACATATAGTTTTATTTTATATCTTTTATATGTATTTGTAATGTTATATTATATGGCTTGACCACTCTCAAAACCACCCCTGTGTCTGGGGTGTGGCGACTCGCGCTTGACCACTCTCAAAACCACCCCTGTGTCTGGGGGTGTGGCGACTCGCGCTTGACCACTCTCAAAACCACCCCTGTGTCTGGGGTGTGGCGACTCGCGCTTGACCACTCTCAAAACCACCCCCTGTGTCTGGGGATACGTCGACTCACGCTTGACCAGAACTACCACGTGACATCACTGTGGGTTCTGTGTAGTTTTGTTAAGTAGTTATATCATTATCGTAATGGGTCTATCGTATTTTTCCGTTTATTAGTTATTCTTATTTAATTACAATGTCGTGAGTGCGATAATGATGTTTGTGGTGACATTCCTAATACCTTTTTAATTATATTTGTACTTGTAAGATAAATCGTATATACATAAGATCCATAAACACTAGTCGATAGTATTCGAGTTACAATTTATCATCAAGTGTGATACTGAGGCTGGTTCTATTTCCTTCAAAAAAAAGCTATGGAGGTATGTGTTTTTTTGCTTTATAATTCTTTATCTATATTTATTATATATTACAGACCCTCAAAACTATGTGTTTGTTTGAATGTCTATTACTTAAACCAATTTTGTTTAGGTTTTCACTTTAGGCAAATTTTTGATTCAAATTATTATACAAATATGTTTAGCATAGGCTTATTTTATTACAGAATTCAACATTTAACGTAATGGAAGAAAACACGTTCAAGCATTACTACTACGCTACATCGGATGATGAGCAATCAACTGAGAAGGCCTTAGAAACAACAAAGCTCAAACGGTCTCGTCGAAATAGTATCGACTCATTCTTTGAGGGGACCAATCAGAAGAAAAAGAAACTCAGCTCTACAGTGACGAGATCTTCAAAAGATGGTATCCCTGGTGTCACATACTTGTCTACTAATAATGATGATGGGGCTCATGCTACACATTTGATAAAAATTGAGGTGTATGACCTCATAAAATTAAAAAAAAGTACCAGTAGATGAACATTGGAAACACTCAGAAGTGAGGATCAAATATTATACGGATACAAAAGATGAAAAATATGAGCAAACGAAGGGTATCATATTTGATATCACGAAGCAAATAGCAGAAACCAATAACTGTAAAAAATACTTTTTTGAAAAGTAATCTCTAATAGCTAAATTAATTTATAAGAACCATCGTTACAAAATTTTATGAGTATCTAATTGATAAGTAACGAGCAACTATTAATTAACCATCAACTAATATAGTAATCACTTTATCGACTTGTATATATAAGAGAAAAATCGAACATTATATTTATTATTAATTCATCATTCACAAGCAAAGCTAAACTGGTTTATTTCAACCATGTCACTAGAAAGTGTTTTTTTTCAAAATGTTTTTGAAGAAGAAGAAAAAGAACTAATAAGAGCGTGTGAGAATTATGAAGATAATGCCCTGGAAAATCCGTATTATGATACTTCACTGTTTAACATCTGTAAAGAAGTTGAGGAAACATTCAGGTATACATTCTAACTATACTTATTTAAATTTTATGTTACATATTTGTGTTCTTATATTAACATAAGCATGTTATACCTACAGAAAATCTTCAATTCAAGTCGGTCGAGGTTTGAAGAGACAAGCTGATATTAGTGTTGAAGATTTACAACAAGCATCGACGTCATCATCTTCCAATACAACACATAGACAGAACGTTATGTGTCAAATATGTGAATTACAGGTTAGCCAAAGGTTCTATGCTCAGCACTTACGATCTAAGGAACACAAAGAAAAATGTCTTATTCATAATCATAATTTACATAATGTCTCTGTTATATCAGTTGCTTTTGGGTCTCGGGTCTTAACGTATAGAATTGTATCACCTAAAGCTAATGAGTCACTTAAAATACAAATTCCTGAAGTATTCATAGCATCAATTAAAGAGTCGATACTATTTCTTATTCAGGAATGTTTAAAAGAGTTAACTATTGTTAAAGTTAATTTTATTATTCATGCAGATTTTGAACAGGAAACAAAAGATTTAAAAAATTCTTTCGATTTTCAAACAAAAAATTGGACTATTTCTTTAGGGGACGAATTAGAAAATTATTTAGAAACTTTAAGCGAAGACATTAAAAATAAAATGAGTGATTTCGAAGCAAAAGATAGTGGATGGACTTTAAAAAAAATTCAGTTCTTAGAAATGAATGTTAATAAGTTCAATCCCTTACGAGGGTCTTCGTTTATTGAATTACCTTTAGATATTAAGCGTAAAAAAGCAGTCATAAATGTAAAAAATAACGATCAACGATGTTTTAAGTGGGTTTTATTATCCGCACTATATCCTGTAAATAAAAGTTCTGAAAGGTTATCATCATACTTGAGGAATCAAAATAGACTAAAGTTTAATAATATACAGTTCCCAATCAAATTATCGGATATACCCAAGGTAGAAAAACAGAATAACATTAGTATCAATGTTTTCGGATTAGAATTTAACAAAGAAAAAAAATGTAATACCATCGTTGGACCATTATATTTTACAAAATGTCGTAAAGAATTACACATTAACTTATTATTTTTAAACAATGGTTCAAATGGTCATTATTGTTTTATAAAAAAATTATCACGCTTGGTAAGTAAACAAATAACGAATCGAAATAATGCTATTCATATCTGTGATGGTTGCCTTCTATATTTTAAATCTAAAGTTAATTTAATTAATCACCAAAAACATGACTGTGCTCATATTGTTACTGAATTACCAGGAATTCATAAAAAAGGAAAAGATTGGTTTAATCGGGAAACAAATAATGATGAAATCTATTTTGATAAGTTTCAAAGAAAATTAAAATTACCTTTTGTAATATATGCAGACTTTGAAGCTCTTTTAAAACCCGTCACCTCATGTGACCCTGATCCATCGAAGTCATATACAAAAACAATACATGAACATGAAGTTTATAGTTATGGATACTATATAAAATGTTCGTATGATGATAAGCTGTCTACATACAGAACATACACAGGGCCTAATTGTGCAAAAATGTTTATGGAAAGCATTTACAAAGATATTAGCAATATACATAGGATAAATTGTTTTCAAAAATGTCCACTTCCATTAACTAACGAAGAGAAGGAATCTATTAGACAATCGCAATTATGTTATATTTGTGAAGGGCTATTGGGTGATGACATCACAGTAGACTATGATTGGAATACTGGTAATTTTAGAGGTGTTGCTCACGAATTATGTAGTTCAAAGTATCGTGTCCCCTTTTTCATTCCCATTCTATTTCATAATCTAAGTAATTATGATGCTCATTTTATTGTTCATGCTTTGAATTTTAAAGATGGAGAAATAGATATCATTCCGCAAAATAAGGAAAAATATATTTCATTCTCAAAAAAACTTAATATAAGAGGTCATTTAGTACATTTGCGGTTTTTAGATTCCTTTAAATTCATGGCCAGTAGTTTAGATAGTTTAGCTAAAAATCTAAAAAAAGATCAATTTATAGAATTAAGAAAACAATTTCCAAACGAAAATGATTTTAATAAACTTATTAGGAAAGGTGTTTTTCCTTATGAATTTGTTAATTCTTATGAATCCTTAAAAGTTACAACTCTTCCAGATCAAGACGCTTTCTTTAACTCTTTAAGTAATACCAGTGTCTCAGATGATGATTATAAACATGCTCAAAATGTTTGGGTCCAATTTAAATGTAAAAATATGTTGGACTATTCCAATCTATACTTAAGAACTGATGTAATGTTACTCACTGATATTTTTGAAAACTTTAGAGAAATTTGTATCAAAACATATGAACTCGACCCTGTACAATATTATACCCTTCCAGGATTAAGCTGGGATGCAATGCTAAAATGTACTAACATAACACTGGAATTATTAAAAGACTTTGATAAAATAGCATTCGTAAAGTCTGGTATAAGAGGTGGTATTTCACAGTGTTCTAACAGATATGGAAAGGCAAATAACGAGTACATGGGTGATTACAAAGATAACTTACCAAAATCTTACTTAATGTATTTTGATGCAAACAATCTCTATGGTTGGGCAATGTCTCAGTATTTGCCTGTAAGAGATTTTAAATGGGTTAACCCGAACATAGACTTCAATATATCAGATTCATCAGATATTGGATACATACTGGAAGTTGATCTTGAATACCCTGAAAATTTACATGATCTTCATTCAGACTTACCTTTATGCCCTGAAAACATTGTAATCGGTAACAGTAAAGATAAAAAATTAGTACCAAATTTATATAACAAAACTAAATATATTATTCACTATAGAAATCTGAAGCAATGTTTACAACTTGGTATGAAATTAATTAGAGTTCATAGAGTTTTACAGTTTGAGCAAAGTCCTTGGTTGAAGAAATATATAGATTTAAATACACAACTAAGAACTTTAGCTAAAAGTGACTTTAAAAAAGATTTTTATAAACTTATGAATAATGCAGTCTTTGGTAAAACTATGGAAAATGTTGAAAAACGTGTTAATGTGAAATTGTTAACCCACTGGGAAAACCGTGGAAAAATTCAAGGTGCACAAAGTTTAATTGCTCGCCCTGAGTTTCATAGTCTATCTATATTCTCCGAGTCTTTAATTGCTGTACAATTACAAAAGACTAAGGTATATTTCAATAAACCATTTGTTTTAGGATTTTGTATATTAGAAATATCAAAAACATTGATGTATAACTTTCATTATAATTACATGAAAAGAAAATACAATAATAGTGTCAAGTTATTATACACTGATACGGATAGCTTAGTTTACCATGTATTTACAGATAATTTTTATAATGATATAAAATCTGACTTAGAATGTTTTTTCGATACTTCAGACTATCTTAGTGATAATGTTTATGGTTTCCCACTTTTAAATTCTTTATGAAAGGCCGTTCCACAACCGATGCAGGAGTGGCACTATTAAAAAATATATATAACGCCTGGGAGGATTCGCATGACGCCCTTGGAGTGTTTTGTGATTTATCTAAGGCATTTGACTGTGTTCAACATGAAAATCTCATCAGGAAGCTACATCACTATGGTATTAGAGGCAAAGCTCTCGACCTTTTGACATCCTATATGAGTAGGAGAGTACAGAAAATAGATGTCAACGGTGAAAGATCTCCGGGATCGGCAGTCACTATAGGAGTCCCTCAGGGCTCAATTTTAGGTCCTTTTCTATTTCTTATTTACATTAACGATCTCCCATATAATGTAAAAAACCATGACATTGTCTTATTTGCTGATGACACCTGTTTGCTTTTTAAAGTTAAGAGACGACAGACATGTTATAATGAATTAAATGATGCCCTTTCTAAAATTGTAAATTGGTTTAACGCTAATAATTTGTTACTTAATGAAAAAAAAACCAAATTTGTTAAATTTACATTACCAAATGTTAGTCAGAGACAGACATGTATTAATATTAATGGCGAGCAATTAGAACTTGTTTATTCAACAGTCTTTCTTGGCATAACGCTGGACTCCAAACTTCAATGGGGTCCTCATATTCATAACCTAGCCAAAAAACTTAGCTCTGCTGTGTATGCGATCAAGAAAATAAGACAATTGACCGATGTCGACACTGCAAAAATAGTATATTTTAGCTATTTCCATAGTTTAATGACATATGGTATCCTATTGTGGGGTAGCGCTGCTGATGTAAATACAATATTTTTGTTACAAAAAAGGGCAATTCGTGCTATTTATAAATTAGGATCTAGGATATCTCTGAGGGATAGGTTTAGGGAAGTAAAAATTTTAACTTTAGTGTCGCAGTACATATATGAAAATCTTTTATATGTACATAAAAATATCAATAGTTTCAGCAAGAAAAGTGACGTTCACAAAGTAAATACTAGAAGTAAAAATAAGCTGTTGGTGCATGATACACGTCTACACAAAATAAGTAACTCTTTTATGGGGCAATGTATACACTTTTACAACAAAGTTCCCAATAAAATTCAAAATCTATCAATAAGTAAATTTAAATCTTTTATCAAGCAGGTACTTTGTAAAAAGGCATATTACAATATTTCAGACTATGTTAATGATAAAAATCCTTGGGACTGATGATGCTCAATTACAGGATGCATAGGTATCATAAAATTGTACGACTAAAAATCTTTTATTTAAAACATTAATTGTATTTTAGTTTATTTAAGTGTTTTTAAAAGAGTAACTATCGAGTTTCTTGCCGGATTCTTCTCGGTAGAAATCAACAACATTGTGAACCGGCGGGAAGGTGGGAGGGTTCAAAAAATAATATTTTATAACTTTGACGATTCAAAAGTGATTGTAAAATCCTTATTTGAATAAACCATTTTGACTTTGACTTTGACTTTGACTTTAAATAAAAAGAAACTTGGATATTTTAAGGATGAGAACAATGGTAAAGTATTTCGGAAGTTTGTAGGACTTCGATCAAAAATGTATGCAATGGACATTGAAAGTAAGGTTATTGCTAAAGCTAAAGGTGTAAATAAAAGTGTGACAAAAAAGATGAATTTGGAAAATTATAAGTTGTGTCTATTTAATAAAAACGTAAATGTTTCACAAATGTGTAGGATTCGAAGTGTGAAACATACTATTTTTACACAACAAATTAATAAAACTTGTCTATCCTGTAATGACACCAAGAGATATATTTTACCTAATTCAACAGATACATATGCTTGGGGTCATTTTAAGATTAACTTATAGTTTTGAAATAATAATAATATAGAGTATTAATTGTATCTGGTTTATGTGTGTTTAAAAAATGTAAGGTAATAACTATTATTAAGTAACCTAATGATTGTAATTTTTTTTTTATTATTAATTATATTGTTTTTAATATATAAGTGTTTGTTTTTATTGCTTTCCTCCATATGAATTTGAACATTTTCAAAGAGAACACACATTAAAAATAATTATGATTCATTTTTATCATCCCTTTACAGTAATTGTAGCTGGCCCTAGTGGATGTGGTAAATCAGTTTTTGTTAAAAATTTTGTGAAACATGCTAATGAGATTTGCAATCAACATTTTTCTAATATTATGTGGTGTTATGATGAAATACAACCGTTATACAACTTGAACAATGTTAATTATTACCAAGGTATTCCTGACCTCAGTATGTTTGATGGAGAACAACCACAACGAATAATAATCGTTGACCTCATGCGAGAGTCTGATGGTCGTGTTGTTGACATATTCACAAAGGGTAGTCATCATAGAAACATTAGTGTTTTCTATATTACACAAAATATATTCCATCAAGGTAAAGGACAGAGAGATACTTCTTTAAACTCTAGTTATATAGTCTACTTTAAAAATCCACGAGATAAAACACAAATTCGTTACTTAGCACGTCAAGTCTCACCTGAAAACATCAAATTTTTGGAAGATGCCTACAAAGATGCTACTAGTGAACCTAGTGGCTACCTAATGATAGATTTAAAACAGGACACAATTGATATGTGTCGATTTAAAACGAGAATATTTCCTTCTGACCAGAACTGCATTGTATATATACCTAAAAAAGGATTTAAATACAGCAAACATAATGAAATTCCAATCATTCATAAATAATGCATTCAAGAGTGACTACACATCAAGAACTTTTAAAATCGTTGCATGTATTGAAACCAAGACATAGAAAAGCTTTACTTAAATCTTGTAGTAAAGAAGAAATAAATTTTATTTGTGAGTGTATTTACAACGTATTACAGGGTAAAATACCCGTCAAGGAAAATGATAAAAACAAATTAAAAAAATATAAAAATATATTGAGAAAGTTGGTTTGTAAAGGAAGAAATCTACTTAGAAAAAACGTAATTATTCAAAGGGGTGGTGCCTTTTTACCTATTATTTTAGGATCTGTTCTAAGTGTCTTGGTGAGTTCAATTTTAAAACCTTAGCAGGAAAATAAAAGCAAAAATGGAACATGCTAAAAAAATGATTCTAATTGAACCTAATTTGATAAAAAAAATTAAAAAGGAAAATGAAACACAAAGCGCTTTAAATACTTTATCCCGTTTAGATGGTGAAATGAAAGATATTTTAAATAGTAATGTAGAAGATAGAGAAAAATGGATTTTGTATTTACAAACACTACAAAGGTATTTACATTTTACTGAAGTAGAACGACGACCATATCAAATACCAATTATAACCAAAACAGAAAGTTCGCCTAATTATAAAGATACTGTTGTCATTAAGGAAACAGTCCTTGACACTGAGCAGGTATCAAACATAAAATCAAAAACCATAAATGATACTGACTTAACCCCATTTTATTCAAAGCAACAACTCTTGAAATTGATTCCTAAGACGTATATAAAACGAGGTGAATTACTAATAGAATCAATTTTTTCAAATAAAAATAAGGTAGATTGGGATACCAATGGAACTGTTAGTATCAATAATATGAAAATACCAGGGAGTAACATTATAGACCTGGTGAATGATACACTAAGACCACTTAAACACAGTGATCCAATTGGGTGGCAAGAGTTTGCATCAGCATTAAAAGAAATTAAAATACCATTAACTTATATTGGAAATCCAAAAAGACTAGAATATATTAATAAACTTTACTTAGGTGATATAAAAGAAGAAATTCCACTTAACAAATTGCAATCAGATAATAGTTTTACTCCTACTAAGACTCATTTTAACAAAATCAAGAAAAAAATAGACTGGGAAAAATGGACCCCCTATTAGAAATAAATCAGATTTACTATGATGTTTCTCATCCTGCTGGATATGGAGGTGTTAACAAACTCATCAACTCGTTAAAGGGAAAAATGACAGCAAAACAAGTGAAAAATTGGTTGCAAGAACAAGAAACTTACACATTACATAAACCTGTAAGAAATAGATTTCCTAGAAATAAGTACATTTTATCTAATTATAATGACTTGTGGCAGGTGGATTTAAGTGATATGCGCACTTATTCTGAATATAATGATGGTTTTAAATATATTCTGTGTGTTATTGATGTATTTAGTAAATATGCATTTGCTAGATGTTTAAAAAAAAAGAACTCTATAACTATAAAAGTATGCTTTGAAAGTATATTTAATGAGTCAAAATCCTTACCTAACCACATTCAGTCAGATAAGGGAACTGAATTTGTTTCTAAGGATGTGCAAAAATATTTTAAAAGTAAAGGTATAAACTATTACACCACTAACAATCCTGATATAAAAGCTAGTATCGTGGAACGCTTTCAAAGAACATTAAAGACAAAAATGTGGCGGTATTTCACACATCATAACACATATAGATATGTTGATATTTTAAAAGATTTGATTTATTCTTATAATCATAGCTATCATTCAAGTATAAAAATGTGTCCCAAAGATGTTAACTCAGAAAATATTATGACTGTTTGGAATAATTTATATGATAGAGATAAAGGGCAAAAGGCTATTCTAAACAGGTTTAAAGAAGGTGATTATGTTAGGATAACAAAACATAAACACATATTTCAAAAAGGATACGAGAGCAACTGGAGTGATGAAATATTTGTTATTACTTCAGTTATAAGAAGATCACCTTGGGTAGTTTATACGTTAAAAGATCTTCAAAATGAACCCATTACAGGTACATTTTATGAAAAAGAATTACAAAAAGTAATTACAACCCCACTCTCCCACATAAAATAGATAAAATACTCCACACTCGTTATTTTGGAAATAGAAAGCAAGTACTAGTGAAGTGGAAAGGTTATCCAAACAAATTTAATACTTGGGTATCATTAAAAGATATAGAAAAAATATGATTAAGGAAGATTTTTATTTAACTTTGCTCAGTAATAGTTCAATGGAATATTTTCCGAGTAATACCACTAGAAATTTTTCAACAAAACTTCCAAAACCTATAAAATTAGAAGGACAGTGGTCTGTTGGAGTTGTAGAATTTAAATACCCATGTAGTATGTTTACAGTTCAAGAGGGTGAAAATATAATGTATATTACTAAGAAAATGATAATATTGATAACATTTTAAAAGCCTTAAACCTAAAAGAAAACTGTCGCTTTCATTATGATAAAGTTTCCCAGATGGTCTCTGTTCAAATTAACGATAAAAATATATCATCTTTAACGTTATCATCAAAGTTAAGTATTCAACTTGGCTTTGAACCAAAAACTAATTTAATAACAAAAAATGTTGGAAGATACCCACCCAATTTACATTTAGGATTACCTTCTCAATTATTTGTTTACTGTGATATAATTGATCCGCAAATAGTTGGAGATGTTATGACACCATTGTTAAGAATAATACCTTTAGACCCCGAAAAATATGTATGGTGCTTATAAGATGCATGTATTTTCACCACCCCACTACTTACCAGTTATGCGAAGAGAATTTGATACAATTGAAATAGATATAAGAACAAACACTGGTAATAAAATACCATTTCAATTTGGGACCGCATATGTTAAACTACACTTTAAGCGATTATAATGCATAATAACAGTATTTGTCCCTATGAGCAATATTATTCACACCAAGCAGGATCAGGAATTGGTGTAATTTATAAAGGTGTACCACATCAACGTGGTCATGGAATAGGAAGCTTTTTAGGAGGCCTGTTTCGATCAGTACTATGGTCTCTCTTCCCGTCGCAACAGGTTTAGCTACGTGTATGGTCTCTCTGCCCGTCGTAACAGGCTTACCTACATGTATGGTCTCTCTGCCTGTCGCAACAGGCTTGGCCACATGTATGGTCTCTCTTCCCGTCGCAACAGGCTTAGCTACATGTAAGGCCCCCTGCCTGTCGTAACAGGCTTAGCTACAGGAATTCCGTCGTTACCGTCACACACGCTTAACAAAAAAGTGCCCTTATAAATATTACTCACATAGTGCAAAGAACCGCAAACCCCAAGTGGATTTGGAGTCACGAGATTTTGTTAATACGATTTCAATCTAGTTGGCTCGCCCCTACCTTTTGCGCACTGACTAAAAACGAAAACACATGTTTGTCAACACTTAGAAAGTGATTCATGGCATTCCTTTTTGACAATGTAAAATTATGATATTTTGTTTCAAAGATGGAGACTACCGTAATTTTTGATGTAACGGAGGAGACGCACACACCAAGTTTTAATTATTCATATAACCAAATGTATTTTCAAGGTAGGTAGGTAAGGTAACTTCAAGGTAGTTAATTATATAAAAGTGTTGGATATTTGAATATTTGACGATTTGAGTTTTACATAATTTTGTTCTCAAGAATAAGTCTCCAGGTCTGAACACAGATCAATAAAATAGATTCATGTGTCAATCCTTACCGTGACGCAGACACGATCTAGATCACTGTTCTTCAATCACGATTTTTGTCAAACTCATATACGTAGGTATCGACTATAAAAATAATTGAAAAATTACATCACCTTCAAAACCACACTAAAATGTGCCGTAGTAGGACCCCGGCCTCTCCCGACGCGCCGCCCGCCGCCCGCACCGCCGCGAGCGAGCCCGGCGCGGCGCAATCATACGAGTATCAATCAACACCGAAACATAAATTTTTTATGTTGGTTGTTTTGTTCATTGGTTCTATGTTTTCGTCCGGGGCAGCTTTGCCAATTCCTTTTTATAACATATCAAATTCGATACACAATCATTAAAAATAATTCTGTGTACATTTTTTACAGACAGGCAGGCCCAATACCTAATACTATCCAAGTAGCACAAAGCAGATGTAAAAAAGCTAAATAGAAGGTTTCATTTTCTTTCTCAGTTGCTAAATAAAGGTTCATTCGTGCTGTAGAAACGTTTCAACTCTTATTATTCTTATTTCGGTCTCAAATTATACACAGTCTGGGCATAGCGTAATAACTACTAAAAGCACAAGACTAAATAACCTACAGACTGATAGCTTCAAACAACCAGTGCTAGAGAGAGCACTACTACAAACACGGGTATGTGTGCGTGGCCTATTACTGACACAGCGCGCGGGGCGAGGACTGGCGCCCGCTAGAGTAAAAACCGGTTTCAACTGACTCAGTGAGCGTGCGCATCTCAGGGCCTTCGTGTGCGAGTGCGAGCGATTAAAATTATAGTTCTTTCAGTGATGGCTACCAATTAGTGCAAAGCCTTTTAATTTCCTTTTTTACATACCTAAAAAATCTTGACAGGTAAATACCTATATTTTTTTTATTCTAAGTTGGCTCAATAATTACAATAGGAAGGTGAATCTTAAAAAATGTAGGCACGTAGTTAGGTACCTACGATAATAATGATACATATAAACATGCATATATTAATGTATACGCATATATATGCATAATTATATAATTGGTACCTCCTTACTGAATACAAATAAAATCAGAGATATTTGTTAGGGTTCCATAGTCAAATGAATCCCTTAACAGCGTTATAATTCCGCTATCTTTGTATATGTAGATTGTGATGAAATTTTACCGGAAAGTCTTATGTGAACCGCCAAACAGATGAGTAATAAAATCAAGGGCGGCTTCAGAACAAAAGTTTGTGGGGGGGCGATCATAAGATCTAAAGTATTTTTTGAACTTCGAATCTGCAAACGTAAGTAATGCAGTTTTTGAATAATTAGATATACAAACCCAAGTAACCCCAAGTATCTTTTATATGTAATAAAAGTTATATATTTAAAAAAATGTTACAATTAATTTCTTCCTCGGCCGACCTTAGGGGCGCGATCGCCCCATTCATTGAACTGAGGGACTAAATCGATATCAGCTATCTGTCAGTGACAACCCTACCAGTTTAGGTATGATTTTTGAAACGTTGTTCTAAACTATCGGTCTGTTGGTTAGTTAGTCATGTGCTAATAGTGACCGAACTTCTTTGTTTCGCGCACAAATGTCGACAAGCTGCCAGACACTGGAAATGTGTCAGGGTTGTCACAAAAAAAAATGCAAATACGTAAATAAATGCATGTGTATGTGCCTACATTAATTTGTCAGTTCTAATAAAATATTATGAACCTTCGTGATTAAATATATGTTCTTTTCGGCAAGAATAAAACACGAAATTAAGGGTTCCGTAAAGGGTGCCAACGTAGTGCTATTACTAAGCTTACGCTGTCTGTCTGTCTGTCTGTCTGGCTTTCTGTCTGTCTGAACATTAAGGGGCTTTTTTAGCCTGAATTTTTTTCAAAATATGTGTTATAATGGGGGAATGATAAAAAGTTAAATTAGTTAAAATTTAAAGACAGGGCCATCTAGCTATTATTAAGAGAAACAGTAACATACTGTTTTGTTGGAAACTATTTTCATAGCCAAGCATCGCCAGACGACACACCCTTCGTTTGTGTTAGTAAATTACGTAGATAGTGGTAGGTACGGAACCCTTGGTGCGCGAGTCCGACTCGCACTTGGCCGGTTTTTTATTGGATGCTGAACCGACAAATATTTGCGCCATTTATTGCTAGATCATTTTATATGAATTGTTAGCGACGGACCACACGAAATATATAAATAGTTTTAACATATAACGATAAATTGTAAAATAATTTAAAATATGGATTTTTATTTTCATTTTTATTATTTTATTAATTAAATAAAGTCTCATTTTGACACAAAAGGGTAACGCTAAAACAGCATATACAGTAATTACATTATAAATACACTATAAATAATAAAGTCTGTAAGTGACGAAAAATAAAGTCACAGCAGTTTAAGTTTAAAAGTATGTCGTTGCAATATAAGATAAAGTATGTAAGGTTTGCTCAACTATGTACATTTCAAAGTAATAAGGTTAAGTTGATAGTAAAATACATAGGGAATTACATTGAAATAACTTAATGTTAGGAAGTGCATGTATTTTAGGATCGTTAATAATATCTCGTGTAAACTAAGTAACTATAGGTAATGTCAGTAAGGATTTAATATGTAGGATTGTCAATAAAATAATAGAAACGATGTAAAATAGTAGCTTAGGTTATTAATTTGTACGACAAAATGTAACGTTTTTATAAATAAAATTGGAATAATTAGGGTTACTAACACATTCGAATATTGCAATAAACCAACTTATAACAGTAAAGTTTAGATTACGTACGTTATATCAGTCTTTATTTCACGAAAATCTATGGAGTACTACGGAAGTTGTGACAGTAAGAAGTTCTGAGCACTTTTTAAATTTCCAAGATTGCGCGCGCTTGACTCGTGACGTCAGGGTTCCCGTCGATCCGTGTCGCTCGTGCCCATAGACAATACACTATATTAAAAAGGAATAGATAAGCCACTCTATCTTCGTTTAGGAACACCTCCACCGCTAGATGGCGTTGTACCATTAGTACTTATATATACCCACTAGATGACGCCACTTTAACTCAATTTCTTATTTTTGTTGAGACACTGTTTGATGGTAATAGCTGAATACAACAGTACCATTTGAAAGTCCTAAAAGGAGTTGCGGTTCTCGGGATATACATAAGAGCGCGGTTCTTTGCATATGAGTTTTAAATTAATCTTTTTCGAATTCAGATTCTGTATCGGTTATATCGGTTTCATGGATGTCGTAATCACTTAAACTTTCCTTTGATAACAAAGATTTTTCTTCAAACTGCGTACTTGATTCATTTTTCTGTTTTTTCATTTCTTTATTTTGTTCACCTTTAGACGGCTAACTTAAATATTTACTATCAATTTCTGTAACTTTGTGACTTACTTTAGTTTTTATGTTCACTTGAATTTTTTTGTCTTTCTTTGTAGACTTTTTAGCTGTAGTGTCTTAAGCCGTATCTCCTAATGGGTCAGTGTTGATGTTTTCAACTTGAACAGCAATGGGATCCATAATATATAACTGTTCAATATCATGTGAAGTGGACACATTTTCAGTTGAATCTTCCGTTGCTGTCATTAATTTGGTTTTAAGTTTTGCAAGTTTAAATTTCGCAAACAAGCAAACTTATGAGGCACGATGTCTTTCTTTAGTTTAAGCCGTTCTCCAACTGAATTGTGCTTCACATAGTTATCCATGTCCTTTTTCATCTGAAACCAAAAAAAATGGCAGTAACATAAAATTCATGTTCATTCAACAATCATCCAAAGGGTAAAGTTCCCGTACTTTATGGGTTACGAAACAGTATAGGAGTACCTCATGTTGATAGTATATTAATGAATATTAATGAAAAAGTATGTCCGTGGAAGGTTCAAAATATAAAAAAAAATCACGGAATGAAAAGCCTGTTTTACCGATAGGGTTTTTGACCTTAGGTTGACAGGTCTTTATTCATAAATTTATTTCTGTGACGTTATTTTTAATGCCATTAAAAAATAAGACCAAACGGCAGAGAATACACTCTAAGAATGAATCTTCAAAAGTGTTAACGATATTTCTAGTACGTTGTGGTTAAAATTAAAGCCGAAAGTTTAATATTTCTCCCAAAATGTTTCTAAAATTTAATACACTATCTCTAAGTAGGTATATTTACGTAAATAGGTACGACCCGCTAACAACTGTAGGTTGATAACCACTGTCTTTCTGAAACTTACTACACTTATAAACAACACACCTGCCTATTGTTACTTATTAAGTATTAGTGGTTAAAGGTAGATAATAATCCTACTAATAAACGTGAAAGTTTGTTTGATTTTAATGAAACTTTACAATAATGTTGCTTATACATCAGAATAACATATATGCTATAATTTCAAGTCAGTCGCGGGCAGCAGCTATTACGGAATATTATACGTCCAAAGGGTATCATTGCTTTTTTTCAAATACCTACTTATCGCGTGGTTATTCTAGGTCAGTAGTAGGTACTAGGTAGGTAGGTAATTAATAATCACGAGAAAAGGATAAATAGTTACTTACATCGAAATAATCTGTAGAACAAAATGCAACAGTCTTCGGTCCTATTGAATCCTGTCTGCGTATTGCGGTCATCCATTTCTTCCTTATTATAGAATTTTTAAGAATATTGAAAAACAGTTTGTCGGGTGTTTTAACATTGGAATTAAAACATTTAGGCACTGCACAGTATTTGCTATTCATTTTTTTCAAATAAAACCGCAAGTACGAGCGACCAGCATCGGCAATTGAATGAATAAGAATGCCCGCTCTCCGGGCCGGCGCGCTTCGTTGTCGCGTTGACAGGAATCGTGACGTCACAGCGCGATCAAACGCCGAGTGCGTTTTAATTACGGGACGCGCGAAAATGCGCATTTCGATTGCTATTATCCCGGCCATCTTTGCGAATATAAAAAAAGTAAAAATGCCGATGTTCTTGTGTTTTCGTCTATATTACTTCACCATATCTAGAATAAAACATTGGCCAGGTTGATTGCATAACGTTGAAAAATATCGATAATATTTAGTTGAAATTTAGTTAAAATCAGAGTTAATTTGTATGAAAAGTAAGAGCGTGAATTTTCAAAAAATAAGCAATACGTTAAAGATTACGCTCTTTCATTAGTTCAACAAACTCCCGCGCACTTTGCCGTGGAGCTACTAGGCCGGGCGTGAATTTTTAAAATATTAGCAATACGCTTGCTAGACGCCCTTTACATTTTTGGCTCTTAAAGTCAGTTTTTGAGAGATTTGTATAAATTCTTTTTCATAATGTTCTAAAAATTAATATCTATAAGTATGAAATAATTATTATATGGAGAAAATTCATTTTAATATTATAAATCAACGAAACATGTATCTCCAAACAGTACAGAGTTGTAGAAAAAGACAGCAAGCATTTTAAGAGTAGTCTAGCTATAGTTTACAACTGTAACGGTGATTGTATGGCCTGCCGCTTTGTTCGAAATAGTTTAAAGGCCTCCCAGTTAGGGAAGTACATCGTATGTACAACGGCCGTAACCGATCTGAATGCTACGACATGGTGCTCGTAGAACTAGATCTCACAAAAGAGGGCAAAGCTATCTTTAACATTAAAGATATTTGAAGCCTAAAAGGCATCCGGGTCGAGACTCCTCATAAACGGTCGACACCAGCACAATGCCACCGATGCCAGCTGTACGGCCACGTACAGCGCAAATGCACACGCAGACCGCGCTGCGTGAAATGTCTTCGCGATCACGCCACTCCGGACTGTGATCGCAACCATCACTTGAAGTAAAGTGTTCTCAGTTTCATATTTTAATTTGCTTCGCAATACTTCTTTTCTAAGCGGTAAAGATTAGAAAAACTTCCTCGGCGTGTGAACTTTCCAAAATTTGATTACCATACCAAATTTATTACAATCGGCTTACCCTTATTGCGCGAGTCCGACTTGCTCTTAACCCTTTCGGAAAATCCTTTCTTATCGGATGCATACGTTATACAAAGAAAACACCGTCCAAGTTTCAGGTCCCTACGATCAGCGGTTTAGGCTGTGCGTTGATCTATCAGTCAGTCATTCAGGATAAAGCATTTTATATGTATTATATGTATAGATTGATTTATAAGGTTATATTTTATTATATGTATTAAAAAAGTAGATTTCATAAAGTTTAATAATAATTTGACCTTAGTATGTGTCGATTATTAATTTTATAGTTAGCAAAAATCTTATCTTTATACGCCAAATTTATCGATATGGATTTATCGACATAGCCTCTCCCTAACACTTTTTAAACTGACCCCGCCTATTTGATCGTGATTGGCTAGGATTCAAAATTGCGAATGTATTGCGGCGACAGCGGTTCCAGTACTATTTGAGTAACATCGCACTTCTAATGACTTATAATGTTCTGTGGCATTTATTGTATTGAATATTGAAATGTTTTTATGTTTTAAGTAGGTACCTAGTTTACCTAAAATAAGTTTATTGTTGTGAAAATATTAAGTACTTACGTAAAAACGTTCTAGCTTTCTAGTGACGAAAATCTAGCTATACATTTACTATAAATCTGTTGAATTAGAAATTAGAATGGCGGCTTGAAATCTATTGTGGATATTTATTATATTTTTGAGGAGTTTAAGTATTTTGTTGATTAGGTATTTAAATGTGATGTTTGTATTCATTATTTGTATTATCTTTTATCTATTTGTCTCCGATATGAAGAAATTTACCTACCTTAATAAAGATGCTTATTAGGTATATTGAATCTTTAATTATTGACATATTTTCACATCATGATGATGCATGTGTGCTTAATTAATGACTACGTTTAAAAAAGTGATCTGCTTAACATAGCACACAGTATGTGTTGTTTTTGTTTTGTTTGAATTATTTCAATTTACAAAACTACTTATACCTATACCTAAATGCCAAGATGTTTTAAGATTTACAGAAGTTATAGTTTTTTTTTTTTTTAATGGTTATTAAATTGTTTATTTCGGTACACTATAAATGCGGGAAAATACCGTATGACAAAGCTACACAAATTATTTGTACTGTATATGCCCTAGTTTGAATTTGGAACATAGCCAAGTCACTAAGTTTCAGAAAAAAAAATGCTCCATGTTGATTTAACGCCATCAATTTTTTTTTTTAATTTTAGCCGTCTGAAGACCCCTTATTGCAAACAGCAAAATGGATTCCATAAATAGTTATTACCAAAATGCTCGTGGCCTCAGAAACACGCATACTTTTTACTGTAATTTAGCTCTCAGTGATTATGATATAATTGTTTTAACCGAGATATGGTTAAACGGAAGTGTTTCCGACGCTGAGCTTTTTGATAACCGATATTTTTTATTTCGAAAGGATAGATACTCTTCAGGGTTTCATAGGAAGAAGGAGGGTGGTGGATTGTTGATTGATTGGCTAAACGTACGATGAAATCAGAAAGCATGTGTGAAGACCTATCATGGATAGTGGTTAATATTAAACAGGCAAGGTCAATAAATAAACTGGCAATTAGCGCTGTTTACCTCCCCCCCCTTGAGTGCAAAATCTCGTGTTGGAACATTTTATTAAATGTGATTTTAATCTCAGTAGTATTGATTGGAATGTATTATATAGTGGATAAAATTACAATACCTCATCATTAAATCAGATGCTTATAGATTTTAAAAGCTAACCTCAAAAAATGCAATTAAATAATAAGCTCTTTAGCTTATTAGCTCTAGAATCTTTATTCTAGATCTCGTGTTCGTGGACCTGCTCAACTGTAGAATTACTTCATCCGTCCATTCTTAATGTTAAATCGACCCTCTACATCCACCCTTGAATATAGATATAACAATAGACAGTGTTAGATACCTTAAAACTGACCCTAACAATATCAAGTTTAAATTCAACAAAGATGACTATGATGCAATTAACGATAGCCTTTCTAAAATAGATTGGTGTGAGTATTCCAAGGACCGCAGTGATGTTAATAGCATTTTGAATAAATTTTACATAACCTCGTGTGATCTTATAAAGCAACATATCCCTCCTACTAAGCATCAAAATGGAAAACACCCTTCTTGGTTTGACAAATCTCTTATCGAACTAGTGCGAGAAAAACACAAATTACTAAACCATAAAATTGCTTGCCGCCAACTTTAAATAAATTCAATTTCAGAGTACCTTTGTATATATAATATCTCCGTTTGCTCCACCGTTTCGTTCAACAGTATTAGGACAAAGCTCTCCTGTCCCTTTGCAGAGCATTAAACGACTGTAAGTTTACAGATATTTTTTTTGACAAATAAGTTCCCCCATCAGTTGGCAGTGAACTTAAGTTAAGAGAGAACCAAATTAAGAGTACTGTTTTTGGTTTATTAATTTAATATATACACTTATCTATGTGTGCATACGTGTACAGTTAGTTCTAGCCATCGAAAGGCTCGTCAAGCCTATCAAACATGGTCTATGTATGGCTGCCTGCGCCAGGGTCCACTATATGATGACATGTACAATACGCGAAAAATATTTAAGAATAAACTTAAGTGGTGTCAGCGGAACGAAATCAAAATTAAAGCAGATATAATAGCTATTTATAGGTCAAAAAACGATTTCTATAATTTCTGGAAAGAAACGAACAAACTGAAATATAAATCACAGTTACCGATATCAGTAAATGGAAGTTGTAACCAAAAAGAAATAGCCGATATGGCAGGGAGAGGCGCACACGCCGCTTGCCCAAACGTGCAAGCTACGCGTAGTAAATCATACCTACACGTTACGCCAGATAAATTATGTATATTCGTTAAGGACATGAAACGCGGCAAATCTCCTGGAGATGACGGTCTCAGCGTGGAACATGTACTGCATGGTGGACCGTTATTATTTGAAATACTCAATTCGCTTTTTAATATGTGTATGGACTACGGCCTTTTACCGGATGACCCTAATGAAAACAATTGTAGTACCTGTAATAAAAAATAGAACGGGTGATGTGTCTAGCCTGGCTAACTACCGCCCTATATCGCCCTAGATTTTTGGCCCCGTCTGGACCCCGTCAACCACCCCATTCTGGACCCCGTCAACAACCTCGTCCCGTGACATCGCGAGGTACCGGGTCGTTTCGGCCCCCCGGAATTTTGACAATTGAACGGACTGAACGGTGTGGGGTGTGTTATGAACCGGGACACACCATTCTGGATTGCCACCAGTTCAAAAAATCTGGGGTGGCCCGAAAACTATTTTTGACCCGTAGGCTAGGCCTATGTTATTATTGTTTGGGGAAGCACCTAGCCAAGGACTGTCAGCAGCCGCGACCTTGTACAATGTGTGGTGGGGGTCACCATCCGGACTTATGCATGCCCATCCGAGAGGATGGTCCTCGGATGGCACAGTGGGGTGTGTCTACGGCTCGCACGGGCGGGGGTTCGTAGCCGCTGAATCGAACCCAATCGCCCCCGTCCCCAGTGCGACATCGACCTTCCCTGCCCCGTCACCGCGGGCGAGTCCACGGGATGGTCGTCGGTCACCATCCTCACGTGCCCCTTCCGCTCAGGTAGGTATTGCGGAACGGGCACATTACGCGGAGTATAAGCCTCTGTCCCTTCCTATCGCGGAGCGGCTCGCGTTACACGCTAGTTGACGGCGAGATCGGGTGGCATGTAACGGTTCAGTTAGGGATTCGAACCCAAGCCTCGGCTAGCTATCACTTAGTCAGCATGACTCAACCCCTTGGCCGTCAAATTTGAATATAGGAATGAGATAATAGTGGGTTCGATTCTCGCTTATATTCAAGTTGCTAGTATTTTGGAACAGACACTTTATAAAAATATTCTTTAGGTACAATAATATTTATTAAATGTTTTCCTAATAACAAATTAATCTAAAATATAATTCTATTATAAGACCTAGATTAACTTAAAACTTTACAATGGTTTATTACCTTTTTTTCTATTCATTTCGTAATGGCACTGTATAGCTAAATGCACTTTATATCGGAAATTTAGGTCAGCCTAGGATTGACTGATATCACGTCGTGACGAATCGGAGAATTGCCACCTAGGCAACGTGGATGTCTGAGCCCATGGTCCTTGCTATCATAGCCAGCTGATCAGGGACCTGGAACTCAGGGTCGCTGTCCTTCACCACCAGCTGGTATTACTTAGGTACGAAGTATGGGGCTACTGACCTCTAAGGCCAGCTGATGCTGCTTCAAATGTTTTTGACCTCATATTTTTCATTTGGGCAGAGTGAGGACCCTTTCTTCTGTTTTATTTTTCCAGCTCGAAGATTACATAAATACTGCTGTATTACATAATACATCTCTCAAAGATTGTCTCGAACTCAATTTATAAATAGAACGAATTTCTCGTTTTTGTAACTCAAATATAACACCTATATCCGCAGCTCTACCCCATAAAATAATGTCGTACGACATTATACTATGAAAATAACTGAAGTAAACTAGTTTTGCTGTAGCCTCATCTGTCAGCTGTCTAATCCGCTTGACTGCATATATGGCAAAACTCAGTTTCTTTGATAATTTAGAAATTTGGGAGCCCCACTGAAGTTTGTTATTTATAGTAACCCCTAGGAAGACTGTATCATTAACTATATCTATACTATTATGATTAGAAACTATGCTAGCATCTGTAGGCTTTACATTAGGCAGTGTAAACTTCATACATTTTGTCTTATTGGTGTTTAATAAAAGGTTATTGCAAGTGAACCAATTTGTTACTTAGAACAGCTATAATGTTATAAAAATTTGGCAATATCTTTCTGTTTTAAAGATCAGAGATGTGTCATCTGCGTATAACACTATTTCACCCTCGTTTTCGATCATTTGAGGAAGATCATTAATATAAACTAAGAATAAAAATGTTGACATACGATCCTGAAGACCGTTAATATCCACTGTCTGCATTCTGTTGCGTAGATAGGATTCGATCATTTCCGATACCAATACCGTCATGTTTTAATTTTAAAAGAAGCTTTGAGTGCTCTACACAATCGAAAGCTTTAGAAAGGTCACAAAATATACTTAGAGCATCCCGTGATTCTTCCTACGTGTTATAAATATGTTTAACTAAAGTTATTGTTGCATCCGTAGTCGATCTACCCTTGACAAATCCGTATTGTTTTTTGTTAAGTAGATCATTTATATTAAAATGCATTAACAATTGATTAAGCATCATAACTTCAAAAATTTTACTTAGTATTGGTAGTATGGACACGGGCCTAAAATTGCTAGGTTCTTCTTTATCACCCGACTTAAAAAGGGTTATAAGCCTACTGAATTCCATTAAATCAGGAAAGGTCCCTTCGTCAATACATTTATTGAATATAAGAGCTAAGTATGGGGCAATCACTGTTATTATTGAGTCAATAACTCTTGTTGACATTCCCCATATGTCTTCCGATTTTAATTTAAGGATTTAATAGCTTTTATGACATCGATCGATTTAACTAATTGTAAAATTCTGTTCACAGCATGGAATACAATCCTTCAATAGTGCTTCAGCGGTGCTTGGAGATGAATTGAAATGAAATCCTGGGTAGTAATTATTGGTATACTGGCAAAGATTTGTTCAGATATTGATGCAATATCACTTTTTGAAGTAACTGTAGTATTTTTAACTTTTAGTGAACTATAGTCGTGTCGAAGTTTAACTTTTCCAGTTTCTCTGTTGACAATTTCCCAAATGGTTTTTATTTTATTTTTAGAGAGTTTTATTTGTCTATTTATATAGTCAGATTTTGCTTGTCGGCACACGGTTTTAAAGATGTTTGAATAGTTTTTAACGTATTCTTTAAACAGCAAATCGTGGTTATAAGTTTTTTGAGCATATAGGTCAAAGAGCGTGTTTCTACTTTTTATTATTCCTTTAGTTGCCCACTCACTAAATTTAAATTTTCATTGTGTATGACTAATTTTTTAGTAAATATTTTTTCAAATTCATTAAGTAGTATATTAAAAAGGTTTGTATACAAATCATTTCCATTTCCACTTGTGATATCTAAGCAACAAAGTAAATTTTAATATAATTATTTATATATTTATTAATATAATTATTTATCTTAACATACACTACCCAATGAGTGCTTGGATTACTTGAGTTATCTATATGTATGATCCCACATTATCTTTTTCGAGGAGTTTTAGGTAAACTATCTTTCATAAACACATCACGAAAAAAAAGGGAAAATTTTAATGTTATATATGTTAATGTTAGTAAGTGCTCGTTTGGGTAGCCAACGCTTCAGTTTTTTTTCTTTTAATACATATATTCGTAAACAATCCTTATATGGTTTCCAATGTAGCCCTTTACCAAAACATTTTGATTCCATTTTTTTGTTATGCCTTTCTAACTCTGCTATTCGTCGTTGTGCCGATTTGTAGTCATTAATAGGTTGCCGCTTGCCGCTGATAACAGAGAACAGAGTTCGATGTAAATTCTTTCACTGCTGCTTTAACTGAATCAATTGCAAGCTTTTTGCCTTGAGGTTTCATTTAACGAATTAAATTTTTAAGCATGAGATACAATGTTTTTAATTTTTTTATTCAAACCTACACCGAATGCTACTTTAGCCATAATTTTTTGTTCACTAATTTGGCTGCTATTTTTTCTCCAATGCTGGATGTAGGGTCACATATTCTTCGTTTTGCCATTTTGATTAAAAGTTTGTCCGCTTTGTGTCAATCGTTCAAGTAAGCAAGCAATATTCCACTCCCCGCCCTACAACACTCTACATAGACCCGGCACAGTGATTCTATCGAGTATGAATAGGCCGTTTCTGATATCCACCGTGTCACTGTATACGCTAAGTGGTGGCTCAGGGTGCCACGTTACGCGGGTGCGGTTGCGATTGAGTGGGGGCGAGAAGCGCCCCAGCACTCTTTGAAACCTCGTGTATCCTTGAGGGCGCCGACGAACCCGGATCCGGATAGCGAGATCGTCCTCTGGGGCCGTTAGTACGTGCCGAGGCAGCCTAACTATAGTTTTTAGACCGTGCCGAGGTCGATCGGGGGATGATACGTTGTGGATTGCACAATTAATCGATTCGGGTGATTTTGTGCACGCTCGAAAAAGCGGACTGCCAGGTCTTTGTCTCCATCAAAGGAAATTGTTCACTTTATATAGGGGTATTGGCCTAACGTGGACAAATTCTGGGGAAAAAAAGTTATTATATTAACAGTAGTATTGTTCCTTTTATATAACTTTCTCATAATAATTTAGTATCAAAGCCATTTTTTTAAAACAAAAAGTGTTTAAAGGTTACGAAAAATTTCAACTGCGATAGCTGAAACCTGTAACGTAGTTATATTTATTGTAAAATATGGATATTTATATTAATTATTTAGATTATTTTTTTTGTCAATAAGAAGGACAAGTTACTCAAACAAAATATAGTTAAAACGATATAGTTATGTTTAACACTTAGGAAGATTTAATCTGTTTCATACAACACTAAAATGTTATATAAAACTGGGCAGGTAGAAAAATATTGTTTTGATACTTGGGTCGGCCTCAAAACCATATTATATCTACTCATGACATTGTTCTTTGAGCCAACAAACAGTAAACAACAATATTGCTTAATCACTTCTCCAACTTTAACATTATTATTTTTAAGACAATAAATGATATTTTCCCTCGCTCCCCCTTTTGGTTGCTCTGACCTAATTAATGAATATAAGTATTACCTTTTTGCTCGTAGGTATGCCGACTTTGAATTTTACCCCGTGATAAAAGATATTTTTTGACAGAAGGAATTCCCGTTAAAAGAAGGCTCTTTCTATACACACTTCAATTAAATGGGAACCTTGTTGTTTACTTTCTTGTTTAGTATGTTTACAATTTCATAAAATATTAAACTTGGAAATTCCAAGAACCATATTGCACTTGCGGCACAGACGAATTACTAAATTGAAATGGACTTGTTTGTAATCGGAAAGAGCAAAACGAAAAAACGATTTTTTTATCGAATCGATTATTTGTTATTTAATATTAAATTTTACATACATTAAATACTAATTCATTTGATTGAAATCTAAGAAAAATACTTTTTCCAACCTCATTAGATATTTAACTGTGACCATACATGTAACTGTGACCATACATCTAATTAAAACATTCAAAAAATCTTCTTTTTAAACAAATATGTCCAGACTAAGCCAGATCTGTACAATGCTCTTTATTACATTTGAAATAACAAGAAAAGTTCCCTCGACTGAAATCTTTTGTTTTGTATATTATTTCAGTATATATAAACCAATTTAATAGAATTTGAGGAGGCGTTTGAGAAACAGGACAGGATCAAAGCGGACCCCTTTGCCGGGCCGGCCCCGCTCGGCAGTACCCTTCATTAATCCCGGCTTGCTGGAGACATCGTTAATTAATTTATACGGTACATAATTGCTTTTATAGACGACTAACTAACAGATTTCCGTTGTTTTATTTATTAAGCGTCGCCATTTTCGCAGCTCATGAAGTTCCTATTGTTATTTAAATAAGTACAATAAGCATTGTCTGTTATCAGTAGGAGGATATTGTGTACACCTGTATAACGGATATTGTGTACACCTGTATAACGGATATTGTGTACACCTGTATAACGGATATTGTGTACACCTGTATAACGGATAGCGTACATCCATGCGTCAAGCTTTTAAAATTAATATATCTTACATTTTAAAAAGATATATATTTATATACGTTCCAAGAACCTACCTATCTACGTACACATATATTATGATGACGAATTACTAAAATAGGAGTTATTCCAACATTGACATTAAATTTTTCAAGTTTACATACAAAATTTGGTCAGCTGTTTGGTTTGTTTGTATGAGAAGTCGAAAAATATTTTTTTCTCTTTTTCGTTCGTTAGTTTTTCTATTATAAAGCTTGTTTTTAAAAAATTATTTTTATTTAATTTAAATTTTTACTAACAACATCTTTTTTTGACCATTATTTATTTATTTAACGACATTATTTTATTTAATTTACACCGTTGACAATATTCACCTTATTAATGCAAAATCATTAATTTTTAGGGTTCCGTATCCAAAGAGCAAAACATCGGCCTATTTCTGTCACTTTGCTGTTGGATTTACCATCCTTGTGCTTGTGTCATGGATCTCTAGTTCGTAAATAAAATAATGTATAGACCAGTAATTTTTATATTATGTGTAAAATATAAAACCTTCTGGACGTAGTGCAACTGCCATGTCGCAGGTTCAGGGCTCGATTCCCGGTAGGGGCAACACAAATCAAATAATAATTTTAAAATACAGATATACAATATCTGTACCCCCTACCAAGCCAATAAAATAAGTGCACGAATCACACTGGTTCGTGACAACCCAAAAGTGCTCTTACAGTATATTATTAGTGGTGTGGTTTTTGCTGAAGCGCATACTGAGTCAGAGACATTGTTGGCACTCACTGAACAAGTTCCTGTGAGTAGTATTGTTTTATCAAGTTTATTATATTCTTTAGTTTTAAGTAATATTTTGTTCTTCTTCTTTTTGTGCAATTTATAATAATTCTATATAAAATCAGCAATACCAAATTGTTAAATCATTATTTGTGAAATAAACATTTGGAAAATAGCTCATTAATGCAGTGTGGTGAGACTGCTTGCCTTATTTCGGTCTATCAATCATTATTATTTGCTTTGTGAACCAACTAGAATTGCTGTAGGTACCTATCTAGTGCCTTTACTGACAAAAAAAACAATTCAGAAATAATTAGAGTAGGATCAATGTAGGCAGTTACTAGAGTTACATAGGAGGAATAGTATTATAAACGATTAGTATCTTTTATGCATTCATTATTTAATTTATGCATATTATTGCATAAAGTTCCTGATTTACCTCATAATAGCAACCGAAATTGTTTGTACATTACTGTTCTTGACACTTTAACTACAAAGTATAATAAAATTTTTACCTCTAAAAAGAAACTTATCTCCAGTCGGTTTAGTTTTAGGCTGAATGGGCTACCCCAGGCATTTTTAAAAGTAGGCGTAAGCTGTTAAGTACTAATATACAATATGTTAGGTAAATGGTGTATGCAGCCGGAAGTGGTAGATACGGGTTGGTTTGTAGATGTTCGGAAAAATATCCTGAAGTCGGAAAATGTTCAGGTTTCCCAACAATCAGCAAATTTCCTTTTGTACCTAAAACAGTAGAGCGACAGCCCTGAAACAGCTGATTTCATTCATTATTATGATGAAATCAGCTGTAAATTACTATGACCGTTGACCCCAAACTACCAGGCTAAAGAATAAAAATACAGATAGATGGTTCTAATCACTTTATTTCTACCTACTGTCATTCGAAGCGATAAATCAATTCTGCAATTCTTATTTTATTTTTATCGTATTTATTTTTGGTTTAAAAATGATATTTGGTTTTAAATGAATTTAAATGAATTATTGAATAACAATTTTAGATTTTAACGCATAATTTATGACTAACTTATTATCTTACGTATTAATACGTAAAATCAAAAAAGTCTGTTCGTATTTTCAAACTATTGACGTTCGACAGTAACTGCAGTGATAACAACTAGGTACCAATGTCTTAAATTTGAACAATAAGAAAAAGTATGTTATGTGAACTGTAGGCACAGATGAGATACTACATTATTACCTTAAAATGTTTGGCTCTCTGCGGCCCAACTCTTTGAGTGTGTCTCAACTCTCACTCACACATACAATTCAACATACTCACACACTAGTAAAATAAAAAGAAGTAGCAAGATTTTTCTCTCTTTATTAAATAAAATTATGAAGGGTTCTGTAGTTTTGTGTACTCAAGTAATGTATGCGATTTTGCGATATTATGAAATACCTACTATTAATCTTTAAAAAATATTATTTCGATGCC
The DNA here is from genome assembly GCA_946406115.1 of Apoda limacodes. Taxonomy (NCBI): domain Eukaryota; kingdom Metazoa; phylum Arthropoda; class Insecta; order Lepidoptera; family Limacodidae; genus Apoda; species Apoda limacodes. The sequence goes on from OX291552.1 coordinate 815,979, forward strand.
TACAGATAACAACAATTCAAAATCAGTCGAAAACAAACTAATCTTATTATTAGACATAGCTATCTATAAATACTATTATTAGACATAGCTATCTATAAATACTATTATTAGACATAGCTATCTATAAATACTATGATTTCATTTCTTTTCAAGTTACCAACCACTAACTACGCCGAACAATTTAATCCTACTTTTACTTCATTCATCTTAGTGCAAAAAGTCATTATAATCAGTAAAAAACTGAACTTAGGCGTATTTACGTACTAAGACTGCATAAATAAGAACTAGTATTTTTGAATAAGGTCAAATAAAGCTGACAAAGGTACCCTAATTTTCGGGGAATTACTCTGACCACCTGAGATAGCAAAATTTTGTCTCTTTTATAAATTATGAAGGGTTCTCGTAAATTAATTTACGTATTTTCGTGTACTAGCAGAGTATATCTGTTGCTACGCAAGTAATTTATGTGGATTTACCTGTTTCTATGTGTCCCCACTGCAGGACACAGACCTTTCTTTGTTCACGGAATTTTAGGATATACTTAGTCTACCATGACTTAGTGCCTGCGGTCGTTGGTATTATCAAATAAACACCTGTTATCAAACATTTAAACAAATAATATTTTGGCAGGTAGTTTTACCATTTTGCAATTTTTACTCCTATTATTCTAATAAAGTCAAAAACAAACTAGTTTTTATGTCAGACATGACATACATTAAAAAGCCTCAGAGTAAAGAAAAATCATACATAGGTAGGTACGTACCTTATTAGTGCAAATATCATATAATAATGATCAAAAACTAAACTTTACGTACTAGGGTTGCATAAACGAGAGCTAGTGTTTTCAAATAAAGCGAAAACGGTACCCTAATTTTCGGGGAGTCATCTTTCTATGCAAATGTTACCAGCACAAAAAAAAAATATGTGGAAAAATTACAAGTAGGTAAGTCATTGCGTTATGTGTAAAGGCATAGAATATTAAAAGTAAGAGGTACTGTACTTTTTTAGGTAGGTATTAATAGTTGTTTTTTTAATACCTAAATTGGTAAGTAGGTAAGAAGGTTTCTAGATTTATTTGCGTCAATCACAAATGCATAAAAACTCTATCCTTTAGTTTAACTTTTACACAACTAACCTTTACCGATTTAAGCCAAGAAAAAGCAAGCAACCAAAAAACTCCCAAACTACTACTTGTGGAGTCAGTTTAAGCGTGCTTATATGTCAATACAACACCAATTTAACCCATTAAAAATACTTTAGTTTTTCTGAAACATAACAATATTAACAACATTTTAATGTAATTACTACTAGTAATTAATTACAATTTATTTTATGTTTTTTTTATTTTGTGTCGTTTTTGTTTTGTACCATGTCTTTTCCCACTTTTGTAATTTTTGTTGATTCTGGATTAATTGGCATATTATGCTCCTGGTTAATGGCATCCAGTGCTTAAACAAAAATCAGTAGGTACTTAAGTATTTATATGGGTCCCTAAAAAATATCCTTAAATTATTAGGTAAATAAACGAAATACCTAGTAGTCGTTTATTGTTAATTTACTTAATTAAGAATTTGAAATTCCAAGAGAATTCTTTACTCGAGGAAATAGATATTTTTAAATCAATGTATGTAGTGCAAAGTATGGCAACATCTATTTAGCCCGGGGCGCGGCGCTACAAATCACTTTGAAAATGCCGATAATCGAATTAAATAAATAAGGTCAGTAGTGTTTTTCTATCTTGTGCGTACATATTGAGTGTCAAATTCAGTGATATGATTTCTACTATAACAAACTACAGTGACTTAGTGTTCTACAACATACATGTGCGTAAGGTAGAGCGGGACTTGACCGGCAGGCTTCACGAAACTGGAAGCTTTCACAAACGTGATAGCGAATGGAGGCCAAGATCTCGAAGAGGATCCTACTACCAGTAGCCGACGCGGTGGATTAGTCCTTACAAGTAGTCAACCACTGCAGAGTTTGGGACACTGTTGACAGTGATGGACAGACGAAGGAATTGGTGCATAGTGATTGTGAATAGTTGCTGTGGATCAAAGATGATATACGTGGATACTCCCTCCCTCCATCCCTTTTTTTTATTTTATACTTTTTAGTATTGAATTTTTATAGTTTACTGCCCTAGTTTCATAAGTTGGGTGATGAGAACTTGGAGAACGATATTATGTTTAATATAAATTAGTAATTAAATTTTCACTTAATTTTTCACGTTCCACCCTAATTTCCACCTTCAGGTGCACTTCCTGCATATGCCAAGAGGTGATAACATCAAAATGAACATAAAATTCGTAATCTGCGACCCTCAAACCCCCGGATACCCATTTTGAAGATTTTTAAATTTTTCACCTCCACCTGTAGGTTTGATCCATGGTACAACTCTGGGAGGGGGTTGTGGGTCAAAGTAACTGTGGAATATTGTATTGTCATCCGAGCTTAGTAAGTACGTGAAAGTTCATCGAAGGGCGATAACAGGAAGTATGTTTAATTAAGCTTACAAGATTCCACCACAAGATGGAAGGAAGAAAAAGGAAGCATTGTTTGTTAAATAAAAGGAAGTAAAAATACTCAAAAACTATACATTTAAGAAAGCATGTCTTGTTGCAAAATCAATGCACCTCAGAAATTAATTAAAAAAACGGCCAAGTGTAAGTCTGGCTGTTTTATCTGTTTTTAAAGATTAGGAATCACTTTAAGTGATTAGGTAATACTAATAGTTGTTGAGTAAGCTTGAGTAAGTGTATTCCAACCGAATCTTGTCCTTGCGAACTCTTGTTTCTTTTCTGAACCCTCTCTCTGAACACCTAGCAGGTGCAAAGTGACCTTAGGGGTATATAATACCCCTCTAATTTTTCAAATTAACAAAGCGATAAGTAAGAAAAAATCTTTGTGTACCTATTAATGTATAAAGGCCGTGTGGTGTCAAATAACACCACCCCAAATCTACCCGTGGGTGTTGTACGAGGCGGCAAAGGGACATATCAGATGGTGCGCAGCAGCATCATACTGAGGAAATATTTAATATCAATTTCCAATTGCCAAGCGTGGCGATTATTCGCGTAAAGTTCAGCGAGTTAGTAGTACAGACTGAAATATTCGAAATGAATTTATCGAATAACGAGGCAATCTCGATTTCTACCTAAAAATAGTCCCATTAACCTCTATTATCATTAAATTTCTTACTAATATTACAATTTCTCTCGCGTACAATCGTCATACTCTGCAATTAATGCATTAAAAAATATTTTTTCTTTACACTTGTCCTTAGTTAACTCTTGAACTGTATCTAGCCGACCACAGTCGTCAGAATCAAGCTTATTTATATTATAGTAAACATTTTTTGTTACTAATAAATGATGATTATAAAAAAATATGTCTAAAATACGGTAATGTGTGTTGTATATTGTGACACAATAAATCAAAACCTTATAAAAACCGTATGAACAAATATTTTGTAACTTCATATGAAAAACTCAATTTGTTTTACCAAATTGCGTGTTCGAGAGAAACTACTCGCGCGAGCGATATCAAGTTACAATCAAATAAAACTGCACAAGTGTGTGTGTGTGTGTGTGTGTGTGTGTGTGTGTGTGTGTGTGTGTGTCGACTCGACTCGACTCTAATAAAGTGATTTATAGTAGAAACGTGACTTTTACTGAAGGATATCGACCCTCTGCCGCGCGCCGGTGACACAGTAAAGTTGAACTACACTTTACACTTATCACGTTGGGGCCAGCGACTCCATAAACTTACTCAATAGTAATAAATGAATGAAAGTCACGATCGTATGTGACGTGATGTAAATACATTAGGTAATACACAATAAGTATGAGATAGTCCAGTTATGTAAATTACACCTTTGTTATTTTCAGCAATCATGTGATGTGACCTAACTACTTCATAAGCCCAATATTATTTTGATAACCATTTAGACAGACACCTCGTGGCAGGCCGTTCTTCACCACGTCCGCAGTCCGCACCAAGCTAGGTTTCGAGAATGCACAGTGCGAGCAGTTGGTGGTCACCAGGGGCAACTACTGGGAGCCAATTCTCAAGCGATCGAATTGATCACGAATTTCGAAATAAAGTACGAATTTAAGCTTTTCTCAAACGATAATGTAGTTCAGGGAGCTGATTCTCATTTTCCTCGAGATAATGTCGGATTAGACTTTTCCATCTCGACTGTAAAATATCTAAGGTCGACATCATTTTCCCAAATATTGTATTCTCGACACCAATCGACTTAGACTTCGAACAAATCTCTATGCGTAGGTGTGTAATGTTGCCACTATGAACAGATTACGGAGCGCGGTACGTTCCGTTATCTAATTAACAGCGTTTTTTACAACGCTCCCAATAACATACCTCGTACTGTACATTTAAAAATATTTTGTAGTTCGCTAAAGTTGCCAAATGATCAAATAAACGTTTTACGAATACTTCATCATAATTAATAAGAAATAATAAGTGAAATTAAGTTGATAAACCAAATTAGTATTCCTCATAATTGCTGTTATTCTATAACGGAACGTATGTAGACATAAAAAAAAACTCTGTTTTTGTCTGTCAATAATAATTTTGTTTTCACATTTGTATTTATAAAAAAGCTTCTTTTACCTATACATACCCATATACCATCCCACTATAAATACTATACCTACACCATGGAGGCAAACAAAAAGAAACAATATCCTACGAGTGCTCAGAAGATGCGACTTATAGCTTTGATGGAGGCTGATGAGAAACTAAGACAGGAGAAATTTTCGGCCTCGTTTACAAAAAAAGTAGCTGAAGCGCGTTGGAGGATATTATCTGAGGCATTGAACAGCATTCCCGGCGCAAAAAAAGAGTGGATTGAATGGCGAAAAGTAAGTAATTTGCTTTTACTTTACACTGTGTTTGATAGTCTTACTAAAATCAACTACTTACGATTATATTTTTGAAACTAATTTTAGTGTTGGCAAGATATGAAGAGCAAATGCAAAAAAAAACTCTGAGTTGAGAAGGTGTCAAACTGCTACAGGAGGCGGACCTCCAGCACCCAGTTTAACCCCAGAGGAAAAAGGAATTCTAAAATCAATTAGTCAGCCAGTTCTTACTGGGCACGCGGATAGTCAGGAGTCACTTGTAGACTTTAAAGGTATGTTTTGTTGAAATAAATTATTTATTTCTTTTTCAGCTATACAATGTGCCACTTTAAAACACAGCCTTGACCATTTATTGACTCCGCAGTTATATTTTGCCATTAATTACCATGCATTAACGCTGATGTCCTAAACTTAAACACAATGTATAATATTCAAAACAAAAATATATATTTGTACAAATGCTCAATTACCAGTGCTACAATAGGTGCATTCCTTCTGAGTGGAGTTACTATTTAATAGCAAAACCTCATTTTAGCAGAAACTACCTGTTCCGTTTGAGCATTACATTTGACAGCTGACAAAAAATAGCACCAAATACCCACCTTCCAACATGGGTATTTGGTAGTGATATTTCGTAGCAAAACTGCTCAAACAAAACCCTAAATGTCAATATCAAATTTTAAAAGCAAATTTAAAGTGAACCGTTAACAATTATGCTACTAAGTAGCCAGATAGTACGGGGCTAGTAGTCCTTTAAATAAGTGCACAATGATATGTGCAAAAATCTGGCACCAGGTACTACTCGAATTGAATGTAAATTCTTATAATGGGAATCATCAAAAATTATGAAGCTGTTTATTATATAGGTACCTATGATTGTTAATTGTGACTTTAATGATATTTTCATATATTGTTTGTTTCGCAGATTTAATCAGTCCACCCAAACCAGCCAAATATTTACCGCTAAAACCAGTTTTACCTCCTTCAATTGACGTGCCACTGCCACTTGACTATAACATATTGCTATCACCAGAAGTTGAGTTGGTGCTGCATCCACTTGCTCAACCACCACTTTCAAATACCTTACAAGAAAAAGAAGGGACAGATGCACAAAAAATATGTGGCGCGCAGACTTCTGCACCAGTGCACATACCTGAAGAAGTTAATAACATTGAAAGTAATACTAAAGGTAAATCTATTACTAAATTTAAAAAATTTATGAGTGATTTTAGGAACCCATAATTTTCTTAACCAGATTTTGGTTAGATCATACAAAATCTCTAAAACTGCATGTATATACACCTAATGTATTCATGTTATATGCAAAAAAACAACAGAATTGTAATAGAAGGTAGATGAGGTTGACTGTAGAAAGTGGTGGTTAGTGGAAATCTGCATGAAGTGATATAAACCCACTGCAAACTTTCTCTATAAACTCATTTTGAATCCGTAATGTCTTATGGGCTCTAATATTTATTATTATATTATATTCATGGATAGTATGGATAGTTTTGAGTATATCTATGTACATATTATTGTGCAAAAACATAATTATGATGGCGCTAATACCACTAGTACTATTAAATATCGGAATTCTCTTAAATATCTGAATTCCTTCACTCGATTGACGATATTTGACGCTTCGCCCCTGTGCTACAAAATAACAAAAAAAAAATTGACATGTTTGACTTTGTTTTTAGTAGCTGACTAACTTATTTTTTTTATTACCTAACAAGTGTTTCGATACATATTGTATACTCTTTAGCTAATGATCAAAGTATTGTATAATTACTTTAAATGGAACTTCTTGCCAGCTCTTTTTGGCAGAAATTAACATTGTTTACATTGTATTGACGATTCAAAAGTATTCTAAGAAACCTATTTGAATAAAGTTTGATTTGATTTGATTTGATATATCAGTTTCTTCTTGGAAGACTAAACTTAGCAATGCAATTTGATGTAACACGTTCAAATAAAGAATTAAAGGTGATGGCATACCCAAAAAAGTCAAGTTTGCAAGAATTTGAATAATTGTTACAATTCTGAGTACACTTTTTGACGTGAAGCAAATATATGTTATAGTTCAAACCTTGATTAAGTGAATTTGCTAATATTATAATAATATGGCCATTAAAACATTCAAAAAAAAAAACATTCTGACCCTCTATTTTTGGGCTTTAATTTAAATTGATTGGAAAACTAAGAGTGATATTCTCTTTACTCTTATTTCATAAAATATATATTTTTATGACCAAGTGAATTTGCTAATTTCATAGTTCTAAATAAATATTTGAATTTATACTGACAAAAACTGAGAAAAAAAATTTCAATATGTGGTCACATGTTAGCACCTACCGTATGTGGAACTGTGTCTTTTATGTATGCTTCAATAGTTTCATATGTCTGTGTACACTGGTCGAGATGGCACGCTTTTCCTAGGGTATGTCATAGCCTTAACATTTTATCAAGGTTAAATGTGTGCGAAGCACTCAGTGATTTCTATTCTAGACTTTTAAATGAAGATGGCTTATTTGTCTGATAAACTTAAAATTCTACATGCTCTTAAATTGGCAACCTTTTGGCATTCTCATTTTATATGGCTATAAGCCGCTCAATTTGTGTTTGTTTACAGTGTAGTTTTCATAATTTTTTTTATCACCGTGAGCTGCACAAAATGCACCCCTGTAATAGAAAAAAATCAACTATGAGTGTCAGCTTAATTCTCTTATGTAATCTTTAAGAGTAATTGTTTTTTTATTTTTTTTAGAAAATAAAGGAAAATCAAGAAATACCAAACCACAAAAAAGATTGCAGAAAAGCATGGAAATTGCATCATAATTTAAAGATGCCGTTATTGCAAAAAAAACATATAAAAAGGCTTTTTATGAACAATATATACAAGAAATGCGGCGACAGACCGATGCTTTGCTGATGATTGCCAACAATCTTAGTCATAAGTAAATGTAAAAAGATATAGAGGGTTCTCTTAAGCCCTGACTACACGGGATGACTGAGGCAGTGATTGTACATTCCAGCACCAATTTCACTTTAACTAATACGAACTTGCATTAGAGTATTAGAAAATTAAAACTTAAGTCAACTGATTATTTTATTAGATTCTTGTTGGTAAATATGTACCTGATTAAAGTTAGATTTTAATTTTAGAAGATTGTTAAATGGATTTTATAATGTTGATTATCAATATTTTAAAAGTTAATGTTTAGGTAAATTGAACCTTTATTCTTCTTTTTCTTCTACGCTGTTTCCCCAGTAGCAGTTATCGGCGACAGACTGATGGCTTGCTGATGATTGCCAACCATCTTAGTCATAAGTAGATGTATAACAAAATAGAGGGCTCTCTTTTGCCCTGAGGTCACCGGGTGACTGAGGCAGTGATTGTACATTCCAGCACCGGTTTTACTCTAGCTAATTGGAAACATGTATTGGAGTATTAAAAAAATTAAAACTTAAGTCAACTGATTGTTTTATTAGATTCTTGTTGGTAATATGTACCTGATTGTTTTTTATTAGATATTTTTTAGTAATATGTACCTGATTAAAGTTAGCTAATAATTTTAAAAGATTGTTAAGTAGATTTTGTAATGTTGATTATTATAATTATAAAAGTTATCACACTGCACCACCGGGATGTACTAGCTTTTGCCAGTCTCAGCCTGCCGTTAATTTGGTTATCTTTGTGGAATGTCTTCGGCAAGTCATTGATTAGAAAGAAGTTTGCTAAAGCAAATTATGCTTCGTTCTCATTCCTAAGTGGAATGGTATTTCCAGTTGCAACTTTCAAGTTTTTTTGTGATAAAAAGTAGTCTATGTTCTTTTCCATCTCCTCAGCTACCTTCTGCCAAATATCAGCCAATTGGATATCAGAAATATCAGTAATAATTATTCCCACAGAAAATTGAGAAATTTCCGGGATAGTAAGTAGCTTTTGTTCTTTTCCTCTCTTTAACGATCCTTGTGCTAAATCAGTTTAAATGGATGCCTAGTTGTGAAAAAGGACAAACAAACAAACTCACTTTTGGATTTATAATATTAAGTTATAAAGACTTTGTTGATTTCATAATATTGTTGAACAGGTACATAATGTTTCTATTTTAGTTATAAAAATAAAAGCTGTTTTACATAAACACATCATTTTTATTACAATATATAACCCCATATCACAAATAAGGATAGAAATATTTACTGGAAGTAATTTTGCACAAGGCGTGCTTGTTTCCTAGGTCCTAAAAGAAGCTGAGGGTTAACCCTGCTGGTACTCTCATGTTGGGGCAAAAAAGGCATATGAGGCAGCACTCCTAACTGTTCATTAGTTAAGTCTTCTAAGGGGGGCTCTTCTAAATTAGCTGCAATGCACATATGCACATATTATGCATTTATTATTTTTGTCGCCTTGTTTGGGGTATAATGCAGCACTCTGTCCTTCAACAAGCAACGGAATCTGGCTTTTAAAACTCCATTGCACCTTTCTATTGTGCTTCTTGCGCATTTGAAAGAGTCATTATAATTATATTCCGGTGTCCCTGCTTCTGTGTTTGCCAACGGAGTTAGGCACTAAGGTCTTAAAGGATACCCGCTATCTCCTGAAAATAAATAATGGGGTTTGAATGCTTTCTTGTAATACTATCATTGAAAACAAATAGTCCTCCTACAGCTATCAATAAGTATAAATTAAAATTTGTTGTCAATAAAGAGGTTTGGAAAAATACTACAAAATTTAAGAAAATAATGGGACATAAACACCAATGGGGTGGAAGATGCTTAATTGAAGGCTGCACCTCAGTAAAATAATGTTTGAAAGTTTTGTTCAAATTATTGAAATTAAATAATGATTTGAATTGTATTTTTTTGAGTGATATATAAAAGTTATGTTGCTAATGAAATGAATATTTCAAAAGAGTAGGTGACTAATGAGATTCTAGCCGGAATCTTTCAGATGCAAAATCACATTTGTAAATGGTTTTAAAAAAACATTGCATTTTGATGATTCAAGAGATTGTAAAAACCTTATTTTGAATGGATTTAATTCTCACAACTACTTACCAATTAAATGGTAATTGGTAAATCCTGCACTATGAATTTGCTCTAAAGTGGAGAGAACATTGGAGTTGCTCCATATATAGCTGTCATGTGTGCTCCCAGGAAAAAGCACATTGGTATTTAGAATTTTCAAATGGGCATCGCATATCTAAAAAAAATAATTAAAATTATAATCAATTCATTTTTAGACACTTCCAAAACCCAGTATATATAATTTTTAACGCACCAATTGTGTATTTATTGAATGATAATTTTTCCTGTTCACATAGCTTCTTTCACCGTGGGTGATAGAGGCTGGAGGAACGATGGCTACATGAGGGCAATCAATGACACCAATTATTCCTGGGAACTGGTACAGTCTGTAAAATCTAAAAAGAACAAAAGTTTTTTTTTTTTTTGAAAATACAAATATGATTAGATTATTTACTGTCCACTGCTCGAAACACTTACTCTGTAACAATATGGTTGAGTTTTTGAAATGTGTCCGGAAAACAGACCCAATGGCCAAACACTAATGGGTGATTTAAGGCATCCACTACTTCTGCAATGCACCTGGATCCTGAGGGCTGAGACATATTTATCGTCCTCATCTCACTAACTGGGGTCTGATAGGATCCATGTCCAAAAAAGTTTAATGAAATAAGGACCTGCAAAATATAAAACAGAAACACTACTTACCAAACATAAATATGTCAGAGTAACTAAAAGGGGGCGCAAGGGAAAAAGTGAATGTAAAATAAAAGGCTTTAAACCCAAACCCTTTAAGCTTTGGTTTTTTTATGAGAAGGTAGAAAAGGTTAAATTCCCATGTAAGTCTACACATGTAAAGTTTACTAGGTAAGTAGGTACAAACCTTGGTCTTTAAATCATATTGCGTCTTAGGTTGCATATGTGGCTCTAACACACTCATTAGATCCACTACAAGACTTTTTGAAAGGCTAAAGTTTTTGCGAAAAGCCTTTTCACGCATTTGGAAAGGCTCATCTCTCCACAGTGCTCGTCGCCTTGGAAATATCGCAACGTTTTCAGCTTCCTCAACCATTGAATTAATGAATGAAAACATAAATTCATCTGCGGACATTACTACCAAAACGTATCACAAATTTTTAATAAGTTTTTTATTATCATATTGATACCTACTATATATATTAATCTATGGTTTAGTGGTCCAGTCCAACCAAAGAGTAGAAAATGTCACTGTTGACTCTTTTACATACGACTTTGCGTGCGACATCCCCGTCTCTACTGCTACCGACCACTCGTTGTAAGTCGATCGCTAGGAGTAGACTTATCTCTATGATGAGATATTAAGAATACGAAAAACTTTCTGTAATCGACATCCGCCATGTTTTTTCGACATTATCTCTGCTGCGTGAGAATCGGCTCCCAGCAATTCTGGTAATGTTGAATCCGACATTTCTCGAACGCAAGCCGCTCGAACTGCTTCGAGTGGTCGGGACCGATCGAGACTACATCTCGCATTTGAATCATGATAAATTAAGTTTAAAAGAATTGGGTTCTAAACATTAATTCTACTCTTAGCGGAAACTATATGTATCTAAAGTAAATTTCTAAAATATAGGTCAGAGTATAATTAAAAGGGCGGAAAAAAAGACTTATATTACCAAAATATATGATATATTTTTTTACCTTTATTCCTTTCATAATACATTAATAGTCTTTTCTCAATTGACTGACCGGCCGATTTGCGCAATTATCAAAGTCGCCCATGACAATAATATTCTTCTATTACTATTGATTTCCACCATAACAAACACTAAGTTACATCACATACACTGACAAAAATGTTTGAGGTCCGGCGCCGCCATCTTTAGTGCTGCGCAGTATTTTGATAATACTAGGTGGTAATTTCATATGAAAAAAAAATTATATACACAATTACACCTTTGAAATTTAAGAATAACTTAAAATTCTCAATTAAATAAACAAATAAAACACTGAACAAAAACAAACAGAGTTTTCTTTTTATTTATGTCCAAATACATTCCGTTTAAAGATTATAGCAATTTCTCAAAATAGGGATATAGTTTACAAACTTATTTATACATATTATTTCCTAATTAATAATGATGAAACACAAGTAAAATGTTGCTTCAAACATTTTATAGTTACCGAAACCTTTTTTAATATATCGAAAGAGGCATATTAGAGTAGGCGTTTTTTAAAAACGCTCTAAAACTGTGCAACAGAACGTACCTCTTAGCGTAACCGGTTCACAATGGCAACATTTCTCCTAACGACATATTGTTCGAAGGTTGTTTCGATTGATAGTGAGAATACAGCAAACGAGAAAATAATATCGACGATCGAAATTTTACAGTCGAGATGGTGTCTTCCAGATAATCTCTAATACGAGATTATCTCGGATAAAGTGAGAATTAGGTCCCTTATCAATTTAAAATTATACATTTCGTATCGCTCCCGAAGACGATTACTGTTTACATGCAGCAGTACGCAAGATTACGCTGTCCAAATCACACCTTTAAAGCTATAAAAATGCATATTAAAATTAAAATTTACATAGTAGGTAGTTTCCACTACCTACGGATATGCACCCCTCAATATTGCCCGCTTCTGACTGCAATTACGTGTTTTTGTGCCGTCCAACGCACTCGTCAATTCGTTCGTCTTCAAACATAATTTTAAAGTAAGTATTTAACAGTCATAAAAGCAAAGGCGTTATGGATTAGGAATAGTGCTTCGGTGAAAAGTTTGAAAACTCGTGATAAAACGAACAGGAATTTGGTCATCTCCGCACACGTTGTTCTACTGCGCATTCAGATAATAATTAAGACAGTTGTCTAAAACTTCAAGGTGTGTTTTAAAGCGATTTGTAAGAAACAAATAACTCAATAAAGGACCAAATAACTCAATTAAATGATCAATTAATTAGTTTAAATCTACCTTCTTAAATAATTTTTTTATTGGACATGGAATTTTGTTTGAGCAAATGTAACTAAGACATTATTTCAACGTTGCAAGAAAACGAAGCATTACTTCTTGATCTATGTGCGACGTATGTACAAATCTAAATTAAGTTATCCCAGCGTAATAACGGGTTTGGATAGCTACCTACTTATACATTTTGTCATAAAATTTATCTTTAGAATGTCTCGACGCACCGATATTGTGTGTGTAAACCTACATTATGTCAATAAATAAATCCAATCACTGCAATATCCCGACGTATACCGTGTGTGGATAATCATTGTAATATCCCGACGTATAGCGTGTGTGGATAACTAAATTTTGTCATAAAATAGATACCATGTTGGATACCTACATTTTCTCATAAAATAAATACCATTATTGAAATTTCCCGACGTTTATCGTGTGAGGACGGTTATGATGACTCGACATTAATATCCCGACGTATGTTTGTGGTAAAATACTAATGTACGACTACCCACTTACATAAAAATTACTGCCGTTATATATTACAAATCCCATGCTGAGTTACCATTATAACTCATGGAAACATCTACCAAAAACCTCAACACTACATGTTGCAGCTATATCGGGGTACAAACCACTGAAAAATAAAAGGTTTTCAGACAATTTACACATCATGATATAGCAACCCTATTTCTTCGATATTATTTGATTAACGGCTTAAGGTGAAAGATAAATTTTATCTAAAACAGGACTTACTAACAAAAACTGAGTATTGTACGTTTGTTCACCAGCGCTTTTATTTAAAATCTTGTGATTAAATTAGCACTCGCTAAATTAAATGTTAGAATACATTGGTCAGCAGTAACACATTTAAGTGTTTAAAAGCTTATAGCCAATGACCTAATTAGCCGTTTATAACCGAAAACAATTTTCTGTTATAAGCTAAAAAAAGTGAGAAATACTAAAATAGATAACAAGATCAAATATTTAGTTCCAACATTTCCGCCTTCCTTTGGTAAACCCAGGCAACCACAGCGCATTCAGCTGATTGACCACGACCGATGTCTACAATTCCGTTGGACTTTGAACAATAGGAAAACCGTGGGGAAACAGCAGCCGAACCGCGAGCGTAACCCAGTTCGAGCCTGCCGCCGCTGCTGCCTGCACACCACGCTGGCGATGGTGCCGCAAACGTCAAAGTACCGACAATATTACTAGTAAAACAACCCGAAGATATTATTGTATTATTTCAAAGAATGGCTTTATATAACAAATACCGTTTTACTGTGAATTATGTTAGAAAGTAACAGCTTAAAACAAGTGGAAAGGATACTAAATTATTAGAATCAGGTTTTTAGTCCCCTTAAATTCCGTGCTCATAACAATCTGCATCACCTAATTTTGCTCTACCTAAGACTAATAGAAAGTGTTGATTTATCATTAGGTAAAAAACAGCAATAGTTTTTTTTACTTACTTGCTTTGCTGTGGGTCACTTGCGAAGAATGTAAAAGCCTATAATAATAACAGTTTGATATGAAAATGTAACATTATGTATAAATTTTAGGTCACTTTATCGACTAATTTTCAAGTTCTAAGTATAGAGATATTGAACATTTAAAGAAAGATCTAATGTACTTATGGCAAGTTTAGACTCATAGGAGTTCGCTTTTATTGTGCAATTGCGTTGAGCGACAACTTTTCACAATTTTCTTTACTGTTCTTTACTTTGTGGTAATACGTGTTACTTGTACGTGTGCTGCATGATTTTATCAAAACTTCTTCTTTAAAAACTTCTATTTTAATTTAAAAAGTTAATTTTTAAATGTTTATATTATACAACACCATTTTACAGTCTCGTTTTCCTTTTCCTCCTTTATCCATCCTAGCATGCAGTATTATCTAGGGGCTGTTGTCCTGAGAGATATTTTAGGTCATCACCCTCAGGTGCCCCTGCCGACGGACGTGCTGGATCTTTCGTCTGGTCTACAGTTGGCCGATGAAAGGTTCCACCTTCCTGGTCCTGTGGAGCTTCTGCTTGGCGCTGATGTCCTTGGATTGCTCGGACTGGACAAAGCCATGTTACTTCAGCCAGGTGGGTTGGCTGTTCCGACTGATCTCGGACCTGTTATAATGGGCCCAGCACATTCTCTCGCCGCTCAGGCGTCTACGGCTTCGTCGGTGCAGGTGGGACTCTCGCTCGCTGTCTCCCTTCAGCGCTTTTGGGAAATCGAAGAGGCGTCACGGACTCGACCAGTCGACGACGAGTGCGAGTCGTATTTTCTCGCCAATACGGGTCGTCTAAATTCTGGCCGGGTTTTCATTCGACTGCCTTTCTTATCCCCCCCCAGGGTGACTCCTGGAAAATAGCCGAAAAAAGGTTATTATCCATGGAGCGCCGGATGCGTCGTGATAAAGAATTCCTCACAAAATACTTGGATTTTATTCGTGAATACGAATCTCTCGGTCACATGTCGGTTTCGCAGTTCGAGTTGGAAGGCAACGAACATTATTTTGTTCCACATCACGCCGTCTTTAAAAATGGCAAGATACGGGTGGTGTTTGATGGGTCGGCGCCTACATCTTCGGGTGTATCCTTGAACGACTGCCTGATGTCGGGACCTAAGCTTCAGGTAGACATCTCGGACATCTTGACTAGTTTTCGTCGCCACCAGGTTGTATTTTTGGCTGACATTAAAATGATGATACACCCAGAAGATAGGCGGTTTCAGCTCATTTTGTGGAGAGAGGATCCTGCCTCACTATTGGTTGTTTATGAGCTGAACACCAATACCTACGGGCTAAAGTCGAGCCCGATTATAGCAATTAGCTCGTTGCTACACTCGGCTGATCGTGAGCGTCTGAATTTTTCCTGAATTCCTACGCGCAGCTGCTATCTTCCCTTCTGACGCTTACTTGGACGATATTTGTACGGGTGCTTCGTCTGTGGAGGAGGCGTTAGTCCTGAGGGATGAGCTAATCGGCTTGTTACGGGCAGGTTATGAATTGAGGAAATGGATTTCCAATTCACCTGCCGTCTTAGGAGACTTGCCGTCAGAACATCAGCAGGAGCCCCACCTCTTCCAGAATCCTGAGAATCCTGACTCCATCGCGGTCCTCGGAGTTCAATATTGGTCAGTTAAGGATATCTTCACGTACTCGGTTGAACCGTCGGACACAATGAAGAGGTGGACTAAAAGTCTGGTTCTGTCCACAGTAGCGCGTGTCTTTGGTCCTAATGGTTGGGTGGCTCCTGTAGTCTTTTGGGCCAAATGTTTCCTACAGGAGCTCTGGATTTTTGGTCTCGACTAGGATACCCCGTTGACCGGAGACTTTTTGTCTTATTGGCTACGTTTTTATGAGACACTTTCGGACCTTCAATATGTCTCCGTGCCTTATCTGATCCGTGATATTAGCCCCAGGTCGTTATCGGGCTAGTCTTCACGGTTTCTCTGACGCGTCGGAATCCGGTTATGCGGCTGTCGTTTATCTCCGCACCGTTGACAGTAATGGTCATGTTCGCGTCAGTCTAGTGGTCGCAAAGAGTAAGGTTGCACCTTTGCGGACCAAGTTGACGATCCCCAAGCTGGAGTTATCTGGAGCTGCATTGTTGACTCGACTCCTCAACCATGTCTACTCCACCTTGGGTCGATGGGTCCAATTTGACTCCGTCACGGCATGGACTGATAGCCAAATCGTATTGTCTTGGCTTACGGCGTCCCTTCATGCCCTTGAGACCTTCGTGGCTAATCGTGTTTCCCAAATCCAGTCTTCTGCGGTGTCTTTGGATTGGCGTCATTAGCCAGGGTCCTTGAATCCCTCAGATTGCGCTTCACGGGGCCTGATTGCTTCGCAAATCAAGAATCACCCGCTCTGATGGGGTCCTGACTGGCTGGCCTCTCCTGAAGACACTTGGCCTCATAAAGTTGTGGAGTTTGTTGACCCTCTTCCGGGGTTAAAGGTCTTTGCTGTTGAGCAGACTGTGGACACTTTACCGAACTTCTTACTTAATCGGTTCAGTTCTCTCAAAAAGCTCGTTGGTGTCACCAGTTGGATTTAGAGGTTTCTTCACAACTTACGGAACAGGTCGCAGCCAAGGACGTCTTCAGTCTTGTCTCCTGAAGAGCGTCAGGATGCCCTTCTCACCTCTGTTCGACTGGTACAGGCCCAGTCGTTTGAAAAGGAAATTCGTCTTCTCCGTTCAGAGAACGGGAAATGGCGGGGAAGCCTTGCTCGTCTTAATTTGTTTCAGGACGAGTCGGAGTTTTTGCGATTACCAAAAACTCCGACTCGTCCTACCACCCGGTAGGCTTCGTAACTCAGAATTGCCCTATGGGGCTCGGCGTCCTCTCTTGTTTTCATTTTGTTGAGTCGCTGATCAGAGACCGCCATGTTAGGAACTGTCATGTCGGTCTCAACGCATTGCTGACTTGTCTGCAGCGAGTGTTCTGGATTTTGTCCGCCAGACGAGCAGCTCGGAGTGTCATTTTTAAATGTATCCCTTGTTATAGGTTAAAGGGAACCTTGACTCAGCCACAAATGGGTGACTTGCCATCTGATCGTGTCCGGCCCGCTCGACCTTTCGCTAAGGTTGGGTTGGATTTCGCGGGTCCATTTTTGGTGAGCACGTCAAGTATTCGCAATGCCAGACAGGTTAAGGCCTATTTATGCGTCTTCGTCTGTTTGTTTTCCGAAGCTGTGCATCTGGAGCTCGTTTCAGCCTTGTCTACGGAGGCTGTCGCATGTCTGTTGCGGTTTGTCAGTCGGCGTGGTCTCTCTCATTTAATTCGCTCCGACTGTGGCACAAAGTTCAAGGGTGCTTCAAGGTTCAAGGAAGTCCTTCAGTTTTTGTCGGACAATCACACGTATATTGATTCGAAGTTGTCCAAACGGGGCGTGACTTGGATGTTTGATCCTCCCGGCTATCCTTCGTGGGGCGGTATTTTCGAAGCAGCTGTCAAGGTCGCCAAAACTCACCTCCGTCGTGTGATTGGTGAAACGGTCCTCACGTTTGAGGAATTACAAACGGTATTTTGCAACGTCGAAGCGGTATTGAACTCACGACCGCTTTGTCCGATCTCGTCGGTTTCTTGATCGGTAGTCCTTTAACCTCCTTGCCTGAATACCCCTTCATCGATTTGTCAGTTAATAGGTTATCACGCTTTCAGTTGCTTCAACAAATTACGCAATTGTTCCACCGTCGGTGGTCTTCGGAATATTTACATTTTTTACGGCAACGGGTTCGGTGGACGGTTTATATTTATCCTCGTCCTCTTAAAGGACTCAAATTTACCGCCCTTGCAATGGAATTTAGGTCGCATCGTGCAATTATTCCCCGGTTCGGACGGAATCCTGCGGGTCGCAGAGGTCATGGTAGGGGATTCAGTGCTGAAGCGTGCCGTCGCGACGCTTTCTCGATTGCCAGTAGATTAATGGCTCTGGCTCGGGTTATCCTCATCCATACACGGTCTGGCTGGGG
Organism: Apoda limacodes; assembly: GCA_946406115.1. Classification (NCBI taxonomy): domain Eukaryota; kingdom Metazoa; phylum Arthropoda; class Insecta; order Lepidoptera; family Limacodidae; genus Apoda; species Apoda limacodes. Next base: position 834,313 of record OX291552.1, read on the forward strand.
CGGGGGTATGTTTAGTAAAGAATGAATCGTCTGGTTGGTGTTCGGATCGTTCAAGCTAGGCTTTCGTTCTTTGCATACTCTGTGCGCTAGTCAGTCGTCATTAATCTGTGCGCACCGTCGAGGCTGTTGCTTTATCGATCTTATTGGGATAATTTATAATTAAGTTCGGTTTGCGTGAAACAACCTACACATACACAACATATACAGACACCACATATTCAGACAAAACGTTATACAAACAACTGACTCCAAATTTGGGTATGTCCTTACAATTTTCCTTACGGCCTACGTGTGGCCTTTTTAGTAAACAAAAACTATTTTAAAAAAATAATTAAATATCAATGAACGCGTTCATGAAACGGTGGCTGGTTAGTCGTTCCTCTTGTTTATGAAAAGTTCGTATCTGCTCTTGGAGGCCAGATGTGCAACTTCTAGTCCAATGAAAAACGTCAACTCTTGTAATGTCCTAGAGACCTTTCCTGTTCTGCAACTTCGTGCTTTGGCGAATCTGAGACTTGTCCTGAAGGTAAATCTGGGACTTGTCCTGCTCTCGTAGCCTGGACCTGGTCAGGGAACTGGAACCCTGTGTGCCCCTGGAAAGATTGATATTAGATACCAGTTGGTACTTCAATCGTGACCTACTGCTTTCTTGCCTTTGTCGTCTCGGATCTGTTGCCCATTTTTCTCAAGAAAAGCAGTGCTTGAAAATTGGAAGCGAAGGAAAATAATTTTTAATTGGGGGGAAAAAAAGGCTAATAAAATTAAAGAAATGTTATAACGAAAAGACAAGAGGAGAGTAACTCTTATTGCCATCGATTCAGTAAAAGAAAAGGGGAGAGTTACTCGTATTGCCAAACGATTCATTAAAAGAAAAGGGGAGAGTTACTCGTATTGCCAAACGATACATTAAAAGAAAAGGGGAGAGTTACTCGTATTGCCAAACGATTCAGTAAATGTCACTAAACTAGTTTTGAGGTTCTGTAGTAAACTTATAAAATCTTTACATCCTTACATTTAATATGCTGTTTGTTGCATGAAGCTATATTGACTAGTTTATATTTTATATTTTGCTGATGGGTAAGGCAGCTGATATTGGTAAAGTCTTTATTTTGCAAAAGAGAGCAGTACGGTCAGTCTGTAAATTAGGACCTCGAATTTCTCTTAGGTTTCTATTTAGGGAAATTGATATTTTAACTGTTGCTTGCCAATATATCTTTGCTTGTATAATGTACGTACTCAAAAAACGTCACTTATTTGCTAAAAATAGTAACCTACACAGTGTTAAGACGAGGAATAATGTTAAAATGGTAGTTCCAAAATTCGTCTTCAAAAGGTACATAGCTCTCTCGCAATACAAAGTATATTTTTCTGCAATATAGTCAAAGATAGTTTAATAAAAAAAAGCAATTACAAAGTTGATGAATACATAAATGATCAAAATGCTTGGAAAAATTAGAACTTAATTGATTTGTATTTGTTTTGGGGCATTTGAAATATTTTTAAATTAAAACATTGTATGTTTTTTTATTACCTAATGTAAGACTATATTGTATTTTGAATGAAGTTGAAAAAATATAAAAGATTAACTGCTGAGTTTCTTGCCGGTTCTTCTCGGTAGTAAATCATTCTGAACCGGTGATATTTTTTTTAATTAAACTGACGATTCAAAACTGCCGTTTATCAATCTACTTGAATAAAAAATTTGAGTTTGAGTTTATAAAATATCGTCGTTTATGCAAGTGACTAGTTATTTTTGCTCGTCAGTGTAGAAGTGAGTAATAAATTGTAGACAGAACCCGTCATCCCTGTTTACGTATGTAATGCCCATCTTCACTCCTCCAGCTACCACTATACCTAAAATAAAGTTGCTCTCTTCCGGTCCGTTGCTACGTAAAAAAATAATGTCTCAGGGTATCACCCGAAAAAAATACACGTAAAAAGTATTGTATATACTTCGAGTGCGCTCCAGATTTCAATATCATATAATATAGCACTCTCTATCATTCCCTTTTTTCTTTGTTGGTTTAATGTTTATAATAAGCGATAGATCAGGGCATTACTTGGTTCTTAGGGGTCTTTCCCCTGTGTCCAACTATTATGTCCAAATCGTTGTACAAATAAGGATTTTTTTTCCCCGTAGTCCAACTAAATAGTTGAACATTAGAAAACCGAAATTTACAGGGCCCATTATACAACTGCATGGCCAGTTGGACCACTGCCCCGAAATGATAATATTAAAGCTTTTAACCGACTTTAAAAATGGAGGTTCTCAAATGAGGTTTTCATGAAGGTTTTATAATGAACTAAACATTATTCCTTTTTAATCGACTTTGAAAAGGATGTTCTAGTTAAAAAACGTCAAATGTGATTTGAATAACCGCACTGAGGGTTTAATATGGAATATAAATACCAAAGGTTTTTAACCAAGTTGAATTGGAGACAGTATTCTGTCAGTTGTCACATAAGAAACCTGTTTCAGGGTCACATATTGCGATCTCAATGGTAAAATAAAGTCACAATGTTAATACGACAATTGATTTGTTTTTGTTAACAGTGCGGTTATTCAAATCACACTTGACTTTTTTTAACTAGAACATCCTTTTCAAAGTCGGTTAAAAAGGAATAATGTTAAGATCATTATAAAACCGTCATGAAAACCTCATTTGAGAACCTCCATTTTTAAAGTCGATGAAAAGCTTTAATATTATCATTTCGGGGCAGTGGTCCAACTGGCCATGCAGTTGTACAATGGGCCCTGTAAATTTTGGTTTTCTAATGTTCAACTATTTAGTTGGGCCACGGGGAAAAAAATCCTTATTTTTAAAACATAATAGTTAGGCACAGGGGAAAATCCCGCTCTTTGTCGATGATATTCGACTATGTATAGCTGACTGATGTGCTTTAATACTACTAAGGACAATGTGTATAAGGTGAACACCTTGCAAATTAGTCGCTCTAGAGAGTGCTATATAAGCCTGCCCACAATAGAAAGTAGATGACCCAGTATCAATGAGAGCATTATTCAAACCTAGCCCTTGACATATCAAACAAAAATGCAACGAACGGTTGCCAACTTTGGATATTCTTCATTTTAGCGGATAATTGGATGAGTTGACTAATTTTATCACACTTTTTGATAGCATTGTGCACCGAAGGACTGACTTATCTGACTCACAAAAATTAAGTTACCTTTTAACGTCTATCAGGGATGAGCCTCTCTGTTTGATAAAACATTTGGACATCACCGATGTCAATTATAATATAGCCAGGGAGTTATTAGTGAAGCGGTACCAAAATAACCGTCGCATTGCGGATACTCATGTGGCTGCTATTTTAGGTATTCCACAACTGTCTTCGGTTAACCAGCTGCGTTCGGACCTGCTTAACCCTATTTTGGTAGCGACGAATGCGTTAAGAGGTCTAAAATTCCCTGTCACTGAATGGTCATTTTTATTGCTGCATATTGTTTTAAACAAATTGCCCAATGACGTCAAGGCTCGTTTCGAACAGTTGCACGGAGGTGACTCGGTGTCACACATACCTACTTTTAACACTTTAGTGTCGTTTTCGGAGGACCAGAGTAGGAAGCTGGAGAATTTACCCGCCTAGCCACAATCGGGACCGTCACGATTTTTGGCCCCGTCTGAACCCTGTCAACAACCCCGTCCCGGGACATCGGGAGGTACCGGATCGTTTCGGCCCCCAGATTTTGACAATTGAACGGACTGAACGGTGTGGGGTGTGTTATAAACCGGGACACATCATTCTGGATTGCCACCAGTTCAGAAAATCTGGAGTGGCCCGAAAACGATTTCTGACTCGTAGGCTAGGCCTATGTTATTATTGTTTGGGGGAGCACCTAGCCAAGGTCTGTCGACAGCCGCGACCTTGTACAAAGTGTGGTGGGGGTCACCACCCGGACTTATGTATGCCCAACCGAGAGGATGGCGTCAAACGTGGGGCATTATGAGCCACAGGATCCCCGGGGCCAAGTACGGCGCTGATGTCCTTGGATTTCTCGGACTGGCTAAGGCCATGTTACTTCAGCCGGGTGGGTTGGTCGCTGTTCCGACTGATCTTGACTCTGTTATAATGGGCCCAGCACATTCTCTCGCCGCTCAGGCGTCTACGGATTTGTCGGTGCAGGTGGGACTCTCGCTCGCTGACTCCCTTCAGCGCTTTCGGGAAATCGAAGAGCCCCCCCGGCGACACGGACTCGACCAGTCGACGACGAGTGCGAGTCGTATTTTCTCGCCAATACGGGTCGTCTAAATTCTGGCTGGTTTTTCACTCGACTGCCTTTCTTATTCCCTCGTCCGCGCCTGGGTGACTCCTGGAAAATAGCTGAAAAAAGGTTATTATCCATGGAGCGCCGGATGCGTCGTGATAGAGAATTCCGCACAAAATACGTGGATTTTATGCGTGAATACGAATCTCTAGGTCACATGTCGGTTTCGCAGTTCGAGTTGGAAAGCAACGAACATTATTTTGTTCCACATCACGCCGTCTTTAAAAATGGTAAGATACGGGTGGTGTTTGATGGGTCGGCGCCTACATGTGTCTTTGTCTGTTTGTTTTCCAACGCTGTGCATCTGGAGCTCGTTACAGCCTTGTCTACGGAGGCCTTTGTCGCATGTCGGTTTGTCAGTCAGCGTGGTCTCCTTCATTTAATTCGCTCGGACTGTGGCACAAATTTCAAGGGTGCAGATCGCTATCTGAAGGGAGTCCTTCTGTATTTGTCGGACAATCACACGTATATTAATTCGGAGTTGTCCAAACGGGGCGTGACTTGGATTTTTGATCCTCCCGGCTATCCTTCGTGGGGCGGTATTTTCGAAGCAGCTGTCAAGGTCGCCAAAACTCACCTCCGTCGTGTGATTGGAGAAACGGTCCTCACGTTTGAGGAATTACAAACGGTATTTTGCAACGTCGAAGCGGTATTGAACTCACGACCGCTTTGTCCGATCTCGTCGGATCCTAATGACCCGGAATCGCTTACTCCAGGCCATTTCTTGATCGGTAGTTCTTTAACCTCCTTGCCTGAAAACCCCTTTATCGATGTGTCAGTTTAATAGGTTATCGCGCTTTCAATTGCTTCAACAAATTACGCAATTATTCCACCGTCGGTGGTCTTCGGAATATTTACATTTGTTACAGCAACGAGTTCGGTGGATGGATTAAACCAACCCCCCGCGCGTCGGAGATCTCGTCCTCTTAAAGGACTCAAATTTACCGCCCTTGCAATGGCGTTTAGGTCGCATCGTGCAATTATGCCTGCGGGTCACTGAGGTCATGGTAGGGGATTCAGTGCTGAAGCGTGCCGTCGCGACGCTTTCTCGATTGCCAGTAGATTAATAGCTCTGGCTCGGGTTATCCTCATCCAGGCACCAAATTTGGGTAAGTCCATGCAATTTTATTACGGTCTACGTGTGGCCTCTTTAGTAAACATTATAAATTCGTGCAAACTAATGAGTCGTTGTTGAACCACAAAGTTGAGTGTTGCCAAAAACACACAAAACAGGTTTCGTTCGTTGCGTGCGTATACGTTAGGCGCGGTCCCGACCCGATACCAACGGTAGACAACACTTACAATAACCGGGGCCGGGGACTACACCGTTGTGATTTCCTATCACCATAGAAGTTCTCTTTTATTAATGCTTGTCACGACATTTGAATTATTAACGAAGTACATAAGTATAGTAATATTATTCGTTTTATATAAGTATAATATTGTAGTAATATTTTGAAACCTGACGAAAGCCCCATATACACTTTCTTCTTTCTCTTTCTTCTTCTTCTTTCTTCATTCTTTTTTAAAAAACTGAGACACTTATTTTTTTATTTGGAATAAGAAGTCTGTGTACTTGTATAATTTTCAGATCTCTAGTATGAAATTAAATTTGTAGGTATGGGTAAACACATACAAACCTCCAACTCCTAATTTGAGGAGTGGGGATGATTTACAAAAAATCCTGAAAAATGTATATTATTATTTATAACAAGGATTCCCTATATCAATTTTCAGACCTCTTGCATCAAGATTTGCGGAAGTCTTATACAAACTTCCCCTGGTGACAGGGTTTGGGGGGTAAAAGCTCCAAGTCTTAGATTTTTTTATTGTTTGTGTTCTAATACTAGCTTACATACCAAATTTCTAGGCTTTCTAGGACTTTAAGAAATACTCTAAGAATTTTGATAATCATCAGTGAGTAAGTCAGTGACGAAATCGGGTTTTTTTTTATGTCACTAAAATCTAAAGTATAAAAGCTATGCAATTGAAACTTTATACGTTTAATAAATCTACTATTGACAACATATCCCGAGAATGTTGTTTATTTGGTATAATTCAAACCCAAGTTATGAGGGTTCAAAAAAACGACGAAGCGCTTCGAGAAAATGTAGATAGTGCCGTTGCACTTCGCTTGGCTCGTGTTGGCGAGGGCACTATCTTGCCATGAGAAGTCTCTTCTCAAAAAATTAAAAAACTTCTATCCAGATATGTCTTAACCATATAATTTGGCATTTGAGTGGTCCGGTGCGGTGCTAAGAAAAATAATAATCTAAATATTCGTTATTGTTGCGAAAAATGTTACCAAGTGAAGTCTCCGTCAGGATAAATAGTAACGTATGTCGTTCTTAGGCCTGTTGCTCCGTGGCTGAGTAATAGAGGGTCAAATCCACAAACCAACCAACGTACAATCACATTTTCACATTTATTATATTAGCATGAAGTAGATGGATTTAAGTAGCAACTAGAATTTTGAGAGTAACTCTTAGCGACAAAGATAGAGAGATAGGGACAGAGAGGGAGCTGAGAAATGTTATCGAGAGCAAATATAGTACACCGGGCGATCGTGAGTATGTGGGACGAGGCATAGCTAAGGCTTGTATAGTGGTTTTTTCTAACATGCGTGGAAAAAAACTAATTATATTGACAACTGTATTGACAATAACAGAAATAAAAAATAGTTTAGGTAATTTTGCCGCCAATTCGCGGCGTTCAAATGTTGATTTAATTTTTAGGGTTCTGTAGTCAACAAGGAAGCCTTATAGTTTCAACACAACTAAATTTCTAGGGCTCCTACTCGATAGTCAGTTAACATGGAAACCAGAAATTGAAAAAATATGTAAGAAGCTTAGTAAATTTGCCTATGCACTTTATAATTTGTCAAAGAAAGTTAACCTCGAAGCAGTTTTATTGTCTAATCACGGCTCTGTAGGATCATTTCTCAGATATGGAGTTATATTTTGGGGTAATTCTACTTAAAAAAGGATCAGTTTTCAAAGTCCAGAAGCGATGTGTTAGAGCAATGTGTTTAAAAACTCAAGATAGTTGCAAACCTGCATTGAAAAAACTGAAAATATTGCTACCATCATTTATACATTTTGGAAACATGTATTTTTGTTAAGTGCAATCTATCTCTTTTTGTAAAATGGACAAAAGGACGATTAGATCCACACGAGCTCAACATTTAATAAAGTTATGTAAAAAAAATGCGAAACTGCACTCATGAGTAAAAGTATTTATGGAATGGCTCCACTTGTTTACAATAAAATACCGGATAAAATTAAGGATCTACAATTACAGTTGTTCAAAAAAAGATTAGTGTCAATGCTTACAGAAAAAAATCGACTTTATGAGTATGACTTTATTATAATTAGCATTGTATCTTTTAATATAATTTTTTTTAGAACGGTGTATTTCAGTGCATGCTTAAATATTTGTACGCCGCAATCAACGGCAAAACATAGAGATCACAAAGTCTATTATAAAAGCCTATATTATCTTACCTATGTTTAACAAATAAAAATAATTTGTATTTGACATGTCCGTCCGTCCGTCCGTCTGTCTGTCCGCGGCTAAGTTCAAAAACTACTAATTAAAAAAAAAGATGCAATTAGGCAGGGAGATACACATTGATCAAGCCGACAAAGTGGTAGAATAAAATCTTTGAAAAAAATAATTTTTTAGGGTACCTCCCCTACACGTGAAGTGAGGACGTAATTTTCTTTTTCTCGTCTACCCCCCATCGTGTGGGGTATCGTTGGATAGGAATTCCAAAAACATTGGCGGTATGCAAAGAAAATTACCCTTTAAAGTACTAATTTTTGTTAGAGTCATGTGTCGTCGTCGTCGTCCCCCCCCTCTACCAGTGAAAGTATAGTATTTGGAAATGTAAAAAAAAAATTACGGTGGTAGTGCATATAATGTATTTAAAAGGAAAACTATCAGGGGTATGTACACTTTACAAGCTAACGAGTAATAGTCGACTAAGTTACAAAATGTACTTGGAAAAGTGAAATTTTCGTACAAATTCGTTTGATTAATGGGATAATCAGAAATTAAATAGATACAACTGTAATGTATGTAAATCATTCTTGTTTTATTATATGGTACATATTTTCTAATCACACTTTTAACTTTTAGTAATTCCACAGATCATCGGCTTATTTTATTATAATCAGCAGCCTTGGCCTTCAGCCAACATCTTCCTTTTTACAAAATTGAAAAAGAAACAATTTTAAACAAACCTCAATCTTAAATTCTAACAAATTTTTAACTAAAATTCTATTGGTCGGTCTATTGACCCCATCTAACACTAGGAAAACATTTACATTACAACAAACAAAAGAAATAAAACAAACACAAAATTCATATCTGTCTGGTCTTTTAACAATTCTACCCGACCTTGTAATTTGAGGAACGTGAGAATTTGGTTTGTTAGGTACATCATTTAATACCATTCTTAGAGTAATATGAATTTCATTCCTCCTATAAGTACTTCCATTATTTTAATTTGGCACATAAAAGGATCTTGGGTGTTCAGCCTCATTTAAAACTATCCCTGGTTCCCAATACCCATTCGGTAGCCTTTTAAATTAAACTTGTTCATCTTTATGAAGTTCGACTCTTTCTCTAGCCGACGTATCATAATATTTTTTTATTTTTCTTTGCTTCTGTTGTTTTAATTTTATATCAGTCTCAAGAGAATACTTAGGCTAAAGAACTGAAAATGAACAAGGAATATTAGTTCTTCAATTTCTCCCCATTAAACAAGCTGCTGGAGAGCTAATATTACCCTTTGGTCTAGTCCTCTGATAAAGAATAGCTAAATATGGATCTTCATTAGCATGCAATGATTTTTTTAAATATGTTTCATAGTTTTTACTGCACTTTCTGCCAACCCACTTGACTTTGGATAGTGCGGACTAGACATTGAGGACAATGAGGAGTCAAAATACGAAGCTCCATCAGTATTTAACAATGTAGGAATGCCATGCCTAGCAAATATAGAATTTCATTTATCAATTATTGTAACAGACCTGAGATCAAGTAACTGTAATCTATATATATAAAACTCAAAGTCCTGATTCATTCATCACTGACTCATCAAAGCCCAGCCCAAACCCTTGACCCTAGAAAGCTGAAATTTTGCACAGGGGTTCCTTTTATGATGTTTACGTGAGATAAGAAAGGATTTCTTAAAATTCATCCCCTAAAGGGGTGAAACGGGGGTCCAAAGTTAGTATGAAAATCCGTCATTTTTAAAGTTAAATGGATGAAAATTTGTATATGGCCTTTCGGTTTAAAAAAAGAATGACGTGTGTCACCGTTTTTGGAAAATTATCCCCTAAGGGGATAAATAGGGGTTGTAAATTTGTATTTAAAAAATTCAAATAACAGAACTGATTTGGCTGAAATTCAAAGTGCAGGTAGCTTAAATCTTGACATAACACTTAGGCTACATTTTATCTTGGAAAACGAACAAGTTCCCTGGGGAATAATTATAACTTAAAGTGACTTTTCTTACTCTTTCACATCGCATCACACCAGTGCATCCGATTCAGATGAAATTGGGCATAAAGATAGTTGAAAGAATGATGAAGGACAAGGCTATTTTTCCCGATCGAGAGGTCTAGCGGGAATGAAAACCTATCTCCATAATTAAACTTTGCGCGGGAAAACACGATATGATTGAGCTGTAATTTATCACAGAGTTAAAGAGACGGAAAAGGATATAAGCTATATTAAATACCGGTCAAGAGTTGCTGTAGGAAAAAAAAGGGATAAAATGGATGAAAATTGGTACAAGGCCTTTGAAAATTATGAATGACGTGTTTCCCCGTTTTTGGAAAAAAATCTACTAAGGTCTAGAGGGGTTAAAATAGGGGTTTTAAATTTGTGTGAAAAAAATTAAACAATGGAGCCGATATGGCTAAAATTTGGAATACAGACAGCTTATATCTTAACATAACACATAGGCTACATTTTATACCGGAAAACGCACAAGTTCCTACGGGAATAATTATGACTTAATATGACTTTTGTTACTCTTTCACGTCGCACCACTGCATCGGACTCAGATGAAATTTGGCATAGAGATAATTGAGAGAACGAAGAAGGATAAGGCTTTTTTCCCGATTGAGAAGTCCCATAGGAATGAAACTTAGCGCGGGAAAATATGATTTAATTGGGCGGTAATTTGTCACAGGGATAGTTAAAAATGATAATTATCTTCAAAAGGAAAAGGAAAAGGATTGAAACTCCTCTTTATCCCGATTCGGAATTTCCCGTGGGAATAATACCATGGTATTATGCAATTGAGCTGAAATTTGGCAGAAGGTTAGTTGAAGAGACCGGAATAGGATATAAACAACATTTTATACTGATGAAGAGTGCCGGAATAAAAACGTATCGCAACATTTGTATGGAAATCGATTATTTTTCAATTAAAATAGATGAAAATTGGTACATGGCCTTTCGGTTGAAAACTAAGTATGACATGTTTGTTGTAAAGTGTTGCATAGTGTTGCATAGTGTTGTATGGTGTGGTGTGGTGTGGTGTGGTGTGGTGTGGTATAATGCAGTGCACTAGTAAAGTACAGTACAGTATAGTATAGTAATGTAAATAAAAAGTAGATAAGTTTGTGTTTGTGTGATTGTGTATGTTTTTTTTATTTCTTTGGCGCGTTAGTTACTTATCACCTGATAAGTTAACAAGAGATATTAGGGATGTACTAAGAAATCATTTTTCTAAATTAAATTAAAATTGGTGTGGTGTGGTATGGTGTGGTGTGGTGTAGTGTAATGCAGTGCAGTACAGTATAGTATAGTATAGTAATGTAAATAAAAAATAAATAAGTTTGTGTTTGTGTGAGTGTGTATGTTTTTCTTATTTCTTTGGCGCGTTAGTTACATCACCTGATAAGTTAACAAGAGATATAAGGGATGTACTAAGAAATCATTTTTCTAAATTAAATTAAAATTAATGACTTGAAATGGGGGCCAAAGTTAATGAAAATCCATAATTTTTTAACTTTCTTCTTCTTCGCAGCCAGAGGACGTCTACTGCTAAATATAGGCCTCCCCTCATATGTCTCTACAAAGAATGTAAAAGAAGACACTGACTGACTAACATATCAACGCACAGCCCAAACTGCTGATCCTAGAGACTTGAAATTTTGCACAGAGATTTCTGTTATTACTTAGGCGATCACTACGAAAATGTTTTTCAAAATTCGAACCCTATGAGAGTAAAATGGAGGTTGAAAGTTTTTATGTAAAATTGACATTTTTGAAGCTATATGCGTAAAAACCGGTATTAAGCCTTTTGGTTGAAAATTAAGATTGACGTGTTTTAGCGTTTTTGGAAAATCATCCCCTAGAGCGATAAAAGTCCGAATCCAACGCGGATACGATTCAGCTGAAATTTCGCACAGGCATTGTTAAAGAGACGGAGAATGACATAGGATACTTTTCTCCCAACCAAGAGTTCCCACGGGAATATTTTTTCCGGTACTTTTTCTTGCATCCAATTGGCCTAAATTTTAGCACAGGAATAACTATAAGCCGAAGACCCAATTTAGCGCGGGCGAAGCCGTGGGCAAAAGCTAGTAGTTCTATATATGTCGATAATGTATCTATTACAACAAGATAATACTTTCCAGACAATTCAAATACATCACAGCCTAATTCAGACCATGGTTTTAATGGATTTTGTTTACATTTCAATACTAATTTACATTTATCAGCTTGAAATTTATTACAGACATCACAACATTTGACAAATTTCCTTATATCTTGATTAATCCCAACCCAAAACATAGTTAACTCTGCTCTATTTATCATTCTATTGATACCTGGGTGTCCTGTATGAAGTTTCCTTAACATGTCAGATTTTAAACTTTTTGGAATCACAACACGACTATGTTTGAAAACAAGATCTTTTACAACTGATAAATCATTCTTAAAAGCATGAAATGGTTTTACACTTTCTTTTTAGAGAGGTAGGGCACTGCAAGTATTCGCTCGAATAAGCTGCCCGAACAAATAAAGCGGGGCATAGCGAGTACTTGCTCGAATGAGCGGCCCGAACTGGGGAAGTACCTCCACCTTACAGAAAACCGCGGCCACAATAACACTAACATTGAGTAGTGTTGTGTTCCTGGCGGTGAGTAAGGTTGCCAGAGCTCTCTCTTTGAGGATTCGCTGCGCGGACAGCGGAGGACCGACGGTGCTTGTTGCTGTCATTGCTCGGCGTAGACGCGGCGTGCTGGTTCGGCGGTCAGGGAGACCTGATGAAACGGCTGACCGCTGGCCGCCCGCAGGTTGAACGGGTTCCCGAACCCAGGGATCACTTAATCTCCGCCCTGGGAGGCTGATCCGCCAACCTGTGTAAAGTCTCTGAAGTAGTAGTCGTGCCGGAGAAGGAGACCGGAGTGGACCCGGCTACTACAACAGAGGGGGATCAGGGGCCCTTCCGCCCGCCGTGCCAGCAACCGCATCATCTGTGTTGAGCTTCGGCAGTCTTAGTACCGCAACTTTTTGTCTTCTAAGCTGTCTGTGCAGTGAATCCTCATCCGTAGTTACTTCAAACAAAATGGCCAGGAACAGAAAAAAGAAAAGAGTTTTGACAGCGGTTACTCCATCCACATATAATGTAGATTTTTGCAACATAAGTGGTATTCACGCAAATCTTAACGCAGTCCATCACCATCTCGAGACTGCGCAGCCAACCATTCTTTTTCTAACGGAGACGCAGATATCCTGCCCGGCCGACACATCATACCTTCGTTATCCCGGCTACAAACTCGAGCACAATTTTTTGAGTCGTGCCGGTGTATGTATGTTCGTCCGGGAGGATATCTGCTGTCGCCGACTTCATAGCCTTGAAGACAGGGACCTGTCGATATTGTGGGTGCGCGTAGATCATGGGGGCCACACTCGTATCTATGCGTGCCTATACAGGTCTCATAGCGGTGACACGGACGTAACTCGACTCTTCACGCACCTGAGTTTGACGACTGACAAAGTTCTAGAGCAATATCCTACAGCAGAAGTAGTTATTTTGGGAGACTTTAACGCCCACCATCGTGAGTGGCTCAGTTCTCGAACCAATAACTATGCAGGGATATCTGCTCATGAATTTGCTCTGACCTATGGATTCTCTCAGCTGGTACTTTCTCCAACGAGAATACCAGATATAGAGGACCATACAAGCTCCTTACTGGACCTTCTGCTGACTACACGTCCGGATGGATACTCCGTCTCAGTGGATGCGCCTCTTGGCTCCTCGGACCACTGTCTCATCCGGACTCGATTGTCATGCACACAACCCGATCCTTCTGGGCCAACTAATTGGCGTCGTGTGTGGCATTATAAGTCGGCAGACTGGGATGGATTGCGAGAATTTTATGCATCGTACCCGTGGAGGCAGATCTGCTATAGCTCAGAAGATCCTGACGTCTGCGCAGCCGCAGTCACTGAGACAATCCTCGCTGGTATGGAATGTTTCATTCCTAACCTGCGAGTAGCTGCCGGCGTCAAAAAACGACCGTGGTTTAATAGGCCTTGCAGAGAAGCTAAAATTCTTAAGCAAACTGCGTATGAGGCTTGGACCACGGCTCGTAATAATAAGGATCCGAATATTTCTGAGTTAAAACGCAAATTAAATGCTGCCTCGAGGTTCAGTAAGAAAGCAACTGCCAGAGCAAAATTCCAATTCATCGGCAAAATAGGTGGGCGACTTGCGAGCTATCCTTCTGGGAGTCGTGCTTTCTGGTCGCTTGCTAAAGCTGCCGAGGGGAACTTCTGCCAGTCGTCATTACCACCACTGCGAAAGACCGATGGTGACTTGGCCCACAGTGCAAAAGAGAAAGCCGATCTATTGGGCAGTCTCTTTGCCTCTAACTCGAATGTGAACGACGAAGGCGCTGTACCACCTACTTTACCGTGGTGCGGTAAGACCATGCCGGAAATCACTATAACACAGCGCGAGGTCCGGCGGGCGTTGCTTTCCCTAGACGTTCATAAGTCGAGTGGGCCAGACGGCATACCAGCAGTGGTGCTTAAGCAGTGTGCTCCTGAGTTATGTCCTGTACTCACGCGCCTCTTCACGCTTTCCTACCACACTAGGCAATTTCCGTCTTCATGGAAGACTGCAAATGTGCACCCGGTGCCCAAAAAGGGCGATAGATCAGATCCATCGAATTACAGGCCTATCGCTATAACCTCTCTCCTCTCCAAGGTGATGGAGCGTGTGATCAACACACAGCTTTTGAGATACCTAGAAAAACACGACCTGATCAGTGACCGTCAATATGGCTTTCGCCACGGTCGCTCAACTGGTGACCTTCTAGTGTATCTCACACACCGATGGGCACTAGCCATTGAGAGTCAGGGGGAGGCATTGGCATGTAGCCTAGACATAGCGAAGGCGTTCGATCGGGTCTGGCACCGGGGTCTTCTATCGAAGTTGCCTTCTTACGGAGTGCCCGAGGGTTTGTGCAAATGGGTGGCTAGCTTTTTGTCCGGCAGAAGCATACGAGCCGTAGTTGACGGTAGTTGCTCTGATAGCATGGACATTAATGCTGGTGTCCCGCAAGGCTCTGTGCTGTCTCCTACGCTGTTTCTACTGCACATCAATGATATGTTGGACATCAACAACATACATTGCTATGCAGATGACAGTACTGGAGACGCTTATTACACGGGCCGTGCAAGCATCCCACGTTCCGTTGTGGAGGAAAAGCGTGAAGAACTTGTGTCTCAAATCGAGATCGGTCTGTCCAAGGTCTCTGACTGGGGGCGGGAAAACTTGGTCCGATTCAACCCTTCAAAGACACAAGTCTGCGCGTTCACCGCTAAGAAAACCCCATTCACTGTAGTCCCACAATTCCAGAACACTCCCCTCTCCATCTCCAAGAGCATTGGGATCCTTGGCGTTGACATCTCCAGCGATGTTCAGTTCCGAGATCATTTGCTAGGCAAGGTAAAGCTGGCGTCCAAAAAACTTGGTGTACTCAACAGAGCGAAGCAGTACTTCACGTCGGGGCAAAGGTTGCTACTTTACAAGTCGCAAGTCCGGCCCCATATAGAGTACTGCTGCCATCTCTGGGCGGGTGCACCCGGATACCAGCTTGGCCCTTTTGACTCGGTTCAACGACGGGCTGTGAGAATTGTCGACGATCCCAAACTCACTTGCGGTATCGAACCCTTAAGTCTGAGGAGAGACTTTGCCTCCCTGTGTGTGTTCTACCGCTTGTACAATGGATTGTGTTCTGAGGAATTGTTCGAAATGATGCCCACGGCTACTTTCTACCATCGCACCGCTCGCCATCGACAGGGAATTCATTCTCACACTTTGGAACCAAAATGGTCGCGAACAGTGCGGTTTCAGAGAAACTTCCTCCCGCGAACCCTTGGGTTGTGGAATGAGCTCCCTGCCAAGGTTTTCTCTAAGGACTACAGTATGGGGTTCTTCAAAAAAGAAGTTATTAGATTTCTGAAGGGTCGGCAACGCGCGAGTGATGCCTCTGGTGTTGCAAGCGTCCATAGGCTACGGTGACCGCTTACCATCAGGCGGACCGTAGGCTTGTTTGCCACCTTAGTGGTATAAAAAAAAAAAAAAAAATTTATTAACTTATATTCCGGCCAACCTTTTGTGATATATTCCCTAAGTTTCATTAAGTCTTTATCAAATTTTTATCGATCTATAAACAACTGCCGTTTTTCCTTAGTTATAGGTAAACTGTCTATCAACATTGCTACTTGTAATTCCACATCATCAAAAAAAGTGTCAATATCACAACTCTCTATGGTAAAATCCCGAGATAAAGGGACAGCAATATACATATATTTGCCAGGTGTATGTATAAAATATAATCTGTATGGTTGTAACCTTAACATCATTCTTTGAAGTCGTGTTGGTATTTCATGTAGTGGTTTCTTAAAATACCTAGTCATTCAGGCTTATGATCTGTTTGTACAGTAATAATTTCCTTACCAAACACATACTGTCTCAATTTTTCAATGCCAAAACATACCGCCAACAGTTCTTTTTCAATTTGTGAATATCTTACCTGAGTTTCCGTAAGTGCCTTTGAAGCGTATGCTAGGGGACATCCTTCCTGAATTAAAACAGCACCTAATCATCTAGTACTTGCATCAACGCTGAACATTAAGGGTTTATTTATATCATAAAAACTAAGTACGGGTGCTTTAACTATATCCGACTTTAAATCCTCAAAGGCTTTTGCATGTTGCTGACCCCCAATAATCTCAACATCATCTTTAAACAAATCTCTCAATACGCTTGACTTCTCCAAATAATTAGGAATAAATTTGGACAAAAAATTAAATATACCTAAAGCTCTCTGTAAAGTTTTTTTGTCTACAGGTATTTTCAAATTTTCAATAGCATAGAGTTTTTCTTTGTCAACCTTCATACCATAAGGTCCAAATTTATATCCTAAAAATGTGACTTCAGTGGCACCAAACACACATTTTGTTGGATTGAATTAAATACCCTTAATTTTGGGCTTTTCTAATATTTGAATTATTATTATTTTTAGTTTCCCTCCTGCCTGCCCAGGCCAAAATATCATCTTGAAATGTAGCTACATTTTTAATATCTCTAAGTGTTTCACTAATAACTTTATGAAATATTTCAGGAGATACAATTAATCCAAATGGTAACCTCAAAAAGGAATATCTTTATCATATAGTTTGGAAAGTACGTAGTTTGGACTCTTCGGTTAATGGCAACATCCAAATTCCTGATTGTGCTAGATGCACAACTTACAAAAATACTTGGCACTTGCCAAATTTTACACTATTTCATCTATAGTTGGAAGCGGGTAATGTGCCCTTTTAGTGGCTTTGTTTAAATCTCTTGGATCCAAACAAAACCTCACTTACCCAGTCTGTTGGTTCAGTAGTTTCTTTAATAATACCACTTATTACCGTATGGTCAGACAGTATTGTCTAACTCTTGTGTGACTTGTTTTTGCAATGAGAAAGGAATCCTTCGCACTGGTGTCACCACTGGAGTTATATTTGGAACCACTTCAATTTTGACTTTTTCTTAAAAACAACCCCCATTTCTATCGAATAATTCATTATACACTACAGAAACATGCATCTTTTTGGGAAGTGATTAAATTTGTCACATAAAATCCATTTTTTAGCATACGCTGGACATTTTCCATATGATTTTCTTGTTATGATGTTTCATCTTCATAATAGCATCCACCGTCTCTTCCTTCATAATACCATTATTCCATCCTTTTTCCTCTTTTTTCATAACTCGGACTTGGGCCAACACTGCAACTTGGGTCCGACAAATTTCTACTGCCGAAGTTATGTCTACATCTGGGGTCCGCAATAGAAGTTGTTGCAGCCCTGTATCTCCTATGCCACATATACATACATCTTTAATAAGGCTATCACTCAAGTTCCCTTAGCTCACAGGTCTTAGCAAGGGTTTTTAATGCCGTCATAAATTGTTCAAAAGATTATCCAGGTTCTTGCTTTCTAGTCAAGAACTTAAATCGTTCATATGTTAAATTTGTCTTGGGCATGAAACACGTATCAAACTTATTTATTACTGTTTTTAGCACACTCTTATCCTCCTCGCTCATGTCAAAAGAATCGAATATGTCATGTAATTCAGGACCCGCATGATGCAACAAAATTGCCACTAACCTTTTCTCAGTAGCCTATTCAAAATATGCTTGAACATAATTATAAAACTCACGTCAATATCGTTTCCAATTAAAAGAAACATCTCCACTCATGTTTATCGGTCGCAATGATCCGGATATTTCCGCCATATTTTGTATTCCGCACTACAAATTTCAACACTACAAAATTCTAAACTTCACCTTTACCGCTGTCACCATGTTCTAGTAACACACAATTGTTTGATTCAAATCAAATCAAATCAAATCAAACTTTATTCAAGTAGTTTCTAAAAACACTTTTGAATCATCAATACAATGTAAATAATGTTAATTTCTGCCAAAAAGAGCTAGTAAGAAGTTACATTTAAAGTAATAATACAATACTTTGATAATTAGTTAAAGAGAATACAATATGTGCCAAAACACTTATTAATAGGATACTCAGAAATTAAATAGATACAACTGTAATGTATGTCAATCATTCTTGTTTTATAATATGGTAAATATTTTCTAATCATACTTTTAACTTTTAGTAATTCCACAGATCATCGATCGTTTTTTTATAATCAGCAGCCTTGGCCTTCAACCAACATCTACAACAATAACATTCTAAAGACTATTCTTCTTAAATTGATAACAATATTTACGTTCAAATGACACATTGGACTAGCCGGCGCGCTTGGCACAACATGGAATCGAGCGTGTGGAAGGCAGCTGCGCTCATAAGCGCGCATGTTGTTTGGATGTCTTGAAGATGAAGGACGCCTAGATAAGTTTGCAATTTTCGCTATGAAAATTCAGTTTTTAATAATTTGATTTGATTATCATTTAAAAAACTTTAATTTCATTACTTCTACAACTTAGCCCTTATTAATAAATTTCAGTTAATTATATAGATCATGGTACGGAACCCTTTGTGCGCGAGTCCGACTCGCACTTGGCCGACTTTTACTTTTTTAAATAAATTTAATGGCGCATTGTTTTTGTTGTGCCAGTCCGAAATTTACATAAAACTTGATGAGTTATTTTTTTAGTTATCATTGAATATTTAACACTCCGGGTTTAAAAAAGTCCGTTCCATTTTCCAATTTCATATTTAGGACCGCTCGAGCAGTCGGCTATAACATTGCGGGTCGCTCTCTGATACGGTACTGCGAGTATGATTTATCCCAAAGAAGCTTGTGCAAAGATATGGTCGCATATCGTAGCATGTTTGTGAAAACGTATTTAAATAAATTTTAACCGACCAACATAAATAATTTGATTTGTCTGCTTGGGACTTGCTAGACTGGTAAGAGATCTCTAAGTAAGAAAACTCATAACTTTATTTACGATTTCATTTATTACTAGCAATATTTTTAGACGTCCATTTTTCACTTCATAGCTCTTTTTAAGTGCAGTAAACCTTAGATACGATACATTTACGAGCACGTACACAATACGTCACGACGTTTATGCCTCGGGGCGTGGCGCATGGCGTGGGCCGTGAGTAAAGTGCTCTCGTATCGTATTTATGAGTTCTTTTCTTACACCACGTCGCTGAAGCCTACAAGGAATCGGTGTGACAGGTCTCATCTCAACTCTCGACACACTGGAGTCAGTCGATAATCGTTTCTTAGGCCTTCGTCGCACCCCGCACCCCTCACCCCGCCCGCGGCACGACTCGAACGGGAGTTAAAAGTTTAAACAACGTTGAAGCAAAATAAGGCGAGACGTTTGTCATTGTGTTCGCGTGAGATCTATAAATCGTACTGTCTCGTTATTACTCGACTAGATTAGGTACATTTTTTTTACTATTTTATACTTGCATTGACATGAGTCCCATTTGCTTGTAGTCAAATATTTGGTATGTTTAGGTGCACTTATTTTTTCTTTTTAGTTCTTAATATTTTGCAGCCGGGTTTTATTTATTGATTTAAATTTTTTCTTTCTTTTTACTTTTTTTTCGACTCGCACTTGACTGTTTATACTCTATAACACTTCATCGATATCGAAATATAAAAATATTACTTTAAAAACTTAATGATCAAAACAACAATGTGAAATCAAGGTTTTCTCTAAGGACTACAGTAGTGGTTCTTCAAGAAAGAAGTTATTGGATTTTTGAAGGGTCGGCAACGCGCGAGTGATACTCCTGGTGTTACAAACGTCCATAGGCTACGATGACCGCTTACCATCAGGTGGACCGTAAGCTTGTTTGCCACCTTAGTGATAAAATAAAAAAAATCTATACATAGAACTTGCTGACCCCGTGAACGTTGTTTTTCTTTTTTAAACAACTGGCGCGCCATCTATCGTGAATGGGTTGTACTTCTTAAAAACCTTCCCCGGCGTTTACAGAACAATTTACCAAAATTATATGATAATCGGCTTACGCGTAGTACGCGAGTCCGACTCGCACTTCACTCTTTTTTTCTATCATAAAAACCTTGCCCTAACAATAACAAACTCAACGAAAAAGAATTATCCAATTTGGTGCAGTCGTTTGGAAGTTATAGTGTAACCAAGGGAAACAGGGATTCATCTTTAAATATATAAACTTCAGACTTTAGGACTCGATATTTTTTTTATAGATACTTTGCCTCCCTGTGGGTGTTCTACCGCTTGTACAGTGGGATACTTACGGCTACTGTACGAGACGGCAGGGCCTTTGTGCAAAAGGTTATGATGCAGGCTAACGTTGCGTGTAAATAAAACACCGAGGAACGTTTTCAATGTATGTAGCCGAGGTGAAGCAGCGGGTCAATTTTCCCAGTCTTGTCAGCTTTTGAGGCTGACTTAGCTCATCTCGTTGGGCTGTGGGAGCAGCAGGGAGAGAAGGAGAGTTTTTGTTCTTCTTTTGTTCTTGTTTCGTTGTCTTTTTGGGGCGACGTTGCGGTCTTTAGGTACATTCACTGATGCAATGACTTTGGCAGAGGCAGAATGGGTTGTAGCCGTGTGGGCTCCACCGCATTTCACACATGAGGCCGGGTCTGTCAGGGATCGGTCGCAATCTTTGGCTGAGTGGTCTTCTCCACATCTCAAGCAGGCACGTTGGCGGTGGCAGCCAAACGAAGAATGCTTAAAACAGGCCAGGCTTCTATATTTATGCTTGGAATAGAGATCATTTCGTTGATCTCATATATGCCTGACAGAGTATTAGGAGTGCGCGTCAGTTGGGCAAAGTACAGGCACCCCGGGCGATCTTTCCTGGCTTTATTGTGTTTGACAAACTAAGGATCGTAGCCCAGGTAGCGCAGTTCTTCTTATATCTGCCGTGGGCGTGTCGACCGGTAGACCTGTGATGGCTATTTTAATAGGCTTTTCCGCTTCTAGCTGGTAATAGAACCATGATATGTTCCCTGATTGTTCAAGTTCGCCCAGATAGAGCTGGATAATACGACATCCTGGCTCATCTTTCGGAAAGAATCTGACTTCTTTGCCGAAAGGCCGAGCGTTAGGGGCGGGGCCAAATTTCTTACTAAGGACTGGGAAATTAGTGTCAGGATGCGATTTGCTGAGGGCAATTGAAATCAAACTCCGTTTGCTTCTGTGAGGTGGCTGTGCTATCTTCGCATATTCGTCCGAGTCACTGGGGCTGCGTCGGTGACGCGAACTAGTCACAGGGGTCGCAATGGACGGCACTTGCGATATTCCAGGAATAATCAACGGCGTCTGGGCAACGGAATCCAGGTTAACTTGCGTTTCATTGGGGTCAAGCTCTGTGTACGACAGCGTCGATTTGGTTTAGGGCCTCTATTCCAGACCCTGGTTGATCCAGTCGATCATCTCATCCGAGAAAATGTTCACGTCAGCGATGCAAGCAGTCATAATGCTGTCCAACTCAAGCTTCGTCGCAGGGGATTTGTCGGAGATATGCAGGATCTTGGCTGGTGGCATAGGTTGATCCCGTGGCAGTTGCGTCATTATCATACGCGTAGGTTTCTTCTGCTTCGTGGTGTGCGGTGTATCTTCTTCAGTCATGATGAGAAACTGGCGGCAGACAACCCCCCCACCTCCGACCGTTACCGCCCACCTGGGCATAAACTTATATGACGCGCACGCTAGTTGTCAAATCGGCATTCTAAATGTACGTTAAGTCAGCAGAACAACTATGGCAAATCGACATGAAGTAAGTGATTTATCCGTGAAAAAATAAAATTTGCCAGCTATCATTATCTCCAGTTCTGAAGCACTCACTACAATAATACCAAGTCAGCTGATAAATCACACAATCCAAGATGGAGTCCATTGTATAGTCTATGTCTAAAATGAGTGACATGTTCAACAAGAGGATGGACAAATTCCAGGTAGAGCTTAATCAATCCACAGCTTCTACATCCAACCTTGCTTCTGATTTTGCTGAATTTAAATCATTTGTACTTTAATTCCTTAACGCATCTTTAGTCTCAAGTGGAGTACTTAACAAAAGCAATTGACAGGGTTAAAATGGCAGGTCGCAGGAAGATGCTCTTCATTCATGGGGTAACAGAAAATACATCAGAGGACAACAATGGAACTATTACCAAAATTGTAACCAATCAACTTAAAATTCCCACGCTCACTGCAGTCCAAATAAGCCACAGTCGTCGGCTGGGGAGCTCTGGTAAAAATAAGGCACGGCCAATTTTGGTTAAATTCCGTGATGTGACAGTTCGCGATAAGTTATGGTTCGCAAAAACAAGCCTCAAGAGTTCCGGCATAACCATTTCGGAATTTTTAACCAAGCCTCGTCATGAAGCGTTCGTGACAGCCCGGCAACGTTTCAGCATCCCAAAATTTTGGACGAGAGCAGGTACTATAATTATTATGGCTCCCAATGGCAAGCGGCACAGCGTCGTCAGTTGCACCGAGGTTGATAAAATTTTAAGCATAACTTCTGAAAATGCTGCTGAACCAGTCCGAGACTGTGGAGTCCAAAATGTGTGGAGTCCATTTATATTTTGTGACACAGGATTCTCCTAGTTCAGGTACCAACCCGCCATAATTCTGATCGATCCTAGATTTAATTTTAGAATTACATTCTACTGTATTAAATTTGTGATTTGTAATGTAACACTTATGGTGAGAAATAAACGTTATTATTATTATAACTGTAACTGCAAACTGATAAGTTAGTTTTTTGTACGCCTTGACCTTTGCACCGCATATCACTTTAAATTTTTTCAAATTTACCCACTTTTGAAATCTTAAAAATATTTTTACTTATAAAGAAATACCTTTTCAACTTTCTTTTGTTTTTTGACAGTAAGCTAGCTTACATTTTTAACCTTTTTTTCTTTCTTGTGACTTGGATACCACACAAATTTGCCAGTGACAACCTTTGTTAGTTTGTAAAATACTTAGTAGGTAAGTTTAATGTTTGCAATGCGACATATCTTATTTTGTAGTTAGTATATTTTAAAAACTAGTTCTACCTTATGAATTAACAAGCTTTTTATGTTTTCTGTAAGTTAGCTGGCAGGTGGAGTATCGAACTTATGTAAGTATTTATATATATATATATAAGACACTAGTTGCAATTCAATTTGCAAGAGGCAAAAATAAAACTTCTATTTGTTTCTCTGTAAATAAAGAATGCAATTTTATTTATCGAGTAGGTTACACACTCATATAATTCTTACAAGACTAACACAATCTTACCTGTAAATAAAGAAACGACAATAAAAGTTTATTGTTATCACCTCTCGATGCATATAGCTTAACTAAGTACGAAATTAATTAACAAACAAGATTAAAATATAATTCAATGATCTCGGCATATTTGTCCTTGACATTTTACAATGACAGCTTGCTTGACGCCACACGACGCGGCTCCCTCACAAACTAGCAGTGCGCGCGCATACTCAAATTAAAGAGATCATTCTCTTTACATCTCCCTCCTCCGGGGTGAGAATTGCTCCAGTGATTCTCATCGTAGCAGCACATATTATTCAGCGTTGTCCATCATTTATTCCACCTTCCATTCGAATAAGTTTTGTTATATGGTATAAGCTTGTATTCTTTTTTGTTCTGCCTGTGTTTATTTTGTATATTGTATTCGATATTTTGTCTGTTATTTCAAATGGGCCGATTCTTAAATTGTCCATTTTTTTCCTATTTAATTTGTTTCCGTTTTCAACATATACCAGTTCTCCTATGTTGAATTCACATTGTCTTCTGCCTTTATCAAATAATTTCTTATTATATGCATGTGATCTAATTGATCTTTCTAGTGCTTGTTGTCTATTTTTTATCCATGTTTCTGTATTTAATGGTTGTCGTAGTTCTTGTGGCAAGATGCTGGTGACTTTTCCTTCTAATAGATATACTGGTGCAAAGCCTGTCACTGTGTGCTCGGTTTCATTATACTTATCTATACATTCTCTTGCAATTGAGGTCCAGGATTTCTTTTCATTTTTTTGATTTATTTTGCACCTCATTTTGTTAACCAGTGTTTGGTTCAATCTTTCGTTGAGTCCGTTTGAAAATGGAGTATCAACTGCAGTAAATATTATTTTTACATTATTGTCTGTCAAAAATTCTTTGAATTCTTTTGAATTTAATCCTGGATACTGATCTGCTAGTAATATCTCAATGTTTTCCGTCTCTAGAACTTTTTTTACCAATTTGATGAAATCTGCAGCATTTTGCGTTTTTGAAGTCAAAATGAACGCAAATCTTGTAAAATGATCAACTAACAAGTGTAGGTATCTCTTTGTTGATCTTTGTCCTCCAAAGCCACCGATGGTATCTATCGACATTATCTGAAATGGTTTTGTGGCTGGTCCCAGATGTGACATTAATCCGTATTTATCCTGGCCTCTCGATTTATTTTTTATACAGGTTTCACAATTGTTGCATATTTTTTTAATGTTTCTTGTTAAATTCTTTGCTGTATAATAAGGACTGATTTTATTTATCATTTGGTTGATCCCTAAATGGCACCATTCGGTGTGTATTTCCTTTATTAATTCCACACTTGCTTCTTCAGATAATATAACTTTTTCTCTATTTCGATGTTTTTTGTATAGTATTCCATTTCTTTCGATTAATTTGGTTTTCATTTCTTTTATTTTCTCGTTTTTCTGCTGATCTGCTTTAGTATCATCTATTGTTATCAGATTCACCGTTTTTAAAATTTCTTCATCATTATCATTATCTTCCAATACTGGGTTTCTACTGAGACTGTCTGCTTCCGTATTATTTTTCCCCGGAATATATTTGATGTTGAAGTCATATTGTGACAAATAAAAAGTTAATTCACCAAGTTCATCATCTGTTCTAGCTTTTATGTTGAGGTTTTCTAGTGGTTTGTGATCCGAAAAAACGGTGAATTTTCTTCCTATCAGCCAATATTGCCAGTATTTGATAGCTTCTTTTATTGCT
This sequence comes from Apoda limacodes, assembly GCA_946406115.1. Lineage (NCBI taxonomy): Eukaryota > Metazoa > Arthropoda > Insecta > Lepidoptera > Limacodidae > Apoda > Apoda limacodes. The sequence continues at coordinate 859,624 of OX291552.1, forward strand.
AAGCATTCAAGGTATATTGCCTTCTTTCTTTTTTGTATATCATTGAGTTTTTTTGAAAAATAGCCAACTGGTTTTTCTTTACCATTTTTTTGAATCTGTTTCAATATTGCACCTATACCATTCAACGAGGCATCCGTGTAAATTGTAATAGGCAGGTCTTTATCAAATATTTCCAGTACGGGTTGTGAGCATAATAAATTTTTTATATTAGAGAAAGATTTTTCACATTCTTCTGACCATATAAACTGGGCATTTTTTCTCAATAATCTATGTAGTGGATCCAATAATATCGAACTATTTGGTATATATTCGTGGTAAAAGTTAATCTTTCCCAGAAACTGTCTAATATTCTTTTGGGTTTTGGGTGTTGGAAAATTCTTTATTGAAATAATGTTATCTCTAAGTGGTTTTACCGTATTATTTCCTATTATATGTCCTAGGTATTTCACTGACGTTGCTGCAAATGTGCATTTTTTAAATTTTAATCTGAATCCTTCTTTTATTATTGCTTTGAGTACTTTTTCTATGTGATCTATATGTTCTTCAAACGATTGTGAAAATATTAAGATATCATCAATGTAATTTTCTGTGAAGTCTTTCAAGTTATTATTTCTTAATATATTTGATAAAATTCTCTGGAAAATAGCAGGTGATGTTTTTATTGTAGAAAAACTGGATTTTGAAGATTTCATTATAGGACTAGATATGATAAAAAAATTTAAATTAGCTCAAAATGAAGATTTAAAAATTCTACAGAAGACAAAGAGGGAGATAAATACTATGAATGCATTTGAAGAGATAGAGGAAATTAAAGCCAAAGACAAATATGATGTGGGTACAGTAACAGATTATGAAGCCCGGATAGACTTACTGGTGGATAAGTACTGTAGCAAAAGACCATATCGTTGCACATTAGAAGATAAAATAGAAATAGAAAAACAGGTGGGTAATTTACTAAAAAATAACTTGATTGAGGAATCATACAGCCTTGATTTAAACTTTTAAACTCTCACTCTTTTGTAGGTTTCTGTTTTAGTTAGTGCTATGTGACGACTCGCATATCTATCAGTTTCAGACAGTGTATACTTTTTGTCATCTTCTGTTGTAATTGAGGTTATGGCAATCACACTCGTCTTAATGTCAGTTTGTGATGCCTCCAGTTTAAATGCAAACTGTAATTTTTGTGCCATTATAAACAAGTATTGTCGTTTTATAAGACACTAGTTGCAATTCAATTTGCAAGAGGCAAAAATAAAACTTCTATTTGTTTCTCTGTAAATAAAGAATGCAATTTTATTTATCGAGTAGGTTACACACTCATATAATTCTTACAAGACTAACACAATCTTACCTGTAAATAAAGAAACGACAATAAAAGTTTATTGTTATCACCTCTCGATGCATATAGCTTAACTAAGTACGAAATTAATTAACAAACAAGATTAAAATATAATTCAATGATCTCGGCATATTTGTCCTTGACATTTTACAATGACAGCTTGCTTGACGCCACACGACGCGGCTCCCTCACAAACTAGCAGTGCGCGCGCATACTCAAATTAAAGAGATCATTCTCTTTACATATAAATACTTTTATATATTTTATTTACAATCTAGTTTAGTAAAGTATTGATATTATATTTATATATACTTATCGTTATGTATAGTGATAATGATAATGTTAACTTAAATGGTGATGATTTTATTTATTGTTTCGACGACGGATTGAAGCGCAAATCTGAATTCTCACTTCTCAGGATCCCTGAAAAATTTTAATGCTGTTCATATAAATGCCCAGAGTATTCCAGCACATTATTCCAATATGCTAGCATCTTTCGACAACAAAATAATTCACGCTATTCTCATATCAGAATCTTGGCTGAAACCTTGCTTACAATCTACTTCTTACTCATTACCAGGGTTTCAGTTAATTCGTAATGATCGCAAAGACAAAGGTGGTGGTAGGGTGCCAATCTACCTTCGCTCTTATATACCTTATTCTATAGTTAATCTGTCTAATCATCCTATATCTTCTTATATAGCTGAGCATCTTTTTATAGACATTAGTATCCCTAATACTAAAATTTTACTTGGCGTATATTATAGCCCATATCTTCATTCTAATTACTTTACCTCTTTTGAAAAATTTCTTGAGAACCTCACACCTCAATATGATCATACAATCATCATGGGTGACTTTAATACTTGTCTTTTAAATAATGACAACCGTAGCCTTCGACTTAAGTCAATGGTAGAGGGATGTAACTTGCACGTACTTCCACTTTATGCTACTCACTTCTTTCCCCATAGTACACCGTCTCTTCTGGACCTAATAATAATTTCTTCTCCTTCACATATTATTAAACATGATCAGTGCGCTGCTGACGCTTTTTCCTACCATGACTTGGTTTATCTATCTTATAAAATCCGCCTTCCTAAAGCTAAGTCGAGATTACTTCTGCAACGTAATTTGAGTGGGATGGATACTCAACGCTTATATGATGATGCACTGAAAATCAACTGGGATTCGTTCATGAAAGCATCTACAATGGATGAAAAAATTAAATTGTTTAACTCACAAATTACGAGTCTTTATGACACTCATGCTCCCATCCGTGCAGTAAAAGTTAAGCATCTTCATACTCCATGGCTCACAAATGAGATCAAAGCATTAATGATAAAAAGAAATCGTGCTAAGGCAAAATGCAAAAGGCATGTGATAACAATTTTACTAATTATAAGCTTTTGAGGAATCGCTGCAATAGGATGTGTAGGGATGCAAAACGACGCCATATCCATAAATCCGTAGAAGACGGTAATCCAGCAAAGTCCTGGACTTTTCTAAAATCACTGGGAGTTGGTAAATCTAATCATTCTCCTATTCCTAATGAAATTGATATTAATGTCCTCAACCAATATTTTTCTTTTAAGGTTTTCATTGTTGATAGCAAAAAAACTGCTGCAATAAACTCTCTTTCAAAAACGCCAACTCCTGACTTCTCTCCTTTTGTTCTGAATCGATTTTCTGATTGTGATGTTAAGAAGAACATTCTGTCCATTTCTTCCAATGCCGTTGGTAATGACTGCATTAGCCGTAACATCATCATCCCAATTCTTGACACCGCTGTTCCTGTTATAACACATATCTTGAATCACTCCATATCTACCTGTATCTTTCCTGAATCATGAAAAAGATACTATCATCATTCCTTTACCAAAAAAATCCAACCTTTCTTCGTTTTCCGACTTCATACCTATATCTATTCTTCCTTTCCTATCAAAGGTTCTTTAATGTGTTATTCAACAACAGTTGTCTTTTTATCTGACAAAAAATAATTTGTTAAGTCCCTTTCAATCCGTCCTGGTCATAGTACGGCTACTGCACTTGTTAAAATAAATGATGACATTCGTCTAGGTATGGAATGTAGGAGGGTCACCATATTAACATTACTACATTTTAGCAATGCTTTTGGTACGGTCGACCTTGATATTTTGCTAACTGTACTTCGTTCTCTTAACATATCTCCAACAGTTATCGATTGGTTTAATAGTTGCTTGCGAGGACGCCGACAACGCATTAAGGTTGATGATTCGTTCTCTGCCCACTGCAACACTTCCGCTGGCGTTCCGCAAGGTGGCGTGTTGTCACCACTTCTCTTTGCTATTTTTATCAATCTAATTAAATCTCATATATCTTCTCTCTACCATATTTATGTAGACGATCATCAAAAACACTCGCAAGCTTCCATCGATGGGTTACCAAGTGCTATTGCGGTAATTAATCAGGACCTCTCACGCATTGTTGACTGGAGTGAGTCTAATGTCCCAGTTGTAAACCCAAATAAAACACAAGTTATCATCGTGGGGAGTAAGAGACTTATCGCCAAAATCGATAGACAACAACTGCCATTAGTCTATGCTAATAAAGTGCCTGTTCCATATAATGATACTGTGAAAACCTTGGGTATACTCTTAGACGAAACACTATCGTGGGGTCCACAAGTTAAAGAAATTAGCAAAAAATATTTGTTGCAGCAAAAATAACTTCCTACCCATCCTCACTGAAATTACACTTGCTGAATCACTACTTCTTCGTATTCTCAACTATGCAGATGCTAGCTATCTTGATCTCACTGATTGCAGCTTGATAAACTTGAGTGTCTTCAAAATTTATGTATAGTAAAGATCGCCATTTGTATTTTTTTTTTCTATGTTCCTATAGTTTTTGTTATATTTTGTGCTATAAAGTTTATTATTATTATCTCTTTATTCATTTTTGTTCTTAATTTTATAGTTTTTTACAATATAGTATAAAAAAAAAACAAACATATTTTATAAAAAACTTAAAAAAAGAGTGCTCGCCGGCAGCGAGGCAAGGCCCAAACTACCGGTGGTCAGGGCTGCAGACTAAGGAACCTCCTGACAATACGTGCCGTGTCCAAAATCACTGCCTTCTGCATCCTACCCTTGAGCCAACTTTCCAGCGAGAGCTTCTTGAGATGTTGGTCGAGGCTCTTCGCTATCAAGCCGTTCACCGAAACGACCATCGGGATAATGATCGTCGAATCAACATCCCACATGGCGGTAACCTCGTGAGCCAGATCAAGGTACTTGCTGAGCTTTTCCTTTTCCGCCTTCACGAGGTTCTCGTCATGTGGTATTGTGATATCGACGAGCATCGCCTTGCGCTGGGATCGGTCGACCAACACGATATCAGGCTTATAGCAAACAATAGTCCTGTCAATTATTATTATTTCTTGACTTACAGAGTTTTCTGCAGACTTTACGTAAAGTTAGCAGAACACTAACAAAAAATAGGATTTAGAGAAAACCAAATACATAGGAATTTGCCGCTAATTTTCCGTGAAAATCCCAATTTATAGTTTGACAGTAATAGGTAGGTGCTCTCCTACTTCTAAAGTACAGTTGAAATAGTTAAGTTAATATATCTGTTCAAATTCAAAATATCTATTGGATGTATTTGATGTAACATTTAAATCATCTTGAGATTCGTTATTGTACTCGTTAAAAAAAATCTGAACCCATAAGGCAAACATAATATCAGCTAGAAATCTTTGAGAGATATTGGCACTGTGTTGCTGTATGTAAAATTTCTTAGAACACATCTATACATATAAAAGGGTTTGTCCTGAATGACTGATGCACAGCCTAAACCGCTGATCGTAGAGACCTGAAACTTGGAGGGTGTGTTCTTTGTATGACGTAGGCATATGATAAGATAAGGTTTTACTGAAAGGGTGAAGTGCGAGTCGGATTCATGCAATAAGGGTAAACCGATTGTAATGAAATTTTGGTAAGTTGTTATACACAAGCCGGGGGATGTTTCTGAAAAAGAAAAAAAAGGGTCAAGTGCGAGTGAGACAGGGTAAAGTGCGAGTGAGACACTTGACCCTAAGTGCAAGTCGGACTCGCGTAATAAGGGTTTACTCGGTTCAATTGGTTTACCGATTGTAATGAAATTTTGGTAACTTTTATGCACACGCTGGGGAATGTCACTGAGAAAGAAAAAATAGTCAAGTGCGAGTCGAACTCGCGCAATAGGGGTAAACCGATTGTAATGAAATTTTGGTAAGTTGTTATGCACACGCTGGGGAAGGTTTTTAAAAAAGAATCAACGTTCGCCGGTTCAGCTATATTTATATAAAAGAAAAATTGACTGGCTGACTGACTAATCGATCAATGAACAGCTGAAACCGCTGTGTCTAGAAGCATGACTTTTTGCAAAAACGTTCCTTAAATTACGTAAGTGTGCAAAGAAGGGATTTTAAGAAATTAATCCCCTAAGGGGGTAAAATATGGGTTGGCAGTTTGCATGGAAATGGCTAAAACTTGGCGTAAACGTTAAAAATTAAGATTCATGTGATTCACCGTTTATGTAAAATTATTCCCTAGACGGCAAAATAGAGGATACAAATGTGTATGAGAATTCCGATATTATTGTATGTAAAACAGTAAATAGTCAACCGTTTTTTTTTTAAGTTTACGCAGATGAAGTTGCGGGTAAAAGCTAGTCCCAATATAAAAGCGGTAAACCACACACAGGAAGGCAAAGTCTCTCCTCAGACATAAGGGTTCGAGACGGCTTGTGAGTTTGGGATCGTCGAAGATTCTCACAGCCCGTCGTTGAACCGAGTCAAAAGGGCCAAGCTGGTATCCGGGTGCACCCGCCCAGAGATGGCAGCAGTACTCCATATGAGGCCGGATTTGCGACTTGTAAAGCAGCAACCTTAGCTCCAAAGTAAAGTACTGCTTCGCTCAGTTGAGTACACCAAGTTTTTTGGACGCCAGCTTCTTGCAAATGATCTTAGAACTGAACATCACTGGAGATTCATCACCGAGGATCCCAATGCTCTTGGTGATGGAAAGGGGAGTGTTCTGGAATCGTAAGACCACAGTAAATGGGATTTTCTTAGGGGAGAACGCGCAGACTTGTGTCTTCTTAGGGTTGAATCGGACCAAGTTTTCCCGTCCCCATTCACAGACCTTGGTCGGAGTGGTCTCGATTTGAGACACAAGTTTTTCGCGCTTTTCCTCCAAATAGGAACGAGAGATGTTTGCACGGCCCTTGTAATAAGTGGTTCCAGTGCTGTCATCTGCAGAGTATTATTGATGTCTATTTCATTGATATGCAGTAGAAATAGTGTAGGAGCCAGAACAGAGCCTTACAGGACACCAGCATTATTGTCCATGCTATCAGGGAAACTACAGTCAACTACTACAACTACTACGTATGAGTCTGCTGGACAAAAAGCTAGCCACCCATTTGCACAAACCCTCAACTTCGTAAGATGGCAATTTCTATAGAAGACCCCAGTGCCAGGCCCGATCGAACGCCTTCACTGTGTCCAGGCTACATGCCAATGATCCCTCTGACTCTCAATGACTAGTGCCCGGTGTGTGAAATAGACTAGTCGAGCGACCGTGTCGAAAGCTATATTGACGTTCGCTGACCAGTTCGTGTTTTTCTAGGTATCTTAGCAGCTGCGTATTGATCATAAGCTCTATCACCTTGGAGAAGAGAGAGGTAATAACAATTGGCCTGTCTTTCGGTGGATCTGATCTATCACCGTTTTTGGGCACCGGGTGCACATTCGCAGTCTTCCAGAAAGAAATTGCCTGTTGTGGTAGCAGAGCGCGAAGAGGCGCTTGAGTACACGACACAACACAGGAGCACACTGTTTAAGCACTACTGCTGGTATACCGTCTGGGCCACTCAACTCATGAACATGTAGAGAAAGCAATGACTGCCGGACCTCCCGTTGTGTTATGGAGATTTCCGGCATGGTCTTACCGCACCACGCTATAGTAGTTTGTACAGCGCCTATTTGTTCATATTCGAGTTTGAGGCAAAGAGACTACCAAGTAGTTCGGCTTTCTCTTAAGCACTATAGGTCAAGTCAACACCGATCTTTCGCAGTGGAAGATGGTCATAAAAATAGATCATTAATAAAATAGGACATCGGTGTCAGGGCTGCGCACTGTCAACTTTTCAAATCCCAAATTTTTAAAATCTATACCATGAAGAACATATCGTGTGTCTGCTTCCTCATGATAGGATTGCAAGTGGTCAATATTTCGAAAGAGGTTCGTGCTTACGACTTTGGCTTCAGGAAAACCTCCAGAATTCAGAAGCTCGTAATTGGCGTCAAGCTTCAAGGCTTATTTAGTAATTCCTATGGACATAAACACTGCAAGGCTTGTTTTATTTGAAACCGAGTGAATGAAACGATCCCACTTCCTGGGAAGGAGTGCCTCTCGACCTGAAATTTTGTGGTCAATAGAATCCATCGAATGCCCTCGTTTTGAACGTGTTCTAGATTTGATAGATGCCTTGTAATAATGATCAAATAGGACAAAAATACTTCGACATTCCATTTTATTGGAATTCCAAGTTAAATGGTCGTAAGAATACGTCACTGAAATCACCAAAAGTCTTTGTACTTTTTGTTTCCCAATAGCTTGTATTAAAACAAATCCATCGAATGTAATGTTTACGCAATGCAAACGCCTCCTTGAATCGCTGGATACTATTTTCGTTGCTTTTCTGACATTTGCGCTGTATTCAGACTGACAAATACGGCAAAGATTTCAGTTTATTTTGGCCTTTTCTTCTCGCTTAGGTAAACTAACCGACCCGACAGAACCTTCAACTTCATGTTTACTTGCTAACTGATATATACATAGGTATGTAACTTAAAGTGTAGGATAAGTATGTATTATTTATTAAGTTTCTAACACAACCAAATAAAACTAATTAGGTACATACAGAGCCACTACGGTGCACAAACAGAGCGAGAGACCGAGTGACTGACGTGCGTGAGACGTCGTCGTTGAGCTGGCCATTCGGCCAATATCCGTTTCGGTCGTCGCAAACTCGCCCGGGATATCGGTGATAACTTTTTTATTTTCTGACCTGTCTTCTAAACCTATCTATGTCATTAACTGGTTAAATTCAACAAAACTAAAAATACCTTTGTTGGAAATTCCCTTTCTTTCTGAATATTAAATAAACTATGGTATTTACAAAAATTATTGTAAGACACGATATGTTAAGTATTTTATCACCTATGATATGACACCCTATTTGTTGAAATCGGGTAAGTGGTTATTGAGAAATTATCCAAACCCTGGTTTCCGCTTATTTTCTCGGCGCGATAAACGGTTTATTCCTGTTCAGAAGATCATGCTGAACACAACGATACCAGTTGTCGGTAGAGGACTCTTGAGTCCGACGGGAATCTTCGAGTTTGACGACTTTCTTAAAAGCGATGAAATGAAAGAAGTTCTTCGATCTGAGGCCAAAATATTGTACACACAAATAATTTTAAATATATTACTTCGTATCTCAATCTTTAATTTTTAAGTATTTTGTCTAGTTTTCGTGTACAAAATAGAATTTTCAATGCTGATATCATTGACACCATAATTCAAATACGTTAAATCTGTGATCAGCTCGGTGGAGCGTCCGAAAAGCAACTTAGTACCTATTGTAGAGTTACCACTTCAACCATTTAAACCGAGTTCCAACCTGGATGGCCGTTCAAAACCGTTGTGTAGATTTTTTAGCCTAGGCTGAGTTTTTGGGGTGTGATGTCTAACTTTACGTAAGTTAGAAGAAAACTCTGTAACTCAAGAAATACAAAAGCGGCAAATTTTATTTTTTCACGGTTAAATCACAGCAAATTAGCGGCAAATTACACAACTTATTTCATTTAGATTTGCGATAGTTGTTCTGCTTATTTTACGTACATGCATTCTAAGGCTGGGTGTACTTCAGTGCGGAGAGTTACGTACATGCATTCTAAGGCTGGGTGTACTTCAGTGCGGAGAGTTACGTACATGCATTCTAAGGCTGGGTGTACTTCAGTGCGGAGAGTTACGTACATGCATTCTAAGGCTGGGTGTACATCAGTGCGGAGAGTTACGTACATGCATTCTAAGGCTGGGTGTACTTCAGTGCGGAGAGTTACGTACATGCATTCTAAGGCTGGGTGTACATCAGTGCGGAGAGTTACGTACATGCATTCTAAGGCTGGGTGTACATCAGTGCGGAGAGTTACGTACATGCATTCTAAGGCTGGGTGTACATCAGTGCGGAGAGTTACGGTGCGTATTCAAAATCACACTTTGATTTGAACTGAAAATCAAGTTGATGAAAATTTGTTACTTAGCAATAGTTAAAAGCGGACCTTGAAATTTTTTAAAACCATACGAGTCGGAGGCTATCAGTTAAAAAAAAAGAAGCGTTTCGAGCACCATTGCGGCGTTTTGTGCGTGTGCTTGGGGTTTCATATACCTAAGTACCATAGAGTGCTAACATTCCGTTCCGTCAACAGAAATCTGCATGCGATTCTTTCTCGCAGTACGCGCACTTTCGTTGTGTCGTTGTGTCGTTGTGTCGTTGTGTCGTTGTGTCGTTGTGTCGTTGTGTCGTTCGCACGACAATTCGCACGGTGGGCTTTATATTTCTATTCCGATAACAGAACTGTTTTGATTCATCCGACATTATATATCTTAACAGACAGCGGAAGGAAAACTTGATTTAGTGGTTTTAAATATAGATACGGTTCCATACCCATGCTTGCTTGTAGCTTCGTCATATCTGTGCTTCCTTCTGTTTGTCAGATATTAGGGTTCCGTAGTCAAGCGGCATAAACGGATCATGTACACCGTTCTTCCATTTGACAATGCCGGTAAAAAACGGTAGCCATTATTCAAATTCGTCATATCTGTCCGTCTGTCCTTAAGCGGTTGGTATTTATACCTACGTAGCCAAACAGTAAAAAGCAATAGTAAGAACTCTTATAGTTTCGTCGTGTATATCTTAATTTGTTTTTAGGGTTCCGTAGATACCTTTGTGGTAAAAATCGGACCCTTCAAAATTGCTATCCTTGCTTTCTTATTCCATTTGTTCACTTGATTAATTTAGGATTTCGCAGAAAAAGGTTTTAAGTTTCTTTAATTATTGATTTTGACCACCAACTGGGTTACTCTTCAATGGATACGTGGTCATAGTGGGTCTCTAGGCAATGATGCGGCAGATCAGTTGGCAAAGAGAGGATCGGGCACTAAAATATTGGGACACGAACCAATCGTACCGATACCTTATACACAACTCAAACCGTGGTTACGTGACAGAACCTTACAACTACACAACAAACAGTGGGTAGAACAAACGGACTGCAGACAAACCAAGAATGTTCTCACATCCTTGGACACTAGTCTGTCGCACAAGCTGTTACAACTAAGTAGGAGAAATCTAAGCTACATAGTTGGCATAATAACAGGTCACTGCCCGCTGAAGCCGAGAAGTCACCTTTTCACGTGGTTCTACATTGCAAAAGTGTGAGCGTGACAAGGCTCCTCAAGAATCCACAAACCATGAGAGAGAGGCTGAATAACATCAGATGCCTCCTGGATTTCTGGACGGAGCTGGGGTGGTATGAGTTACCAATGGAACGAACCGGTTACCTACGTACAATGGCCCTATCATGAGGCTATGCGCGGAAAACAAAAGTCTTACTAACTAACTATACCTGTATTTAAAGATAATATTTTAATTTTTTTTGGGTTATTTGTAGGTACTAAAAAAACACGTGATTTTGGGTGGGGGTGGGGGGTAGTCTTAAACCTCACCACGTATCACCAAGGTTTGGGTTAAAAATGCTAAAAAAACCTCACGTGATTAATGGACGGCCCTCTAGTCTCATCTATCTGTGCTACTATGTAGAACTGAAATAACTCTGAGGACTACAGTATGGGGTTCTTCATGAAGGAAGTTATTAAGTTTTTGTAGGGTCGGCAATGCGCGATTGATACCCCTGGGGTTGCAAGCGTCCATTGGCTACGGTGACCGCTTCACAGGCGGACCGTTAGCTTGTTTGTCACCTTAGTGGTATAAAAAAATTATACTATATCCGAAACTTAATAAAAAGTAAGCAAAAAATTGTGTCTATATAACACGAATCTTAAAAGAGTAAAATTGACAAGAGTTAACACAAAACCGAGTCGACACGACGACATGACTCAGCAGCTCAATGCACGCCTTTTGTTCGGTCAGCATAAAAATAAATATTTCTTTCCACCCTCATATTCATAAAGTATTCAAATGTTTCCGCCGGCACCGGCGACCCTCACTCGGAAAATCTCTATTTTATTTGATATAATCAAATTTCCGCTCAAAGCGCCGAGCGCCGACTTACGGGCTTCGGGTTTTGATATATTATCTGTTTGTCGCTCATTTGTTTCTTAGAATGTTGTTATAAACCACGCGCACTGAGTTTTAAGGGGTTATGAATCTAAAGTTACATTTTTCGGTGGCAAAAGTGAGAAAAGAAAACAAAAATATCGCAATCGAACGCTTGACAGATTGTTAAAGTTAATACTAAAATTTTGATATTTTTGATACCAATGCTAAATGAACGGATGACAGGTGACAAAATTAACGAAAATAATAATTTTTCATCCCAATAGAAACGTGGCCTATATCGGCGGGTCGATTCCGCAAAAGATTGCTAACCTTTTTTGAAAGAAATAAGATATACATTGCGGTTTCGCGACAATCGATGTATTTCATACGTAATTTAAAATGCGCAATGTACATCTTATTTCTATGGATTTCAAACAAGAATTGTTAGCTGTAATTTTACGGAATCGAGCCGCTGGTATATAATTTGACAATAAGCTGTTTAATTATAAAAAAATGCAAACAAGCTTTCGGTCCACCAGATGGTAACCGGTCACCGCAGCCTGTGGACGCTTGCAACACCTGGGACATCACCTGCGCGTTACCAACCCTTCAATAATCTAATAACTTCTTTCTTGAAGTAGCCCATACTGTAGTCCTTGGAGAAAACCTTGGAAATCCTGCTCATTCCAGAATCTAAGCGTTCGCGGGACGAAGTTTCTCTAAAACCGCACTGTACTTGATCATTTAGGTTCTAAGGTGTGAGGATGAATTCCGGTGCGGTGGTAAATTGCCGTGGACATCATTTCGAACAATTCCTCAGGACATATCCCATTATACAAGCAGTAGAACACACAGGGAGGCAAAGTCTCACCTCAGACTTAAGGATTCGATACAGCTTGTAAGTTTGGGATGGTTGACAATTCTGACAGCCCGTCGTTAAACCGAGTCAAAAGGATCAAGCTGGTATCCGGGCGCACCCGCCCAGAGATGGCAGCAGTACTCCATATGAAGCCGGACTTGCGACTTGTAAAGCAGCAACCAAACAAGTACTTTAAATCCACTTCAATCTGGTTTCCGATATTCGTCTTGGCATGGAAAATAAGCAGGTCACAGTATTATCATTGTAAGACTTTAGCAATGCTTTTGATACAGATGACTTCGATATATTGCTACATCAACTTCGTTCTCTGAACATATCTCCAACAGTTATCGATTGGTTTCATAGTTACTTGCAGGGACCATATGTATGTGTTTGTATATGGGTATGTGTGCACGTTTGTGTGATGCGCCCTCTCTGGAGCCGAATGGCTGATGGTGGATTGCAGCGGGTTATTAATACTATATTTATTATATTATTATACTGTAACCTTTGTAAGTTTATACATATTTTCTAGTAAAAGTTTTGTGTTTTATGTATATTTATATGTCGTTATGTATGTATTTATATATGTTCTAGTTGTAGCCAATGGCTCCGCCTGCGCTAGATTGGCGTAGGATTACTACGATCATTCCCGAATTGTAGTAAGAAAGTTACAATAGCAAGCTCTACCAGTGGCTATAGTTCATGCTCGTAGAATTTGGTAATTCCTGCATAAACTTCTATTTTATTACGGAATAAAAGTCTAGCTCACGTCCTTGTCCGTCTCTTTAATTATCCTGGTGCGAAGTTTTTAGCTGAATTGGATGCTCCTTTGTGACGTGATGCAGAGACAAAATGAACAAACGCACTATTGCATTTATAATTCAACGCCCTAAAATCGGTCATCGGTGTAGGATTTCAACGGCAACTCCTCAATTATGGAAAAAAAAAATCGGCTAAGTGCGAGTCTGACTCGCGCACGAAGGGTTCCGTACCATTATCTACAAAAAAAACACGTATATTGTATCGGAGCCCCCTTAAATATTTATTTTTTTCTGTTTTTTGGTATTTTTTGTTATAGCGGCAACAGAAATACATCTTTTGTGAAAATTTCAACTGTCTAACTATAACGGTTCATGAGATACAGCCTGGTGACAGACGGACGAACGGACAGCGAAGCCTTAGTAATAGGGTTCCTAATTACCTTTCAGGTACGGAACCCTAAAAACGACTAATACTTGACGTTTTCAAGTAGCTTTTGTCCTTCTCCGGGATTCAAACGATCTCTATGCCAAATTTCATCTTGATCGGTACAGTGGTTTTAGCGTTAAAAGGTAACAGACAGGGTTACTTTCGCATTTATAATATTTATTATACTATATTTATGGATAGTATGGATAGTTTTAAGTATATGTATACATATGATTGTTCAAGAATGTAATTATGATGGCGCTAATGCCACTAGTACTATTGAATATCGGAATACTCTTAAATATCTGAATTCCTTAACACGATTGACGATATTTGACGCATAACATGGTGCGCCCCCTATGCTACATAAAAACAAAAAAATAATAATTGATATGTTTGACTTTGTTTTTAGCAGCTTACTTACTTATTTATATTACCTACTAAGTGTATTGAATACATATTGAATACTTGTAAGTGATTATTAATGTATTATATTATTACTTTAAATAGAACTTCTTGCTAGGTTTTTTGGCAGGAATTAACATTTTTTGCATTGTATCGACGATTGAAAAGTGTTCTCAGAAACCTTTTTGAATAGATATTGTTGGATTAATTGATTAACAAAACACAAGTCTATTATCTTGGGTATAGTAAAAGACTAATTTTCTATCTTGATAGGCAACAAATTCCACACCGGTCTGTGTAAATAAAGTCCTCATTCCATACAGTGATACTGTAAAAAGTTAAGATATTCTTATCGATAAAACTCTATCATGGGGTCCATAGATTAAAGAATTAAATAAGAAGTAGATTCCGCAATTTTCTACCTATCCTATCCCCACCTAAATTGCTATTGCTCAGTCACTTCTTCTTCCTGTCATTGACTATGCAGAGGCTGGCCACTCGTATCTTGACTATGCAGAGGCTGGCTACTCGTATCTTGACTATGCAGAGGCTGGCTACTCGTATCTTGACTATGCAGAGGCTGGGTACTCGTATCTTGACTATGCAGAGGCTGGCTACTCGTATCTTGACTACGCAGAGGCTGGGTACTCGTATCTTGACTATACAGAGGCTGGCTACTCGTATCTTGACTATGCAGAGGCTGGGTACTCGTATCTTGACTATGCAGAGGCTGGCTACTCGTATCTTGACTACGCAGAGGCTGGGTACTCGTATCTTGACTATGCAGAGGCTGGCTACTCGTATCTTGACTATGCAGAGGCTGGCTACTCGTATCTTGACTACGCAAAGGCTGGGTACTCGTATCTTGACTATGCAGAGGCTGGCTACTCGTATCTTGACTATGCAGAGGCTGGGTACTCGTATCTTGACTATGCAGAGGCTGGCTACTCGTATCTTGACTACGCAGAGGCTGGGTACTCGTATCTTGACTATGCAGAGGCTGGCTACTCGTATCTTGACTATGCAGAGGCTGGGTACTCGTATCTTGACTATGCAGAGGCTGGCTACTCGTATCTTGACTATGCAGAGGCTGGCTACTCGTATCTTGACTATGCAGAGGCTGGCTACTCGTATCTTGATCTCACCGAGGAGCAGCTTGATAAGCTTGAGCGGCTTCAAAACTTATGCATTAGATTTATATTTGATCTGCGAAAGTATGACCACATAAGTATCACTACATATCCGAATTCCGAACAAAGCTTAAGTGGCTCCTAATTCGTCTTCGCCAGAATACTCATGTCCTATTTCTTCTTTATAACGTCTAACTGGACTATTCAGTGCCCGTGTGTATGACTGGATACTACTGGACAGATGGCCACCAAGAAGACAAGTCCCAGCGGAACCTGCAGGAACATCCAAATACCGAAGCATCCTGGTAAGCGATTTGCATTTAACCCGTGAGCTTTGATGTATTTGATGTATTGCCCCCCGTTCTTCCACATAGGCTATAAGGCTATAGCTATAGACGTAGTTGGACTACCACATAGGCTATAAGGCTATAGCTAAAGACGTAGTTGGACTACCACATAGGCTATAAGGCTAAAGCTATAGACGTAGTCTGACTACCACGCATCCACGTGTGTAGTCGTAACAAGTTCGCATCCCTCCACAGGAGTACGACTATTTACACGCCTGGTCCTTTATATGTATATGTTATATATAGTCATATAATATTTATGTACATTAATATCTATGATTATAGTATTTTAAGAGAGGTAGGGCACTGCAAGTACTCGCTCGAATAAGCCACCCGAACAACTAAGCAGGGCATAGCGAGTACTTGCTCGAATGAGCGGCCCGAACTGGGGAAGTACCTCCACCTTACAGAAAACCGCGGCCATAATAACACTAACATTGAGTAGTGTTGTGTTCCTGGCGGTGAGTAAGGTTGCCAGAGCTCTTTGAGGATTCGCTGCACGGACAGCGGAGGACCGGCGGTGCTTGTTGCTGTCATACTCGGCATAGACGCGGCGTGCTGGTTCGGCGGTCAGGGAGACCTGATGAAACGGCTGACCGCTGGCCGCCCGCAGGTTGAACGGGATCCCGAACCCAGGGATCACTTAATCTCCGCCCTGGGAGGCTGATTCGCCAGCCTGTGTAAAGTATCTGAAGTGGTAGTCGTGCCGGAGAAGGAGACCGGAGTGGACCCGGCTACTACAACAGAGGGGGATCAGGGGCCCTTCCGCCCGCCGTGCCAGCAACCGTATCATCTGTGGCGAGCTTCGGCAGGCTTAGAACCGCACCCTTTGCCCTCTATGCTGTCTGTGCAGTGAATCCTCATCCTTAGTCTTTGTAACTTTTTTTTATATATATTATGGCCAGAAGACAGAAAAAGAAAAGAGTTTGCACAGCGGCTACTCCATCCACATATAATGTGGATTTTTGCAACATCAGGGGTATTCACGCAAATCTTAACGCAGTCCACCACCATCTCGAAACTGCGCAGCCGACCATTCTTTTTCTAACGGAGACGCAGATATCATGCCCGGCCGACACATCATACCTTCATTATCCCGGCTACAAACTCGAACACAATTTTATGAGTCGTGCCGGTGTATGTATGTTCGTCCGGGAGGATATCTGCTGTCGCCGCCTTCATAGCCTTGAAGACAGGGACCTGTCGATATTGTGGGTGCGCGTAGATTACGGCGGCCACACTCGTATCTATGCGTGCCTATACAGGTCTCATAGCGGTGACACGGACGTAACTCGACTCTTCACGCACCTGAGTTTGACGACTGACAAAGTTCTAGAGCAATATCCCACAGCAGAACTAGTTATTTTGGGAGACTTTAACGCCCACCATCGCGAGTGGCTCAGTTCTCGAACCAATAACTATGCTGGGATATCTGCTCATGAATTTGCTCTGACCTATGGATTCTCTCAGCTGGTACTTTCTCCAACGAGAATACCAGATATAGAGGAACATACGAGCTCCTTACTGGACCTTCTGCTGACTACTCGTCCGGACGGGTACTCCGTCTCAGTGGATGCGCCTCTTGGCTCCTCGGACCACTGTCTCGTTCGGACTCAAGTGTCATGCACACAACCTGATCCTTCTGGGCCAACTAACTGGCGTCGTGTGTGGCACTATAAGTCGGCAGACTGGGATGGATTGCGTGAATTTTACGCATCGTACCCGTGGAGGCAGATCTGCTTTAACTCAGAAGATCCTGACGTCTGCGCAGCCGCAGTCACTGAGACAATCCTTGCTGGTACGGAATGCTATATTCCTAACCCGCGAGTAGCTGCCGGCGTCAAAAAACGACCATGGTTTAATAGGTCTTGCAGAAAAGCTAAAATTCTTAAGCAAAATGCATATGAGGCTTGGACCACGGCTCGTTATAATAAGGATCCGAATATTTCTGAGTTAAAACGCAAATTAAATGCTGCCTCGAGGTTCAGTAAGAAAGCAACTGCCAGAGCAAAATTCCAATTCATCGGCAAAATAGGTGGGCGACTTGCGAGCTATCCTTCTGGGAGTCGTGCTTTCTGGTCGCTTGCCAAAGCTGCCGAAGGGAACTTCTGCCAGTCGTCGTTACCACCACTGCGAAAGACCGATGGTGACTTGGCCCATAGTGCTAAAGAGAAAGCCGATCTACTGGGCAGTCTCTTTGCCTCGAAGTCGAATATGAACGATGAAGGCGCTGTACCACCTACTATACCGTGGTGCGGTAAGTCCATGCCGGAAATCTCCATAACGCAGCGGGAGGTCAGGCGGGCGTTGCTTTCTCTAGACGTTTATAAGTCGAGTGGGCCAGACGGTATACCAGCAGTGGTGCTTAAGCAGTGTGCTCCTGAGTTATGTCCTGTACTCACGCGCCTCTTCGCGCTTTCCTACCACACTAGGCAATTTCCGTCTACATGGAAGACTGCGAATGTGCACCCGGTGCCCAAAAAGGGCGATAGATCAGATCCATCGAATTACAGGCCTATCGCTATTACCTCTCTCCTCTCCAAGGTGATGGAGCGTGTGATCAACACACAGCTTCTAAGATACCTAGAAGTACACGATCTGGTCAGTGACCGTCAATATGGCTTTCGCCACGGTCGCTCGACTGGTGACCTTCTAGTGTATCTCACACACCGATGGGCACTAGCCATTGAGAGTCAGGGGGAGGCATTGGCATGTAGCCTGGACATAGCGAAGGCGTTCGATCGGGTCTGGCACCGCGGTCTTCTATCGAAGTTGCCATCTTACGGAGTGCCCGAGGGTTTGTGCAAATGGGTGGCTAGCTTTTTGTCCGGCAGACGCATACGAACTGTAGTTGACGGTAGTTGCTCTGATAGCATGGACATTAATGCTGGTGTCCCGCAAGGCTCTGTGCTGTCTCCTACGCTGTTTCTACTGCATATCAATGACATGTTGGACATCAACAACATACATTGCTATGCAGATGACAGTACTGGAGACACTTTTTACACGGGTCGTGCAAACATCCCTCGTTCCCTTGTGGAGGAAAACCGCGGAGAACTTGTGTCTCAAATCGAGACCACACTGTCCCAGGTCTCTGACTGGGGACGGGTAAACTTGGTCCGATTCAACCCTACAAAGACACAAGTGTGCGCGTTCACCGCTAAGAAAACTCCATTCACTGTGGTCCCACAATTCCAGAACACTCCCCTCTCCATCTCCAAGAGCATTGGGATCCTTGGTGTCGACATCTCCAGCGATGTTCAGTTCCGAGATCATTTACAAGATAAGGTAAAGCTGGCGTCCAAAAAACTTGGTGTACTCAACAGAGCGAAGCAGTACTTCACGTCGGGGCAAAGGTTGTTACTTTACAAGTCGCAAGTTCGGCCCCATATGGAGTACTGCTGCCATCTCTGGGCAGGTGCACCCGGATACCAGCTTGACCCTTTTGACTCGGTTCAACGACGGGCTGTGAGAATTGTCGACGATCCCAAACTCACTTGCGGTATCGAGCCCTTAAGTCTGAGGAGAGACTTTGCCTCACTGTGTGTGTTCTACCGCTTGTACAATGGGTTGTGTTCTGAGGAATTGTTCGAAATGATGCCCACGGCTACTTTCTACCATCGCACCGCTCGCCATCGGCAGGGAATTCATTCTCACACTTTAGAACCTAAATGGTCGCGTACAGTGCGGTTTCAGAGAAACTTCCTCCCGCGAACGCTTAAGTTGTGGAATGAGCTCCCTGCCAAGGTTTTCTGCAAGGACTACAGTATGGAGTTCTTCAAGAAAGAAGTTATTAGATTTCTGAAGGGTCGGCAACGCGCAAGTGATACCCCTGGTGTTGCAAGCGTCCATAGGCTACGGTGACCGCTTACCATCAGGCGGGCCGTAAGCTTGTTTGCCACCTTAGTGGTATAAAAAAAAAAAAAAAAAAAAAAAAAAAAGTATATAATATTACATTGTTTAATATATAATATGTTTTTTACACTTATGTTCGTTTTTTAATTTATTTCAACTCACACACTATCCTGAAACTATTAACTTTCTGAAATTTCTCACCAAAAGGTTATCTGGGAGAGATCGCTCCATAGCGATAAGATCGCCATTGGTACCATTATAGTAAATACTGTTTTTATGTTTGATTTTGTGCAATAAAATGTTTTAGTAGTATTATTTTATGTTTGTACTGACATTAGGATAAGATTTGAAGTCGGTTTTTATTTTATTGTAATAAAATCTTTATTTACATTACACTGAGTAAGATAAAAAGGTAACTTGGTGCGTTCATTAACAAAAAGGCGACTTCACCGAAGCGTCCTGTTCACGTTTCGAGATAATCGGTACAAGTTTCTTGACTATTTCGTATACGTTTTCGAGACCACTAAATGGGTTAGGGTCGCACTAACATAACTAGGTGCCACGAAGCAATGGATTTCCGATACCATTTAATAAACCCGGGGTCAGGGCTCCGAAGGTATATACATACCTTAATATTCAGCACAGCCTTAATATTCATTTCACTAATACAGTCGGCCAACCGTGAGGTTGAGCGCGGCGAAACGGGACGGGGATGTAAGTCTAGACAGAGCAACCGTGAGGTTGTGTGCGCGGCGAAACAGGACGGGAATGTAACGTTCCCGACCAGCCTGTGCCTTCACAAACAGTAAGTATTACTGTTTTTACGATAGAACAAAAAACAACTAAACCGTGCTTCTTCTCAAATTTTTTCATTTTTAACTTTTTATTATCTATACATATAAAAGGCTTTGTCCTGAATGACTGATGGATCAACACACAGCCTAAGCCGGTGATCGTAGAGACTTGAAACTTGGAGGGTGTGTTCTTTGTATGACGTAGGCATCCGATAAGGAAGGATTTTCCGAAATTCTAACCCTAAAGGGGTGAAAAAAGGGGGCAAAGTTTGTATTGGACAACGTCATTCCTTGTTCCAATCTACTTCAAATTTTGCATAAACCTTTTATAACAGAATTGATGGAAGATGTGTTTCGTATTTTATTGAAATTCATCCCCTAGCGGGGTCAAAAAGAGGTAGAAACTTATTTTGGCGGTTATTTGCTTCGAAGTTGTGTTGTAGTTGGTGGGATTATGACATTAAACGCATTGAAGCAGAGAACAAACGCACCTTATATTATATTATATAATATAATATATATTATAATATAATATAATATATATTCTAATATAATATAATATAATATAATATATATTATATTATTTACATTATATTGTTTTTAAGTTATTAAGTTTTCTTTTTCTACCTATCTTATACATATAAAATGCTTTGTGCTGAATGACTGACAGACGGATCAACGCACAACCTAAACCGCTGATCGTAGAGACGAATCTTGGAGGGTGTGTTCTTTGTATGACGTAGGCATCTGATAAGATGTTTTACTGAAAGGGTGAAGTGCGAGTCGGATTCACGCAATAAGGGTAAACCGAGTGTAATGAAATTTTGCTAAGTTGTTATGCATACGCCGCGGAATGTTTCTGAGAAAGAAAAAAAGGATCAAGTGCGAGTGAGACAGGGTCAAGTGCGAGTCGGACTCGCACAATAAGGGTAAACCGAATGTAAAGAAAATTTGGTAAGTTATTATGCACACGCCGGGAAAGGTTTCTGAACTAGTACAACCCTATTAAGTTGTTTTAAAAAAAGAAACAACGTTCGCCGGTTCAGCTATATTTATATAAAAGAAAAATTGACTGGCTGACTGACTAATCGATCAATGAACAGCTGAAACCGCTGTGTCTAGAAGCATGACATTTTGCAAAAACGTTCCTTAAATGACGTAAGTGTGCAAAGAAGAGATTTTTAGAAATTAATCCCCTAAGGGGGTAAAATATGGGTTGGCAGTTTGCATGGAAATGGCTAAAACTTGGCTTAAACGTTAAAAATTAAGATTCATGTGATTCACCGTTTATGAAAAATTATTCTCTAGACGGCAAAATAGAGAATAAAAATGTGTATAAGAATTCCGATGTTATTGTATGTTAAACAATAAACAGTCAAAACCTGTTTTTTTTTTAAAAAGTTGACGCAGACGAAGTTGCGGGAATAAGCTAGTTTGTTGTATTTTATTATGTAATCCCCAACTATAACACATATTTAGTGAAAAATTTAGGCTGCTACCTATTTTGGTCGAGTAGATAGAGCCCAGTAATGGTCGAAGAGACAGACAAACAACGCAAGCTTTGTAATTTGGCTCCGTTGGCACCCTTGGGGTACGGAACTCTAAAAACGGTAAAGTATATAGGTATTTTAAATTGAAAAATGAAAAATGAAAAATGAATTTATTTCAGTTCAACTAGTTACATGACACTTGTTACGCTACTTCTTACAATAGGTTACCCTGTGACGTAAGAAGCAGGCTCTCTGCTCGTACAATATGAAATAAATTATGCGGTTAGTAAGTGATTAAAGAATAAAAAATTAAGTTACAGTAGTTAGTTTTAATTTCTTAGTTAGTTTTAGTATATAGGTATTCAGCTTGGGATTAAGAAATTTCACAGTGATTGATCAGCAACTGCCAAAAATAAGTGAGAAATTCGTTTGTATAAAGCCCGCTGCGAGGCGCCTCGAATCGTATCCTCTTAAACTTCAGTGATTCGCCCGAGATATTATACTTTAATTTACTTCTCTGACATCTATTGGCGAGTAGTAATAAGCAACATTAAAGCTATTTGACAATAGATGGCGTTATTAAGTAACGCTTAAGCTACTTGACAATAGATGGCGTTGTTTAAAAAAAAAACGAGCAACGCTCGGTTCTCCAGGTACTTATTATTAAATGATTAATCTTGACTAGAGTCCATGGCCACATCTCGAATGTAAAATTTGCGCGAAAGTCTGTGAATTTCTTGACCAACCAGCGATTCTTTCAATGAAATCTGCACCCAACCTGCTGGCCGCGGAAGTCACCGCATGTCTTGTAATGAGCACTTTAAAGATTGACGTATCAATCCCACTCTCTGCCATCTTAGCCTTGATCCATTGATTTTTAAACGTTACTTTAAAACGTTACTTTCAGTCCGCATTCAAAGCATTACCTGCACAGGCTCGGGAAGTAGCGTAGTGGATGTGCTGTCAAAAAGTGAACGGCCATATTGTTCATTTACATATGGCGAACAGAAAAAATTTAATGCTTATTGATGGCATAGCTCTTAATGTCGTCAACAAAATGCTCTTTACGACATAAAACAAAATTAGGTAATTGTATCGGCAAGTAACGCAGAATATTATCTTTGGAAGTAACGAGAACGTAATAAGGTAAGGTCATGTGTATAGTTATTTTAGCTTCCTCCAATTTGCTCATTTGATCTTGTTATCAATCACAGACAGACCAAGTATTTAAACTGATACTAATTAAAGAAACTTAAACTTTTTAAATTCCATCGTAAGAAGACAAAAGGTTAATAAACACATAGTTATCACAGGTCACAAGTAAAAAATCTATAAGTCAAAGTAACAGGTATTTATGTGTATAGTAAATATAAGTACTTATGTGTGTCAAGGCAAAATAAATATGGGCTCAATATAATAATATACTGTATTATAATGCACTAAATATAGCATTATTTAAATTTAAATTTGATTTTTAAACTGTGAACACACCTTATTAAAAAGTTTCCTAAAACCTAAATTACAGAAAATCACAATAACTTGAACGTCTCGTTGCTGATAGCGTTAAATAACATTCTAAGGCCCTTGCTGGTCAAATGGTAGGACGTTCATGGAAATAAGGTAAATACAATGTAGCCTTACAAGGTAGGATTTACAGCGGAGGTCTTAACTGAACAATTAATGGGTCCCAAGTATAATTATATCGCGGAGTTGGGGTCCTAAGTTTGAAAACTCTTGTCATAAAGTGTTTTTCTAATTATTATTGATAATAATAAAATCCAAAATTAAAAATAGTGCCTCCACCCACGCCCCCCTGATTCTGCTACAAAAAGCCATTCAGGTCCCCACCAAAATGGATGATCGACAAAACAGAAGTCACGGGACAGCCACGGGAAGCAATGTCGTCTGCAATCAGTTCCCCTGGAACGTGATTTCTCTCAATGGCAGCGGAAGACTCGGAGTTGAACTCCGAGTGTGCCGGCAGAAGTGAAAACCTTTACACTCGATTCGCGCTTAACATTCAAATATGTTACAAGTAAACTCATACGTCATATTTAGCTGTACAGAACCAATGTCCTTGTCACAAGACATATCTTGACCCATTGTATATTTTTGAGAAATATCCTACCTATATTTCTCAATAATGTAATAAGCTATTTTAAACCTAAACGGCATATATTACTATGCTACTACTACTACAATGGAACTTGGTCTCTATCCTATCACATGTCTCTAACTCCCCTAACTTTAGACTATTACCTTTCATACAACCTAACAAAATAAATAAAGATTGTTTATTTATTTTCTTAACAAAACACCTGTTGATACGTAGTAGTTAACATAGATGGATATATCTGATAGATGTATCTGCAAAATAGAACTTTTCTCAACGACAATACATATATATATATATATATATATATATATATATATATATATATATATATATACTACGAAAAAAGTAAATAAACAAACATTATTAATATATATATATATATATATATATTATTAATAATGTTTGTTTATTTACTTTTTTGACGTAGTATATTTGACATCTCAATAGGTCATAGAATTAAAATCCCATATCCAACCTCCCTGTACTATTCATAATAGCCATATACTAAAAATAAAAATTATAATAGGTGTGGTATTATGGTTTCCGTCTTGCAAATTTATATGGCGTGGCATTATGGTTTCCGTCTGACAATCAGTCTGACGCGAGTTTATCATTTTTTACCCTGTCACAAATCTAACCTAATGTAAATAAATCTGACGCGAGTTCCGTCTTACGAATTTCATATTTCAGTTTAACATTGTTTACCCATACCAAAAAAAGTGCACAACGCCGCTAAAGAACTTTTAACTTCAAAACAAAAAAAAACGGGAGTGCCGGCAGAAGTGAAAACTTACTAGCTATTTACTTCCCACTAGTAATATATAAGTCAATTCTTCGTATACATATTTATTTATTATAAATAATAATGTTTGTTTATTTACTTTTTTGACGTAGTATATTTAACATCTCAATCTGTCATCGAATTAAAATCCTATATCTAACCTCCTTGTACTACTCATAATTAAAAATAAATATACTAAAAATAAAAACTATCCTTATTTAAATAAAGGTCACATGTCCTGACGCGAGTTTAACATTTATAACCCATCACAAAAAAGTGCGCAACGCCGCTAAAGAAGTTTTCACTTAAAAAAAAATGGACCAGGCTGTGGACCTGTCTGACCAAATCTTTTTTAGGGTAGCACAGGTTCGTCGAGCTGAGGCTAAGACCATTCCCCTAAGGACGAATGTGAAAACTCAGTGGTGGCCAATCAGTGGGTTCCTTAGATTAGTTCAATAGCTTGGTTGACAATCGGTCTGAACGGTTTCAAAATAACTTACATTTTCTGTGATCAACCACTTGAGAGCCGAAGACATGATAAGGCATTTGCCTTAGGATAAGGCCGGTTATAAAACCGCCCGGGACTTATTGTTTAGACACTTTGACAATTTTAAGCAAATTGCTCTTGTTTTTGTCAGCGCCTTATTGCAGTTGCCATTTCTGAGGTGGCAAACTTGCGGCGAGAGCTTCTTAATCCTATATTGGTGGCAATTAATGGTCTTAAGGGATTAGGGCTTCAAGTAGATAAATATCGGTCCTCTCTACTTGTTCATTTGACCCTCTACTGTCTTATAGCGGAATTAAGGAGCGGCTTTGAATTTGTTTATGGCGGTGAATCGGCCACAATTCTCCCTACCATCTCCGAAATGGAAAAAATTCTTGAGGACGAGTGTGGAAGGGCTGAGAGCCTACCATCTGTTCTCTCCCCGCTGCTCTCCTTCACTCGCCTCAACACAGAGCTTCAAAAGTAGCACGGCAATAGCCCCAATTTTGCAGATAACCAAGGGTGGTTTGCACCCCCTGAACTTATCCGGGGAAACAGAGGATAAGGACACGGCCTCCCGTGCACGGCCTGCTTCGGGTAGGGGTAGCCCTCGAATTCGAGCGCCCTTGACCCCTCCACCCCCCCGACTCTCAAGAGTTCTTATCGATTGGGCAGGAAACGCACACCGAATACAGGAGGTATTCGCCGCCTATTGCAGAGTATCCGAGGTTGGGGTACTACCTGCCTCAATTTGATAAGCCGAGACCCTATAATCAGGCCCCTTATTGGCCCTTTACTTCGGCATTTATGAAGCGTCCACCGTATGTTGCCAATTGGCAGCCGTTACCACGGTGGGATCTATCACCACCTCAATTAGGTTCACCGCCCACTAGTCCATCACAACGATGACTAGCTGTGGCAAGTACAGCTTCCTCCGTCGATACCAAATTTGCACCACTGACAGTTGTGCTCCCCACTGCACAGGTTCGAGTCTTCTCGTCCTGTGCGTGCTTTGTGGTAATACGAGCATTACTCGATTCGGGTTCTCAGGGCCGATTCTATTCTAGGCATTGGTGGACTCAAGGTCTCAAGTCTTAGTGGTCAGGTTTCCATTGTTATTTCTCCCCTCCATAATTCTCTTATTCGTTGGACTATTTCAACCATGGTGATGGATGATATCTCGGGTGATCTTCCTCAAGTTTCACTAACGCTGGAAATTACTAAGTTGACAGGTCTGGCGTTGGCTGATAACGATTATCATGTTCCCAGTTCGGTGGATCTACTCCCCGATGCTAATTTTCTGGGCCAATACAACTTAAAACCTAATAAGGTTTAGGCTAAGCTTCTTGAGGCCGGTGGGTTGGTGGTACTTCCCACAGATTTTGGTCATGCCATAATGGGCCCAGCACTTCTAATTTGTGCCCCACATTTAGACTGACCCTGTGTGTCATCTGAACTTCAGAAATCTGAATCTCCTGATCTTGTCGATGGTCTCGCCAAGGAGTTCCAACAGGATCCTCTGATCTTTCAGAATGTCGACAACCCAGATTCAGTATCAATTTTTGAAGTACAATAACAGCCGATTGCGGATGTTTTTCCTTTCTGTTGGATGCTCTTTCAGCTCCTAAGACCTGAACTAAGCGCTCTGTGTTGTCTACCATAGCCCGGATCTTCAACTCTTGCGGTTGGCTTGCTCCAGTAGCTTTTTGGGCCAAGTGTCATTTATAAAAGCTGTGGCCGGAGGGAATCTTCTGGGACAACCCGCTTACTGGTGATTTATTGGCATCTTGGATGCGTCATGTCTATTCCATTCAGGATCTCTCTCATGTGCGTATTCTTAGGTGCTTTTTACCGCCGGGTCAATCCAGTGTCACTTTCCACGGCTTATGTGACGCTTATAAGGCTGGCTATGCGGCTGTGATTTATCATCGTGCCGTGCAGCCGAAGGTTCGGTCTTTCTCAATTGAATCACGGCCAAGACCAATGTCGCCCCCATTCACACCCGTCTTACGATTCCAACGATAGAATTTTCAGGTGCTACTCTTTTGAGCCAATTTGTAGCAAAGAACCTTGTAGAGGTATGTGCCAACCTCTACAAGGTTTACTTTTTTAATTTTTACTTACATTTTGACCTAATTGTCAAATTTAAAATGATTTGGCGTCAAGAACAGCGATGCTTTTGTCCTGGCGTCAGTAAGTTCATGAATTTAGCATTGGAAACAGTAATTGATTAAATATATATATATAGTTTCAGGTCCTAGGACCTTTTCTATCAACCTTTTGGCTCTAGACAACTATTTAAATTATTCGTGTTATGAATTGTTGTTCATTTACTAAGAAAGTCGCATCCAAATCTACCTCAAGCCTACTCTACATGCGACAAATTGCTCAATCATGTGGTCTCGACCTTGAGCCAATCTGTACCAAGGAATTTTCCACGTCAACGCTTGTACTGACAGCCGAGAGTCTTTTTGTTCTATTTTAAAACCCACCGTGGTTTTAAAGAACTTAGACCCAACCGTATGGACAGTTTCCACAAACATGTCGTTGGTATCGTCCACTGATGCGTCTTCCTTTAAGCATTCAAAGCGATTTTTGAGTTGGAGCTGAAAGTTTTCTGGGTTTGGGATTTGGATGGTTGTAGGTCGGAGCGTGGACTTTATCAGTCGAGACCTAGCAAGCCTTATGTTGAGGTTCAATGTGCCTCTTACCATACGGTGATCACTCCCGGTTTTGACCGTGTGGATCACAGAGACATCATTGAACACTTGCTTTTCCGTCGACATGATAAAGTCAATCTCATTCTTTGTGCAACCATCCGGACTCATCCAGGTCCACTTTCTGTGAGGGCGCTTCTTGAAAAAGGAATTCATCATAAAGTGGCCTTCCTTTTCCATGAAGTCGGCCAGCATCTGCCCTCTGGAGTTCCGTTGTCCATATCTAAATTGCCCCACTCTCAGCTCATTACCACTTCGTTTGCCTAGTTTCGCGTTGAAGTCCCCCATCACGACGTTTTAGTGTGTTTTGAAGGAGTGTATGGCTTTAGAAATGTCCTCATACATCTCCTCCACTACGTCGTCTGGGTGTGTCATAGTCGGCGCGTAAACCTGTACGACCTTAGTACCTTAGTACGATTCTGAGTATCAGGTACGCTAACCTGGTCGACACACTGTCAACTTTGATGATATTGTTGACGAGGGACTTGCGGACGATAAACCCGACACCACCTTGGGATAGCTGGTCACCCCCCCGGTAGTACAGCAAGTTACCTGAGTTGAGATCTATCGTGTCCTGTCCCTGTCATCGGACCTGCGATAACCCTATAACGTCCCAGCGTAACTTGCTTGTAGCTTCTTCCAGTTCTACTATTTTCTCGTCGGCCCTCAGCGTACGTGCATTGTAAGTTGCCAGGTCCAGTCGTCGGTGTTGGTAGCCGGATCTCTGCCGGGATTCTTCGCACCCCCTGCCCCGCCGTTACCAAGGCCGCTACCGTAGCCTGGACTAGCAGGGCTGCCGGGGACTAGGGGCCGTTTGTTTTTTGTGCCGTTTATTTTTTTTTTGTTGGTGGGTTTGCCATACTCGCCACGCCTGGCAAGCGGGTTGGCGAGCGCAGAAGAGTTATAGGGGGTCGCTGCTGCCCGACATCCCCTATCGGATATCAGAAGGGAACAAGGAGTAGGGTTGGGATGTGATGATTTTCTTAATGGGAATTGTATGATGGCTGGGATACGTCGAAGGGGGGGGATACTACTGTTGGAAGGAAATGGGGAGAATTAGTAGTAGCTCGGGATGCCGGGGTCGCGTACCCGTGTATTTGGAAATGAATACCCCTGACACAGAAACTATATACAAAACATGTATTTATTAAGATTCGCTATAATATTATGTTTGTGATTGAACGCACACAATAAAACAGTATTGTAATCAGCTATAGAATTGTTATTAGTTTGTAGTTAATTCACTTGATGATTCGAAAGTGTTCTTAGTAACTCATTTAAATAAAAAGATTTTGAATTTAAATTTGAGACCCCCGGGGCATAGGACATCACCTTTACCGCAAAGAAATTAAGTGGATTTTCGATCCCCCGTATATCCTTCTTGGGGCTCAGTAAGACCCGATCTGCTTGGGGTGGGGCATTGTTTAGTACCGTTGCTATCAGGACCGCATCTACGCACGGAGAATCAGAACACACCCTAGAGGTCTCTGTGGTCAGGTCATTACGCTGCAAATTATTAACCTTTAAGAAAAATTTTATTAAGAAAAATGTTGTGTTTTGATTAATTAAAATTAATTTTCGCTTATACATAAGATTACTAGTATTGCGTTGTAATAAACATGGCCTTGTTAAAGTTTTGAAAATGCCAATTGAAACGGATAATCACACACTTTAGGTTGTATCGTTTTGTTTCCAGTTTAATTTTAAGTTGTAGAACTTTTCCCCATTTTTTTTTTAAGCCCGCTCAGATTAATTTAATCATTATAATTAAGGGCTCCCTTGGGTCCCCTTAGAAGACATAAGGACAGACTGACGTGGTCCATGTGGGTACAACGAAGTACTACAATTGAGGTAAGTCGCCATGCAGTTAATTTAAATTTGGGTGTTTTGTACCGTTGCCATCAGAGCCGCGCCTCACGCACGAAAACGCTACGTTACGAACGCAGCCTTTTTGTTTCTGGCAATACTGATACTGTTTGGTTGTCATTAGTTTGCATAAATAACCCATTGTAAAAACATAAAAGTTCGTGTATATTTGACTTATTTTGTATTTGCAAGTGCCAATAATTGTCAAGGAAGGATCTTACTTAGTTAATGTCAATACAATTTTGTTTATATTTTAATTTTCAGTTGAAGAACTTATCCCTATTTTTATGTCCTCCCTCGGTTTAAGCTGTAA
The DNA here is from genome assembly GCA_946406115.1 of Apoda limacodes. NCBI lineage: Eukaryota > Metazoa > Arthropoda > Insecta > Lepidoptera > Limacodidae > Apoda > Apoda limacodes. The sequence goes on from OX291552.1 coordinate 889,682, forward strand.
TTTTAGGCTCCATTAGGTCCCGTTAGAAGACATTAGGACAGATAGACGTGGCCCATGTAGGTACAGCAATACAACCTGAGGTAAGTCGCCATGTAGTTAAATTTGGGTTTAACTTTTACCTGTCATCATTGAAGAAACATTGGGTTTAGCTTGAACCTGTTTCTAAGATAAAACACAGAGTATACATATTTTTATGGAATAAAAGTGTAAAATTTCATTTTTTATTTTTTATTTTATCTAGCATGTAATGCTGATTGTATAAACAGCTAAAATACGAACAAAACCAAGAAAAAACTGCCGGACGACCGGGTGTTGGCGTCCACAGGTTTCTCGTTAATAAAGGTGAAGCCTAACGATTATATTGACCATAATAAAAAATCGAGTTGCACTCCGGGAGTGCCGGCAGAAGTGAAAACCTTTACACACGATTCGCGCTTAACACTCAAATATGTCACAAGACATGTCTTTGACATTGACAAGAAATAATAATGTTTGTTTATTTACTTTTTTGACGTAGTATATTTTTTCCCAAAGAATTATCCCAAAGATTTATCCCAAAGAAGCTTGTTCACGACTTGTGCATATCGTAGTAAGTTTGAGATAAGCTATTTTCAGATTCCACATTTAGAGAATGTTAGTTCATTAAAAATTTTTCTTTTTCTACTTAAAAACGTATTTTGCATAAACTTTGTCAATTACAAACACAAAATCTTTACCTAGATATAGGTATTACTTAGTTACCCTGAGTTACTCTGAGAAAAGGGATGTAAACGAGCCTATTCGTTTTCGAGCAAGGGTGAGCACTCTCGCACTCTCGCACTCTCGCACTCTCGCACTTTCTTTCGCATCGTATGATATAAATGATTTGTGAAGTTAGTAAAGAATATCAAGTAGGTGTTCTCGGTAACAAGAACCACTGTAAAAACATATGCACGTTAAAAACATTAGTTCTCGAGCAGTCGGGTCATTACAGAGAAGTAGATTCGACGAAAACATTTCCTGCCTTATTTTAAGTTTGAAGCTTGATTGTATGTATTACCGTTACTACGATGGAGCAAAATGGGTGTATTTATGTACGATATGTATGTATTTATAAAAAAAAGTAATATATATGTATTTGTATCCGTTGTCTGGTACCCATAACACAAGCTTTGCTAACTTTGGGACCAGAAAGCGCTGTGTGTAATGTCCAAAAAATATTTATTTATATTTATTATTATTATTAAAGAAAATCCGACAATTGCAAGTTAAACTCGCATGGTTCTGTTAAGAGCAAACATTTTCAAAAGGTTTTCCTGGAATATAAAAGCAATGATCTTATTTATAAGATAATGTGTTTCTTATATGGGAACCCCTTAAATTTTTTTTATTATTTTTCAGATTATGGGGGATCATGATAACACATATTCAGTTAAAAATTCATGCTTCTACCTATTTCAGTCTAATAGATAAAGCCCTTTAATGGTCGGACAGACAGACAGACATACAGACATCGTAGGCATGGTAATAGGGCTCCGTTGGCTCCCTCTGGGTACAAAACCCTAAAATTGACTCCCTGTTTCACTTGGTCACGCTCACGCCATAACTTACCGAACGACTGCACCAAATGTGATAGTTTTTTATTGTGTTCCTTATTGTTAAAGCAAGTGCGAGTCGGGCTCGAGCACTAAGAGTGAACCGATTGTAATGAAATTTTGGTAGGTAGTTGTGCACACGCCGGGGAAGGTTTTGTAAGAAAAAAAGTAACCGAACAAGTGCGAGTCGGACTCACGCACCGAGTGTTCAGCACCTTACACCATATACGTAATATACAAACACAAACGAAGAGTGTGCCGCTATGCTGTCATCCATCCAGTTTTTGACCAAGCCCGACATTTCTTACCTTTGAATATCATTTCCAACAAATGTGTTACTATTTCGCTTAATAATAGCTAGGTGGCGCTGTAACGGTGATTTAGGATGGTAAATGAGTTCTGCCCCGTCTCACACTTAACCGGTTTTTATTATTTGTTGTTATACTTTAGATCTCACACACACTATGGTCACTGCTGATACAATGTGTTTCTCTATTTACGATAGACCAACTAGATTATAAGTTTGTACCCTGCCTGTACCGCCTGTGTACAAGCGCCGCGCCAGAATTCGAAAGTAAATATTGTTATTAATTTAGTAAGTATCGGTATTCAGAATGTTATAATTTTAGTTTAACTACAATGTGACCTGGTTCATAAATTTATATTCAATACCTGTTTCACGCTAGTTCAAACTTCATCTAAGCACCTTTCAATGGAATTTGTACGATTTTTTTTACTTTTCCGACTACATTTTTTAATAGTTTTCTTTGAATTTCGTTATATATGCTACTTCTATGATTTTTGGCTCTAAAAAGGTAAAAATAAATACTTATTGCCAAAAATCGGATCTGAATTACAGTTTGTATAGTAACTAGCTGACCCAGCGAACGTTGTTTCTTTTTTAAAACAACTGTCGCACCAACCTTTTGTGAAAGGGTTGAACTAATTCAGAAAACTTCCCCGGTGTGTGCATAACAACTTACCAAAATTCATTACACGGCTCACCCTTATTGCGCCTCATTCCAATTTCAAAGAGTATTTGCTTATGTTTTTAAGTGAGTTCAAACTTTTTTGAATAAAATCGTATTGAATTTTCAAACGTGTGACAAAATAAAATGTAATTTAAATCAAAAGCACTAAGGAATATTGATGTCAACTTTGAAGCAAATCAGCGACAAAATAACTTTCTACACCTTTTTAACCCTTTTAGGGGATGAATTTCAATTAAATACGAAACAGGTCTTCAAACAATTCTTTTAAAAAAATGTTTGAAGTAGATTGGACCAAGGAATCACGTTGTCCCATACAGACTTTACTACCCTTTTTTTCCAGTAAAGGTAGAATTTCGAAAAATCCTTTCTTATCGGATGCCTACGTCATACAAAGAACACACCCTCCAAGTTTCAGGTCTCTACGATCAGCGGTTTAGGCTGTGCGTTGTAACAAAGTCATTCAGGACAAAGTATTTTATATGTAGGTATAGATTATTATTTGTTCTTTTTTAGTGCATATTCAAGTCGGTTGTGTTTTTTTTGTAATTTTTTTTTATTTTTTGCTCTTGAGTAACGAATTGCTTTTCTTCTCGTACACTAAAAACATTCCTACGTATAACAAAATTTAATCATCATCAACATAAAAGACGTGTATCACCAGTTCCAAATTAACATCATTTTTTTTTCTCCAAAAGTTCAAAAAAAGGGAAACAACGTTTAGCTAGTAAAGAATAAAATTGCCTTTTATTGCATATTTTTCAAATGAATACTTTAGAATGAATACCTCATAAATTCACAATCATAAATTTAACATTACGCACAATAAAAAATAAATAAATTGTTCTCTGGACGACACTTTACGATCTTGCGACGCTTTTTTGACTAGATATTTATTTTATTCAATTAAACATTTAACTAAAGCTTTAATTAGACGAAAAACTACTTATTGAATGACTAGAACTTTAACATTTTTCCAAGTGTATTTTTGGTAGTTACCTACTTAAGCAATTTTGCGTGAATAAAACTCAGCGAGCGAGTGTACGCTATGCGCTTACTAATGTAATGTAAATGCTTAATTAAATTAATCTCTAAAAGAGTGTCTGTGGCATAGTTAGTAAATTGCTTGAACAGCCCTCTTCTGCAGCACAAAGATTGTTTGACTAACAGCTGCGTGTCCCCATAGTAAAATGTAGATAAATGTCCCAGTAGGACATCACTCTATAAAACTAGCTGTAGTATGCTATATAGCTTCATCATAGGTGACGAATCTTTTTAATCGTCTTCAAAAAAGGAGGAGGTTCTCGAGTCGACTGTATTTTTTTTATGTTTGTAACCTCAGAACTTACGACTCGGTGAACCGATTTTAATGATTCTTTTTTATTTAAAAGCTAGTGCTTCCCGTGTGTTCCCATTTCAAGTTGATCCAGTTCCGACCGTGGAATTCATGAGAAAACCATATAAGTCTTGATTTTTTTATTTTGATGATTGTATAAAATTTTGCTACGAGTATGGATGTTTTTAGTGTACGTCTTTTAATTCGTCAAACAAAAGTAAAAAATAAAAAAATTTAAGCAAAAAAAAAAACAACCCGCTTCTAAAACATGCACAAAAAGGTAAAAAAATCGGCCAAGTGCGAGTCGAACTCGCGCACGAAAAAACCCGCAAAAAAATCACGTTTGTTGTCCCCACTTAAATATTTGTTTTATTTTAATTTAATTATTTATTTTTAAAGTGACTATATAAATATATATTCTGTGAATATTTTCAGCGTCTACCTGTTGCCGTTATCAATATCGAGCAAAATCAAGCAGAAAAAATCACGTTTGTTGTATCGGAGCCCCTTGAATATTTATTTTATTTTATTTTTTAGTATTTGTTGCTGTAGCGGCATTAGAAATACATCTTCTGTGTTAATTTCAACTGTGTAACTATCACGGTTCATGAATTACAGCCTGGTGACAGACGGACGGACGGACAGCGAAGTCTTAGTAATAGGGTTCCGCTAACCCTTTGGGTATGGAACCCTAAAAACTATTAAACAAGAAAAACAACCGGATTCAAAAAGATGCACTAAATAGGTTAAATTAATTACATATTGCCAAATATCTGATCTGAATCACAGTTTAAAGTTGGTGTCTAAGTAACTAACAGTTTATAACACCCTTCACTTTCATGACACCAACTTTAAACGGAAGGTAATTCAGATCAGATTTTTGATTTGAGAGAGAAGAGATTTTTAATTATTTTTTCCTTTTTAGTGCATCTTTTTGAAGCCGGTTGTTTTTTTTGTTAAAAAGTTTTTTTAACCACGAATACTGCAGATACTAAGACTATTTGTGTTTTGTTTATTCTGAGCTGTCAATGCAGTTGACTGTTCCAGCCATTACTGCTTCACCGGGCTTTTTGGGGCGAGACTCTGAAGGAGTCTCCGCCCATATAGCGCCCAACGCTCAAGGGCTCCCCGCGGGGGGAGCCTCGGCTTGGATTGTCGCTCTCGGGGGCGTCCCTTCGACCAGCGTGAGCCTCGAACCCGAAGGTAAGTTAATGCCTGGAGGGGTGTTCCCCGTTACGCGGGTGCGGTTGCGATTGAGTGGGGGGTGAGAAGCGCCCCGGCAAACGATACCACGTGTATCCTTGCGGGCGCCGACGAACGGGGACATCGGCGTCGCGTTAGGGGGAAGGCCCTATTGGAGTTGCTTGAGTGAGTCATGCTCTCTCAAAGTGTCTTTGCGGTGGTGGCGTGTGTGTCGGGTCGTTACGTTCCCTAAAACATGGTTGAGCGAAGCGATGGCTGATTCATGTGTCATACTCGTGAGCGGGTGCCGCCTGTGGAGGCTGGTCTGCTCTTGCAAACTTCTTTGTATTCTTAGTATATAGTCTTACTTTTTTGTTTTGTTTATTAAAACTGTAAGACATTGATTATTTCTTAGTGATGAATACATAAACTGTCTTTTGTTTATATTAGATACTTTTTTATGTTGTGCTTGTGCTTTATATTTCATGTTCTTTTATGTTTGTAATGGAAAGTGTCCTTTTATGATAGGGAGGGCATTTTCCAATATTTTAATTGGACGCTGTAAGAGAAAGGGAGAAAAGAAATGCCCTTGCTGAGTTTCTTGCCGGTTCTTCTCAGTACAAGGTCTCGCGCCATGTAGACTTACGAACCGATGGCGTAGTGACATTCATAAGTGCTCAATTATTGTAGCCTAAACTGAATAAATTATATTGAATTTGAATTTGAATTTGAATTTGAATTTGAATTTGAATTTGAATTTGAATTTGAATTTGAATTTGAATTTGAATTTGAATTTGAATTTGAATTTGAATTTGAATTTGAATTTGAATTTGAATTTGAGTTTGAATTTGAATTTGAATTTGAATTTGAATTTGAATTTGAATTTGAATTTGAATTTGAATTTGAATTTGAATTTGAATATGAATTTGAATTTGAATTTGAATTTGAATTTGAATTTGAATTTGAATTTGAATTTGAATTTGAATTTGAATTTGAATTTGAATTTGAATTTGAATTTGAATTTGAATTTGAATTTGAATTTGAATTTGAATTTGAATTTGAATTTGAATTTGAATTTGAATTTGAATTTGAATTTGAATTTGAATTTGAATTTGAATTTGAATTTGAATTTGAATTTGAATTTGAATTTGAATTTGAATTTGAATTTGAATTTGAATTTGAATTTGAATTTGAATTTGAATTTGAATTTGAATTTGAATTTGAATTTGAATTTGAATTTGAATTTGAATTTGAATTTGAATTTGAATTTGAATTTGAATTTGAATTTGAATTTGAATTTGAATTTGAATTTGAATTTGAATTTGAATTTGAATTTATTAGGGGAGGTCGTTGAGACTAATCGAGTCGAACTCGCGCACGAAAAAACCCGCAAAAAAATCACGTTTGTTGTCCCCACTTAAATATTTGTTTTATTTTAATTTAATTATTTATTTTTAAAGTGACTATATAAATATATATTCTGTGAATATTTTCAGCGTCTACCTGTTGCCGTTATCAATATCGAGCAAAATCAAGCAGAAAAAATCACGTTTGTTGTATCGGAGCCCCTTGAATATTTATTTTATTTTATTTTTTAGTATTTGTTGCTGTAGCGGCATTAGAAATACATCTTCTGTGTTAATTTCAACTGTGTAACTATCACGGTTCATGAATTACAGCCTGGTGACAGACGGACGGACGGACAGCGAAGTCTTAGTAATAGGGTTCCGCTAACCCTTTGGGTATGGAACCCTAAAAACTATTAAACAAGAAAAACAACCGGATTCAAAAAGATGCACTAAATAGGTTAAATTAATTACATATTGCCAAATATCTGATCTGAATCACAGTTTAAAGTTGGTGTCTAAGTAACTAACAGTTTATAACACCCTTCACTTTCATGACACCAACTTTAAACGGAAGGTAATTCAGATCAGATTTTTGATTTGAGAGAGAAGAGATTTTTAATTATTTTTTCCTTTTTAGTGCATCTTTTTGAAGCCGGTTGTTTTTTTTGTTAAAAAGTTTTTTTAACCACGAATACTGCAGATACTAAGACTATTTGTGTTTTGTTTATTCTGAGCTGTCAATGCAGTTGACTGTTCCAGCCATTACTGCTTCACCGGGCTTTTTGGGGCGAGACTCTGAAGGAGTCTCCGCCCATATAGCGCCCAACGCTCAAGGGCTCCCCGCGGGGGGAGCCTCGGCTTGGATTGTCGCTCTCGGGGGCGTCCCTTCGACCAGCGTGAGCCTCGAACCCGAAGGTAAGTTAATGCCTGGAGGGGTGTTCCCCGTTACGCGGGTGCGGTTGCGATTGAGTGGGGGGTGAAAAGCGCCCCGGCAAACGATACCACGTGTATCCTTGCGGGCGCCGACGAACGGGGACATCGGCGTCGTGTTAGGGGGAAGGCCCTATTGGAGTTGCTTGAGTGAGTCATGCTCTCTCAAAGTGTCTTTGCGGTGGTGGCGTGTGTGTCGGGTCGTTACGTTCCCTAAAACATGGTTGAGCGAAGCGATGGCTGATTCATGTGTCATACTCGTGAGCGGGTGCCGCCTGTGGAGGCTGGTCTGCTCTTGCAAACTTCTTTGTATTCTTAGTATATAGTCTTACTTTTTTGTTTTGTTTATTAAAACTGTAAGACATTGATTATTTCTTAGTGATGAATACATAAACTGTCTTTTGTTTATATTAGATACTTTTTTATGTTGTGCTTGTGCTTTATATTTCATGTTCTTTTATGTTTGTAATGGAAAGTGTCCTTTTATGATAGGGAGGGCATTTTCCAATATTTTAATTGGACGCTGTAAGAGAAAGGGAGAAAAGAAATGCCCTTGCTGAGTTTCTTGCCGGTTCTTCTCAGTACAAGGTCTCGCGCCATGTAGACTTACGAACCGATGGCGTAGTGACATTCATAAGTGCTCAATTATTGTAGCCTAAACTGAATAAATTATATTGAATTTGAATTTGAATTTGAATTTGAATTTGAATTTGAATTTGAATTTGAATTTGAATTTGAATTTGAATTTGAATTTGAATTTGAATTTGAATTTGAATTTGAATTTGAATTTGAATTTGAATTTGAATTTGAATTTGAATTTGAATTTGAATTTGAATTTGAATTTGAATTTGAATTTGAATTTGAATTTGAATTTGAATTTGAATTTGAATTTGAATTTGAATTTGAATTTGAATTTGAATTTGAATTTGAATTTGAATTTGAATTTGAATTTGAATTTGAATTTGAATTTGAATTTGAATTTGAATTTGAATTTGAATTTGAATTTGAATTTGAATTTGAATTTGAATTTGAATTTGAATTTGAATTTGAATTTGAATTTGAATTTGAATTTGAATTTGAATTTGAATTTGACTTTGAATTTGAATTTGAATTTATTAGGGGAGGTCGTTGAGACTAATCTCGCCATCCGGATAGCGAGATCGTCATCTGGGGCCGTTAGTACGTGCCGAGGCCGCCTAACGATAATTTTAACCATGCCGAGGTCGGGCCCCGGATGATACGTTGTAGATTACACAATTGATTGTTGATTCGGGAAGACTATTTGCCGATCTAGCTATTATATGGGCGTTAAGAAATTTATGCATTTGGTTTTCTTGCTATTTAGGTATTTAGCTTGTTGAACCAGTGGACAACTTTAGTCGGACAGTTGTTAACATTATTTTAAATAGTTTCGCGTCATTTGAGTTTGAATAAAATTGATGTGTCGTCTGCAAACAACATGATTGTTGTTACAACTATAGGCAGATCATTAACGTATATCAGAAATAGGAATGGCCCCAGAACAGAACCCCGTAGAACACCAATTTTAATGTTTGATCCAGGAGAGCGCTTCCCATTTTATGTCAACTGTCGGCCCAAATTACCCTCGGTGGGGGTAGGCCGTGCCTCAACAGTGGGGACAAACGTAGCTGATAATGAGTCTTGATACCACAGTGTTGCTGTAATTTCCTGATCAGGGTTTCAAGTTGGACCCAAATTTTACACGGCCTATTGTATATTGTGCTCTCACGTGTAACATCTAAACATAATATGGTCGTTTGTTTGTTTCTACACATATTCCCGGTCGTGTATTAACGATAACGTGTTCAATAGGAGACAGTACCGCCTTGACTGCCTTGTAACACGGGTTTGTTACGCTCCGTTTCCAAATTTGTGTTTCCACCAATCACGCTCGGGCCTGCTAGGGGCATATGCGCTACAAATCCTTGATGGTTGAGCCTTGATGTTTGTATTTGATGAATTTGCAAGAAAACTAAGTCTTTAATTTTTTGTTAGCACCAAAATAATTGTTGTTTCTAGATACACCTTCTTTTTATGTTTGATTCGTTCCATTCCAAAAGATGACAAATAAATACTTTTCTAAAATCACCTTCACAAGATAAAGAGCATCGAATATTACAATGGTAGTTAGCATCGTCACCATCATATTACACGACTTCAAAATTGTCCACAATACTCCTAAGTATGTTCTTTAATAGTTCCACATTAATAGAAAGCAGTGTGTATACATAATCTCAAAATTTTCTAATGGAATAGATACTAAACTTTGCTTTGTTATTATTTATTACCATCACACGATAAAGTGTATTGTTCAAAATATTATTAGTTCATCTTCAAATAGTTTTCCACTTAGTATTTATAAATTGAAACCACACTAATCTCAAACAATTCAAAATCAAATGACTACGAATGGCGAACTGGCAAGACGTGAGCGGTAATGTTCGTGACCAAATTTCATTCATGTATAGCCTTGATCACGTGTTTGGGAGTATAGTTCGCGTTGGAAACCCGTGAGCGAATGGAGGACGTGTGCCTTAAACACGAATTTGGAAAGGGAGTTGCGTAACAAACCCGTGCGTGTTTCCAGGCAGTACTGCCTCTTATTGAAAACGGAAACGTAGATACGCTTTCCGGTAGAAGTTATCGATGTTGTACACCAAGAAATATTTAGTTTATTTATGTATGTATTCTTCACTTCTTCAAATGTTTGCAGAATTGGAAAAAGTAAAGTATACATTTAATCTTACTCACATGCTCGACGCAATAACGTTGGTACGATAGAAAAAAACATGTAGGCATAGGTACTGTGGTGTGTATGGAAGTTTGCCATAGTATCCTATCTGTGCATAGAATTAAGATAGATAAGAGTAATGGACTATGCCTCTGTTTGTCCTTTTAAGATTCGGTGTAGTTTAGACTAAGAATGTCATTCAAAAGCTTTTAGAAAATATTTTAAGGGTCCCGCTAGGGCATGGCGAAGAAAGGGGATGTCTGTTAGGTTAATTTGCTCAATCATTTCAGTTGTTGCTCCCTATCTTGCTGATATATTTAATGTATGCATTGATAATGGTGTATTTCCAGACCTTATGAAATGCAGTAAATTGATACCTCTTTTTAAATCTGATGACAAAGAAGATCCCTCAAATTTTAAACCAATATCTGTTCTACCTGTCTTTAGTAAGATATTTGAAAAAATCTTGCTAAATCAATTGCTTTCACATTTTTGTATACAGGGACTTTTACATGATCGACAATTTGGTTTTACCAGGGGACACTCAACTACTGATGCTGGAACCTTGCTTATGAAGCACATTCTCGCGGCATGGAAGAGTTCCCAGGATGCCGTTGGCGTTTTTTGCGACTTATCGAAGGCGTTTGATTGTGTCGATCATCATACTTTGTTAGCTAAACTAAAATATTATGGTATTAGAAATAAATCCCTTGAACTTTTAGAATCATACTTAAGCAATAGAATTCAAAAAGTGGTTATAAATGGTGCTCAATCTCAGGGAGTTCTGAATGACTTTCCCCTTTATGGTGCAAAAATTTACAGAGATAGTATAATTTGCAGATGACACTTCATTATTGTTAAAAGTGAACAGGAAACACGACGATTCGAACGACATAAATAGACACCTTATAAAAATTCCAAACTGGTTTACTGTTAATAATCTTGTACTTAATGCTAATAAAACAAAATGCATTAAGTTTTCACTACCTAATGTGATCCAAATAAATAGAAATCTGGTATTAAACAATGAAAAATTAGAATTAGTTGATAAAACTGTCTTCTTAGGCATAACTATTGACTCATCATTGCAGTGGGGTCCACAAATTACAGTACTAGCAGGTAAACTTAGTTCTGCTGCTTTTGCGGTGAGGAGTCAGGCAATTGACTGACATAACCACAGCAAGACTTGTTTACTTTGCTTATTTCCACAGTGTCATGTCATATGGTATTTTGCGATGGGGTTCTGCTGCTGATATTCAAATCATATTTATATTACAAAAAAGGGCAGTTCGAAGCATTTATGAGCTAGGAAGCCGAGACTCTCTCAGGGATGTTTTTAAAGAAATAAATATTCTAACGGTACCGTGTCAATATATCTATGAAAATATTATGTTTGTCCGTAAAAATATATCCCAATTTCCGAGGAACAGTGATAAGCACAACTTAAATACAAGAAATAAAAATAAACTTGCTATACCAAAGTTTAGGCTTACTAAAGCCAACAAATCATTTATAACTACTAACTTATTAATACTAATAACTGTCGAAATTCTTAACTTAGGTGACAAACAGTTTAAATTTTATATTAAACATCTGCTATGTAAGAAAGCATATTATAATGTAGATGAATATTTGAATGACAAAATTGTATGGCCTAGAATCACACAAAATTTATTCTAGGTTTTCTATTCAAACTTAAATAATTTAGGTTTGATAAGTTAAAGGAGCACTCTAAAGACCAAGCTAAGTAACGATGTTTTGTCTCTGTTGTTTACATTATAGTGGTTGGTGGCGAGCTACTAGGGGATGCACCATGTGCAATCCGCCTTTGGTTGCCTGGTTTTGGTGGGGCTTTGGATGTGTGGGGGTGTGGCGCACGAGTACGTATGTGTATGTGTGTATACATGTTTGGATAGATATTGTGTACTTCATGGCTTGGTTCCTGCATGACTGATTGGTAACAGGTGTACATCCGGGAGTTTCTTGTCACTTCTTCTCCCCTTAGGCTAGTTTCCGAAGTTATGGTAGTTTAAATGAAATGATGGTAGTTTAGTTTAAATGTGCATTTGTTGCCGGTATCCGAAGTAATGGTAGTTTAGTTTAAATGTGCATTTGTTGCCGGGCTGTTATGTAGGGGCTGGGCCACTTTCGGGTGTGCAACGTCTGTGTGAATATGTGTGTGCATTTATGTATATGTGCGTGTTTGTGTGTAGCACCCGCTCGTGTTCGGAGCCCAGCCGCTATCGGGTGGTCGAACGAGGATTGAATCAGATAGGACCTATAAGTTCTTTTACGTATAGTTTTACTATCTATCTTTTATATATATTTGTATATTTATATATATGTATTAATATTTGTCGGTATTTGTATATATGAATATGTGCATGTATATGTATCTTAAATTATCCTTACTATGTTTATGAATACCTATTTATTTATTTATTTGCAGTTTTGTAAAAAGTAAATATATGTATGTATGTGTATATATATATATGTATATGTACGTCTGCTGTGTAATATTATATGTTATATGAATATAGTACAATCGAAGTTTTATTGGAGTTGCTTGAGTGTGTCATGCTCTCTCAAAGTCTCTGCGGTGGTGGCATGTGCGTCGGGTCGTTACGTTCCCTTAAACATGGTTGAGCGAAGCAAGGGCTGATTCATGTGTTATACTTGTGAAGGGGTGCCGCCTGTGGAGGCTGGTCTGCTCTTGCAAACTTCTTTGTATTCTTATTATATATATATATATATATATATATATATATATACGTACGTCTACTATCTAATATTATATGTTATATGAATATATTTTCTCGGGAGTTACTTTAAATCCCGTCACAGAATAATTTAAAACTTTTAACGCATCACATGGTGCGCTATGCAAATAATAAAATAATATTACATAAATATTTCAATAACCTATTGTTTTGAATCAAACTATTTACATTGTAAATCTTGTTTATGTAATGTTTCAACACAAAACATGTATTTATTAGTTGATACACTATAATTTTATGTTTCTTTTGTCATTTTACAAATATTACCTATTAGACGCACGCAATAAAACAGTATTGTAATTAGTTTGTAAAGCTAGTTGTAGTTAATTTACTTGAAGATGCGAAAGTGTTCTTAGTAACCCATTTGAATAAAAAAAAAAAAAGATTGTTGTTTTGAGTCGTATTACAAATCGTTTGGGACACGTCACGATTTACAGCTTAGTTAGGTAATTACATATACATTTCGTGACGTCGGGTCACGTCGTTTAGGTATAGTTAACCAGTCGTTATCTCATTGTTCGTCGGACACATTCGTACGGTTTAATTAATTACTTACCTACATTTTTTTTTGCTGGTCTGTAAAATATTTTTTATAAATAGGTTAATAATTTTGTTGTTACGGTTTAAGATAACGTATCTTTTTGTGTAATTGTGTAGTCGGGTTGTTTATCCATATTTTATTACGCTGCGTTACCGAACTTATTGCTGTACGTATATATAACAAACAGACTCGTTTGTTTGTTTTTTTCTGTTTTGGTTTTTGGTCTTTTTTTTTGTTGTGTGTGAATTTTAATTATAAAAAATTACGCCATCGATTAAGGAGCTCAAGGTTATCGTAACGAATCTTGTCAGATGGTTTTCTTGCGCGACTGCGTTAATTAAAAGGGAGGATAGGGTTTTCACCTTGAAGCAAAGGGCTGCACAGTTTCCGACAAGCGAGCTGGATTCCGCGTATCAGGGTCTCTTGTCGATAACAGAGGATGAAACGACTTTACAGGCGGCTAGCTTAGATTATGATTTCTGTATGTCAGTTGTGGACGAGATTAACGACGCTGTGTCAAGGTTAGAGGCTACCTAGCAGCCGGCACATAGGAAGGAGGTTTCGGAACAAAAATGCAACGAACGGTTGCCTACCCTGGATATCTCCTATCCTATACCTCATTTTAGTGGATCATTTAATGAGTGGACTACTCCATCAGCCGGACTGACTTATCTGACTCACAAAAATTAAGCTACCTTTGTACTTCTATCAGGGGTGAGCCTCTCGGTTTAGTGAAACATTTGGACATCAACGATGTCAATTACAATATAGCACGGGATTTATTGGCTAAGCGGTACCAAAATAAACGTCGCATTGCGGATACACGTGTAGCTGCCATTTTAGGGATTCCTCAGCTATCATCGGTCAACCAGCTGAGGTTGGACGTGCTTAACCCTATTTTGATAGCGACGAATGCGCTGGGGGGCCTAACATTCCCTATGACAGAGTACTCATTTTTATTGTTGCACATTATTTTAAACAAATTGCCAAATGATATTAGGGCTTGTTTTAAACAGTTGCACGGAGGTGAATTCTGATAATAAAATAAAGGCCACATGGAATGTAATAAATAGTGAAACAGGAAAAATAAAACCGCGTGACAATCATTATTCACTTACTGTAAATTCAAAAATAATTGATTCAGATCTTGATGTCGCTAACTCTTTTGAGAAATATTTTACTGAAATGCCTACAATTACAACTAATGCATTAAATTCCTCTCCATTAGAATCAGAGTTACTTTTAAAATGTAATGTAAATAAATGCAAGGCTATATTTAAATTTGAGCATGTTACCTCTGAAGACATCATAAAGACATTTAAATTACTAACTCAGAAAAAAACTTGTGACCTATGGGGTATATCAGTCAAAGTCCTTAGCGGAATTATTGATATTATAGCACCAATCTTAGCCATAATATTTAATAAGTGTGTTGACGAAGGGATATTCCCAGACTTAATGAAATATAGTAAAATAATACCACTTTTTAAAAGTGGAAGTAAAGATGATCCTAATAATTTTAGACCTATCTCTATACTGCCTGCCTTAAGCAAAATTTTTGAAAAAATTATGTTCAATCAGATGCTTAAACATTTTAACTTAAATGGATTACTTCATCCTCAACAGTTTGGTTTTACAAAAGGGCGTTCCACAACTGACGCAGGTGTTGCCCTTATACAGCATATATTTGCTGCTTGGGAACAGTCACAAAATGCTATTGGTATCTTCTGTGATCTATCAAAGGCATTCGACTGCGTGCAACATGAAACTCTTATAAGGAAACTGAGTCATTATGGTATTGCAGATTTGGCTCTTGAGCTTATCCGCTCATATTTGAGTAGTAGAATGCAGAAGGTTCAAATCAATGAAGTAAAATCCAATGGCTCTGAAGTAAAATTAGGAGTTCCTCAAGGTTCTATTTTAGGTCCTTTTCTATTTTTAATTTACATAAATGACTTGCCTGTAACATGTTATTTGCTGATGACACATCTCTTTTATTTAAAGTTGACAGAAATAAAACTAATTTTGACGACGTAAGTAGTGCGCTTTTCAGGTTCTTCAGTGGTTTACGGCAAATAATTTACTTCTTAATGCGAAAAAGACTAAGTGTTTAAAATTTATGATGCCAAATGTCAGAAACATACGTACAAAATTATCCCTAAACGGAGAAGAAATAGAACTATTAGACTCAACAGTGTTTCTAGGTATTACATTAGACAATAGGCTGCAGTGGAACCCTCATATTTCAGTTCTTGCAGGAAAACTCAGCTCAGCTGCCTATGCAGTTAGGAAAGTTAGGCAGCTTACAGATGTTGACACTGCTCGCTTGGTCTACTTTAGCTATTTCCATTCCGTCATGTCTTATGGCATTTTGCTTTGGGGTAAGGCAGCTGATATTGATACAGTCTTTATTTTGCAAAAGAGAGCAGTACGGTCAATTTATAAATTAGGACCTCGAATTTCTCTTAGGGAACTATTTAGGGAAATTGATATTTTAACTGTTCCTTGCCAATATATCTTTGCTTGAATAATGTATGTACGCCAAAATTGTCACTTATTTGCAAAAAATAGTGACCTCCACAGTGTTAATACAAGGAATAAGGATAAATTGGTAGTTCCAAAATGTCGTCTTCAGAAGGTACATAGCTCTTTCGCAATACAAAGTATATTTTTCTACAATAAAATTCCAGAACATGTGGTTAATTTACCCTCAAATAAATTTAAAATATATGTCAAAGATATTTTAATGAAAAAAAGCTATTACAAAGTTGATGAATACATAAATGATAAAAATGCTTGGAAAAAATAGAAATTAATTGATTTGTATTGGGGCATTTGAAATATTATTTTTTTTTAAATTTAAAACATTGTATATTATGTTATTACCTAGTGTAAGGCTATATTGTATTTTTATATGATGTATAAAAGATTAACTAGTGAGTTTATTGCCGTTGCTGCTCGGTAGTAAAGTATTGCGAACCTTTCAATCTTCTCCTCTTATATTTTGTTCCTTTACTACACACATTGTAACTAGTACAATCGAAGTTTTATTGGAGTTGCTTGAGTGTGTCATGCTCTCTCAAAGTGTCTCTGCGGTGGTGGCGTGTGTGTCGGGTCGTTACGTTCCCTAAAACATGGTTGAGCGAAGCGATGGCTGATTCATGTGTCATACTCGTGAACGGGTGCCGCCTGTGGAGGCTGGTCTGCTCTTGCAAACTTCTTTGTATTCTTAGTATATAGTCTTACTTTTTTGTTTTGTTTATTAAAACTGTAAGACATTGATTATTTCTTAGTGATGAATACATAAACTGTCTTGTTTATATTAGATACTTTTTTATGTTTTGCTTGTGCTTTATATTTCATGTGTTTTTATGTTTGTAATGGAAAGTGTCCTTTTATGATAGGGAGGGCATTTTTCAATATTTTAATTGGACGCTGTAAAAGAAAGGGAGAAAAGAAATGCCCTTGCTGAGTTTCTTGCCGGTTCTTCTCAGTACAAGGTCTCCCGCCCTGTAGACTTACGAACCGATGGCGTAGTGACATTCATAAGTGCTCAATTATTGTAGCCTAATCTGAATAAAATTATATTGAATTGAATTGAATTGAATTGGTGACTCGGCGTCACACATACCTACTTTTGACACTTTAGAGTTGTTTTTAGAGGATCAGAGTAGGAAGTACCGGTTCGTTTGGGCCCCAGAGTTATGACGGTTGAACGAAATGAACGGTGTGGGGTGTGTTACGAACCGGGACACACCCTGTTGGATTGTCACCAGTTCAGAAAATCTGGGGTGGCCCGAAAACGGGTTTTCACCCGTTGGCTAGGCCTATGTTACTATTGTTTGGGAGAGCACCCAATCGCCCCCGTCCCCAGTACGACATAGGCCTGCACCGCCCGGCTTACGGATTCGTCGGTGCAGGCAGGACTCTCGCTCGCTGACTTCCTTGAGCATACGACGATTGCGATTATTCTGGTCTGTTTTTCACTCGACTGCCTTTTCTAGCCCCTCGTCCTCACCTGGGTGACTCCTGGAAATAGCCGAAAAAAGATTATTATCCATGGAGTGCCGGATGCATCGTGATAGGGAATTCCGCACAAAATACGTGGATTTTATGCGCGAATAGGAATCCCTAGGCACATGTCGGTTTCGCAGTTTGAGTTGGAAGGCAAAGAACATTATTTTGTTCCACATCACGCCGTCTTAAAAATGGTAAGATACGGGTGGTGTTCGATGGGTTGGCGCCTACATCTTCGGGTGTATCCTTGAACGACTGCCTGATGTCGGGACCAAAACTTCAGGTAGATATCTTAGACATCTTAACTGGGTTTCGTCGCCACCAAGTTGTGTTTGTGGCTGACATTAAGATGATGTTCCGTCAGGTCATGATACACCCCAAAGATAAGCGATTTCAGCTCATTTTGTGGAGAGAGGATCCGGCCTCTCCATTGGTGGTTTATGAGCTCAACAGCAATACCTACGGGCTAAGGTCGACCCCTTTTATAGCAATTCGCTCATTGCTACATTTGACCGATCGTGAGCGTCTGAATTTCCCGCGCGCAGCTGCTGTCTTCGCTTCTGATGCCTACGTAGACGAAAATTGTACGGGTGCTTTGTCAGTGGAGATGGCATTAGTCCTGCCGGATGAGCTAATCGGCTTGTTACGGGCTTGTGGTTATGGACTGAGGAAATGGATTTCCAATTCCCCTGCCGTCTTGGAAGACTTGCTGTCAGAACATCAGCAGGCGCCCCACCTCTTCCAGAATCCTGAAAATCCTGACTCCATCGCGGTCCTTGGAGTTCAGTATCGGCCAGTTCAGGATATCTTCACCAACTCTGTTGAACCGTCGGACACAATGAAGAGGTGGACTAAGAGGCTGGTTCCGTCCACAGTAGCGCGGGTCTTTGACCGTAATGGTTTGGAGGTTCCTGTAGTCTCTTGGGCCAAATGTTTCCTACAGGAGCACCCCGTTGACCGGAGGCTTTTTGTATTATTGGCTACGCTTTTATCAGACACTTACGGACTTTCAACATGTCTTCGTGCCTCGGTCGATCTTACCCCCAGGTCGTAATCGGGTCAGTCTTCACGGCTTCTCTGACGCATCGGAATCCGGTTATTTGGCTGTGGTTGCGGCCATTGACAGCAATGATCATGTACGCGTCAGTCTGGTGGTCGCAAAGAGTAGGGTAGCACCTTTGCGGACTAAATTCACAATCCCCAAGCTGGAGTTGTCAGGAGCTACATTGCTGACTCGACTCGTGAATCATGTCTTTTCCACCTTGGGTCAATGGGTCCAATTTGACTACGTCATGGCATGGACGAACAGTCAAATCGTGTTGTCTTGGCTTAAGGCGTCCCTTCATGCCCTAGAGACCTTCGTGGAAAATCGTGTCTCCCAAATCCAGTCGTCTGCGGTGTCTCTGGATTGGCGTCACGTCCCCTTGAATCCATCGGATTGCGCTTCACGGGGCCTGATTGCCTTGCAATCACTCTCTCCGGTGGGGTACTGACTGGCTGACCTCTCCTGAAGACACTTGGCCTCATGTAGTTGTACGTGTGTGTAGGGCATGAAGGGACGCCTTAAGCCAAGACAACACGACAAGTCTTTGCTATGGAGCAGACTCTGGGCACTTTACCGAATATCCTACTTAATCGGTTCAGTTCTCTCAACAAGCTCGTTGGTGTCACCGGTTGGATAAAGAGGTTTGACCACAACTTACGGAACAGTTCACAGCCAAGGACGTCTTCAATTTTGTCTCCTGAAGAGCGTCAGGATGCCCTCCTCACCTGTGTTCGACCGGTACAGGCCCAGTCGTTTGGAAAAAAATCTTCTAGTTCAGAGAACGGGATATTGTGGGGAAGCCTTGCTCGTCTCAATTTGTTTCTGGACGAGTTTTTGCGGGTGGTAGGCTTCGCAACTCAGAATTGCCTTCTCGTTCCTCTCTTGTTGCCCAAGTTCTCATTTATTGAATTGCTGATCAGGGGCCGCCATGTCATGCCGGTCTCAACGCATTGCTGGCTTGCCTGCAGCGAGACTATTGGATTTTGTCCGCCAGACGAGCAGCTCGGAGCGATATTTGTATTGTAAATGTATCCCTTGTATAGGTTAAAGGAAACCTTGACCCAGCCACAAATGGGTGACTTGCTGTCCGATCGTGTCCGGTCCGCTCGACCTTTCGCTAAGGTTGGGTTGGATTTCGCAGGTCCGTTTTTGGTAAAGACGTCAAATGTTCGCAATGTCCGACAGGTTAAGGACTATTTATGCGTCTTCATCTGTTTGTTTTCCAAGGCTGTGCATCTGGAGCTCGTTTCAGCCTTATCTACGGAGGCCTTTGTCGCATGTCTGTCGCGGTTTGCCAGTCGGCGTGGACTCCCTCACTTAATTCGCTCGGATTGTGGCACAGATTTCAAGGGTTCAGATCGCTATCTTCTGATCTATTTGTCGGACAATCACACGTATGTTGGTTCAGAGTTTGGTGAAACGGTCCTCACGTTTTAGGAATTGCATACGCAATATCGAAGTGGTGTTGAAGTCACGACCGCTTAGTCCGATCTCGTCGGATTCTAATGACCTGAAAGCGCTAACTACAGGCCATTTCTCGATCGGTAGTCCCTTATCCTCCTTGCCTGAATACCTCTTCATCGATGTGTCAGTTAATCGGTTATCGCGTTTTCAGTTGCTTCAACAAATTACGTAATTGTTCCGGTGGTCCTTGGAGTATTTACATTATACAGCAACTGGTTTGGTGGACGGATAACTCGTCCGCGCTTCGGAGACCTAGTCCTAATAAAGGATTCAAATTTACCGCCTTTAGGTCGCATCGTACAATTATTCCCCGGTTCGGACGGTATCCCGATCACAGAGATCACAGATTCAGTCCTAAAACGTGCCGTCGCGACGCTTTCTCGATTGCCAGTAAATTGATTGAGACAAGGTCTGGTTGGGGCGGGGGTTTGTTCGGAAAAGACTTCAATGAGTCCCCCGTTCGGACCGTGATGGGTTAGATATCATTTTTGCGGCGCGCTAGGCAGTCGTCCATAACGCTGGACTCCAAACTTCAATGGGGTCCTCATATTCATAACCTAGCCAAAAACTTAGCTCTGCTGTGTTTGCGATCAAGAAAATAAGACAATTGACCGATGTCGACACTGCAAAAATAGTATATTTTAGCTATTTCCATAGTTTAATGACATATGGTATCCTATTGTGGGGTAGCGCTGCTGATGTAAATACAATATTTTTGTTACAAAAAAGGGCAACTGGTGCTATTTATAAATTAGGATCTAGGATATCTCTGAGGGATAGGTTTAGGGAAGTAAAAATTTTAACTTCAGTGTCGCAGTACATATATGAAAATCTTTTATATGTACATAAAAATATCAATAGTTTCAGCAAGAAAAGTGACGTTCACAAAGTAAATACTAGAAGTAAAAATAAGCTGTTGGTGCATGATACACGTCTACACAAAATAAGTAACTCTTTTATGGGGCAATGTATACACTTTTACAACAAAGTTCCCAATAAAATTCAAAATCTATCAATAAGTAAATTTAAATCTTTTATCAAGCAGGTACTTTGTAAAAAGGCATACTATAATATTTCAGACTATGTAAATGATAAAAATCCTTGGGACTGATGATGCTCAATTACAGGATGCATAGGTAAACGAAATTAAAATGGAAATAACATAAAATTGTATGGCTAAAATTGTTTATTTAAAACATTAATTGTATTTTTTAGTTTATTTGTATTATTGATAGTGTTTTTAAAAGAGTAACTATCGAGTTTCTTGCCGGATTCTTCTCGGTAGAAATCAACAACATTGTGAACCGGCGGGAAGGTAGAAGGGTTCAAAAAATAATATTTTATAACTTTGACAATTCAAAAGTGATTGTAAAATCCTTATTTGAATAAACCATTTTAACTTTGACTTTTTTTGACTTTGAACATAAATTTTTGATTTAAACTATTGCCTATATCATACGTACTTACTAAAAGAATTGTTATAATAATATAACCAAAATATATAAGTATTTTTTAAGGAACCTATGAATTGCGTAGCATAAATCGCAACTTTATAGGTCAGATATTGAGACTCGAGAGACAACCGGACAGCACGACGTCGCATCGCGCGCCATGTACCGAAATGCCCATTATTTAATTATTTATAAGTAATAATCTTACACTATTGATGTGCGCTAAATATTGAAACAATAATTAATACTAAATCCCAGTTAATAACGTAATAAATACGAAAGTCGACTATACTCTTAGTTATTAGTACTAAAACGGAAATATTTGGATAAAAAAAAAATTAAGGGTGGAATTCAACTTGTTATATATTTACGTAAAAACCTTAAAATCAACATAAAGACCGGCTGTCATAAGTTTTGATTGCTGGTTCTTACATTACAGTTTTTATAAGTACAAGTTAAGTGATCCTAATAGAATCAACATTCAAGTGGCGTGGAATCGACCACGGTAACTCTATTTTTAACCGACTTCAAAAAAAGGAGGAGGTTTTAAATTCGACTGGATATATACATATATATATATATATATATATATATATATATATATATATATATATATATATATATATATATATATTATGGATGTTCAGCCTTAACTTTTTTGTTTATGAACCGATTTACGTGATTTTTTTTTATTCGACAGCATGTACTTGCAAGTTGGTCCCATAGAAATTTTATCCAAATCGATTTAGTAGTTTAGTTTTAAGACAATATTTAAAAAAATACCCATGTCATCCAAATAAATTTCCCTTGAAAAAAGCAATTCTTCACGCAAAAGTAAAAAATAAAAACTTTTTAATAAAAAAAAACAACCGGCTTCAAAACGATGTGCTAAAAAGGTAAAAATAATTACTTGTTTCTAAAAAATCAGATCTGAATTACAGTTTGAAGTTGGTTTCATGCAAGTGAACTGTGAGGTAAATAGGTTTTTTTTTTATTATTATTAGTTTATATTAAAAGTTTTTTGGTTATAAATTTGTATATTATCATCACTCATATTTTCCAATATTAGTAGCCTCTCTGTTACGAACACGCACAGCGGCGACGGGCGTAGGCTAGCTTCCTCGGTTGCTAAAACGAAGCTACGACAACGAAGCGCCGTAGAAATTAGACAACCGTACGGTAGCTAGCTACTAGACTAGGCCACTGACGTGTTTATAGTGGACTGTATGTTGTGGGCGACCGTATTGCGGGCCAGACGGGTGAAGCCGGGTGTCGCACTTGTGAACCGCTGACCACGAAGATTTCTTGAGCGCAAAATAAAATAGCCGAAGTGAAGCTGAGTCTTCTTGTAAAAATTTATTTACAATAGAGCACTTATTTTACACTTAATTTCTAGCAGAGTTTCTTCCTTTTTCCTAGCAGCGTTTCTTGCTTCAACCTTCACTCTACAATTGAGCACTTATTTTCTTGCAGAGTTTCTTTCTTGATTATTGGTTCTTCCTTTCTTGGTTTCTTGCTGCGAACTGCGACTGCCAACTGACGATGACTTTTTTTTTTTTTTTTTTCTGAGCTGACTATGCAGTTGGCTGTTGCAGCCATTACTGCTTTACCGGACTTTTGGGGCGAGACTCTGAAGGAGCCTCAGCCCATATAGCGCCCAACGCTCAAGGGCTCCCCGCGGGGGAAGCCTCGGCTTGGGTTGTCGCTCTCGGGGGCGTCCCTTCGACCGGCGTGAGTCTCGAACCCGAAGGTGAGTCACCGCCAGGAGGGGAGTTCCCCGTTACGCGGGTGCGGTTGCGATTGAGTGGGGGCGAGAAGCGCCCCGGCACTCTTTGATACCTAGTGTATCCTTGTGGGCGCCGACGAACCCGGGGACGTCGGCGTCGTGTTTGGAGGGAGGCCCTATTCGGGGAGGTCGTAGAGACTAATCTCGCTATCCGGACAGCGAGATCGTCATCTGGGGACGTTAGTACGTGCCGAGGCCGCCTAACAATAGTTTTACGACCGTGACCGGGTCGATCGGGGGGACGATACGTTGTGGATTGCACAATTAATCGATTCGGGTGATTTTGCGTACGCTCGAAAAAGCGGACTGCCAAGTCTTTTAAAATATTGGGGAATCGTGGGAAGTTCGAAGTCTCTGTGTAGGTCCGCATTGCGAACGTACCAAGAGGCTCCAGTGGCCGCTCTGAGAAAGCGGTTTTGGAGGGTCTGGAGTTTGTGGAGATTGCGCTTGGACAGCGCAAAGACTACGCTAGCATAAGCTAGTATGGGGCGGATACAAGTTGTGTAAAGATTTAGCTTATTTCTAAGCGACATCTTACTATACTTGCCTATCATGGGATAGAGACGGCCGAGGACCAAAGCGGCTCGGTCTCTGACTATTTTGGTGTGAGCTTGGAAGTTCAAACAACTATCCATGGTCACACCGAGATATTTGGTCTTATTTTGCCAGGGAATGGCACGACCGAAAAAAGAAAGGGGAGAAGGCCGCGGAGGGCGGCCTAGGGTAAAAAGGACGGCAGAGCTTTTGTCGGGATTCACCTCGATTCTCCATTTCCGAAACCACTCGCCTAGGGCGGTGATAGCGGGTTGGAGTCTCTCAGTGATTCGACTCACTTGCCTATCTGTGGTATAGAGAGCGGTATCGTCCGCAAAGAGGGCTAAATTGGTACCTATCGTTTTAAGGATATCGTTAGTGTACAGAAGGTACAAGATGGGGGCGAGCACGGAGCCTTGCGGGACTCCTGCTTCTATGGGACGGGGGGAAGAGAGAGTGCCTTCGACTTTGTAGCGAAAGCTACGATTCGACAAATAGTCTCGTATGATGAGCACGAGACGATCTGGCAACTGAAAGTTGTACAGTTTAAAAATTAAACCGTTGTGCCAGACTTTGTCGAAAGCTTTCGCTACATCGAAGAAGACAGCGCCCGTGTGACGGGTCTTACCTAGCGCTGGCTGAAAGCCAGTAAGGATATGTTCCGTTATGCGGAGGACTTGATGGACGCATGAGTGTTTGGCACGGGAGCCGAACTGCTCGTCTATTAAAATGCCTCTGGAGACTATAGCGTTCCGTAGGCGGGCGAGAAGGAGGCGTTTATAGAGTTTACCAAGGGCCTTTAGTAAACTTATGGGGCGATAGGAGGACGGCTCGGTACGAGCTTTACCTGGCTTATGGATGCCTATAACAATTGCATCTTTCCATTGAGATGGAAAGATGCAATGTTCCATAGCAGCGTTAAAGATCGCTACTAGGAGGCAGACAAGGGGCAGAGTGAGGCGCTTTAGGATATCGTTAGAGATACCGTCCGCACCGGGGGACTTACGGGGGCGTAGGTCTTTGATGACCTGTACGACTTCGTCGACGGTGACAGGGGGCAGGGGGTCTTGTGGAGGCAGAGAAGTTCTGCGCTCCACTTCGCCGTCTACCTCGCGTACGTGGTCGGGATCGAAGGGCTGTGTGCTTAAGGCACATTGGGCTTGGAGGCTAGACGCTAGGCAATCCGCTTTTTCGTCGTCGTTGAACGCGGGAACGTTGTTGGGACGAGATAACGGAGGGAGAGAGTTTGCGGTTTCGGACTTTAGAGCTCTGGCTAAGTGCCAATAAGCTTGGTGAGAAGGAGAAATGTTCTCCATAAGATCACCGAAACGTTGGGCGCGAAGCTCAGCTACAGCGGTTCTTACACGGCGGTGTAAGTCGTTGAAGCGAGCTTTATTATCGATAGTGTGACGATGATTGCCGGATCGGTCGAGTTTTAAACAATTTCGAACAAATCGGCAGGCCATAAAATTACCGTTACGGTTGTAAACTACAGCTAGACTACTCTTACAATTATTGCTGTCCTTGTCTACAACTCGTTTGTATGGAGATACATGTTTTTGTTAGTTTAAAATATAAAAATGAATTTTCTCTATATGACAATTACTTTCTACAGATAGATATTAATTTTACAAACATTATGAAATAGAATTCATACAAATATCTCACAAACTGTGGCTTTAAGGGCCAAAAAATTCAAAGGGCGTCTCGCAAGCGTATTGCTTATAATTTCAAAATTCACGCCCGGCCTAGTAGCTCCACGGCAAAGTGCGCGGGAGTTTGTAGAACTAAGTAAAAGGTTAAGAGCGTAATCCACAACGTATTGCTTATTTTGTAAAAATTCCTGCTCTTACTTTTCATACAAAATAGATTTTTAACTAAATTTTTAACATTATTGATATTTTTCTACGTTATACAACTATCGAGAATTATTAAGAATTTAACTCAACTCTGCTTGAGTACATGACTTACATAAAATCATAACATTTTGTTTTACAAATTATTTACCTAAGCTATTTTATGAAATCTTACACATTAAATCTTAACCGAAATTACCTATAGTTGTTTAGTCACAATATTATATACGATCCTAGAACGCTATGCGCTAACATTAACTTATTTCTACGTAATTCCTTATACATTTTACTATTTACTTATTTTACTTAACCTTTTCACTTGAAATGTACGTAGTTGAGCAAACCTTACATACTCTATTTTACATTGCAACGACATACTTCTAACCTAGTTGTTGATGTGACTTTATTTTTTGTCACTTACAACTTACTATTTTATGTCTATTCATTTATTAGCTTACTTACAAAAATCTTTCAAATAACTAACAAGTTGCTATATACGCTGTTTTAGCGTTACCTTTTGTGTCAAATTAAGACTTTATTTAATAAAATCCTTATTCTAAATTATTTACATTTTTGTCCTATGTGTGATAGATCTATTTAGGTATTTCGTGTGGTCCGTCGCTAACACTCTCTTTCATTGTGAACTCAAAACAATAGATTCTTCATTTCTGTGAGCATTGCTTTATTTAAATTATACCTTTCGTTGTGCATGCTGCGTAGGTTTTGCAAAGTAAACGAGCGCCTGACGTCGTTGAAGATTCGCGCGACGCACTTCGTTAAAGTGCTTTAATATAAATTTTTGTATTTTTTTATTCTATCTAAGGGGAATGCGTTTACGAAGATTGTTATTCAAATAATTTAATAATTTATCTTTTTAATTCTTAAAAACCTTGACGGTCATTAAGGTTACGCGCGACCGCTGCCGTTACAAATGACCGCGCGCCCTCTTAAAGGTTAAGTGAAAAATTATAATAAAATGATAAAAATTTACCAGTTTCTTATTTATTGTATTCACCTAATAACCTATCTGCATGCCAAATTTGAACTTTCTATGTCATCTGGAACTGGGTTAGTTTTGAACTAAAGTCAGAAAAGTCAGTGATAAAAATGATTTTTGATCGTTAATATCTAAATAACCGTTTGAGATGTGCTTATGAAATTTGGAGCACATATGTATCTTGCAAGTCTCAATATATAAGCTTATTTGACACGTTTATTTGAAAAAGTTTTTGAGTTATGAGGGGGTCAAAAGTGGCCCCAAATGGTTCGTGTAATATACCAAACGGTGCTGCCCGCCAGTTCTGTTACTTGAACTTGGCTTGACACGCTACCGCGTGTCTAGATTCTTTTTAAAATTATGTCATTTCTTTCTAAAAGAATTTTCCTTTTGTCCGTTTTTTTACATTGAAATGCAACATCTTTCAAAATTTTAGTTAAAGCAGTTTTGCCTCTCCTAAATAAATCAGCTGCTTTCAAAGTTGCTAGAAGCATCGACCTATTAAGGTACTCATTCCTGGAATAATAACCATATATATGATTCCTTATTGCATCGGCGTCAAAGCTATCAATGTCTGTTATAGGTTTAGATGTGTTTCTTTTTTGGCTTTCGTAAAATACTGTCTTCGATGCCAGATGAGCCGAACTTTTCTTAATTAATATTTGTTATCGTCCGTTTGCTCACTCCAAGTGCCTGAGAGATGCGTTCTTGGAGCTGGTCGACAGGAATTAAAGTTCCGCCATTTTGTGTTTCACGCTCAAATTAATATTGTAGCTTGATAATTAGTTCACGAGTTTCACTTTTCAATGTTTGACCGCGTTTTGGCATTGTTATTATACACCAAAAGTCCAGATTAGCGCAGAGGTCAATATATCAATAAGAACAGTCAAATAACAAAATACACAACGAGTACCACTGGAGAACGTAGTCTATGCGTGCGAGACGACAAGAAACGACTGTTTGTTTGTCAATGTCACAAAATTGCGGTCCCCACAACGCTATTTTGGGTTGCCAATTTTTACCAGAAATATAAAGTAGTAAGTTATTTCATTTTGAATGGTTTTTTTTTTTCAACTGACTGAGCTAACCTACCTGTACATACTTTTGAAACTTATATTAAAAAAGTTTTTATTAACAAGAGATACTATACTGTGAAAGAATTCAATAAAGATAATGTCTGGAATTAAAGGTATAGGCCTAATACCGGACATCCATCTATGCCTTATGTAGTTGATAATTAATGACACATTACGATCAGGGGATGGACCATGGGTAGTCCGTCCACCGTTGTACACCCGGGAAGTTTCTTGTCACTTCTTCTTCCCTTAGGCTCGTTTCCGCAGTGACAATACGTTAAATGGTGTGGGAGCTGAGCTACTTCATGATATACAACGTCTGTGAGTATGTGTATGCATATGGGTATGTGTGCATGTTTGTGTGATGCGCCTTCTCGCATTTGGAGCTTCTCTGGCGCTGGACTATATACTATATTTATTATATTCGTATACTTGTACCTATGTAAGTTTATACATATATGTATATTTTTTCCAGTTGTATCAATTTTGATACACGGTTTCTGTTTTATGTTAATTTATGTGTGTCTTTGTGTATGTATTTGTATATTTATTTAGTTATATTATTATAATAAATTTGATAATTTAGTAAATGCTTTTGACCTTCCAATCTTCTGCTCTTATCCTAATATTTTTAAAAGCAACTATAAATCAGTTTTAAGTTCAGAGTACGTGTGTTCGCCCTGTGATGTTAAATGTAAACTTGTGTGTGTAAATATGAATCGGATTTATATTTTTCCTTTACTACACACATTATACCCAACTAGTACAATCGAAGTTTTATTTGAGTGTGACATGCTCTCTCAAAGTGTCTCTGCGGTGGTGGCATGTGCGTCGGGTCGTTACGTTCCTTAAAACATGGTTGAGCGAAGCGATGGCTGATTCATGTGTCATACTCTTGAACGGGTGCCGCCTGTGGAGGCTGGTCTTCTCTTGCAAACTTCTTTGTATTCTTAGTATTCAGTCTTACTTTTTTGTTTTCTTTATCAATACTGTAAGACATTGATTATTTATAAGTGATGAATACATAAACTGTCTATTTGTAAATTTTGCAATTAGATTTTTTTTTATGTTGTGATTATGCTTTATTTTTCATGTTTTTTATGTTTATCGCATTATTATATTATATTCATGGATAGCTTTAAGTATATGTATGTACATGTGATTGTGCAAAAATATAATTATGATGGCGCTAATGCCACTAGTACCATTAAATATCGGAATACTCTTAAATATCTGAATTCCTTCACTCGATTGACGATATTTGAACATGGTGCATAGGGGATGCTACATAAAAAAAAATTATTAACATGTTTGACTTTGTTTTTAGTAGCTTACTTAATTATTTTTATTACCTAACAAGTGTTTCGGTACATATTGTTATTCTTTAGCTAATAATCAAAGTATTGTATTATTCCAAATCCGTCCAAAGTAAAATAGCCGCCAAAATACGCGCAAGAGTATAAAGTACTTGAATTGTGGTGAATAACACGGGTGAGCCTGGTGCGTGGCGCGGCGTGGCATGGCGACGTCACACAAACATGACGGCTTTATTCGGTCGTAATTCGATATTGCTCTCGCGAGTGGTTTTTCGTACGCGCCATCTCTTGCAGTGATTTGATGGAGGAAATTGAATTATCCTGTTAATGTCACGAGCGAGACACACAGACAGCCCCAGCGAGAGACACACAGTCAGCCCCAGCGAGAGACACTGTCAGCCCCAGCGAGAGACACACAGACAGCCCCAGCGAGAGACCAGCGTATTTAATTTTTAACTTGATTTTAGACGTTTTAAAATTATTTATTACTGACTACCTACACGTAGACCCTCGAACGCTCCGTCCCTACGTGCACGTAAATACTTTTCGGAACTGTAGAAATCACTTATTCATAAAGTGATCCTACAGGTATATAAAATTATATATATAAAATACTTCTAATATTTAAATGAGGTTAGAACTCTTCATAAGGCACACAAGCTTCAATCTTTATCAGAGCTTGAGTACCAAGTTTTGTCGTGGACCAAGTTACACTGGATCTGGACCAAGTTAAACTATGAGTTTCGTATATGAGTGCCTAAAAAAATTCTTCACGCTTAGCAGGACTATCGGTAACACGTATTTGAAGCAGTCAAACCTAAGGGTTGGCACAAAATAGAAAACAAATATTATTGATTTAATTCAATTTAAAGTCAATTGATTGTTCTAAAGAGAAAACAGACACTTTGAAAGTACATAATTTAAAATTAATAGTTTTCGAACGTTTAATGTCAACAATCTACAGATTTGTGAAAAGTCATATAAATAATGGGAGTAATCCAATGAAAACTATTTATTTGCAAATCTGATTTATAACCGAAAGAGTTATACGAGTATAACAAATAAATGAATAATTTAAGCATGGTTATATAAAATTTTATCCGAAATAAGAAAATCTTATTGGATGAAATACATAAAGTGTTATTGTTAGGATAACACGATTTTATGGAGTTTTCTAAATATAAAGGTTCAGAATTTTTCTTGGGAAATTTGAAAAAATTCACATGATATAGTTTTGCCAGCCCTAACAGATTTCAAGAAAAACGCATTATAGTATGGATTAATAGCTTTTTGACTAACACGTCCATTAACCAACTCATTAGTAAATATTTGGAACAAAAAATTGTGAAAACCTTTATCTTGGTTTCGAGTGGAGATTTTAACAAATCTTGCTTGACTTTATCCCACGATATGGGCGTTGGCTGAAATTTTGATGAAGAATTCAGTAAAAATTTTGAGGCAGTCATCCGCTAGCTCTCGTCCGAGGGCGACCGGTCGAAAATTAAATAATTAAACTTAAAAAAATAAAAGAAATAAGTGAGTCAATTGCTAATAATAATAAAGAGTGCGCCTATTTAAACTGTTATTAATTTTAGTGTTTTAACTAATAAAAACCTTTTAAAACGTAGTGAATTAAATATTTCTAACACAGCATAAGGTAAAAATATTTATAATATAATTTATTAATTATTAGATGCTGAACCAACGTGAAACAGAAAAGGATTTTTCTTCAAACCTTTTGCATTTTGTCTGTATTTTCTGTTGTTAATTTCTTAACTGGTTTTATGAATTCGGAACATAGGCCTGAAATGAATCGTAAAGTTTTAGGTAGGGTTTTCTTTCCCTTTTATACAGTTTGGAGGTGTGAATCTCAACAGTGACAGCAAACCGAAGACGTGGATATCGACAACGACTGCAATTTCTGATTTATTATTTAGCTGGTATAGGGACGAGCTTTTGAAGTTGAATTTAATTCATTTGCATAAGTGTTATGTGATTGATTGAATGTATGTAAAATTGTTATGTCATTTTGTTGGATGTGTATTGTTTGATGTGTATTGTTTGATGTGTATTGTTTGATGTGTATTGTTTGATGTTTATTGTTTGATGTGTATTGTTTGATGTGTATTGTTTGATGTGTATTGTTTTATGTGTATTGTTTGAAGTGTATTGTTTTATGTGTATTGTTTGATGTGTATTGTTTGATGTGTATTGTTTGATGTGTATTGTTTGATGTGTATTGTTTGATGTGTATTGTTTGATGTGTATTGTTTGATGTTTATTGTTTGATGTGTATTGTTTGATGTGTATTATTTTATGTGTATTGTTTGATGTGTATTGTTTGATGTGTATTGTTTGATGTGTATTGTTTAATGTGTATTGTTTGATGTGTATTGTTTCAAACAAGTAATTACAATTACTTGAACATCTAAATTGAAGCTTCATTAAGTGATTTTCAAACGAAACATTTGAAAAGCTTAATACTACATGAAAATGTTTTAAAACTAAATAATCCAGCTAAGGAAATATGCAACAACTATATAAAATGTGTTTATTAGTAAATACATTTTCGTCAAGAAATTATAAAATCTATAGGTATTTATATACCTAACTGTTCTTCAAAGTTGCGACTCCTAAATTACATGATGCTACTGAATTTCATGAAATAACGGTTAGAGATTAATCCATATATAATATATAATTAACATCACCTTAGAAACACATTTAATTAAATAATTTTAACAATGAGTGAATATAATTCTCTTAAGTTTAGTCTAACTGAAGGTTTTATACATAAATAATTACTTCTAGTGGTTAGAAGTAATTTTAATATCTCAATTTAACTTTTAAAAGTAATTTTTTTGAGATCACATACATTTAGGAACTCAAACTAGCCTTGCTTTGGTAAGCGTCTAGAGGAACTTATCATTCCTGGCTGGATACTTAACTTCAACACAGGAGTGTTTCTGAAGAACACTATACAACACAGTTTACTCACCTACCTATGTTCAACGTCATTTTTGAGTCTGTTACTTCGGGAAATGATTCACCCGTTCACACCCCAGACCCGTTGATCACGTGCGTTAGTGTGTGGGAATCCAGCTTTTACTAGAGTGTTTCCTGCGTGGTTATAGAATTGGAAATGTTTGTCACGAACAGATGCTACTCTAGGTAAATATAGACAATGTTTGAAATTTGTTTTTCAACATTGATATTAAGACATTCTATGTCTTAGGAGTCTAGGATGTCTGCAGACTTTAGGAGAGAAGTATGATTGTGTAATAGGTATTATTTTAGGAGAAGAATGAACAACCTATGTCTGAGTCCCAGTGTGATACCTATGAGATGATCTTGAAATCTGTTTTGATGGTTTGAAACTCATAGCTTAGAAACTAGCGGGATTAGGGCGTTAGGTTGGTTTCGTTAGGTTGGTTTCGAAGGCTGAACAAAATTCTAGTTCAGAAGGTTCATGAGTGTAGGCGAGTTGGGAGTGATGACGTAGGGACTTTTTTTAGAAAATTGCTTATCAGATAACAATAAAAATTAAATAAATCTGAAGAGATTTCAGGAATATATAACAGGTTGTTTAGGTATTTTAAATTTTCAGGAAGAAGATTGTATCTTTTGTTTTCTCTTGTCGTATATTTATTTTAATTTCAAAATTAAATAAATATATTATATTTAATATATTTTATAGACATAACTCTACAAACACACACACACAATTTTCACTACACAGAACTTTGCGTATACATACGTAAAGAAGAAAAAAAATATTATCAGAGTTAGGTCGTAAAAGTGCAAAGTGTGAGATATAATCGAAATTTAGGAAGTGTGCGTAAAAAGTTAAACCTAGGGTTACAACCTTAAAGTGAAACCTAGGGTTACAACCTTAAAGTGAAACCTAGGGTTACAACCTTAAAGATTAAACTCGAGTAATCTCCGGGAACGAAGCTTTAACGGCGAAAATAAAGCTAAGTACTTAATAATAATTTCTTTACTTATCTTATCGTACGTTTTCAATGTGTTTAAAATTTTTATATTTGTGTTATATTTTTATTTTATTTTTGTTATTGTTACAGCGACGATAAGCATTTTACATTTTACAGGACGAAACACAAAATTGCAATATTTAGGTACTTACATAACATTTTTGAATAACGTTAACACGAATCCCGTGCACTTTTTTTTATCATTCAGATTTTTGCCAGTTTTTGTTCAAGATTTCGAACTTCTTAAAAGTATTATTTTATAGTAAAAATGATCACATTTTCTTTTATATTATTTATGTATTTTCTTTAAGCCTTATGCAGATTAAAGCAATTTTGTGAATTTTATAACAATTTATTATAATTATGAACGTATTTTTAAATTAAATTGTGTTACATAAAGAAGGAAACAATTGATCAATGATCCATCTAGGGTTTTTTTTTATTATTTTACAGTAGGGTTTTGAAGTTGGTGTAATGTCTTATAAAAATATTTTTACTAATCAAATCTGTTACTAACGAGCATTCACTATAAACACTTGCCATTTATTTTCATTATATTTTAAAATTTTATATATTTCTTTTTTGTATGCTTCCTTATTTATTGGTGATACTTTCATATTTTTAAGTTCTGACATTCTTACAGGTAATGAGTCGGATATAGCAGTTTGTATAAGTTTAGGTGATTATTTCGCAGAGTTCTATTACAATTGCTATGATAACGTCTTTAGCGTTAGTTACTTATTTACTTAGGTACATCTTAATTTTTTGATTTTAAATACGTTATTGAATTGATTAATTATTTAAATTCCTGATGGTATTTAAGCTCCTGGGCTGATCTTTATAAATTATAACTAAGAACCATCTACATCTCATTAGTTATCGAACAAGAAAAGCAATCAAATTTGGTCGATTTGTTCATGACTTACGAAGCTGCAGACAGACACACCGACACACAAGTCTAACTTATAACACCTCTCTTTGTATCGGAGGTTAAACATTACCTTATGATGATTGATTTTTGTGATTATGTTTTGTGCAAAAACGAACAAGTGGAAAGGAGATAATTTATTATGGTTTGGGAAACGGGCTCACTTCTAATTAACACCTATACACAGACGGATGAATATTAAGGTCAGGTCTTGTAGAATAAAGAGCTAACCTTTGTCAAGTCTAAGCGGAAACCGAGATAGTAGTAAAATGCTTCTTACCATAAGTTTGCTCACTCGATACTCGATACTCGATACCTGTGTGCCTAGTGTGAGTTTCTGACGCTACTATCGCGTTCGCGTCAACGAAATACATGTATGGAAATGAAGGAGCGCCTCTAGCGGACGCGTTTCGACACGGTTTTTTCTCATAGGACTTTTAATGAATACGCGAACGCGATAGTTGGTTACGAATACGTAAAAGTTCACACTAAGCACACCGATAGCAACTGTAGTTATTTCTTCTTATATGTAGAGTATACGTGGGTACAGTAACGTGCATAAATGCATATATAGTATATAAACCAAATCGCATGGCAACATTGACAACGGCCGCACCAGTCACTTACACTCAGAAATATCGGAAACAAAATAAAACATATTCTGGTGAGTCTCGGCCGATAAATTTATTAATCTACTAGCGGTCCCGGCGAACGTTGTTCCGCTGTCGTCCCTCTGTATCCCCGCGAAAGTAGTTTTTTACCTAAAGTGCCCGAGTCCGGCTCGCACTTAACAGATCGAGATAAAAACTATCCTTTCTTTCTTATTTTTATCTTTTAAGTTGGATCAAAAAACAGATAGTTACGAAGTTTGATCAAAATCGGTTCAGTAGTTAAAGAGTCCATCACGGACAAACAAAGTGACACGTAATTTTTATATTATATACTATACTATATTCCGGCCCGGATTCGCACGCAATTATTATAAAAACAAGAGCACT
This sequence comes from Apoda limacodes, assembly GCA_946406115.1. NCBI lineage: Eukaryota > Metazoa > Arthropoda > Insecta > Lepidoptera > Limacodidae > Apoda > Apoda limacodes. The sequence continues at coordinate 924,575 of OX291552.1, forward strand.
TCTTGTCATGCTTAGTGTAAGGTTCCACAGTCGGTACTACGATCTGTTATATGCATTTTATATAGCCTAGTAAAGCTCCTCAATTCAACACTAGCCGCCACCCGGTACACACCAATTCTAATTAAATCGAATATATTAAAATTTTACTAAATAAATAAGTGCTAATTATAATAAATAATCTTTTTAAAAACCCGAGAATCCCGATTAACATTCATGGGATCCAAAAAAGTATCCCTAAATCGTCTCGGTATCCTTCTCTGAAGCCTTCTATATCCGTAAATAAAAGTTACTTTTATTTCAAGTTATACAAACTATTTCTACACATATATACAAGTGTGTGTGTGTCAGAATCAAAGTGCAATATGTTGTATTCATCCTTGTCCGACCTACTGTGTGTGATCTACCGTAGGGTCCAATCAATACTTCAAATTCTTAAGAAAAGCTCGCTGCTGTACCAACTGTCATCTGCGGGGTCACACCTGCAAAACCAACAAAGCCAAAAGAAATACTTCGAGTTCTGCCAAGGAGATCACATATGTAACAAGAATGACATCCAGGTTCCAGAAATACAAAGTAATAGGTACTACTACTGCAGTTCCAAATCCTGTAAGTCACGTAGTGTCAAGTACGAGTTCTCAGAAACTGATTTAATTCCAATATATTTTAAGACAATTAGAAGAAAAAGCTGAAGCGGTGTGTTCAATAAAGGATCTCACAAGCTGGGCACAGTTAAAAGAATTATTGCAATCTCAATTTGGTAAGAGGAAGCATTACGCACACCTCCTCACAGACTTACAAGAATGTCGACAAACTACTAGCATTACGCACACCTCCTCACAGACTTACAAGAATGTCGACAAACTACTAGCATTACGCACACCTCCCCACAGACTTACAAGAATGTCGACAAACTACTAGCATTACGCACACCTCCTCACAGACTTGCAAGAATGTCGACAAACTACTAGCATTACGCACACCTCCTCACAGACTTGCAAGAATGTCGACAAACTACTAACGAACCAGTAATTCAATTCGGATTGCAAACGGAAATGAACCTTTCAAAACGACTAATTTTATATATATTATAATCTTTATGTATATTATAATGAAAAATATTAAATTTATCATGTTTACAAATACATAGCCATATATATATATATATATACATTGTGTTTTGACGTTTACGAACGTAAACGGACTGTTATGTTTCCTGTAACCATGAAATGGTGATTAAAACACTATTTGGCTATCATAAATTTCAATAAAACGCTTGGAAAAGTTTCTTCGTGGTTATATATATAATCAGACTGTCTGACTGAAGTTCCGTGTCTTTAACGTCGGTTCCAAGAACATCAATTCAGTAACACGCTAGACGAAGTTTTCTTCGTGATCGTCGGCAAGACTGTATAGAAAGTTCCGGCTGTTCAACGTCGGATTCAAGATGAACATCGAATCAAAAACACGCTTGGCGTGATTTTCTACGTGATCTTCGGCAAGATACTGTAAATTCAAACTCTTCAACCGTTTTACCCCAACATAGAAACTTGGACATCGCAGACTTCAAGCGGGAAGATTTTTTTTTTCTTTTCTCCTCGTAACCATATTGTTTTTATGTGTTATTTTCCAGAGTGATACTAATTTTTAATAATTATCTTGAAGTCCCAAGTCGGGACATATTTGGCCTTATTATTTATTTAACCTTTGTGTTGTGCTCACGGACCTGAAAAAAAGACGGACGTAACCTAGTCTAAAGAACGAGTGAAGCATGCAAATGGCCGCCCTTTTAATGTGTTGACGTGCTTTGATGGTTACCATATGAATCACCAATTTGCCCACTTTTTAAATTCAGTATATTTAAATTATCATGTTATTATTTATGTACTATCCACTTAAGCATTAGCTTCCATTATGTCATGTAACAGCTAAGACTAGGGACAAATTATCGCTTAGCACATTTTAACGTTGTCAAATTCAAATAAGAGTGTGATTTTAGAAAGAAACTTTCTACGTGGCCAATAAATTTACAAAATCAAAATTTGCTTGTGTACTTCATTGACATCGCTAACATTATCATAGTAATTTACTATTCCTTTTTAGCCATAAGAAATTGATATGAGTAATTTTAATTAATTTAAACGACTGCACGACAGTATCATAATGTTGATCAATCGAAAAAAAATTTCATGCATGACCATAGCGACTGGAAACACATTTTACGAATAAAGCAATTTATTATTAACAATTGATTATTACTGATTACATAATATGTGCTAGGTTAATAATAATGAAAATCCTTTGCTCTCATAAATCAAAGTAAGTTCCAGTATAACTGAATAGAGACCATTCAACAAAATGTCCTTTTAAACAGACTTCAAAAAAGGAAGTAATCAATTCCACCCGTTTGTATGTAATATTGTCAAAATTGCAGTTAGTTTTTTTGTATGTTATACCAGATTCTAAATATGTGTGCCAAATTTCTTAAGTTCAAACTCAAATTGAAAATGTTTTTATTCAGATGGGTTTCTAGGAACACTTCAAAATCGTCAAGTGAATTAACTACAACTAGTTTTACAAACGAATTACAATACTGCTTCATTCCGTGCAACCAACAGGTAGGTAGGTACTCTTTGTAAAATAACAAACGAAACATATTATAGTAAATCAACTAATAAATACATATTTAGTATTGAAACACATAATAAACAAGCTTTACAATTTAAATAGTTTGATTTAAAAAAAAACAAAATTAAAGTAAAATTTCAATTGCCTTTTGTTTTTCAGATTTCATAGTTGGGCACCATGTGATACGTTAAAAGACCTCAATTATTCTGTGGCGGAATTAAAAAAAAATATATTCATATATCATAAATCACTACACAGCAGACGTACATATACATATATAGACATAATATTTACAATTTACAAACATGTAAATAAGTAAAAAGGGATTCATATACATATTAAAGAAATATTAAAGTACGCATACATACACACATTCATATATGTATACACACAGAAATAAAATCAAATCAAACTTTATTCAAGTAGGTTTCTAAGAACACTTTTGCAACAAGTAGGCATTGCGAAATGCACTTCGTCACGTGGACCGTCTAATTAAGTCGCACGAGTAACGTAAATCACGTTATGCTTAGTCAGTAAGATAGAATTAGCAACTTTTGTAATAATATAAATTCAATCAATATACGATCGTCAACTGAACAACATGTATTTTACTTAATTCGATCATCAACTTGTCTCCACCATCAGAGCGCCTAGGCAGCGCTCCTTATGGCGACCCTGTGCCAAAGAACCAAGAAAAATCACATTTTATCAGAAGAAACGAATAAAGAAAATTTCAAAAGACTGCGAAAATGAAGACAAAATGCTTTACAAAATTTTAAAAGAACAAACAAGTCTGAACACATTATGAAGATCCTGCCAAATTTTCAAAAAAAGTAGACGAGACCATGCCAATAAAACCTCAACAAGAGCACGCAAGAGAATTGAAGCGTACGAGCGGTGTCCAGGGTTTTTTCCCGGCCCACGGAGTCAAGGGTATGGCCCGGCCCACGAAGGAGCGGGGTCCAGGGTTTTCCCGGCCCACAGAGTCCAGGGTATATCCCGGCCCACGGAGTCCAGGGTATAGCCCGGCCCATCCATCACAGACGAAATCAGCCAGCTCAAGTACGATGTTCTACTGCAGCCGCGCCGCTGCCGCCGAGCCAACCGACGCTCCGCACCGCATCGCCAATACGTATTTTTAGTATAGACAACTAGACAAGTAAGTTTTAAGTATCTATAATATAACATGTCTATTGCTAAGTAATTTTAATATGTACATTTTAATTTTTTTAATTTATTACTTTGTGTGCATATCCCAAATGTCTTGTATAATAACTGAGCTAGAAATTATTTATGAACGGTTAGTGGAAATCAAAACCTATCTCATTAAAATCGGACCTCAAAGAAGGCAAAATTCAGAGTCAGCTCAGCAAAACTTTTAGCAAGCGAAAGAATTTAATACTCGTTTGATGTGTATTTTGTCTGAAATTAAAATACAAACAGAATCACACGAGTTAGATAATGATAGTCTTCAATTAGTAAATAAGTTGATAGATATTAAGGCAATCTATAACTTTATTTTAAGTTTGCGTGTCACAACGAAAAAGTGGCATCCAAAAATTAAAAAAGCGTGTCCCAGACGGTCTTAGCCATCCCCGTCTCAGTACCATTATCGCTTCCCGTCCGTTCCAATCCCTTCCGGAAGCTATTAGGGCCGCTGTTGACGAACATTCGTCAGTCCCTCGCGTAGAACCGGTCATGCACTTTAAGAGCAACCGCGGCATGAGACATAGCACCCGCGGTAGAGCCGTTGCAAGTTCCAACTACAATAGGTATAATTCGCAAGTTAACCAACCGCGGACTTTTCATAGCAGTTCCGGATTTTTCGGATTTCGTGATCGTGGGAAGCCCACAAGCGGCTCAATAAAGAAATGTAGCACACGTACAATATTCGCAAAATACTAGAAGAAAACTAGAGTTTTTTCATCCCTACAATAATAAGTAACGAATCCGAGCATTGTATTTCAAACTATAATACAACTGGCAGCGTAGTAAATATAAACATAGGTATAGGTAGTACAGACAGCAGTATAAGCTTATTAGTTGATAGCGGAGCGAGCCTTTGTGTTTTGAAATATGAGTGGCTACTCGAGGATCCACAATTATTAAAACAAATGCGACACGATACAATAACAATTAAAGGCGTAGTCGGTAAATTTTTTTTTTTTTTTATTTATTTTTTTACCACTAAGGTGGCAAACAAGCTTACGGTCCGCCTGATGGGAAGCGGTCACCGTCGCCTATGGACGCTTGCAACACCAGGGGTATCACTTGCGCGTTGCCGACCCTTCAGAAATCTTATAACTTCTTTCTTGAAGAACTCCATACTGTAGTCCTTGCAGAAAACCTTGGTAGGGAGCTCATTCCACAACTTAAGCGTTCGCGGGAGGAAGTTTCTCTGAAACCGCACTGTACGCGACCATTTAGGTTCTAAAGTGTGTGAATGAATTCCCTGCCGATGGCGAGCGGTGCGATGGTAGAAAGTAGCCGTGGGCATCATTTCGAACAATTCCTCAACACCAACCACACAACCTTTGCCCCGATGTGAAGTACTGCTTCGCTCTGTTGAGTACACCAAGTTTTTTGGACGCCAGCTTCACCTTATCTTGTAAATGATCTGGGAACTGAACATCGCTGGAGATGTCGACACCAAGGATCCCAATGCTCTTGGAGATGGAGAGGGGAGTGTTCTGGAATTGTGGGACTACAGTGAATGGAGTTTTCTTAGCGGTGAACGCGCACACTTGTGTCTTTGTAGCGTTGAATCGGCCCAAGTTTACCCGTCCCCAGTCAGAGACCTGGGTCAGTGTGGTCTCGATTTGAGACACAAGTTCTCCGCTGTTTTCCTCCACAATGGAACGAGGGATGTTTGCACGACCCGTGTAAAAAGCGTCTCCAGTACTGTCATCTGCATAGCAATGTATGTTGTTGATGTCCAACATGTCATTGATATGCAGTAGAAACAGCGTAGGAGACAGCACAGAGCCTTGCGGGACACCAGCATTAATGTCTATGCTATCAGAGCAACTACCGTCAACTACGGTTCGTATGCGTCTGCCGGACAAAAAGCTAGCCACCCATTTGCACAAACCCTCAGAGGGTTATGTTATTTTAGATTTAGTTTATAATGATGTTCATTTTTGCGAAACTTTTATGTTTTTAAGAACCTATCGTGCTCAGGTTCAGCTAATGGTATTTTAGGTGATATTTTTTTTAGAAAATATAACGCCGTGATTAACTACGAACAGGAAACATTTAGTTTATCGAAAAACGGGATAACCGTATGTATGCCCACAGGCAACGGTCCCGAAAGGTACACGGAAGTACACGTAATACTGCCTCGTTGCGAAGTTGTAAAACTAATTCCTTGTTCTTCAAGTGAAGATTGCGTAGTTTTAGCTCACGAAATTTTAGAATGTATTTTTATTGCCGGAATAGCAGCGAAACCTTATCAATGACGCATTCCTGTAAGAATTCTAAACACAAGAGACCGAGAAGCCAAAATAGATTTATCTCAGTTACAGGTTCAATCTATTAACAACTTCGACTCTCAGTGGGCCTGATCAACCTACTGTAGTAGAAAAGCAGAAGTACTCAAACGACCAAATGACATAACAGAACTAATTTTTAGTACAAATTTAAATGACAAACGACTGAGAAATTCAGACAATATTTCAAGTGACGCAAACTATGCACTTACGTACCATCGCAATCTGCGATCTTTCTTGATACTCGATCATTATCATCTGAGGAGGTGTTAGCGAGGGATCTCGAAAAGTTGTGCAAAAAATGAAATATTTTAGAGCTACTTATCATTAAAAATAAGAGTAATGCTCGTTTTATCAAAGGTATACTGCGCAGTAACAAAAATTGTAAAGTCGCGTCACCGAAGTTTTTGATTGCAAGAGACGTTATTCGTATTTCAGATAGAGACGAGATAACGACAATTTTAAATAACTTTCACCTCTTGCCCACAAGTGGACATGCAGGTATGAATCGAATGTTAAATAATATCAAAAAAAAAATTTTTGGCCGCGCATGACCAAAAACGTCATAAATTACCTAAGACGATGTAAGAGTTGTCAAATTCAAAAACACTCTAACAAACATACAAAAGAACCGATGACCATAACCTCCGCTGCCAATTCAGCATTTGAGAGGGTTAGTTTAGATATTATGGGTCCACTAGATATAGATAACCATAATTGTAAATATATACTTACTATCAAGTGCGATCTCACCAAATACGTAGAGGCTTATCCACTAGAGCGCAAAGACACTGAGACAGTAGCCAAAGCTTTTGTGAACAACTTTTTATTACGCTGAAAGCACTGACAGGGGTACCGAGTTTATGTCATTAGAATTGACTGAGGTGTGTAGGTTACTAGGTATTCAGAAATAGGAAGCTTAGAAATACGCACAAATATTTAGGCGCCTACCTTAGGATCCAGTGCGAGAACAATAGTAGTGATTGGAGCGAGTGGGTTCCATTTTGGTGTTTTTCGTTTAACAATAGTGTTCATTCAGAAACTAAAAACACTCCATACGAACTCGTCTTTGGTAAACTTTGTAACCTCCCATCTAACTTATGTAAAGGTGTCGATCCTCAGTATAACTACGACAACTACCCCAAAGAGTTAAATTATAGATTACAAAAGGCACAGTTAGATGCTAAGCAAAATCTTTTACAAAGTAAGAACTTAAGAAAATATAATAACGATAGGAAATGTAATATTGTTGTATACAAACCACGTGACATAGTTTTAATAAAAAATCAAGTAGATTGTATTTATAAAGGTCCTTTTGTAGTTTTAGAAGATTTATCTCCTAATGTAACAATTAATATGTATAATAAGGAATATGTAATACATAAAAATATTTCATAATTAATTAACTTTAAGTTGTATATTATTTATTATTAAGATTAATTATATTAAATAAAATGTTTACTTTTATATACTTATCGATATACAGAAAACATTTTTTTTTTGCAAAAGGGGTGTGTAGTATACTTTTCGGGGGAGGTGCAACATGTAGGCATTGCGAAATGCACTTCCTCACGTGGACCGTCTACTTAGGTCGCACGAGTAACGTAAATCACGTTATGCTTAGTCAGTAAGATAGAATTAGTAAATTTTGTAATAATATAAATTCAATCAATATACGATCGTCAACTGAACAACATGTATTTTACTTAATTCGACCATCAACTTGTCTCCACCATCAGAGCGCCTAGGCAGCGCTCCTCACTTTTGGATCGTTAATACAATGTAAACAATGTTAATTTCTGCCAAAAAGAGCTGGCAAGAAGTTCCATTCAAAGAAGTAATACAATACTTTGATAATAAGCTAAAGAGTATACAATATGTACTGAAACACTTATTAGGTAATAAAAAATAAGTTAGTAAGCTACTAAAAAAACAAAGTCAAACATGTCAAATTTTTTTTTTGTTTTTATGTAGCATAGGGGGCGCACCATGTGAAGCGTCAAATATCGTTAATAGAGAGAAGGAATTTAGATATTTAAGAGAATTCCGATATTTAATAGTACTAGTGGCATTAGCGCCATCATAATTATATTTTTGCACAATCATATTCCTAAAATTATCCATACTATCCATGAATATAAAATAATAATAAATATTATAAATGCGAAAGTAAATCTGTCTGGTACCTTTTCACGGTGAAACCGCTGTACCGATAAAGATGAAATTTGGCATGCAGATAGTTTTGAGTCCCGGAAAAGGACATAAGCTACTTGAAAACGTCAAGTATTATTCGTTTAATAATTGAGGAATTGCCGTTGAAATCCTACACCGATGACCGAATACTAAGAATACAAAGAAGTTTGCAAAAGCAGGCCAGCCTCCACGGCGGAACCCATTCACAAGTATAACACGTGAATCAGCCATCGCTTCGCTCAACCATGTTTCAGGGAACGTAACGACCCGACGCACATGCCACCACCGCGGAGACCTTAAGAGAGCATGACACACTCAAGCAACTCCAATAAAACTTCGATTGTATTAGTTACAATGTGTGTAGTAAAGGAACAAAATATAAATCCGATTCATATTGAGATTTACACACACAAGTTTACATTTAACATCACAGGGCGAACACACGTTCTCTGAACTTCAAACTGATTTATAGTTGCTTTTGAAAATATTTAAATAAGAGGTGAAGATTAGAAGGTCAAAAGCATTTACCATTTAACGTACTGTCACTTCGGAAACAAGCCTAAGGGAAGAAGAAGTGACAAGAAACTTCCCGGGTGTACACCTGTTACCATCAATCACGCAGGAACCAGGCCACCAAATACACAAAATCTATGCAAATATGTGCAAACACACATACATGTACATGCGCCACACCCACCCTCATCCAGAACCCCCCCAACACCAAGCAGCCAACAAGTATAGGTATAATTAATACATATACTTTATAAATAAGTAAGATAATTTATCTGTTGCAATGCTCGTTTGGCCACCCGATAGCGGCAGGGCCCGAACGCGAGCGGGTGCATCACACAAACACGCAGATAAACATATATGCAAACACACATTTAAACAGACATCGCACACCTGAAAGTGGCCCAGCTCCCACACAACAGCTTGGCAACAAATGCACATAATTTAAACTACCATCACTTCGGAAACTAGCCTAAGGGGAGAAGAAGTGACAAGAAACTCCCGGATGTACATATGTTACTAATTAGCCATGCAGGAACCATGCCATCAAGTACACAACATCTATCCAAATATGTTTATACACACATACACGAACGTACTCGTGCGCCACACCCCCACACATCCAAAATCCCACCAAAACCAGACAACATGGTGCATCCCCAGGAAAATACCATACGACATTACACTGTCTTTAATCGAATTTTTTACTAGAATTTGTTCTCGGCGTAACAGTATCAAAAATAGTTAACGCGCTAAATTCCCTTATGCTGTGTCAACTTTTTGTATACTTGCCTTTTGTTCTCTTATCTTCGGAAAATACTTTCTATTTTGGAAATATTATGAAATCTAACGTTTAAATATTTTCGAATTATGCATTTAATCAAACTTATTTTGTGATTTGCTCCTGCTATGGCATGTTTATTTTCTATATTTGAGAATGTTAATCTATTTCCAATGAATATTTCTAATATTTTTGTCATTAAATACATATGTTGCTTTTGGTTATATATTTGTATTTTTTCTTTTGACAACTTTCTTATTACGATTTCACAAGTACAACATATATCGAATAAGTCTTTAGATGGAAATCTTAAACCCCTCTGCTTTTTTTTAAATTAGTTTATGAAAAAATAGTTTTTCAGTGGTTGTTAGATGAGCCAAACAAATTTGACATTTTAAACTTCTGTGTAATGAATACGCTATATTTCCCGATATAGAGCCAATTATAATGTACCGACAATCGTTAAATTCTTCTACTTCTAACTGTTTTATAAGATCAGCTAAATAAAAATCACACTTTTCCAAAAAGTTAAGAGAAGAAATGCAAGAATTTTCCGCTTCGTCATGACTATGATATGTAATGGTAGAATTAATAATTTGCGTATTGGAACTGCAATTTAGGATTGCTACTTTCTCCAAAGGGACACAGTTCCCAGTAGAAATACATTTGATTTCCAAATATGTGAAAATAGCTTTAAATTGTCTGACATTGGAATTATCATTACTACCGCATTGAAGTCGTATGGAAGAAAAAAATATTTCCAAGTGATCTTGCCGTAATTTATAAGTGGGTAAGTATGTCAACTTGCCTACATTTATTAACTTCTCACATAAATGTTTGAGGCTTTCTATGTTTATTAGGGTGCCAATACAGCTCCTTTTTTACTTGGTCTCAATGATTGGTTTAAAGTACCGGGTGATTACAAATGCTGGCCTACCATTTCTAGTAACTTTTCTTTTTGTTGTGTTTTTTACCTTTAATTTCAGTATGTATTCCTATAAATCATTTAAAAAATCAAATTTTAAATGATTTTGACATTTGATTTTTGTTTTGTGACGATATGGGTTGTTTAAAACCAAAATTTTGCATTCCTCTACTGTTAAAAATTTCAAACATATCATTATTTTTGGAGTTTACTCCTTAAGAATCGATTTGCATATATAAGGAGCCCGGTATGAGAAAAATGTGAGGAGTAAAATCTATCGATGAATGACCTCGTTACGTTTTTGGTGCGTATCCTATGTCGCGCAACTTTCTAATTTGGTTGTGAGTGTAGGGTATAGGGACATGTGCATAGGGTATACTGCAAAGCGACTATACCTATATGTTATTGGGTTTGTTTATTTCTATCAGTGTCGACATTTTTATATTGCTGTTTTTATTATAAATATCAATAATTAATATTGTTATTGTGAAGTTTTAATCGTTATCATTGTGTTCCGCTAAAGTGAACTGAAGGTATTTTCAAATAACTATGGCAGAAAGAGGTGTAGATGATATTGCCGAAACATCTAAAAAACACGTGGCTGCAAGGTACGTTGCAATTCATGTATTATATGTATGAACATGTGCAATTTGTATTTATTAAATATTTTAATAATTATCGAGCGCATCCACATAAAATAGAAAATTTCTAACCTAACCAAAAATTAATTTTTTTGTCGATGTCTATAAATTCTTCCACGTTATTATGATTTATTTTATAAATAATTTTTGAATATTAACAATTGTAGTCAATAATTCGATAATATTATCAGAAAAATCGACAATATTTTTTAATTATAATAATGTTTTTATAAAATTTTCTTTTGAAAGGTTATTTTTTAGCTTATTTAAATAATTTTCATGTACTATTTATTATTGTACGTAAAAGATTTAGTGACATAATTATCTTTATATAACCATTTTTGTTAATTATTGAGATAATATTATATTTTAAATAAAAAATTAATTATAATAATTTAAAAAAAAAAAATGTTTATGAAAACCTTTTTTTATCAATTTTCTTTTTAAAGTTAATTAAAAATTTTATTATTATGCATTTATAAATTTTCTAATTTTTTTTTATATTTTTTTACTAGGAGAGCAAAGAAAGCAAAGACGGATTTTATTATTTTGTTATTTTTTTCGAACACTGTTGTATGAGATGTGGAAAGTTAGAAACCTTAGCTTCTGGTAAAAAATGATGTTAATACCAAAGTTGATTACCAAATGTTGTATTTTTAAGATAAATCAATTTTTTCTATAATAACTTACATAACTTTAAGTTTAAATAATATTTTTATAATTTAAATCATTAAACTGGAAACTATTTGATAATAATAATTAATATTTTAAATAGTTGTATGTTAAATTGTTTATTTCAGTAAAAGATAAATTTGTAGTAAAAAAAAGTAAATTATAAAGACTGTGAAATCGATTCTTAAGGAGTAAACTCCAGTCGTGCGTCGGAGCTGACACACACAATTTTTTTTTTTATAAAAGCTTCCGTTGCCTTAGAGTCTTTAAATTCAGTCAAATTTAAAACTTCTCTACAAGTATTCATTGTATCAGCAACGCTTGTACTAACAACTTGTGTTGCAAGTTTTACTTTCATAATTTTATTTTTAAAATTTATATGACTTTTTGTAAGTTTGTTCTTCTTTGTAAGAAATGCAAACCTTCTTCTTGAAATTCATTTAGTTTTTCTAATACTTCTCATTTTATTTCTTGCTCGTTACAATAAATGAATTTTTGTTTTGATTCAAGACGGTTTCTTATTAACTTAATCATATGACTGGGGTCAAGAAAACAAGCTATTTCAGAGTCATTGGATGGATGCTTAAATGTTGTTTTTAAAGAGTTTGGTTTTAAGTTACAAACAAGTAATTCTAAAGCAGTTAAATTAGTAGCATGTCCATCACAGGTTAAACTAACAACCTCAATGTTGGATTCATGACATTTAATAAGACTAAGTTTTATCAAATTTGCTTTCTGTTCCCGTGTTACAGTATTACATAAAAATATCCTAGAGGTATTTTAAAATGCTGATTAATACCAACGAGGAAGAAAACCAAAGCTTGAGAGGCTAAGGCACCACCCTCTTCGACCCCAGCTCCCATATCTACAAAGCCTTTATTTTTTTTACCATACCAAAGTTTTTGAGGTCTTATAGCAACCTCATCAAATACAAGAGAGCATAAAAGTCGGTGTTGGCTCACTTCCGCTTTTGCTTTCAATGCTTGAAAGACTCTTTTGTTATTTTGCCAGAGTTTTCGGATGGGGTAAGCAAGTGTCAAACGATTGTCTTATTTAATCATATGCTCTTGGCGAATAATTATTTAGTGTTAAGCAAAATTTTTTTATTGCTTAAGAGTACTTAATATTCTTTTTAAGTTACTTGCGATTAAGATTATTGAACAAGTCAGCAGCAACAATGTTTCCATTCAACGTGTTATATAAATCTACGCCAATGTAATTTTTTACTTTAAAGTTTTTATAATATAAAATATTCTTGAGCGATTGATTGCGATTACGGAGCCGTCTAACTTTTTGATTCAATCTTTTCAATTATTTTTTTTGGAAATCAATAATCTGTTTTTTCTAGTTGAGATTGTCCTTCAATCGACGTTTTCTGGGCGTATCAAGCAAAAAAGGAATTTTTCCAGCTTATTTCAAGTGAATGTGGTGGTATTGCTGCTCCAGTGTTGTTTTATAGCTAAAAGAGAAAAAAAAGGTCAACATTTTGAAGAAGTTGTTGTGCTTCTGTTCATATTCATTCGTCTCTGCCGTTATTTGTCTTAAATAAAAATATTATGATGAATTATTTAATAATGATAGCAAAGCTTAGAGTTCTGTGTGTTCGTTCACATACCTGCTGTAAAGATGTACACGATAAATCTATTTTTTTCCCAAGATTTAATTTAACTGGCATCTGATATTTGTATTTCTGTATCGATATTTTATTGAGTGTCATCTGTGCCAAGTCTATACCGACAACGAAATCATATGCCGTATATAATGACTTGACACACACAGAACAGAAAATACGTTGTTGAAAGATGTTCTTCGTTAAAGTCAATATTTGTATTCAGCCTATTTGACATATTCACAACTAATTTTTTCAAAACATTGTCACTCTGAACGTTTACTAACTTGCCATCATAGTTTAAAGCGGCACATAATCGACAATATCCAGTAAATGCAAATTCATTTCTGAGAAGAGGTACCTTAAAAACCAAAAAATAATGACTGAGACGCACACACACACTTTTTAATATACAATACATTTAACTAAACCACTTAATAAAGTTTATTATATATATTTATTTATTACTTAGGTTTCAATAAAGCACCCAATATTTAATACCTCAAACTGAGAAGATATCGTGCTTGATGACGGTGGTTGATCGTTTGCTACTCGTAAAAAAAGTACCTAGTTCAAAAAGTATTAAATACCTGCGGTAAAGCCGAACAAATATTTTTCATTTGTGTTTCAGGAGGGTTTATTAGTAACTGCAAGTAATAAAATATATAAGACTAGAACAATCCTCCAAAAATATTTTTTAACAAATACAATTGCTTACCCTTTTTGAAATAACATACTGAACCAAGCAAAGTAGCCCCTTAGCTGTTGTAATCAAATGTGCACTGCAGACGGTACTAGCAGATGATGGGTTCCAATTATTTTCTTCTCTACAGTTTCGTATAATTAGGACCCAATCACCTTTCTGATTTTGGTTTCTAGGAAACCTAATAAAAATGAAGAAAAAAACGGTCAAAATTAAGACTGACTCGCATTATGAGAGTAATTTTCCCGAAATCTATGACTGAATACCTACCAACTCTAATTAAATTTAAAATTTTAGCCCAAAAACTTCGGACATTAAGAAGAGGATGCAAGAGTGACTTTATATGGGTTCTTTTCTTTTTAAAATACTTTACCATTCTTTTAGGGAAAATTTCCTATAAAAAAACTGACAACACTCTTATATTTTAGTTTAGAATTTACATCTAAGTAAATGAAAGATAATTATAAAAAAAATAACAAAATCATCATACGCGTGGAAGGTGATTCCTTGTGACTTTTGAAGTTTTCTCATGTAGTTTTTACACGATTTCACTGCACAACACGGCATTTTTAAGAATTTTCGTCAACTGTCACGCGGTACGTATAATGACGGCGAGTTGTCTAACCTGGTGTATCTGTGTTAGTGTAGGTTTTTTTTTATATACCACTAAGGTGGCAAACAAGCTTACGGCCCGCCTGATGGTAAGCGGTCACCGTAGCCTATGGACGCTTGCAACATCAGGGGTATCACATGCGCGTTGCCGACCCTTCAGAAATCTAATAACTTCTTTCTTAAAGAACTCCATACTGTAGTCCTTGTAGAAAACCTTGGCAGGTAGCTCATTTCACAACTAAAGCGTTCGCGGGAGGAAGTTTTGCCTGAAACCGCACTGTACGCGACCATTTAGGTTCTAAAGTGTGATTTGAGACACAAGTTCTCCGCGGTTTTCCTCCACAACGGAACGAGGGATGTTTGCACGACCCGTGTAAAAAGCGTCTCCAGTACTGTCATCTGCATAGCAATGTATGTTGTTGATGTCCAACATGTCATTGATATGCAGTAGAAACAGCGTAGGAGACAGTACAGAGCCTTGCGGGACACCAGCATTAATGCACAAGAACTAATAAGTTTTAATACTTCCATGGTTGAAAGTTGCTAACATAGACATTAAGCTTCTTTTTTCGGGGGTCTAATCTAATTTTTTTTTAAATTAGAATACCATATATATCTTACACTTTGCCTTAAATATGTATTTATCCAATAACAATGGATCTCGACATGTTAAATAAGTCTGAGCTAATTTATGAGCTAAAAATCAGGTCGGTCGATTTTGAACTTTCCCTTACAGTCCCAAATATAAAAGAGTTATTGTCTGAGACATCCGCGGACAATTGTTCAGATTCTAGTCTCTATTATTTTACTCAGGATTTAGAAGAAATCAATAAAATGTCTTTTAGTGATAGCCTCTTGCATTCCCTCCATTTCCATACAATTGTTTTGACACTTCTCTATCCCTTTTCCTAGTATGAAACTATATAGCTTCTATTTAGTAATTACAACGCCATCTGTAAGTGACTTGGACAAGTATTATATTACTAGGTCAAAATACGATTTCATAGTCTCTTGCTTACTTCCTTACTCTTACAACGCCATCTGTTGGCGAACTATATTTTATTTGCTGTTATGATATTTCAGGTGTAAATATTTCATCAAAATGTTTATATTGTACATTTTCTTCATGACGTTACACTAAACACGCGTCATATAATTTTATAACCTACTCCCTTATCTAAAACACCCTTTCCCGGGTTGGTGTTTAGAGTTTAGTGAGCTCTGATTGCCAGATACCTTCTTCTTCTATGAGGTTTACTACCTTATTATTTAAGCGGTTTACAACTTTAAAAAATAAGCCTTATGTCTTAAATGTATATTTTTCTCTTTCATTACTACAGCGGACGGTAACTGTATAAAAAAACCATTTACCATAGGGGTTCGATTCTCGAGTGGTCTACCTATATGGTGACACCTCTTATTGCAAGGTATTGTTAGCTAGATGATGTAGTTAGGTGAGGTATGCTAGTTATTAATAAGATTTAGAAAGGACGGAAGGTTATTATCTTTATACATATACGTCATATCATTTAAATGTCATACCAACCGGAATTCTCAAACCAGTCTCAAATTAGACATTTGTTTTATTTATAAGTTATAACTAACTTTGTAATTTTAACTTTCATTTTACTTGTAAGTTTTAGATGATTTCCGTTTAAGAAAAACCCTTCGCCCTTGTTAGCGCAGGTTTTTTCGTTGCAGGGCGAGCGGGGTATTGTAGCATAATACCTTTGTAAAGGGGGGTGCCGACCTCTACAATGCTTTATTTTTAATTTTTACTTGCATTCTGGCCTAAATTTCAGATTAAAAATCATTTTGCAATAGAAATACTGACTCTTGTTTGTTTTAAGTCAGTTAGTTTTCCGATTTTTGAGAACTAACATCATTGTTTAGACTCTATTTTTTTGTAGTTCCATTTTTGACCTAATCTTTATTTACCACTAAAATTACAAGTGCTACTACAAGCATCTTTTATTAAATATATCACAAGATGTCGTGGATTTGGGAGACGAAGAGTCCGACCGCGGCATGATATACCTACCTTTTCTGGAAGCGCTTCGTCATTCTTTTGAACCCTCATAACTTGGGTTTGGATTATACCGAATAAACAAAGTTCTTGGGATATGATGTCAATAGTAGACTTAATAAACATAAAAAGTTTCAATTGTATATCTCTTATACTTTAAATTTTATTGATATCTAAAAATCCCCGATTTCGTCACTGACTCACTCAAAATTCTTAGGGTACTTTTTGAAATTCTAGGAAGCTAAAATTTGGTATGTAAGCTAACATTAGTACACAAACAACAAGAAAAATCTAAAACTTGGAACTTTTACCCCCCCAACCCCTTGAACTAGGGGATGGAATTTTGTATAAGACTTCCGCAAATTTTGATACTAGAGGTCTAAAAGTTGTGTATAGGGACTCCTTATTATTGTATAACTCGGGTCTTAACGCGATGCACGTAAGTACGAATACAGAAACGTACCTGTATTGGGTGCCGACGTTTCGACAAGGATTGCACCTTATCGTGGTCACGGCTGTACTGGCTGAAGAGTGCGGCGTCTACTTCTGGCCGCTCGTGCAGTCTCTTTCACTACCCTCACATTGTTTTAATGTTCTCTACACACTACACTGACGATGTCCATATTGCGTTTATCACCGATATTACTGTCGCGCGGTTTAAACCTACGAATCACTGGATTCCACGCCTTCGAAAGATTATATCCATCTTCCTTCTTCTTTGAAATTTTTATCGCAGGTCTTTATTTCAATAGCTTCGCGTACAAGCCGTGGGTAATAGTGGCGCTCAGTGGAGAGGACTTTCCGTTCGTGAAGTTCAATCCAGTGATTTTGCGAGCCATTGAGTAGATGGTCGGCGATGGCTGAGCTTCCACAGCTGCAGTCTATCGCGGTGTGTACACTGTCTTGATAGAGTATTCACTTAGTAAAGTTCCTATTTTGTCCGTCACTCCCTTTAGGTATGGCATTAAGGCTGCCTGTCAATAGTGAATACACTTCAGGTTTTCTATTTCTTTGCTTACGTCGCGGCTGTCGTTTGCACACTTTATACCCATTCCTTTTTAGTACATCCTGCACATGTTTTAACTCGTTTTCTACGTGTTCAGGGTCGCATAAATCGTAAGCATGATTAGTTAGTGACGTCACAACAGATGTCAGGTGACGTGGATAGTGATGAGAGGAAGCATGCAAATACCTATTAGTGTGTGTGGGTTTTCTGTACACATGTGTGTGCCAAAAAAAGCCATTTGGTTCCACTGTTATTTTTACATCTAAGAAAGGTATGGACCTGTTCTTCTCTATTTCACATGTGAATTTTATTTTCGGGTGAATAGCATTTAGATTGTGTATATATTGTTCCACTTCCTGTTTACTACCTTTCATGATACAAAACACGTCATCAGTAAAATAAAGGTATGTCCTTTACCATAGGATAATTTCTGAAGGGCTGTCCCTTAGTGCTATATGGCTACCGGTATATTACTACCGGTGCAACTGGTGATCCCATGGCCGCCTATCTGAAGGTAATAGTTTCCTTGGTACAAAAAGTAGTTTTCATCTAAACAGTGTTCAAGCAGAATAATATAGTTTTCGGGCATTCTCTCTTAATTTATTACGGACAACTTCAAGGCAGTCTTTTATAGGAACATTGGTAAATAACGATTCCACATCATAACTTGCCATAAATTCTCCAGGTTCCAGTTTATAGTTTTCTAAATACAGTACTAAAGTGATATTGTTTAAACTTTTATGTCCAATGCACGATGAATTATAAAATATTTAGTATCATATAAATGTTTAATTAGCATAACGGATATTACTTACGTATCACATTTGAATTAAAAAGTAATAATATATGTTTTAAAAGAAAAGCAGAGACGTATCACGTAGTTAAAACTTGTATAATTTTTTTTTTTTAAATTTAAAAACTTATATTAATGTCACTCAGCTTTTAATAGCTTTTGAAAATCAATATTTTTCGTATTAAGGTGTCTAATCATGCTGTCACAAAAATATTTAATTTTAAAATCAACATTTAATTGTATTCCTGAATGAAAAATTTTAAAAAGTATTTTTTTTTAATAAATAAAAACTCACACAATTTTAATATATTATTTTCTTATCTGTTTTACTCGTAGTAACAAGAAACGTTTATGTACGTACTTAATAATAGTGTATGTATTAAAACAGGTACGCTACGTACTATTATTTTTTAACAAGGATTAAAAAAAAATTGGAATAACAGCAGTTTTATTTAAAAATGTTACTTTCATATTATTATTTATTTATAATGTTTGATGTCAGAAGAAAAGCTAAACACTAATGATTCAAGTAGTCTAGAAAACTCCATATTTATGTCCAGGCTTTTTTTCTGAAATCCTTTGAACTTTAAAATAAGTAATTTTTTTCTATAGACATATTTTTTGCAGAACTACTTATAAAAATATACTTAATGCCCTTTAAAATGTCAATAAAGTGCCGGGACTATTTAAGAAACGATGACGTCTTTCCTACTAGTGCTTATAGAACCGATGCGACGTGCTTCGCTAGGTGGTAGGTTGGTGAATCGATCTGGCTTACTATAGGAGGTAGCAGTATGTTAGTTTTGTGTACTTTGGGTAAGCCATATAGTTTCGGTGGTTTTGTGATTTTCCGTCTATATAAGTTGTTGTAGTCATCGTCTGCAAAGAGGCTTTTTTGTTCCTGTAGGAAGGCACGTAGGCGGCGCGTGATTCTGGCAGTGGGGTTATAAGACACCATCTTGTAAACGTTTCTGTCTGCCAGCAGGTCCCGTAGTTTTGCATGATCATTAGCAGTGTTCATCACCACAGTGGCATTGCCTTTATCTGCATTTAAAATTAAAATATCTTCCTTGCTCTGAAGAGCTTTCAGCGCTTGACGTTCTCCCGCGGAGATATTACTTTTAGGTACCTTTGACTTACGTAGTATGACGGCTGTATCTTGTCTAAAACACTCGGCATCGCTGGAAGGTAGTTTGTTGCGAATAATCGTTTCTTCAATGCTTCCTAAAATTTTCTCATACGGTATCCTGTTCGGGGTGGGTGCAAAATTAATTGCCTTAGCCAGTACTACTGTGAGGCTGTCTCCTTCTATGGTGACGTCTGACACGTTTATTAAGGTGTCTGTAAAATTCCTACTTAAAGTTTTTCCGACGACTGTACTTCGTGAGGTATTGGTATTACGGCGAGCTAAAAACTTTTTGTATTTTCGAACATGTACTTCACTATGTAGTTCAAACGAAGGCACCGCTCGTAAATATGTCACACGGTCACGTAGATCAAAATCATCTTTTGTAAACACAGCACTTAGTTCACGATGTAACGCATATAGTTCACTCTGGATTTTGTAAAGACCTCTTTGGTTACTCTCAATTAACCGTCGCAGAAGTCTAACACTCGCGTTTTTTAGAATTCGATCAGAATGCGCAATGTCTTTTTCGACTTAATAATAACGGCCGGCGGGAGTTAGTTCGAATTGCGACATTTTATTAAAAATGTCAATGACGATTCGATGCGCATTCGTTTATTTCGAAGGAATCCTAGATGTCTAAGTTTATTTGCATATTCCGGCTCGTATCGGTTAGCAATAGTTCATTTTAAACTTTCGCATTTTTCACTCATTATGATTATATAACTCGGGTCTTAACGCGATGCACGTAAGTACGTATACGGAAGCGTACCTGTATTGGGTGCCGACGTTTCGACAAGGATTGCACCTTATCGTGGTCACAGCTGTACTGGCTGAAGACCCGAGTAATACAATAATAACGAGTGAAAAACGAGAAAGTTTGAAATTAACTAGGGACTCCTTGTTATAAATATTAGAATAAATATTTCAGGATATTAAGTAAATGACCACCCACCCTTTAAATTAGGGGACGGAAGTTTGTGTGGGTTTTCCCAAACAAACTTAATTTCATGCAAGATAATTATACAAGTACAGAGACTTCTAATTACGAATAATAAAAAAATTTTGAGTTTCAGGTTTTAAAAAAAATATCCCAACACCCCTTGAATTAAGGAATAAAAGTGTATATGGAGCTTTCGTCAGGTTTCAGAATATTACTACATTATTTTATGCTTATATTATACGAATAATAGTAGATCCATTGTCTAGATCCGCTACAATACAATAGTGGAGTCAACAAAACGTCAAGTGCGTAGTTTATGATTTGTGAGTGTGAGTGACATATTTGTCGCCACTTCGAATAGTAGTTTGACGCAAACGCGATAGTAGAGTCATTTAATTTTTAGATTTGATAGTGAGAACAAGGTTTATTGTTATATAATAGTGGAATTTTGTTTAGAAGAAATGGTTAGTTTTCGACATTCTCTGCTTTCAATGCTTTCTGCCACTGTAATAATACGAATACGAATACAAGCCAATCTGCGTGGATCTTTTATTATTATTACAAACGCCTTTTTAGGGTTCCGTAGCCAAATGGCAAAAAAGAGAACCCTTGTAGATTTGTCATGTCTGTCTGTCTGTCCGTCCGTATGTCACAGTCACGCTTTTCCGAAACTATAAAAGTTATACCGTTGAAACTTGGTAAGTAGATGTATTCTGTGAACCGCATTAAGATTTTTACATAAAAATAGAAAAAAACCATAAATTTTTGGGGTTCCCCATACTTGGAACTGAAATTCAAATTTTTTTTTCATCAAACCCATACGTGTGGGGTATTTATGGATAGGTCTCCAAAAATGATATTGAGGTTTCTAATGTAATTTTTTTCTAAAATAAATAGTTTGTGCGAGAGACACTTCCAAAGTGGTAAAATGTGTGTCCCCCCCTGTAACTTCTAAAATAAGAGAATGATAAAACTAAAAAAAATATATGATGTACATAACCATGCAAACTTCCACCGAAAATTGGTTTGAACGAGATCTAGTAAGTAGTTTTTTTTAACACGTTATAAATCGTAAACCGCAATTTACCTTTCATTCAATCAACTCAAATAAAAAAAAATTTTTGTTTGTTATTGTAGATTACATAAATGGTGGTAGGTACGGAACCCTCGGTGCGCGAGTCCAACTCGCACTTGGCCGTTTTTTTTTTTAATTTCAAATACCTATTTAATACCTAAAATTTAATTCAATTTAAAATTGAATAGTACTTTAGTCTGTAGTAGAGAAAAGTAGTTTAATCTTAATAATATTATTTTATACCTTACACATAATATTTGGTTAATAATACATTTCTATTCAATCAACCTTTACAATCAAAGTACTTAAATCTAAATTTAAAACATATTTTTTCTAACTTACATATAATCAATTCCAATTTACATTTAAAATCAAAACACTTATATGAAAATTGGTCTAGCGCAAGTCGGACTTGCGCATCGTTGATTCCGTTACTGACATAAAAAAACAAAAATAAAACTGTGCCACCCATCCAATGCCTGACCACGCTCAACGCTAATGCTGAACTTCGCATATCGCTTTTAATAAACAAATGCCTCTAAGCCCTAGGACAGGGCGGGGCGTGCTCCAAATACTTAGTTATTAAAATATTTGAATAGATATTTTAAAACTACTGAATTATGCAATATAGCAAAAGATAATAAATAAAGCTCTTTGACGATGACTTATCTTACAACACGCTTATTATGTTTGTACACAATGATCTCGACTTGCTACGTTTCTCTTTTGTATGTGATACATCAAAAAGAGACATAGCATATCGAAAATGGCAGACTGAAACTCGACCAAATACAATGTACGTAGGTACACCAATGAGGGAGTCATAGAAGCACTGAATCAGACTTTGTAAATTAGTCGCGTAATGTAGTATGTAGTATGGAAAACATAAAAAAATCAAATCTTAACCATCGACACCGCGAGTGAAGGTAGTAGTATAGTATTCATCTATAGGTAGGTACTCACACTCGCGCATTGACTGTTAACTGGTAGTTTAGCGTTTATACACTGACGGTATAGTTGCGTTACTGACAAAACTCATACTACGGCTAGTCACAGCGCAGTCGCCGCGCGCCGCCACGAGTTACGAAATTATAAAAATTGTAATAATTTATTTTATAATTTATTTACAGTAGGTATAACATTTTGGAGGTGATATGAAAGACTAATATACTTAAATAAAGTCATATCAATTTAAAGTTGAATACAAGTTTTTGTATTGTACAATGATTGTCAGAACTAATTTGTTTTTAAAAAACACTCGCAATTTTAACTTTATTACTACAGAATAAATGTAAATGTCATTTATGAGAAAGTGCAGTTTTAGTTCTAAAAAACGTGGCGAAAGGTTGAGCACGCAGGCGCGTCCCGCCTATTGTAGTTTTGATTTAGTCTTCGGAAGCAGGAAACGGGCCTCCCTATCATATTTATGAACATTGAATTCTGGCTCGGTCGGTATAGCCCAAAGACGAATTACAATTGCGTTTGGTGTTTTACTGAAAAAAATTTACTGTTGCACCAGCAGTGAGGAGATATGCTCCTGATTCCGGTTTGTGGTGGTTTGTGGACAACGGAGGTTTGGAGTATCACCCCTGGACCCCTGGATTGAGCGCGACGTTGACACCACCATACAGATAATAACTGCATTAAATCACCCATTCCCCGTTTGGATTTGCTATTCCCTAACGTAAATTACTTCTTACAAGCTAGGCTACCCTACTGACGATAGGGCAGACGGACAGTCAACAAAGCGTCGAGTACAACGCGCAAGGTCAGTAAAATACAAACCTATTCAATTGAATGTTAGAAGCCTAGCTAACATTTCGATTTGGTCGTGCGGGACATAGCGAGCGGCGTCAGCGCTGCGACCAGTAAATCGTGAATAATATCAATCAATCAATCAATTAATTAATATCATTTATTCAATCAAGGCTACAATAATTGAGCACTTATGGATGTCTCTACGCTACCGGTTCGTACGTCTAAAGGGCGGGAGACCTTGTACTGAGAAGAAGCGGCAAGAAACTCAGCAAGGGCATATCTATTCTCCCTTTCTCTTATAGCGTCCAATTAAAATATTGGAAAAGGCCCTTTCTATCATAGAAGAATACTTTCCATTACAAACATATAAAGCATAAGCACAACATGAAATAAAAAAGTATCTAATTGTAAAATATAAAAAAAAACAGTTTATGTATACATCACTTAGAAATAATCAATGTCTTACAGTATTGATAAACAATACAAAAAAGTAAAGACTAAATACTAAAAATACAAAGAAGTTTGCAAGAGCAGACCAGCTTCCACAGGCGGCACCCGTTCACGAGTATGACACATGAATCAGCCATCGCTTCGCTCAACCATGTTTTAGGGAACGTAACGACCCGACGCACATTAGGTGTTGTTTTGTAGGTAAAGGCTTTTCAGATACCAAAAAGTATTAGTTGTCTAAACGGCTGTTTTTATACCGACTTCGAAAAATATGAGTTTGTCCACGTGGATTTCTAAACAGGTGGTTATCATTTAACTCAGACTAGGGAACAACGCAAGTGAACTAACTACTAGAAAGCAACACTTCTTCTTTCGGTACAACTGCGCTATTTTAACGAGGAACTTATTGTGTGTACCTATGTGTGTGTGTTACGCGATATCCTCGCTGATTGTAAGCCAGTTTCTTTTGTGACACTAAGGTGCCAAACAAGCACACGACCCGCCTGATGCTAAGCAGTCATCGTAGCCTATGGATAAATACACTTGCAACGCCAGGTGCATTCACGCGGGAAAGACTTATAACGAAACGAACGCTTCTGGTGGTCCGTCTCCCGTAAAGGACCGGATGATGTAGGAAACGATGGTTTCTAGGCATCCACTCTTAGGTCTATTACCAATGTTGTGATTTTAAACAAAGAATCCTTAGAAGGTTGTGACTTATTACACAAGCCTTTATTACTACTAACAGTCTATACCTCTTAGCGTATTGCTTAGCGTAAAGACAAGCTTTGTCTTACATATTTCCTCAAACTAATTTAAATACCATCATTTTAATTTACTAGCAACCTTCTTAACTGCCTTTCAGTGAAAAAACCGTGCGTAAGAATTCGGTATGTTTTTCTTAGGTGTACTTTCCTTTTGTGCTGCGTAATAGTGTGTTATTGGTAAGTCAATAATCATTATATTTTCTAATTACAGTGCGGTTTACACTAAAAAAAATACTAAGGTAATTGATAGAAACAAAATCTTATTAGCAGCAATCAACTTTCTTATTTAAATACGAGCCTGCAAAGTATCTTGTCAACAGTTATGAACTTTAAATTGTTGATGGGTCAATGCAGCTGTTTATTTGAAACTAAAAATACTTATTGTAATTTGTATAAAGTCAGTTATTTGAAATTAAAAACGAATGTTGGTGACTTTATAAAGCCATTTATTTAAATAAAATTAAAATCAAAAGGAACATTTTTATTTTCATCAATCTTATCTTATTTATTATTTATCTTATTAAAAACACAATATTAATAATATTCATTATAGCTTGTATAAAGCTGCTTGTTTGAAATGAAAAATGCGCATTGTAGCTCCCATTAAGCTTCTTATTTAAAATTAAACATGTAAATTACAGTTTGTATCATGATGTTTATTGATATGTAGTAAGGTACATTTTTGTTTCTATCAAGCTCTTATTTAAAACTAAAAAGATTAATTGTAGCTAGTACAAATCAACTTATCCGATATCAAAAAAGGTGCACTTTTAAGTGCTACTATAAAGTTACTTTATTCCGATTAACAAGAATGTGTGAAGGAGATCCGCTATAACACCACCAGACCGAAGGTCGATACTTCTTGCAGTAATGCTTACGCATGTGATAAACCGTCAATCGTACGGTTGACTTCTGGTCCGTATACTGGTAGATAAAGGAGAAGGCTGGTTTGTTGCGGAAAATGCTCAATGTTTAGTTCGATGTTACCAATTATGGAGCGCCGGAAGATGTGACACCTCCGGTCAGGCGAGGTATACTGCCGCGGGACCACCGTGGTTCACTTTTATACGGTTTAGTTTGTATATGAGTAAATATATAATATATGCTTGTTATCAAAAAAACTCTCATAGCGCGGTGCAGGTCGCGTGACGTCAACCAACTGATTGTAGCTTGTAATTTTTTATGCACTATCGCTAAACTAACAACTTTACAGAAACTATAAAATTGCATTATTATTTTAAATAACTTCATTTACAATGCTCTTATTGGTCTTGGTTAATTCAATAATGAAATTACCTGTTATTAATGAAGTACCTGTTAGATTAATGAAGTACTTTGTTGACAGACCATAGTACTATTTTGAATTTATAAATAACATGATGCTTAAAACTATAAAGCACGTTTTAATATTTATAAAGCTTTTTAATGTTGTTGGAAACCCAACAAATATAATTGTTATAGCGACATCGCTATACAAGCAATTGTGCTGACACAGAACTAAGTCCCACACCTCACCAAGACCGCTAGCCCGTGACGCCAGTCATCGCCGCGCATCCGTAGGTACTGGGTACTAGGTTCCTAGCTCTAAGCTAAATTTGTAAACTAACAATTGTTTCAAGTGAACCTTTTCATTTAATTGCCTTCGTCAAGTCACTCCACCTTAGCTACACTACATAGGTATTCCTCAATACCACCATACACAACAAGTAGCTAAATTGGTGACCCCTACTATAGAACAAAATAGGGGCAACCTCGAAATTGTCCTTGAGTCAGAAGAAAATGATCGGAAAATTCTAAGTGGCTTGACGAAAACTAAAATTTTCTACGGACAACGCACACAGCGGTGCACTCAATATCAGGACTAGTACCCAGGTTCCCAAACTTTTACAAGTTTTACTTTTATTTTTTTACAACTCTTTTTACAAATTTTTTTCTCCACGCCTATTGCGTGTGCTACTAAGTAACTCCTTGGACATTTTCGCTCGTTTATCTCACCGACGCTATTTTTACCACGCGAAGTGAAATAATACGACAAACTAAGAAGACTCAAAAATGGACATGACTCGGATATCAGTAACGCCTGCAAGCACACCCAGCAACGCCACGCCAGACACCACTGCTATCTGGACAGAGCTAAACAGAATCAGCGGAATACCATCAGAACTTGAGTAGAACAGCAAGTCAAAATCAAGCTCTCGAAGAAGACAGCAACCCAGGCGACAAGATTGGCAACCGAGAAGACGAAGCAGCCACTCGAGGGACCGAGAGCAGCAAAACCACAACGACCTGTGTTTCATACACCACAGATACGGCGCGGACGCACGCTATTGCCGACAGCCGACAACTGAGCGAACCAGTAGCGCCCGCAGCAGCGAGCAGCTGCAGCCGAGGCGCGTACGCAGCTTCCGGGAAACTAGCAGCCGTGCAGTCCACGGATGACTGCACGTCCCCGATGAACAGCCGCCTGACAGTTCGAGACGTGGAGTCAGGACTGAGGTACCTGGTCAAAACTGGGTCGTGTATCTCAGTCTTGCCCAAAAGGTACAGGTTAGTGTGCAATGACATAAGGCCCAGCCTGTACAAACTTTACACCGCCAACGGCAGTGAAATAAAAACTTATGGCACGAAGTTAATAACTTGAAATTTAAGTCTCCGCAGACCATTCACTTGGAATTTCGTCATCGCCCAGCCCATCCTTGGGGCTGACTTCCTCAGTAATCATAAATTATTAGTAGACTTAAGTAAGCGTAGGTTAATTGATAGTGTCACAGACTTAAACATCCGCTGTCCGCTTGTGAGATGCGACACCGCATCGTTGAACACTATCGATAAGCGTAACCCTTACCATGAGCTACTCACGCAATTCCCAGACATCACCAAATCGATGTCATTTAAGGAGATTCCGCCTCACGATGTTTTCCATCACATCGAGACTACTGGCCCACCAGTATTTGCCCGCCCGAGACCACTTCCTCCCGATAGGTATAAAAAAGTAAAAGAGGAATTTAGAATCATGCAGGAAATTGGAATTTGTGAACCAGCAACCAGCCAGTGGGCCAGCCCTCTACATGTTGTTCCCAAAAAAGACGGTGGACTTCGACCTTGTGGCGACTATCGCGCGCTGAACGCGATAACTAAGCCGGACCGGTATCCCATACCACGGTTACAAGATTTCACATACATGTTGTCTGGCAAGAAAATTTTCACCCAAATTTATTTAAATAGGGCCTACCATAATATTAGGATCTTTCCGTCAGACATCGAAAAGACATGTATCACGACACCATGGTCACTTTATTCTTTTTCCTGCCTAAATTTTGGCATGAAAAACGCCAGCCAAACCTTTCAACGTTTCATGAACGACACCGTGCTCCGTAATATTCAAGTACCCAACCAAAATGGGGAATTGACTTCCAGCACCGATTTTTTGTTCTGATATGTCGACGATATTCTAATTGCATCAGAAGACCACGCGTCTCACGAAAAACACCTTAAAGCAATTTTCGAGAGACTAAATAAATTTGGTGTCACTATTAATTTAAGCAAATGCGTTTTTGGCAAAGGTTCTGTAGAGTTTCTAGGCTACGACGTATCGCCCGTAGGCATCATACCCTTAGAATCAAAAACTAAGGTTATTAAAGAGTTTCCAAAACCTCAAAATGTAGAACAACTACGTCGTTTTTTAGGCATGATCAATTTTTATAGAGCCCATATTCCCAAAGCAGCGGAAATCCAAGCTCCACTCAATAGGTACTTGCACAAATCCAAGAAGCGAGACCGCACACCCATTGAATGAACGCCAGAGGCCGAGTCAGCATTCGCCGAGTGCAAAGTACAATTGCAAAACGCTGCGACGCTAAGCTACCCGACACCGGACGCGAAGCTAGCGATCATGGCCGACGCGTCAGGCACGTGTTTAGGTGCCGTGCTTAATATGGAGCAAAAAGGTAAGATTACACCGTTAGGCTATTTCTCAAAGCGGATGTCTGAGGCTCAACAAAAGTACAGCACGTACGATAGGGAGTTGTTAGCCATATACTCAGCAGTGGAATACTTTAGGTATATGATCGAAGGTCGCGTTTTTACGATTTATACCGACAACAAACCACTAATGTATGCTTTCTCCAAGAAGCCAAGTGATAGGGACTCACCTAGACCGACAAGACAACTCATGTATATAAGTTAATTCACAACAGCTATCCACCACATTAGCGCTGAGAACAATCTTCCAGCAGACAGCCTTTCCAGGGTCGAAATAGACAGCATCAACGCGTCGAACATCGATTTCCAGGAACTAGCTAAGGCACAAGGCCTTGACCTCGAGTTACAAAAACTACTGAACTCGAAAACCTCTTCCAAGATCGAAAAAGTTTTCATCCCAGGAAATTTATTGCGAGGTTTTACGTAACAAACCGAGACCTTATCTCCCTGAAACTTTCAGGAGGTCAGCCTTTGACCTAATTCACAACCTCAGCCATCCAGGCATCCGCACTTCACGTAGGATGATGGCAGACAGATACTTCTGGCCTAAGATAAATGTAGATGTAGGAAACTTTGCCAAAACCTGCATACTTTGCCAAAAGTCGAAAGTACACCGACACACCGTCTCAAAATTAGGTACTTTTCCGCCTTATAATCGTTTTGAACATGTCCACTTGGACATAGTAGGACCACTACCAACGTCACCGGACGGCTATAGATATTGCGTCACAATGGTCGAACGCGCCACGGGATGGCCTGAGGCTTTCCCCATTAAAGATATTTTCGCAAAAACGATTGCAAAAATTGTGTACGAAGGCTGGGTCACACGCTTTGGTTGCCCGGTTAACAGCTACCTAGTGTCCTATTCGGTCTAAGGTCAGTACCCAAAACTGACAACCAAGTTAGCTCTGCTGAAATGACATACGGACAGACCCTACGACTTCCAGGCGAATTTTATGACAATTTAAGTAAGAACGTAGGAGACACACACGAATTCTTACTTAAATTACGCCAAAAAATAGGGAATCTCAAATCTAAACACACAAGAAACACAGACTCAAGGAGAAAATTCGTACATACAGACCTACATACTTGTACACATGTTTTCCTCCGGACGGACTCAGTCAGAAGGTCACTACAAGCACCCTACCAAGGTCCCTTCAGAGTTATACAAAGAAGAGAAAAAATTTATTTAATCGATTTAGGCCACAAAGAACAGTGGATATCGATAGATAGGCTTAAACCAGCCTACTTGTTCAACGGTGACCCTGTCCCGTCTCACAAAAACACCGATTCTAGTTCAGGTAGTAGCGACCGGCCAGCGCCAAACGCCGCTGCAGTCCCTACGCCTAGTAACCCACCCGCGGCAAAGTCGTCAATTCTCAGACAGACAAAATCTGGGCGCATTGTGAAACCGCCTGTACGTTTTAACCTTTAATCCGACCAGGCACTCAGAATTGCAACGTTTCCGACAAACTATCTACAATGTAACTAGGTTATAATAACAAGTAGTTCGTAAGCGTGTTACTAACATTTTATTAATGTTTAATTTTTTTCCTCAGCATTTTTTTACATATATATACACTACATATTTACACACTATTTTATTTAATGTAAAAACCACATTAGCATAACGTAATTATGGGAAAAACCCAAAGTAAACAAGAAAATTTAAACAAATTCTCGATCTCTCAAAATAACGAGAATAACCTACAGAAAATAACGATTCTAATGCTAGTTATGGCAGTACTGCTAACTGCCATAATGGTTATACTACTCTGCACATACTGTAGAGGCAGGATAAAGTCCTGGATTCACAGGGAAGTACGCATCGAAGATGCGACACCAAAAACAAACAAAACAAATACTAGTTTCGTCTAAAATAAAAACGTAAGTGTTCCAAGTAGCAGACCTCACTGCGTCACAACAACCACAGTCAACCCAAACATTTGTGCCTACATACTTCTTGTACACTTTCACACTATTTATTCTTTTGTCCTATTACCTATATTAAAAGTGTCTATTTGCTTCAGCATCGATAACTCGCAAACCTTGCATTGTGGTACAAAGTTATAAATATAAAGGGTGATCTACCATTATTTTCTTAGTTTTTTATTTTGTAAATAAAATCTTTTTGATAGGTGTATGTAAAATGTAATAATAAAGCAACCTCACTAAATGGTGTATAAAAAATAAAAAAAATAATAAAAAATTTCTAATTAATTTTTAAAAAACTTTTTTGTGTTTGCTAAATGATGTGTAGAAATTATATATTTCTTTTTCTGCTCAATCAAGTACAAAGTACAAGTTACCTAGATTAAATTCAACTATAAGTTTTAAGTTATAATATCTTTGTACCTTGTACCCAGTGCATTTGCAAGGCCGGACAATCAAACCGCAGCCGTAAGCAGAACGGCGAGGCGCGCGCAAAATTGTCGGACGCAGCACATTCCAATGACGCGCGCAAGCCAAGTCGACGACTTAACCGACTTGAAAAAAAAACGGGATTGTTTTGTATAGCAACATAGCATTTTCACTCCAATCCTTATTTTTTTCAAAAAAAGATAGAGGGCGGAGTGATATAGCGACATCGCTATACAAGCAATTGTGCTGACATAGCACTAAGTCCCACACCTCGCCAAGACCGCTAGCCCGTGACGCCAGTCATCGCCGCGCATCCGTACTGAGTACTAGGTTCCTAGCTCTAAGCTAAATTTATAACCTAACTTTACGTTTTGCCTATAGCAAAATAAATCCAATTGTTTCAAGTGAACCTTTTCATTTAATTGCCTCCGTCAAGTCACTCCACCTTAGCTACACTACATAGGTATTCCTCAATACCACCATACACAACAAGTAGCAGAGGTAGTTTTGAAGAGAGGTAGGGCACTACAAGTACTCGCTCTAATAAGCTGCCCCAACAAATAAAGCGGGGCATAGCGAGTACTTGCTCGAATGAGCGGCCCGAACTGGGGAAGTACCTCCACCTTACAGAAAACCGCGGCCACAATAACACTAACATTGAGTAGTGCTGTGTTCCTGGCGGTGAGTAAGGTTGCCAGAGCTCTCTTTGAGGATTCGCTGCGCGGACAGCGGAGGACCGGCGGTGCTTATCGCTGTCATTGCTCGGCGTAGACGCGGCGTGCTGGTTCGGCGGTCAGGGAGACCTGATGAAACGGCTGACCGCTGGCCGCCCGCAGGTTGAACGGGTTCCCGAACCCAGGGATCACTTAATCTCCCCAGCCAGCCTGTGTAAAGTCTCTAAAGTGGTAGTCGTGCCGGAGAAGGAGACCGGAGGGGACCCGGCTACTACAACAGAAGGGGATCAGGGGCCCTTCCGCCCGCCGTGCCAGAAACCGTATCATCTGTGTTAAGCTTCGGCAGTCTTAGTACCGCACCTTTTTGTATTCTAAGCTGTCTGTGCAGTGAATCTTCATCCCTAGTCTAAGTAACTTTATATACAATGGCCAGAAATAGAAATAGGAAAAGAGTTTTTACAGCGGCTACTCCACCCACATACAATGTGGATTTTTGCAATATCAGGGGTATTCACGCAAATCTTAATGCAGTCCACCATCACCTCAAGACTGCGCAGCCGACCATCCTCTTTCTAACGGAGACGCAGATATCCTGCCCGGCCGACACATCATACTTTCATTATCCCGGCTACAAACTCGAGCACAATTTTTTGAGTCGTGCCGGTGTATGTATGTTCGTCCGGGAGAATATCTGCTGTCGCCGACTTCATAGCCTTAATGACAGGGACCTGTCGATATTGTGGGTAGATATTGTGTAGATCTAGGCGGCCACACTCGTATCTATGCGTGCCTATACAGGTCTCATAGCGGTGACACGGACGTAACTCGACTCTTCACGCACCTGAGTTTGACGACTGACAATGTTCTAGAGCAATATCCTACAGCAGAACTAGTTATTTTGGGAGACTTTAACGCCCACCATCGTGAGTGGCTCAGTTCTCGAACCAATAACTATGCAGGGATATCTGCTCATGAATTTGCTCTGACCTATGGATTCTCTCAGCTGGTACTTTCTCCAACGAGAATACCAGATATAGAGGACCATACGAGCTCCTCACTGGACCTTCTGCTGACTACACGTCCGGACGGATACTCCGTATCAGTGGATGCGCCTCTTGGCTCCTCGTACCACTGTCTCTTTCGGACTCAAATGTCATGCACACAACCCGATACTTCTGGGCCAAATAATTGGCGTCGTGTGTGGCACTATAATTCGGCAGACTGGAACGGTTTGCGAGAATTTTATGCATCGTACCCGTGGAGGCAGTTCTGCTTTAGCTCAGATGATCCTGACGTCTGCGCAGCCGCAGTCACTGAGACAATCCTCGCTGGTATAGAATGTTTCATTCCTAACCTGCGAGTAGCTGCCGGCGTCAAAAAACGACCGTGGTTTAATAGGTCTTGCATAGAAGCTAAAATTCTTAAGCAAACTGCATATGAGGCTTGGACCACGGCTCGTAATAATAAGGATCCGAATATTTCTGAGTTAAAACGCAAATTAAATGCTGCCTCGAGGTGCAGTAAGAAAGCAACTGCTAGAGCAAAATTCCAATTCATCGGCAAAATAGGTGGGCGACTTGCGAGCTATCCTTCTGGGAGTCGTGCTTTCTGGTCGCTTGCTAAAGCTGCCGAGGGGAACTTCTACCAGTCGTCGTTACCACCACTGAAAAAGACCGATTGTGACTTGGCCCATAGTGCAAAAGAGAAAGCCGATCTATTGGGCAGTCTCTTTGCCTCCAACTCGAATGTGAACGACGAAGGCGCTGTACCATCTACTTTACCGTGGTACGGTAAGACCATGCCGGAAATCTCTATAACACAGCGAGAGGTCCGGCAGGCGTTGTTTTCCCTAGACGTTCATAAGTCGAGTGGGCCAGACGGTATACCAGCAGTGGTGCTTAAGCAGTGTGCTCCTGAGTTATGTCCTGTACTCACGCGCCTCTTCGCGCTTTCCTACCATAAGACTGCGAATGTGCACCCGGTGCCCAAAAAGGGCGATAGATCCAAGGTGATGGAGCGTGTGATCAACACACAGCTTTTGAGATACCTAGAAAAACATGACCTGATCAGCGACCGTCAATATGGCTTTCGCCACGGTCACTCCATTGGTGACCTTCTAGTGTATCTCACACACCGATGGGCACTAGCCATTGAGAGTCAGGGGGAGGCATAGGCATGTAGCCTAGACATAGCGAAGGCGTTCGATCGGATCTGGCACCGGGGTCCTCTATCGAAGTTGCCATCTTACGGAGTGCCCGAGGGTTTGTGCAAATGGGTGGCTAGCTTTTTGTCCGGCAGACGCATACGAGCCGTAGTTGACGGTAGTTGCTCTGATAGCATGGACATTAATGCTGGTGTCCCGCAAGGCTCTGTGCTGTCTCCTACGCTGTTTCTACTGCATATCAATGACATGTTGGACATGAACAACATACATTGCTATGCAGATGACAGTACTGGAGACGCTTTTTACACGGGTCGTGCAAACATCCCTCGTTCCGTTGTGGAGGAAAACCGCGGAGGACTTGTGTCTCAAATCGAGACCACACTGTCCCAGGTCTCTGACTGGGGACGGGTAAACTTGGTCCGATTCAACCCTACAAAGACACAAGTGTGCGCGTTCACCGCTAAGAAAACTCCATTCACTGTAGTCCCACAATTCCAGAACACTCCCCTCTCCATCTCCAAGAGCATTGGGATCCTTGGTGTCGACATCTCCAGCGATGTTCAGTTCCGAGATCATTTATCAGATAAGGTGAAGCTGGCGTCCAAAAAACTTGGTGTACTCAACAGAGCGAAGCAGTATTTCACGTCGGGGCAAAGGTTGTTACTTTACAAGTCGCAAGTTCGGCCCCATATGGAGTACTGCTGCCATCTCTGGGCAGGTGCACCCGGATACCAGCTTGGCCCTTTTGACTTGGTTCAACGACGGGCTGTGAGAATTGTCGACGATTCCAAACTCACTTGCGGTATCGAGCCCTTAAGTCTGAGGAGAGACTTTGCCTCACTGTGTGTGTTCTACCGCTTGTACAATGGGTTGTGTTCTGAGGAATTGTTCGAAATGATGCCCACGGCTACTTTCTACCATCGCACCGCTCGCCATTGGCAGGGAATCCATTCTCACACTTTAGAACCTAAATGGTCGCGTACAGTGCGGTTTCAGAGAAACTTCCTCCCGCGAACGCTTAAGTTGTGGAATGAGCTCCTTGCCAAGGTATTCTGCAAGGACTACAGTATGGAGTTCTTCAAGAAAGAAGTTATTAGATTTCTCAAGGGTCGGCAACGCGCAAGTGATACCCCTGGTGTTGCAAGCGTCCATAGGCTACGGTGACCGCTTACCATCAGGCGGATCGTCGGCTTGTTTGCCACCTTAGTGGTATAAAAAAAAAAAAGCTAAATTGTCAACACTGATATATTTTTTACCTTCATTGAATGTGTGCAAAACGGCAGCAAAACTGTTCCACGCAATTATTCCAAATATTGTATTAAAATAAACGAAGTGTGCAAAAAACGTGTTTTCGTGATTCATCCATCATACAAAGCATCCTACAGATTGGTCCTTCAAGAAATCAGCGGCCTGTGACAAAGACTTGGATTCATCACGCAATTTCGAGCGACGCCATCATCATCTCATACAAAAGCGAGGTGCGACAAAGTGGCGGCATTATCTCGGAAAAAACATCGCAAGTTTAAGAACCTACAGCAGCAACAATTTTAGCTCGATCAAAAAGACAACATACTACAATCATTTCACGGAAATCAAATATCGTGATTTGTTCAAAGAAAATACTATACCACTTCGCAAAATACAAGGACAAGGCAAGGACACCGTCACAGCATTCGTCAATCGTTCAAGTTGAGTCGGCGGCAAGATTTGGTTCGACCAATAGATGAGCAGGAAAACGGCGAACGTCATACTACGGCGCAAGAGCTCCAATCGCAACCCGCAGCGACGATGCCTGCAATCAAGCAAGGTCAACGACACGGTCACGACTCCATTACATACATTCTCGAAGCGACGCCATATCCTCAGTAACAAAGTTTTTAGTTATTTTTATATAAGCTATTAGTAATTTAGTGACATTTTATCGTTGATAATAATTTCTCTCTGCAAAAAAATGGCTAAGTTAGAGGACCTTTTGACTAAAAGGGGTTATATCAAAGGTTCATTGACGCGTCTTATGGCCATTACAGAGGAGAGAGATTTAGGTACCTATTCAACAGAGATGCTTATCATCAAAAAACAAAGGGTGATTGCAGCCTTCGAGAGCTACGAAAGGGTCAATGAGCAAATAGTTTGCTTAAGTTCTGATGACAAGGAAGGAGAATATGAACGTAAGTTCTTTGAAATTTTAGCATGTTTACAAGTTGAGTTAAACAAGCGATCGGGTGCGGAACAAAGTCTCAACCCGCCTGTTCAACGCCAAATAAAACTCCCCGTCATACATGTTCCAACATTCACAGGCAAATATTCAGAGTACACAAGTTTTAGAGAGCTATTCAGATCTATAGTAGAAAACGATCGTTCCCTAAACAAGGTACAAAAGCTACATTATTTGCGCTCATTCCTCAAAGGTGAACCACACGACCTGATCAAAAACTTACCCTTAACTGAAGCTAGTTTTAGCGAGGCAATAAATTTGCTCGATAACAGGTATTACAATGAATACAAAATAAAAAATGAGCTTATTTCCAGTTTGTTAGACTTGCCTATAATAAACAAACCAACTCTGACAGATGTAAGACAGTTTGTATCAATTATCAAACAAACCTTAGCGGCACTATCAAACTTAAAAGCAAAGGTTTCTGATTGAGACCCAATATTAATATGCATTTTATCCGCAAAATAGATGTACAGACTGCGAGAGCCTACCGGCTGGAGAGAGATGCCAAAGTAGAACCTAAGGTAGACCATTTTCTAACATATCTTGAAAAGCGAGCACTGGCAATGGGGAATTCAGAAGTGTCGATTGCCCTAAATAGACCTTCAACTGCGATGAAAACTATTAACTTGACTACAAAAGAAAAACAAGGCTGCATATACTGTAAGTCCAATGATCACAAGCTCTTTTTATGTTAAACTTTCAAAACCCTGCCTTCAGCAGAAAGAATATCTTTTGCAGAAAAAGAAAAACTGTGCAGTATTTGCTGAAATAAGCATTTAGGCAAATGCAAATTTCACTTTCGATGTCAGCAATGCAAACAAGCTCACAATTCACTGCTGCATCGCGATGAACAAAGAAGTGATCCTGTTATTATGTTGACAGGTGGCAATACTAGTAATGTTTTAATTCCCACAGTTCGAGTAATGCTCCATGCTAAAGACGGTAGACAAGTACATATAAAAGCCATATTAGACTCTGCCTCTCAAGCCTCATTAATAACTAGCAAAGCCATAAATGTGCTAGGATTGACGCCTGTGTGAGATAACACAAGTATTATAGGTGTCACAAACCATAAAAATGACATTCAGTACTCTGTCCCATTAGAAATACACTCATTAAAATCACAATTCAAGACTAACATTAACTGTCATGTAGTCGAAACAATAACTTACAAATTACCTCAAGTTATGATTGACCAAAAATCATTGCACATCCCTCCTCGTATACAGTATACAGCTGGCAGATGATGAGTTTTATAAACCATCAGAAATAAATATCTTACTTGGTGCGGATGTATTCTTCCAGGTCCTAATGCCATCATCACGCACTTCGCTGGTGACTGCAAACACCTCGCAGCCGCGTCATGCAGAGCTACAGCCTGAACATCAGCACCCAGTACAACCAACAAATGCATTGCAGCTAAGCATTATTAACACTAAATTTGGTCACATTATAGGTGACAGTGGCGATCTCAATACCAGGTAAATAAAATTGCGCTTATCTGCACAAAGTGTGATATGGACAACACAATTTCTAAATTTTGGGAGGCCGAGAAGGTTCCTGAGACATTTAAAGAACATGTCTGCGAGCATGAGTTAGTTGAAGAAAATTTTAAGTCCACGCTTCAACTTTGTAACAACAAATTTCAAGTCAACCTACCGCTGAAAGTTCCAATACATGACATTAATGATATATTAGGTGATTCTTTTGACCTAGCATTTTTTAGGTTTCTAAACCTCGAAAAAAAATTGCAGAAAAATATTTACTTACAGACTGAGTACCAAAAATTTGTCCACCAATATGTGGTGTGGTGTGGACCATGCTCACTTTGTTAATTTTGAATCGATTTACTTCAAAAAAGACCCCACTTATTTTTTACCTCATCATGCGGTGATTAATAAGACTGCAAAACTACCTCGGCGTAACTACTCGGGTAGTTTTCGATGGTTCAATGAAAACCAAAAATAAAATATCTCTCAATGATTTATTGCTTAACGGGCCTATAGTACAGAGGGATCTTTTCTATATTATCTTATTGTACAGAATTGGGGATTTTAAATTTAATAGCGATATAAAAAAAATGTTTAGAAATGTGTTAGTTAATCCTATGCACCCCTCGCTTCAAAATATTTTGTGGTGCGATATTCCTGAAGAGCCAATAAAATGCTTACGCCTTGACACTGTTACTTACGGCTTAAAATACTCAAGCTACCTTGCTACACGCTGCCTTCTTAAACTTGTAAACCAGCATGAACAAGATCTGCCATTAGCTTCATTTATTGTAAAAAATTGCGTCTATGTAGATGATATTTTATATTCAACCTACCAACCAACCTTCACTATCCCGGCTACAAACTCGAACACAATTTTATGAGTCGTGCCGGTGTATGTATGTTCATAACCTTGAATACAGGGACCTGTTGATATTGTGGGTGCGCGTAGATTACGGCGGCCACACTCGTATCTATGCATGCCTATACAGCTCTCAGTGGATGCGCCTCTTGGCTCCTCGGACCAGTGTCTCGTTCGGACTCAAATGTCATGCTCGCAACTCGATCCATCTGGGCCAACTAATTGGCGTCGTGTGTGGCACTATAAGTCGGCAGACTGGGATAGATTGCGAGAATTTTACGTATGGAATGCTATATTCCTAACCGGCGAGTAGCTGCCGGCGTCAAAAAATGACCGTGGTTTAATAGGTCTTGCAGACAAGCTAAAATTCTTAAGCAAACTGCATATGAGGCTTGGACCACCGCTCGTAATAAGAAGGATCCGAATATTTCTGAGTTAAATCGCAAATTAAATGCTGCCTCGAGGTCGAGTGGGCCAGACGGTATACCAGCAGTGGTGCTTAAGCAGTGTGCTCCTGAGTTATGTCCTGTACTCACGCACCTCTTCGCGCTTTCCTACCACACTAGGCAATTTCCGTCTTCATGGAAGACTGCGAATGTGCACCCGGTGACCAAAAAGGGCGATAGATCAGATCCATCGAATTACATGCTTATCGCTATTACCTCTCTCCTCTCCAAGGTGATGGAGCGTGTGATCAACACACAGCTTCTAAGATGCCTGGAAGTACATGACCTGGTCAGTGACCGTCAATATGGCTTTCGCCACGGTCGCTCGACTGGTGACCTTCTAGTGTATCTCACACACCGATGGGCACTAGCCATTGAGAGTCAGGGGGAGGCATTGGCATGTAGCCGGGACATAGCGAAGGCGTTCGATCGGGTCTGGCAATTGTTAGTGGTAAGCTGGACCAAATATAGCGGGCCAGATTACACGTCAAAAAATGATAGTGGTAAACTCGCCCAAGTAAACCGAAAATACAAAAAATAAACCTTCTGTCGCACATTGACCAATGACAATTACTTGAATAAAAACTTTTGAACCTACTTTAAAAGAAGAGGTTTCCGGAGGAGGTGTTTGTAAGTAAATCTCTAAAACTGTTGACTGTAGATTTGTAGCTTATTTAGAAGATTAATAGATCTCATCAAGTTCTTTAATTTTGATGACAGCTGTCAAACTAGAAAGGATCAGAACTCCGTAAATATTGGTCGTAGACTAGTATTTTCTTTGCGGCAATGATAGATTTCATCTAGATCTTAATTACCGATGACAGCTGTGAAACTAGAAGAGGCCCAATGGTTACGGAGAGATAGCTGTCATCAGTAATCAAAATATTGATGAGATCTATCAATTCCACAAATAAAATACTAGTTTACGACAATTAATTACGGAGTTCTGACCCTTTCTAGTTTGACAACTATCGTCCTAAATAAAGAACTTGATAAGATCTTTTAAATAAACTTCTACAGTCAATAGTTTTATAGCAGCATCTTTTGTTAAAGTAGGTTCATAAGTTTTTATTTAAGTATCTGTCATTGGTCAATGTGCGACAGAAGATTTTTTTTTTACATTCACGGTTTACTTGGGCGAGTTCACTACTATAATTTTTATGTATGTATAATCTGGCCCGCTATATTCGGTCCAATTTACCACTAACGATTTACAATGTGTAAACTGGTCCGGGGACCACGGACGAGTTGCCCTCTAACCCGCCAAATTTGAGTATCTGCGTAGGATTCCTATAACAACTTCTTAATTATACTAATAAGCTTTCCTATAGTTAATCTACGTGTAATTCGATTTTATTTATTTATGCGGGAGCTTGTGAATTTTCAGGGACAAAAAGGGATACCCTACGTCCTTCTCCATCTCTAACTATCTCTATGCCTTTCAGCTCAACTGGTTGCTTCCGTTGCACCATTAAAAAATGACCAACAAACTTAATTTTGCATGTATTATATTCGTGGATGGACATGGATTATGTTATAACAACTTACACATTTCCATACTTACTCTTTATGAAAGCTCTTGCGGGAGAATCACATATGAATGACCCAAGTTTCACCTTAATCTTAAAATTATTTATTTCAATACCATTTTGTAGAATTTCTTTAATTTCAGTAACAAAAGGTTTTAAAAATGTATTAACTTCAGATCTTCCTACACCGCAGCAAATTTCTATAACCATCACAGGAACTGTAGTTATTTCGTGAATATTACATAAAATAGGCCAAAATTCGACTTTTGAGCTTTTGTACGTGGGCAGCCCATCATCTATATTCACATTTATGACTATATTTATATTTTCATTTAAGTCTCCAAAGTATTGTATAATATTATTTTTAAATCCATTGTGCCAGTATTCTCCATTCCCACAACTGTTAACCTGTAACAATGTTGCCGTGTTGAGAAGTGTTCTAGCATCTTTTGGTACAACATTTGGTTTTAATTTGTTTATAATTTTTAAATAGGCATTAGTCGGAGTATGTGGCGTATTATAAACGATCGTCCACTTTCTGAATTCCGCTCTAAAGTTATAAGCATAATCCTCAGTTTTCTATTCAGATGCCAAAAATGATGCCAATCAAAATCGGAGTCACAGCTCTCAATTTCTACATTTTCTGAACTATCGAATATTTCTTGCGGTAGTGTATCTGTCTGGTTTGAACATGGCCCTTGATAATTATGGTCATTACTTTTTATTGCATTACTACCACTAACGCAGCACTTATTCTTGAACTTTTATTGCTAGACGCATTGCTAGACGTAATATTTTTGTACTTTTTGACACGCCGACGAAAGTTGCCAGATCTTTTTAATTTCTTAACTTTATCCATTATTCGTAGACAGCTTGGCAAATTTTGATTAAAATCGTCCCGTTAATACTATTTAGCATGGAAACTTACTTATCCAAGCAAACAATCACTTAAATTTACTTGAAAAAGAAAATGAACAGTAATTAGTGTTATTTTTGACTTGAGATTATTTGAAAACGTTAAATAATCAATTTTTGCTTAAGTTGAACTGGAAAAGTTTTTGTTTATTCAATCATACCTTATTTAAGTCTTTAAATAATCTATCTTACTTAAGTCAAAAGAGAATTTTGAGAAGAGAAGAGCGTTGTAGATATACTTTAGGGGAAAAGGTTTTGGATTTACTTAACTAGGTTAAAATAATACACAACTCACTGAAGAAGCAGTAGTCAAAAGCTATTAGGACTTAAAGAAAAATAAGATTTAATAAAATCAATTTTCTCCTAAATAAATCTTACTTCAGTCTCAGTACAGACATATTAGATTTAATACTTATCCACAATTGCTAATTGGGTTATTATTATTTTAAAAAAGACAAAATCGGCGTCTATAGACAAGGCCCTCTTATTTTTTAGATTTCTTTATATCCATTTCAAGTTCTTGGTAATCTTACACCTTGTATTGTAGCGGTTGGTTCGCTGTTTTCATCGAAAGAAACTCCCATCAATTTAGTCTTCGTTTCTGTGACCGCTCAGTATAAACAGGATTGCACATATTGTAGGTTTTTAAGATGTTTACAATTGCATTTTACCTATATTTATTCACTTGTTGACTTGTACTTGGAAGCCAATAGAATCTTTGAGAATTATGAAGGTAGCGTAGTAACTACTATTGATATTTATATTCGTTTTTTTATTTGTCTACGCAAGTTTATCGTGTGCATCTCGCTTGCTTGCACGAGAATATTAAGAGTCCCTTAATGTTCACTTCGTGCAACCTGGCCTTACCTTGAGCGACTTCCGAACTTTGTCAAATTTTTGAGCCAGAGTGAAATGGCGTTCTGTAACCCTTTAGCTGTATAATAAGTAGTACCTAAGTGAAATAACATTACATTGCACGTAGGGCGAAGCGCGGGCTAGAATAGTTGGCGTTAAAAACTTAAATAGAAAATTTGACTGATTACAATGTTACGAATCTACTCAGAACTCGGAATTGTAATATCGGACCCAGCGTTCCGAGATTCCACTCCGTAAACATAGAGTACATTGAATTTGACTTCGTACTGACTGCGTCGTCTCCGTCGTCGCCTTCCGGCGTTGCCATCCATAACACCGAATTTTCCAACTATTCTAAGCAGTGGACTAACGTAGTTACATATAATACACGATCGTGACAATGTTTATTTTAGATTTGTTAAACGCTTAATTTTATTGTGAAACAATTTTTCCAACAGTGCCCCCTCTCTGGATCCGCCCTTGCTCTACCTATCCTTATTATAGACTATTCACTCCCGCCACACGTATTTATACTTCTATTTTCCATGGGTTTTGAAGGCCGTGTTTTCTTTTTAGTTTCTACATTCTGGGATATAGTGCGTTTAGCTATGCTATTTTATTTCCGTACTTATTTACGTTTTTATGCAAGGCGTTTCTTACTACAAGGGATTTTTTGGACAACTGGTAGAAACTTTCGTTACTACAGTGAATGGCTCTGAGGTATCATTTAATTTCACGAGTCTCTTTAAAATATTGAGGCACTTTTTAACATTTTCGATATTGCTTTACCATTCCGCATATTGTAGGTACATCACGCCTCGAGAGCGTTGCGTGTCAGTAAGGATTAAGTCTGAAAACTATTTCTGCAGTAGTCGACCGCAGATTATGCTGAGTTGTTTACTTTTTTGTGACCAATACATGAACTTATTTTATTTTATATAATTTCTGTATAAATTAGGGTTACTGATTTATTATACGTACCTCTTTAAGCCACAAAGTACCTATCTACATTATTATTACCTTCGTTTTGCTTACAGGCTCGTACTAACTAATACTACCTTACAGGCGGATACTAACGGACTGTTAAATGGCAAAGTGCCGAATGAAAAGAACAGTATACTAATAATATAATGTATACTAATGTAACAGTATACTAATGAAATGAAAATCACTAAGAGTTTTTTATCGAAAATAAAAGTATCAAGACATTTTTGTGGCTTGTTAACTCCAGTGTGGGTTACTATAATTTTTTATTACCTTACTAGATTTTTCCAGCGGCTCCGCCCGCCCTAAGCTCGGTTATTGCTATAGCTATAGGGGAGACTGGGGACACTTGATCCTTACGGGAGACTAGATACGCTAGATTTACAGAGCTTCTGTGAACACTATATAATTTTAGAGTAGCAACATTTGTAATCTATGATAAGTTCTAACTTTCTAAAGTTGGTACTACTGTCAAATTTGACAGTTAAACACATGGCGGATGATTGTGTGTTTCGTGTTGCAGGAAAATATTTTTCGTAAGTATTTATTTTGATTAAATAATTGGTTAGTAAAGTTATTTTGGATAAGTATCACGTTTGAACTAGTCACTATCTATGTGTTTAAACGTCTGTCTCATAGAAAAGTGTTAATAGGAGTAGATTTTTTTACAATATTTTTT
The DNA here is from genome assembly GCA_946406115.1 of Apoda limacodes. NCBI lineage: Eukaryota > Metazoa > Arthropoda > Insecta > Lepidoptera > Limacodidae > Apoda > Apoda limacodes. The sequence continues at coordinate 968,439 of OX291552.1, forward strand.
TATAACCTCGACATAGCTAGGGTACACATGGTACACTTTCTTATGGGAGCAATGATCCCGCCGGATAAAATGTCCCCTAATGTTTATTTTTTTAATAATTTCAGGATTCAATATGCCTAGAGTATATAAAACCAAAGAAGATGCAAGAAAAAGAATACCGATCGACAAGGAAATCTTGGAGTTGGCTGTTAATTATGATATAGGGGGTAAGAGTATTCGTGGGACTGCCAAAGGGTACGGGATAGCAGTTATGACACTGAAAAGATATGTCAGAAAGAAGAAAAATGCAACGACTCAAAATATTGACTACACTCCAAACTATCGCCAGTCACAAAATTTTTCAACTGAAGAGACAGAACTTGTTATTAATTTAATAATAAACTCCTAAGTAAATTGTACCACGGATAAACTCCTAAGTAAATTGTACCACGGATAAACTCCTAAGAATGTACGAGACCTCGCATTTCAATATGCTTCTGAAAATATTAAAAAATACCACCAAAATGGGTTGAACAGGAAACAGCAACTTATGATTGGTCGTACGGTTTTATGAATCGTCACAAAGAGTTGTCATTGCGTGTACCCGAAGCCACTAGTTTGTCTCGCGCCACAACTTTTAACAGACACAATGTTGGAAATTTCTTTGACAATTTGAAAAGCTTATTATAGCGATATAATTTTGGTCCGTACCAAATTTGGAATGTAGACGAAACTGGAATTACTACAGTTCATAAGCCAAAAAAAAATTGTGGCATGTAGAGGTCTCAAACAAGTCTCTAAGGTTACATCTGGAGAACGTGGGCAGCTTGTTACGTATGTGGAGCTATAAATGCCATAGGTTACCACCTTCCACCATTCATTATATTTCCGCGTAAAAACTGGCAGCAACGAATGGTAGATGGTGGACTACCGGGTACTGAAGGAGCTCCACATCCCAGTAGATGGATGACTGGACAAAACTTCCTACTTTTTCTGAAATTTCTTGATAAGCATGTAAGATGCACCAAAGACAGGCCTTGTCTTATTATATTTGACAACCATGAGTCACACATTACCATTGACTCTATAAACTACTGCAAAGATAATGGTGTCCATCTCCTAACTATACCACCACATACCTCTCAAAAATTAGAACCTTTGGATCGAATAGTATTTGGAGTGATGAAGTCATATTATAATACTGCATGCGATAATTGGATGGTTAGTCATCCAGGGCGGCCGTAAACCATATATGATTTGGCTGGATGTCTAGGCAGTGCTTACCCAAATGCAATGACTCCAAAAAATATTCAGAAAAGTTTCTCAGTTACTGGGATTTTCCCATTCAACCCTGATATATTCACAGATGACGAATATTTAAGCTCCTACGTTACTGACAGAGAAAACGTGCAAACTGTAAAAGATAATGTAGTAACCTCATCATCTGTATCACCATCTATTTTACCTAATCAATCTATAATTGGTTTGCCTTTAGTAAGCAATGAGGAACCACTGCTAATTGCTTCACCTGAATCTGTGGTAAATGCTGTACCAGTTCTATCTGCGCTTTTAAGAAATGTAGAAAATGCTGCGCCACCTTCACCTGCTTTTATGATAAATGCAGCAAATGTTGCGCCAGTTGCACCAGTGCCAATTCCAGATGACGATATGACTCCCGATATTTCTGATAATGAAAGGAAAATGATTCTACAAAATCTCCCTCAAAATTGCTTTCCCTATGTAAGGCGAGTAATAGAGATGCTCTTGTGAATTCTTACAATAATAACAGACCGATTGTAGCTGGTTCTTCACAGATAAGAAATAACAATAGACCAAAAACAACGACCCATTCTCACAATATTCACGTTCCAAAACCTTGCACGTCAGCATTTGTAAGTCCTTAAGTAATAAGACTATACCCGAAAGCAGGACCGAGAAAAGGCTCTGGACAGGGAAGAAAAAAAGGTAAAACTAGGATTTTAACCAACACACCGGAAAAACTGGCAATTGAGAATGAGTGGGCAGCTAGAAAACAGAAAAAAGAAACGAAAATTTGCGAAGCTAAAGTAAAAGCAGTAAAACGTAATCTTAATTCACAAGAACAAGAAGTGACAACGTCAGAGGATGAAGAATTACCGCCATCGCCAGAATCAGTTTTAAGTACGTTTGATGATAGTGATGTCTCTTGTAGCAGTTGTAGCGAATCAGTAAATGAAGATGACTGCAATGACTCCATCATCATTGGAGATTGGGTTGTGGTGAACCTAATCTCGCAAAAGAATCTCGTTCATAGATATGTTGGGCAAATACTGAGTGAAAGTCGAGGTGGATATGACATTAAATTCGCTATAAAAATTAATGATAAAATGTTCAAGTGTTAACGAGGATATTTGTTCAATTGCTAAATATAAAGTAGTGAAAAAACTACCAGTTCCAAAAGTGAAATCATCATCAGAGAGAGTTATCAGAGAAGTCAAGTTTTGAGTTCCAAAAAAATTAAGAAAATTTAATATTAAGAAATAAAAAGTGAAAACAGAAAATATAATTGCTAATAGATATAAAAGAAAAGACTGTTTAACTTTAAGAAAAAATAACTTTAATTTCACTTTCACCAAAAGGGGTATTTTGTTTTGTTGTGCTAGACGCAAAATTTATTTTATGTTATTTTTTAATTTTAAGCAGAAAATTTACAAGAATTTAAGTGATACAGTGGATAATACAAGTTGTTTTTAGTTGATCAATAAGCAAATACATAAATGACAAACAATTGAGAAGTAGAAAAAAGAACAGATGATTGCTAATAGGTGGAAAGAAGACTGTTTAAGTTTAACATACATTTAATTCAACTTTAATTTAAATTTTATCAAAGATCGGTATCTTGTTTGATTTTATAAAAGCAAAATGTATTTCACGTTAATTTAGTTCAACCAGAAGATTCTGTGATAATAAGAACATTAAGTGATGTTTCCTGAAAATTTATGTATAGGTATGTGATTTATTAAAACAGTAGATACGTTGTTGTTTCTAGTTTACCTACTAAGCTAATAAATCAATGTTAAAAACAATTTTAACATTTTTTTTTTCCTTTTTTTCTGGTTCATTTGTATCATATCACCCTAAATGTGGGAGACTTGTTCCCCCAGGATCAACTGTTCCAGAGGGGGGGGGATCAAGTGAGACATATATATGGGACACATGATATCATTCCCTTTTCAAAGTTTTCGTGGCCTGGCCTTAGCAATTATACTTAGCAAATTCCACTTATTTCAGTACCAAGATATTTAAAATCAGATCAATATTTACGAAATAATGGTGAAAAAACAAAAGGGGGGATCAAGTGTCCCCAGTCTCCCCTAGCTATAGTTCGTTTAAGCTTGGTTATAGTTATTCCCGCGGGAACTTTTAATTTTTTTGGGATAAAAAGTAGCCTTTGTGCTATTCCAGGACCTAATCTATAGGTGTGCCAAGTTTCATCCCGATCCGCCCAGTGGCTGAAGCGTTATTGAGTAACGAACATCCATTCAGACATACTATACAATTTCACATTTATAATATTAGAAGGATTTGTCATCAGGTTTTGGTTCACCTATATATACAGGCGTCCGATAGCTCTGCTGTACCCGAACGTTGATTTGTTTTGCTAAGCGTTGATAAGCTAGTCGCTAGTCAGGTGAACAATAGGTACTTATTTTGAATGACTAGAATCTTCGAGTCAGCACATACGAAAAGCCCCAGTTCCCGGACGTGGTTACTAATACGCAATGAGAACAGGATTCTGTATAGATATCTATATAGAGGAAGTAAACAAACCCTAGAACAACTAATGTCACTATAAACATATCCCTGTTTAATTAGTTTTCGTCAAACTAATGGGTGATAAATTGTCGGGATGCAGATTTCTTCTTTTTTTGGAAAGTTCGGTAATTAATTGATAGGAGACAAATAGGTTTATATTATAATAAATATTTTGGACATTACACACAGCGCCATCTGGCCCCAAAGTAAGCAGAGCTTGTGTTATGGTGACTACACATCGGATACAAATACATTTTTTTTTGGAAATACATACGTATCATACATAAATACACCCAGATTCAAGACAAACACAAATGTTTATCACATAAATGTTTACCTAGTGCGGGAATCGAACCCACGCCCTTTGCACACCAGTCGGCCACACTGCCAACAACAGCCTTGTTGGTAGTGTGGCCTGTGGAATCTAAGGTTTCGAATTTTAAGCGTTTAGGGAAGTCCGAAGTTTGCTTCTAGACCATTTTTTATAATCCTGACATGTTCCGACTATGTTCTGACGGATAATAATATATAATAAATATAGTATTAATAACCCGCTGCAATCCAGCATCAGGCACCCGGCGCCAGAGGGGCTCCAAACGCTAGAGAGCGCATCACTCAAACTTGCACACATACCCATATGCATACATATACTCACAAACGTATATCACGCAGTAGCCCAGCTCCCAAACGACATCCGGCAAGAAATGCACACCGTTCAACTCACTATCACTTCGGAAATAAGCCGAGAGGAAGAAGTGACAAGAAATTTCCCGGGTGTACACCTGTTACCAGCAATCACGCAGGAACCAGGCCACCAAATGCACATAATCTATGCAAATATGTGTAAACACACACACATGTACATGTCTTAGCGCTACACCCTACCAGGCAGAGGCAGCGTTTCAGAACACATAATACGGTTGCTGGGGCGGCGCTCCGTTTTTGTTAGTAGCTGGGTTTACTCCGGTCCCCCGTTTCCAGCTCGACTACTACTTGTGGCACTTTGCATAAGTTTGTGGTTTAGCCTCCCAGTTTAGCATTAAAGTAGTTCTGGGGTTCGCGAACCCATTTAACCTGCCTTACGGCCGCACCAGCATGCCGCATCTACGCCGAGCAATGTCAGCAACGAGCACCACCGGTCTCCGCTGTACGCGCAGCACATCCTCATGATCCCAGGCAACCTTTCTCTCATTCGACTGAGTACTGGCGGTGCCTTACATCTGAGAAAGTACTCTTCAGATAGGAAAATGGTAAAAAGGAATAAAACTTCGCATGTATATTTACATTTATTTTAAGTTGGATACAACATATAAAACATACAACAATATAATATATCAGTAGCTAAATACTCAATGCGCAACGATTTACATAGTACTTAAACACTCACTGCACAATGACAGCAATACAACAACATTATATTTTGGACGTTAGGAACGTAATTCATCTATTTAGACCCTTGTTCACACTTTCTTAAGTATCTATAGGCATGTTTGTATGTATCCTGTAGGTATGTAAATAGGTATAACTGTGCTCTACGAGTACTACTGTAACTGACAGCTACGGAATCTCAATACTGAAGTATTTATTATCTGACGTCACTCCCATGCTAAATAGGCACACACACACACACACACACACACACACACACACACACACACACACACACACACACACACACACACACACACACACACACACACACATTTAGGTCATAGCATAGGTATGTTCATGGTACATATGTAACATAGTGGATTCAAATCTACCATCTGTTACACAACTTACAATATGCTTCAGTTACGACACCAGAACGGTGTTAGTTGAACGCTAACTAAAACAAAACTAACAAACTCACCGACTGGTGACCGGGTACAACTGTTGTAACTAACCTGCAATCGAACGCAACAAACAAATCCGCCAACTGGTGACCGGGTACAACTGTTGTAACTAACCTTCAGTCGAACTCAACAAACAAACCCACCGACTGGTGACCGGGTACAACTGTTGTAACTAACCTGCAATCAAACGCAACAAACAAATCCGCCGACTGGTGACCGGGTACAACTGTTGTAACTAACCTTCAGTCGAAGCGCAACAAAATACCCACCGACTGGTGACCGGGTACAACTGTGGTCTAACCTTCAGTCGAACGCAACAAACAAACCCACCGACTGGTGACCGGGTACAACTTTTGTAACTAACCTTCAGTCGAAGCGCAATAAAACACCCACCGACTGGTGACCAGGCAAAACTGTTGTAACTAACCTTCAGTCGAAGCGCAACAAAAAACCCACCGACTGGTGCTGGGTATAACTGTTGTAACTAACCTTCAGTCAAAGCGCAACAAAAAACCCACCGACTGGTGACCGGGTACAACTGTTGTCTTACCTTAAGTCGAAGCGCAACAAACGAATCCGCTGACTAGTCACCGGGGACAACTGTTGAATCTAACCTTCAGTCGAACGTAACAAACAAACCCACCGACTGGTGACCGTGCACAACTGTTGTAACTTACCTTCAGTCGAACGCAACAAACAAACCCGCCGACTGGTGACTGGGTACAACTGTTGTAACTAACCTTTAGTCGAACGCAACAAACAAACCCGCCGACCGCGTAGGTACAACCGGCTTACTTACCTAAAGTCTTCGACAACCGTTTAACATTATTTATTTAGAATTATCAAAAGGAACTATAGCTATTCGTTTATTATGTATTGTTTTATTGAGGTAAATCTTTGGGGTTAGCGATCTCGTTTCCTCTCGTCTATGTACCTAAGGGTCACCTTTTTAGTTCCTATCTCTTACCTTTTTTTCCCCCTGCCGATGGCGAGCGGTGCGATGGTAGAAAGTAGCTGTGAACATCATTTTAAACAATTCCTCATTACACCTAACCTTAACATAACCTTTATATAAAACACTAACTTTGTTATAATTACTACGTATTCAATTCCATTTTGTTACATTACATTTAAATCCTAAGTGTAAACAACTAAAACTTAATTTAAACACAAGTTAATAAAATGGAATTATATAATCTTTGGCATTTTGTATAATTTCAGTTGCATTGGTTGACCTTATATTTTTCTCATAAAACGACAATATTACAAACTTGTGTCTGATATATAACACCGTGCGACCAAAAATGTGCACAAACTGAAGAAACCCAACAAAAATGTATAGAAACTTAAGGGCTATGGCATACCCTAGCAAAAACGTGTCGTTTCGATCATTGTCCAAAGACAAATTACACTTTTTAAGCATACTAAGACACACGGTTCCACGTACGATAAGCGCTAACACGTGACCGCACGTTGAAAATCACAATTTTGCACGCCCCATAAGCGGAGCGGTGAGGTAGTGCACTACTCTCGACATGTCAAAAAACCTAGTCTTTCGAAACTTAAATGACGTTTTTTTTTTTAATATAACACTTAAGGGATAATATGAGTGCACTAATATGAAGTTAAATAATCTGTCTAGCACATATGGTACATTTTATAAACAATTAATTTGTTTAATATAATAAATAATAACATTAAAACTAATCATTCTTGGACGTCCGTGAGTCTGTGTTTATGTGGCAGAGAAAATGGTCGAAAAATTCATCTTACCGGAATACTTTTGTTTTTAATATATAAAGTATTACACTGTGCTGATTCCTAGTTAATATTAGCGTTCTAAGTACTGTCGTTTAATTATAATTTATAAAAAACTAATATACCACTGTATATCTATATATATATTTTTTATTTTTATTTTATAGTATATTTTTTCCTCACCTTATTTGTTATTTTATTTTAAAAAACTTGAGTTTTTGTTTTAGAATATTTTTTTTAAATGTGAATGACCGCTATGAGGCGTGCAGTTTTGGATTTTCCAAATTTTTCTCGGTTTTTTGTCGGTATAAAATTCAAATATTTATTTACAACAATGAAATTAGCAAATTTACTTGGTCATATTAATCAAAATTTTATGAAATAAGAATGAAGAAAATAACACTCTTATTTTACTAAACAATTTCAATAACAGCCCAAAAATAGTGTCGATTTTTTTTTTCTTACAGTTTTATTAGGCAAATTAACTTGATTAAGATTTGAACTATAACATATATTTTTTACACGTCAAAAAGTGTACTCAGGACAGGAAATTAACCAAATTCTTGCAAACTTAACTCGTTTGGGTATGTGGTGTGTGGTGTGCCATCACCTTAATAACGTATACGAATCTTCATTTTATAAATGATGGCAAACTAGGTTTGTGCTACATCTCGACGGCGTCCATACCTCAGCATTACTTACGCAACGTATCTACACATTATCTACATTATCCGTATATAATACATATCTCAATTTAAATATCAGGTGGGGAAAATTAAATGCATGAAAAGTTTAAATATTAGTTGCTTAGTTAAATTAGACAAACAAAAGTATTGTAAGTCGCGGGTAAATGCTGCGGTTCATACCGTTATGCAGTAACGTAGCTTCACGGAACCCCCTGGTTCGTCCGTCATGCGGACCTACACAGGGACTTCGAGCTCCCCCACAATTCTCCAATACCTTAAAGACCTGGCAGCCCGCTCTTACGAGCGAACACTCAATTACCCGAACCGATTAATTGTGCAACCCACAAGCTACCACCCTCCCCCCGACCGACCACGGCACGGTCGAAAACTATTGTTAGGCTAGGCGGCCTCGGCACGTACTGACGGCCCCAGACGACGATCTTGCTATCTGGATAGCGAGACTAGTCTCAACGACCTCCCCTAATACCCCCCCTCCGCCTAATACGACGCCGACGTGCCCGGGTTTGTTGGCAAACACACGGATCCACCTCATATACGAGGTATCAAAGCATGCCGGGGCGCTTCTCGCCCCCACTCACTCGCAATCGCAACCGCGTAACGGGAAACTCCCCTCCTGGCACTGATTCACCTTCGGGTTCGAGGTTCACGCTGGTCGAAGGGACGACCCCAAGAGCGACAACCAAAGCTGAGCTAGAGCGTTGGGCGCTGAGACTCCTTCAGAGACTCGCCCCAAAAGTCCGGTGGAGCAGTAATGGCTGCATCAGCCAACTGCATAGTCAGCTAAAAAAAAAGTAGCTTCGCGGATAAACGCTTCGGTTCATACCGTTACACAGTAACATAGCTTCGCGTGCAGTCACGTCAGTTGTACTGTGAGCGCGGGGACTGTGGACAACGAACTGCACTCAGTTTGTCAGATTTAAACTCTTAAATCATGTTTATTTGGATTAAATAGAAACCTTTTAAAAAAGGTGTACCCAATATATTTAGATTTCAAGCAGCCGCAGTCCTAGGAGGCTCGTGACGTAAGGTATAAATAAGTACAATGTCGTCGACTCGTCGAGTGCATACATAGTACAAATTATTGATTGTATTAACCGTCACTTTTATAAACAAATATTGCAAAAAAATACAATACAATTTTATGAAAAATATGGAATTTATCTTTTAGCAATATTCTTTCCCCAGACTAATATTCAATACTAGCTGACCCGGCGAACGTTGTTTCTTTTTAAAACAACTGCCGCACCAACCAATTGTATAAGGGTTGTACTAATTCAGAAACCTTTCCCGGAGTGTGCATAACAATTTACCACAATTTTATTACAATCGGTTTACTGTGGCACCCCCTCGCACTGTGGCACGCAACCTACCCAAACGTTACATACCTCGCACAGCGACACGCTACCCACCCTCGCACTGTGGCACGCAACCTACCCACACGTTACATACCTCGCACAGCGACACGCTACCCACCCTCGCACTGTGGCACGCAACCTACCCACACGTTACATACCTCGCACAGCGACACGCTACCCACCCTCGCACTGTGGCACGCAACCTACCCACACGTTACATACCCCCATCCCTCACGCAGCAACGCGCTACCTGCTGACACGTTACATCCCTTAGATTATTAGATTTATAATGCAACTTAGAAAACGCTGATTTTTACTTTACATAAACACACTACTGCGTAATTGCTTTTTTTTAATATTAGGAAAATATAGGCTGTTGGCAGATTTGGTAGCCAGTGATTCTAATTCAATGATAGTGTATGTAATTCCACGAGCGCAGCGCGCAAAAGAAATCCGCGCGCTTTTTCTACGACTATTTGTGTAAACATAATGTAGGTACAACACGTCACTAAGTTGTTTTCCTCTATTTTTTCGCTTTGAGTGTGTTAATTTCCTACCTGAGCTTTGTTCATTACATACTCGGCTCCTTTACCTCCTCGCCTGGTGGCTCCTGTTGAAACCCTGCCTAATGTGTTATCATTGTATCATAATGTACTATTAATGTACACGTGATATATATAACATAGCATTTTAACTTATATCTGCAAGGAAGATATTTCATGTCATGCTATCTGCACACCGTCAGTTTTGTCTATTTGTCAAACATACAGAGACTGACACAATAGTTATTTATATAAAATACATAATATTTTATTCTTAGCTATATTTATGTTGCACTCTAGTAACTAATCTTATATATTTTGTAACAATAGATAAATGCATCGCTATAACCTTAATAAATAACTTTGGTTCAAACATGACTAGCTATATGTCGTGTGATACAGCTCCACCCCGCCACCCCACCTCCCCGCTCCCCGCTCACTCTCTGCGCCAACCATCTTCCTGACTATAATAGTTCTATCAGTTATGTGACAATAAATAGTAACGTTAGCTGCTATATACCAATTTTAGAGTAATAATAAAACCTTCTAAAAAATCACAATGTTATGAACATATAAAAAACAACTATAAATTCTTTCTTTAGTTTTACCAACATAACAAACTTCATAAAACTGACCAAACAAATAGTATAAATATCAGTATGTTTGTACGTACATATGTGTGTGTGTGTATATAGCTAACTAATAACTATCAAATATATATAGAGTTGAGCGTTCGGTAACACCTACAACTATAACCGGATGTACGTGCGCACGTGTGGTGCGTACGAACAAACCCTAACTACGAGTACATGGAATGTCGATATCGGACAAACAGATCTACAAAAGATACACTTTTTCAGTCTATTTGCTCGGTTACATGGTCTATTTGTTAATACATTGTTATAAAATTAGTAATCAAAAACCTCGTCACCGGTATCCGCGTTGTGCTCAGAGCAACTCGCACTTGCCGAACTTCCTGCGGGTGCGGTGCTTCTCTTCCTGGCGCGGGTGGTTCCGGATGATGCGGACCAGCTGTTGGACACGACACAACGTGGAACACTTCGTTTGTAAACTACCGACTTATTAATAACAAGCAAAATCGTATGTTCCAAACAGACAATCGCACCGACTCAACTTCACTATATCCGACGTAACAATTCCACTGCTGAAACGGCTTCTTGCATTTCCGAACCAAACATGTGTAACCCGCTGTCACTCAACGACTCCCCCGGCCGCAGCTCAGCACTACACCAAGTATAAACTATTTTTTTAACAAAAATCGACTTCGATCCACTAAAAAGTAAAAAATAAATAATAAAGCAGACATATTGACAGAAAATTTAGCTACATGTTATATTCCCCTTGAAATCGATTGCCAACAATTTGAAATTGATTACAAACAACAGGTAAAAGGTTCTGTTGGCATCAGACGTTAAGGTAAAGAAACTGTAGCTAAATGTTATGTCTGTATGTCTGCTTTAGGGGCAGGGGCAATCGACTTCAAGGCGAATAAAACATGTAGCTGAATGTTCTGTCAATAAGTCAGCTTTAGGGGCTTGTTTTTTACTTTTTAGTGGAATGAAAGTCGGTTTATGTTTTTGTTCAAAACATAGTTTATTTTATAAATTTAAGTTGCTCTATTAAACCAATTTTATTCTTCAGTTGGTCCGAAAGTCAATATTAAAGGAACTTAGAACTTTTTTTCAATTTAGTTAAGCCAGGAACGATAAGAAAGAAAGGATAGGAAACTGCAAGTGTTCAGTTTTTACCACATATCTACGGAATCCTAAAAACAAATGATTGAAAATGTATGACGAAACTTACTTAAAATTACTTTTTAACATTTTTCTAGGTAGGTTTATACCATGTCACCCAGGAAGTTTTTATGTATAAGGCACTTGTAATTATTTTGAAAAATTTGGTTAGTTAGAAGAAAAAATACCATTGTTCGAATTTCCCTCCACATTTTTTTGAAAGGCAAATTAAATTATAGTGTCTCATTTTAAAATGGATCTGCATGAAGAACATTTTCGTGCGACGATTTTCAACGATATTAAATATGGCCGAAAACCTGAGGAGTCATTTAATTGACTTCAAATGGCTTTTATGGATGAAGAGCTTTCAAAAGCAACCATCGACCGTTGGCATAGCGAGTTCAAGCGCGGTCACCTTACTTTGGGCGATGAACAAAGGAGTGGTCGTCCTACGACGGCTGTCACGGAAGAAAGTGTGCTGGCAGTAAAAAAAATAATTCGAGAAAACAGGCGAATCACATTCGAAGATATTCAGCATACACTGCAGATTGGTTCGGGAAGCGTTCATAAGATTCTACACGAGCACCTTCGCGTGAGAGACTATCCGTTTCGCGCTAGGTGCCGCACATCCTCACCGAAAGCCTGAAGCAGGCCCGTGTGGAGTGGTGCCGTGATATGATTCAAAAATTTGAAGCAGGCTCGTCTCGGCGCGTTTACGACATTGTGACAGGTGACGAATCCTGAATTTATCAATACGATCCAGAAACAAAGCGTCAGTCGACAGTTTTGCTGTTTCAAAACGAACCAAAGCCTACGAAAGTAAAGCGATCGAGAAGACATAGAGAAAATTTTGATTGCTAGTTTCTTCACTTTGACGGGGTATCTGGTTTACGACAGTTTATGAGATCAAAGCAGCATCAACGCCGAATGGTATACCACAAAATGCCTGCCAGAAGTTTTGTCTGCAATGAGAAACAAGCGACCAAACACCGGACTTAGCAGGGTACTGCTTCACCATGACAACGCGCCCGCGCACGCAGCGCTTCAAACGAGGGACTTCCTAGACACCACACCGGTCAGAGTCTTGTGTCACCCTCCTTACATTCCTGATCCTGCATCTTACTCTATTCTACAACTTTAAAAGAATTAGTTGAAAAACTTACTGTACCAGAATTCTGAGGACAAAATAGTATTAGCTTCGTATTATTGATCGTTCTTAATTCTATGACCACAATTGTATAAACGTGGAACTCTCAGTTTTAACTTATTATATGTTGTTGTATATTATTAAAAATATTTTTATTATATGTTTACGGTTTTCGCAATTTTTCCTTTATCTGTACTATGAGACGTTGCTTCGTACCAATTTCAAGATTCTGAGTTCAAGGGAAGTACCCTGTACGTTTTGGTTCCCTTTAGAGTTTGCGGAAATTCGCGGCATAAACGGCTGTATCTTTTGATTGCGTTGGCTTAGAAGTTTGATTTTTTCACAGCTTCCAAGGATAGTACACCTGAGTATTTGATATAAATTTCAGCTTGATGACGCGTTCCTGAGAAAAAGGGTCTTGACAGACGGACAGACAGACGGATGGACGGACAACAAAGTGATCTTATAAGGGTTCCGTTTTTTTCCTTTTGAGGTACGGAGCCCTAAAAACTTACTTCTACGATTCAAAAATTTTAGAAACCCTAATCGCCACAAAGGTCTCTATGGAATGGACAGAAGTTTTAAGCCAGGCGAGCACAATCTGGCTGTCAGTCCAAGCGTAGACATAGGAAATGGGTAAAGATTGGCCCAATTTCGAAACAACGTGATTGAGCAATTGGCTTAAAAGAGTAGCACCAGATAAATCCATCTTTGAAATCGTAAGACGGGTGCGAAAAGGAGCGACCTTAGTCTTGGCAGTGACCAAATTAAGAAAGACTGAACCACGACGCTGGACGGCATAAAGATAAATCACAGCCGCATAGCCAGCCTCCGAAGCGTTACAGAAGCCGTGGAGAGTAACACTGGATTGACCCAGGGGTAAAAAGCACCTAGGAATACGCACATGATAGAGATCCTGAATGGACGAGCCATAACGCCTCTAGGATGCCAATAAATCACCAGTAATAAATCTCCCAGGAGATTCCTACCAGCCACAGCTTTTGTAAATAAAGAAAGAAGAAAGAATATGATAGTAATAGTGTTCTATGATCTATAACCTATGAAAAAACAAACAAACATCACAAGCAAGGAGAGTACAAATGACACTTTGCACAAAAAACAACAGCCGCAAGGGTCAAAAATCCGGGCTATGGTAGACAACACAGTGCGCTTAGTCCAGGTCTTAGGAGCTGAAAGAGTTTTCACTTGAAAGAAGAAACAAACCGCAATCGGTTGGTATTGTACTCCAAAAATTGCAACTAAATCAGGGTTGTCGACATTCTGAAAGATCAGGGGATCCAGTTGGAACGCCTCGGCAACACCATCGTGGAGATTAGGAGAGTTGGATATCCATTTCCGAAGCTCATATCCGCCGTCATTGAGGATCCCAATTAGCTCATCGCGGAGAATAAATGCTTCTTCAATCGTAGTGGCCCCCGTGCAGATATCGTCATCGTAGGCGTCGCTGGACACAACGGTAGCAGCGCTAGGGAAGTGAACACGTTCCCTATCAGCAGGCTCTAACAGGGTCCGAATAACGACATGGTGGACCCAGAGCTGTTCAATTTAAAGGCGGTCATGGGTAACGCAGGATCTTCTCGCCAAAGAATCAATTGATAACCGCAATCCTTATGGATGACCGTTTGACGTAACATCATACGGATATTAAAGACCAGAACTACCTGATGTCTCTTTGAAATTGTCATAAATATCCCGGTGCAATTTGGGTCCCGTGTGAAGACACACCGTTGAAGGGACACACCATTGAAGGGACACACCGTTTGAACTAGTAGCCATCAAAGAAAACTCTTATTTTCCCCCCTTTGAAGACAGCATTGTGAGTAATGAAGAAGTGTTCCTCCCTTGTCCAGTCATGGTAAGAAACAGACATATGGCCCAAAGCTTGGTACTCCTGCATGAACTCCAAATACTTTTGTCAGAAGACAGGGTCGCGCCTCATACGCCTCTCCATGGAAATTAACCGTTTTTCGGCTAGGATCCTGGTTCGGCAAGAAGGGGAGCCGAGTAAATAATTACCAGTCGAAAATCGACGAGTATTATTCACAAAAACCGGTCAAGTTGAATTTGTGTCCTAATTGTTTTTATAACCATAGCAAGATCACTCAATTTAGAGATGATGACTTACAGTGTCAAAAGCTTTTGGTAAGTCGATAAATACGCCTAATGCAATTTGTTTTCGGTCTATGCTTAGCCTAATTTTAGTTATTAATTCGACTGTGGCTGACAGTGTATTAGATTTTGGTCTAAATCCATACTGTTTTTCCTAGTAAAAGTTTTGAGATGTTAAGTATGCTTCCAAGCGAGTGTACAGAATTCCTTCGAATTTTTTTTAAATGACTGGAAGAACTGATATCGGGCGGTAGTTTCCTGCATTAAGTCGGAAGCCATATTTAAAATTGGGGTGATTTTTGCTATTTTAAGACTATCAGGAAATAGAAAGAAAGAAAGAAAGAAAAATATTTATTTGGATTAAACAACACAATAAGGCCAAAATTAAACAATTAATATACATAATGTTTCTATGTGCTGCTTGTCACCAAAAAAGTCTCCCACTCAGCATAAAAGCTGTGGCCAACACCACAGCACTGATTTTCAGTGGGAGCTTTCAGGCTGGCATCGCTGCACTGAGACGGATATTTACATATTCCTTAACCTATAACTTATTTAAAAATAAAGAAAAGTCAATAAAAACACAAAAACAGAAAACAAACACTACAATAACGAATTAAAAAAGATGAAGTTAAACTAAAAAACATGGTAAAAAAACAAACAAAAAAAAAAAAGAACTACTACACTATTATTATTTTATTTTTTTTAGAAGGCATGTTCTAAGACCTTAGCCTGTCTTGGACAGAAGGAAACAAAACAACTAGAATAAATACATGCAATCTTTGTACCTAAAAAAACACAGCAAAATCTTCAGTTAAAATATACAAAAATTAGCTTCAAAATGAGAAAAATCTAAACTAAACGAATACATGTATAGTGGCTTAAATTTAAAATTGGGAGCAACAAAAGAATACATTTATCTAAAGACTGGATTATACGCGTTTGCTAGTCAATTCCATCCAGTGATAGATCAGTGAAACCAAAATAACTGGCGGATGTGCAAATGAGAGTTTTTAAGCAACAAAATAAGACTATAAAATCTGGTTGTTTAACAGGTAAACCTTAAGTTTTTTGATAAATGCCATTTTTGATTCTAAAACACGGCAAGGTGGCGGTAAATCATTCCAACAGCGACTAGCTGCGAACTTAAAACTGCCTCGGAACGCTGCAGATCTATGTCTGGGGCAGAGAATAAGATAAGAGGATACTCTAGTCTCATATTTATTCCTTTTACGTGCCCACGACAGTTTTTCGTAAAGATAGATAGGTTTTTCCGTTTTGACTATACCAAACATAAGCACAGAAAGGTGTAGTTTCCGACGTGCTTCCATTTTTAATAGTGTGGCATTATTAATATAACTAGTTACATGTGCCCTAGGTGGAATGTGAAATCAAAATCGCGCGCAGGCATTTTGAACCCTTTGTATGAGACGCTTAGATCTTGCTAATAGACATGGTCTATAAACAGTGTCTGCATAATTGAGTTTTGCCAATACGATGGACTCACACAATTTAATTCTTTTTTTTTTTTTTTATACCACTAAGGTGGCAAACAAGCCTACGGTCCGCTTGATGGTAAGCGGTCACCGTAGCCTATGGACGCTTGCAACACCAAGGGCATCACTCGCGCGTTACCGACCCTTCAGAAATCTAATAACTTCTTTTTTGAAGAACCCCATACTGTAGTCCTTAGAGAAAACCTTGGCAGGAAGCTCATTCCACAACCTAAGCGTTCACGGGAGGAAGTTTCTCTTAAACCGCACTGTACGCGACCATTTCGGTTCTAAAGTGTGAGAATGAATTCCCTGCCGATGGCGAGCGGTAGAAATTATAAAAGATGGTAGAAAGTAGCCGTGGGCATCATTTCGAACAATTCCTCAGAACACAACCCATTGTACAAGCGGAAGAACACACACAGGGAGGCAAAGTCTCTCCTCAGACTTAGGGGCTCGATACCGCACGTGAGTTTGGGATCGTCGACAATTCTCACAGCCCGTCGTTGAACCGAGTCAAAAGGGCCAAGCTGGTATCCGGGTGCACCCGCCCAGAGATGGTAGCAGTACTCCATATGGGGCCGGACTTGCGACTTGTAAAGCAGCAACCTTTGCCCCGACGTGAAGTACTGCTTCGCTCTGTTGAGTACACCAAGTTTTTTGGACGCCAGCTTTACCTTGTCTAGCTATTCTTAAGTCAATACTAAGGAAAGGTCTTATCTTATACAGTAGACTTAAACGATAAAAGCAGTTACGGACAGACTCTATAATGTGGGTATCAAACTTAAGGTTTGTGTCCATAATCAGCCCCAGGTTTCGCACTTCACATACACGTTCTACTAGCTGATTGAAAATAGTTATTACAGGCTGGCTTTGAATAATTGCATTTGCTTGTTTCTTGGTGCGAATACGCCAAGCTTTATGCAATTATTGATGCAAATTGTAAGATCGGGAAGACTTATTCTTTTACGCATTTTATGGATTTAATATAAATCCCATCGGAGCTAGAACCAGTGTTAGCATCTAAGTTAGTAATTATTTAACTGATTTCGCCTTCAGTGGCTGGTTTTAGCTCAGAAAGTTCGAATTTTTTGACGGCTACTGACAGAATATTTTTTTGGTTTATGATATTTTTGAGGAATCTGGTTTGCTAGGATTGAGCTGACAGTCGAAAAAAATACATTGAAAGTTTATAGAATTTACGATGAGTCAGTGATAATTTCTTTTTCTGTTTCTAGTTTCGTTACATCCACTGGATCTTTAGTTTTGTTGTTAGAGAGATCGTTAATAAGGGTCCACATTTTAGTTGTTTTTTTCTTACAGTTTGTAAATTCTTTAGTATAGTAGTCGTTTTTTGCTTTCTGAATTATGTCACCTGCCTTCTTTTCTTCAAGAATTGTTCGTACATTGTCGTATTCTTGCCGCTTTTCTTACACTGATAACTTAAGACACTGATTGAGCAATCAATCAAACTAAATAAACGCAGTGTGGGACGGACACCACGCACGCACTAGGCGGACTGACAACTTATGATACTGATTGAGCAATCAAACAAACTAAATAAACGCAATGTAGGACGGGCGCCGCGCACGAACGGAATGCAAACTTAGGACACTGACTGATCAATCAAACTAAATAAACGCAGTGTGGGACGGACACCACGCACGCACTAGGCGGACTGACAACTTATGATACTGATTGAGCAATCAAACAAACTAAATAAACGCAATGTAGGACGGGCGCCGCGCACGAACGGAATGCAAACTTAGGACACTGACTGATCAATCGAACTAAATAAACGCAGTGTGGGACGGACACCACGCACGCACTAGGCGGACTGACAACTTATGATACTGATTGAGCAATCAAACAAACTAAATAAACGCAATGTAGGACGGGCGCCGCGCACGAACGGAATGCAAACTTAGGACACTGACTGATCAATCAAACTAAATAAACGCAGTGTGGGACGGACACCACGCACGCACTAGGCGGACTGACAACTTATGATACTGATTGAGCAATCAAACAAACTAAATGAACGCAGTGTGGGACGGCCTCCGCGCACGCACTAGGCGGACTGACAACTTGGGACACTGATTGATCAATCAAACAAATTGACTATAGTATAGCAAAAAATGTGGGGTTAAGTGAGTGACTAAATTTTTAACGAGCATCTGACGTGTGGATTTTATATACCTCGTGGAAGGCGGCGTCGACGTTGAGTGGCGGCTCCTTGGCGCTGGTCTCAATATAGGGCGCGCCCAGCTGTCGCGCGAGCTCGCGGCCCTCCTCCTGCGACACCGTGCGGGACCCCACTAGGTCCACCTTGTTGCCCGCCACCAGCATCGGGAACGACTCTCTGCAAAGTGCAAACGGTACTCGTTAGTATGGAGCCTTGCGCAGCGACTCACCATAGAGCGGTGTCTAGGGCGGCAGCGGCGGCACCTGTCCTTGACGCGCAGTATCTGTGTGTGGAAGTGCCGCACGTTCTGGTAGCTCTGCTGGTCGGTCACGGAGTACACCAGCAGAAACCCGTCTCCCTTGCGCATGTACTGCTCGCGCATTGCGCTGAACTCCTCCTGCCCTGCCGTGTCCAGAACTGCAACACGTACCAAATACTTCTTAATTTGACAACTTATAAGAAAAACCGTACGGATACCTTATAAGAATAAATAACACATAGATGCAATTTTTTTACTAAAAACTGCCTATAGCAGCAGTATCGGCCACTATCGGTAACTGAAGACCTAATAAAAGCTTTATTTACATTTTTCTAAAATAAGAATGTAAGTATGTGTAAGGTATTCTTGACAAGAAAACAATTGATATGAAGTATCTTTAGTACATACAAAAATTCTTTTCGGTGTTTTTACTGCCCCTCCTGCCCCTTCTATGCGATCGAAAAGTTTTTAGAAGACTATACTCCATTATATTCCCATATCATAATGAGTGACTTTAATACATGTCTGTTAAAGAATGATTTGTACTCTTCTTCTTCTGTTTGTGCCGTATTTTAACAGATCATGATCTCTGTCATGATAGTTGTCTGTCTTCTGTTTGTCTCTTCAGTTCTGCAGCTTTTTTGACACCTGTCCATGCCTTGAGGTTATCATACCATGAAGTACGTCTTTAGCCTCTCCCTCTATTTCCCCTTAGATTATATTCCTGATAATAATGTACTTTTTGTTTCTATAGACATGGGCATAGTAAGCTATTTTTTTTGTCTTTATTGTTCGCTCTAGTTCTAGGTTCTATTTTTTTTTTATTTGCCCCTGGACAGGCTAAGGTCTTAGACCATGCTGCCTAGTCATTGGTAATAATTTGTCTTCATATTTATTTTCAACATAAAGTCTTCGGTAGTATTTCCTTGATAAATGTATTCCATATTGTTAAGGTCCAAATATTTACGTCTTCAGTATTAGCATTATTTTTCTCTTAGTTTTATTTGTGTCCAATCCTGTTTGTCTTTATAATGTTGCCTTAGGCAAATTTGTTTATATCCAATCCTTCATAAAAGTAGACATAAGTATTCTATGGTTAAATCCAATAAATCAAATTTATTCATTTAAATAACTGAAAACTAGAATAAACAAATAACATATGATGCACTTACAAACACAAAAAAAAAACCTTTTTACAAATTCTAAACAATTTATACACAAAAATTTAAATTTCTCCTACTGTATTCACAATATATTTACAAAGCGAGACAAACGTACAACTATTTTTAAGCAAAATTTCAATACGACGCGGGACCAATTCAGCTTTTTTGTAAATATTAATCTGTTGTGCTTGTGCATAAGCACAAGGCGCTGGATGCCAAAGGATGAACATTCAAAGAACAAATGCTGCAAGGTTTGTGTTGCCTGGGAATCATACTGATTACATTGAGGGGTATTTGCCATACACATACGGTGAAGATAAGAGTTGATATGACAATAACCAAATCTAAGTCAAATGCAGTAAAAATTTTTATTAATGTAGTATTGACTTTTACAAAACCAAGGCAAACTGTTAATAGATATGTTAAGAGCAGCATACCACAAACCCTTATTCTGGATTTGAGTACAATGGTCCCATTGCTTTTTCCACCTATCGCCCATCCTGATTTTTAAATCAGGAATAACATCTGTAAATCGAAGGAATAACTCAAAACTACTATTCTTAATGCTAAAAGGTAAGTTTAAATTTGAAATTGTTTTAGCTAAATGATCTGCCCTTTCATTTCCATAGACTCCTTTATGAGATGGAATCCAAACAAAATTGACATGAATGTTAAGGCTGTCTCCTTATTATGGAAATGAAAGGGCAGATCATTTAGCTAAAACAATTTAAAATCTCGATTAATGTTTGTTTTATTTGATATAACAGGTAATTATCATTGGAATGAAATTTATTATTTTGTAAGGCTTTCAAAACACTCATACTGTCACTAGCAATAACCCATTGTAAACAATGCTGATGTTGTTTTTGTATATGTTTTAGCGCAAGTAATATAGCAGCAGCTTCAGCTGTAAAAATTGAAGCTTTGTTATGGATCTTATACCCAATGTTCAGTTTTAGTTCGCTATTATATATTGCAATGGAAACATTATTTTCATTTTTTGATCCATCTGTGTAAATTATTCTATGACCAGACCACTGTGCCAACATCTCATACACTTGTTCTTTTGTTGATAGTTTGTGGTTTATAAATATGTTGGTTTGAGGAAATTTACTTTCGAACATACCATTATAACAAGGTAAAACAGAATTACCTCTATAGATATCTGAGCTCTGAAGAAAATTTAAAAAATCTGAAAAGTCTTGCAGTATAAAAAGTTTTTTTGTAAGAATAATGATGATGAGACATGAGATAAATTAAGAAGAAGACTATTGTTGCTGACTGAAAAAAGTTTCAGTAGGAATTTTTCTCTTAGGAAAATAAAGCGAATATTTATCGGTGGAAGTTGGCACTCAACTTGCATTACATTAATTGGAGTAGTTTTAAAAGCCCCTGTTATGACTCTCATGCATTTGTTTTGAATTTCTTCTAATGTAGAAGAAACCGTATTCAAAATGACTTCGTATTAGAGATTTATACAAGCACAGTAATATTTTTGTGTCTGCTCCCCAACTGACTGTTGACAAAGACTTAATCACATTGAATGCTTTGTTTGCTTTAACAATAATATTATCAACAAACTTTTTCCAGGAAAGATTGCGAGTGAGGATTACACCCAATAACTTAGCGTCTGGAGGAACAGGGTAAAGGAATATTGTTAAAATATACTGGCTGTGTTAAAGTACTTCTTTTACCAAACAAAACAACTTTAGATTTATTTGGGTTAATATTTAAATGTAAATAATTGTAGTATTCATTTAACTTTTTTAAAGCACTATTTACCTCCTCAAATATTTTTTTTAAATTAGACCCTGTACACACTACTAGATCATCAGCAAACTGGAGATTTTTAATATTTGTTCCCAAAACAAGGTTCAACCGATAAATGTACAAAATAAATATAAGCGGCGGTAAGATTCCACCTTGATAAACTCCTATAGAAGACAGTCTTGGCCCATGGAGGTTGCCATTATATTTTACATAAACTTTTCTACCTGTCAAAAAATTTGAAACCCAATTAATTATTTTTCCAGGTATCCCTATAGAGAGCAATTCCACACTAAGAACATTAATATTTACACTATTAAAGGCCCCTGGAACATCGAAGAAGACTGACAATAGAAATTGATTATTAGCCAAGCTATTTTCAATATCAAGATGTAATTGACAAATACTCTCTCGAGCTGAACGATCTCTTCGGAAACCAAACTGATATGAAGGTAAAATGCAATTTTTTTCAATGTTAAATTCAATACGTTGTTTTAAAAGTTGCTCAAACACTTTCCCAATACAAGATGTGAGTGTGACAGGACGATAGGAGTCAGGATGTAACTTAGGTTTATCAGGCTTAAGAATGGGTATGAGGCAATCGATTTTCCAATCAGAAGGAATTTCGTTATTTAACCAAAGACTATTCAAAATGTTGAGAAAGATAATTAAAAACAGGTTTCACTAAGATTTTTTAAACAT
Organism: Apoda limacodes; assembly: GCA_946406115.1. Lineage (NCBI taxonomy): Eukaryota > Metazoa > Arthropoda > Insecta > Lepidoptera > Limacodidae > Apoda > Apoda limacodes. The sequence goes on from OX291552.1 coordinate 991,010, forward strand.
TATGTAAGGTACACCATCTAATACAAATGCAGTATCTCGACGTGAAAATATAGCAGATTTTAATTCCTGCAGAGTAAAGGGTTCTAGAAGAAAAATATTGTTATTGTTGACACTAATGCTAGGTGAATCGCTTTTATTTACAACGAAATCTGGTATACACCAGATTTCCTAAAAATTCTGAAACCCAACTGTCATCACTTGTTTTGCTAGAAGTATATGTTTTAATTAATTTACGCATATATTTCCAGATAAGAGAAATTGGAGTGCATCGATTAAAGGAGTTATATAGAGACTTTTTCTTTTTCAATCTTCAAGCTTGTAACCTTTTAAACTCTATATAATTTGACTGCGAAGTATTATGTTTAAATTTTATGTAAGCTTTTTAGAGTTATTTACCACCTCACAACATTTTTGATTCCACCAAGGTAGACAAGTTTTTTTTTTAATAATTTTTTGTGCAATTGAGCACGGGAATTATTATCAGGCTCTGGTTTTTTTGGTATTGATTTTTCAACAGCAGAGTGCAAACCTTTACAAAACAAGTTATATGATTCTAGAGAGTTTTGTAAATTGAAACTGATATTTGACAGCTGAAGGTCAATCGTTTTTCACAAACACTCCAATCTATTCTTTTATGGTTAGGGAAGGAGAAAGAATTACTAGAATAAGGAGTATCTGTATTTGAAACATTAACATTGATCAAAACTTTTATTATTATAGGAAGGTGATAGCTGCCAAGGGGATCATCAAATACACTTCAGTCACAATGAAGAGCCAAGGAAGGAGAAACTATTGTCAAGTCTAAAGCATAAGGTCGCCATGTCATAGAACCAACCGTTGTTACCTGCCCGTCATTAAGCAGAACCAAATTATTATTATCAATCACATCAAGAAAATCCCTACTCCGTGGAGAAGTGGAATTACAACCCCATGAAATATTGTGAGCATTAAAATCACCTGCAAATATCACAGGGCTTGGAATAATTTGATTAATGAATCAAATTTATTTTGTCAAAGACAGGATTACACTTTGTGGGACTATAGAAACTGACAATACTGATTTCTTTGTTACCTACGGCAATACAAATGCAAATGTTTTGTAAAGAATCATCAAAAAATGTATTTATTTTAGTGTATTCTATTTCATGACTAATTAAAATTGCAACACCATTATTATTATTACCACAATCGTTTCTTTCTATTTTGTAACCATTAATATTAAATTTTTGAGTAGGTTTTAACCAAGTTTCACATAAAATTGCAATATGAATATTGTTTTGATGTAAAAAATGAGCTAGTGTATTTCTATTACATAAAATACTTTGGCAGTGCCACTGAATAATGTTTAAAACTTCCATTATTTTTGTATAGCAGAAGCTTTGCTAAAAGTATCCTGCACTGCCGTACGTATAGAACTTGTATTTATAGGGGTATCTTTCTTTGAGACGAGTTTCATGACTATTTGAATTAGTATATTAATAAATGTATCTGATTTGGACAAATTTTGTATCTGAGATTCTATTGATTTTGCTGTAAGATGAGGAAAAGATTGTTCATTAAATAACTCTGAATATTTCACTGAATATTTTTTATTTGATAAGCCTATGGGTACTGAAGATAACACTCCAGTTATTTCAGTATCAGCAGCAGGAATTGACGCTGATAAACGTAAATCGTCCAGTAGTTTCTTATTGTTGAGGAATACATTGGCGTTATTTGATAAATCGAAAGTTATACCTACTTTGAATTTATTAATATATTTCAAATGTAATACACCTGACACACATTGTTTCCTGATGGCTTGGGATACATTCAGCCTGTCCTGATCTGAAAAAGATTTGTTGTCTTCTCTATGAGAAAAGAAGACCATGTACTCAGTTTTTTTTTTAATTTTCCGGGTACTTTCTAATATAATTTGATGTTTTATATGGATCATAGCGACTCTTATCGTCATCGAACGGGAAATCTGAATCTGATGATTCTGACTGCGATACTTGACCCTCTAGACTTTCATTCTCCTTTTTTATTTTTTGCCTTTTCCCGTTCTTACTCATTATTAAGTTACAATCGTAACCCTATGCTAAATTAAAATAATTTATACACTTCTAAAAAATATACAAATACAGGAAAAAAAACTATTTATAAATTAAATTTTCAGAAAGCGCGCCTTTCGTGTACGATTTCCCGCCTTTTTTCGGTCTTTTTTTATTCTGTTGAGAACTTCTTTTTTTGTTATTCTGTCTGTCCAAATTTCAGCATGCGCCTGTACAGCCAAATCTCAAAAGCGTTAAGTTTATTAATGGTATTCTGAGTTAATGTCCAGCCCTCCGCTCCGTACAACAGTACAGACAGAACGTAGCACTTCACAAGTTGCCATCTTAATTTTAAATTTACATCTTTAATCGAACTCGAAAGGCCCATTTTTGAATGCCAGCTTCTTAATGCTCTTGGAAGTGGTATGAGTGTATTCTGGAATCGTGAGACCCCAGTGAATCGGATTTTTTTTACAGTGAACGCGCAGTCTTGTGTCTTTGTAGGGTTGAATCGGACCAAGTTTTTCCGTCCCGTCAGAAACCTTGAACAGAATGGTCGATTTTAGACACAAGTTCTCCGCGCTTTTTTTCCACAACGGAACGTGGAATGTTTGCACGACCCGTGTAATAAGCGTTTCCAGTACTGTCATCTGCATAGCAATGTATGTTGGTGATGAATAACATCATACATATGCAGTAGAAACAGCGTAGGAGATAGCACAGAGCCTTGCGGGACGCCAGTATTAATGTTCATGCTATCACAGCAATTACCGTCAACTACCAAAAAACCATTTGTACAAACCCCTCAGGTAGTCCGTAAGATGGCAACTTCGATAGAAGACCCCGGTGCCAGACCCGATCAAACGCCTTCGCTAGGATTCTAGGCTACATGCCAATGCCATACTGACAGTTGCCGACTAGTTCGAGTTTTTTTTTTTTATTCGCGCTTGAGTATTTTACTGTGTCATATATTGTCGTACTCGCCTTTTAAGGCCCTTTATTTTGATACCAAACTCGAGGGTCTTGAAAAAAAAATTTTACTAACCCCAATAAAATCCACCACTTTGTTTTTTAGAAATTTCAATATACCTTGTGTCACTCACACAATCACGACGAATCAAATGACACCTCGCATGTCAAAATCCGCCAAGCTGTTCAGGGACCTTATTGGGAATAGTTTCGAGCTATTCGAACTCTGAAATGGAGAGAAAAATGTATGCAAGTACATTCACGGGTTTCGAGAGGTAAGTCAAACTTCCATACAATTTTTTCTCTCGAATTCCAGAGTCCAAATAGCTCGAGACCACTGGGATACTAACATTTTGTTTCACCTACGATTTTTTCTAAATACCATTATCTTCGTCACCTTACCATGAGCTTCCTTGATTTTCCATGACTTTCCTTGATCACTTTAAGCTTTCCTGACTTTTCAGAAAGTGGACGCCCTGTTGATTGATTTTAACTCAAATTTACTTTTATCAACTTTATTCCCCGTTGTCAAAAAGGACAATATTTAAACCTTCAAAATTACTTCTTTATTTACTCGTTTGTTGCAACAATCTAGTGGTTCAATACAAATGACACGAGGTGCAGCAAGTCAATATCCACTTGTTGCAACAATCTAGTGGTTCAATACAAATGACACGAGGTGCAGCAAGTCAATATCCGCTTTATGCAACAATCTAGTGGTTCAATACAAATGACACGAGGTGCAGCAAGTCAATATCCGCTTGTTGCAACAATCTTGTTGTTCAATTCAATTCAATATAATTTTATTCAGATTAGGCTACAATAATTGAGCACTTATGAATGTCACTACGCCATCGGTTCGTAAGTCTACAGGGCGGGAAACCTTGTACTGAGAAGAACCGGCAAGAAACTCAGCAAGGGCATTTCTTTTCTCCCTTTCTCTTACAGCGTCCAATTAAAATATTGGAAAATGCCCTCCCTATCATAAAAGGACACTTTCCATTACAAACATAAAAACACATGAAATATAAAGCACAAGCACAACATAAAAAAGTATCTAATATAAACAAAAGACAGTTTATGTATTCATCACTAAGAAATAATCAATGTCTTACAGTATTAATAAACAAAACAAAAAAGTAAGACTAAATACTAAGAATACAAAGAAGTTTGCAAGAGCAGACCAGCCTCCACAGGCGGCACCCGTTCACGAGTATGACACATGAATCAGCCATCGCTTCGCTCAACCATGTTTTAGGGAACGTAACGACCCGACACACACGCCACCACCGCAGAGACACTTTGAGAGAGCATGACACACTCAAGCAACTCCAATAAAACTTCGATTGTACTATTACAATACAAATGACATGAGGTGCAGCAAGTCAATTTCCGCTCGTTGCAACAATCTAATGGTTCAAAACAAAATACCAACGATATATTGATAATATAATATATAAGAGTTTACCATCGAGTATGCACCACTGTCCGTCGACCTCGGTGTGCTGGATGTAGGAGTCCTCGATGGTGGGATCGTAGTCCGTCACGAATAGCTTCTGAAAGAACTGTATCGTGATCGCGCTCTTCCCGACGCCGCCGTCCCCCACCACCACCAGCTTAACCTGCGGCACATGAGACCAGCACACTCTATAGCTCAGACAGCAACACGACACGACACAAGGAGCTCTACAGGGGGCTACACGAATATTTAGACAATTGAGGTTCTTCTACGATAGAAATGCAAATAAACAATAAAACATTTAGAAAATAAAAGACACTTTATAACTACCCTTTAAAAATAAGTAGACAAGAGATTTTATTAGTCAATTGTATCCCTTGTATACATTGTCAGTTATAAATTTCTAATTGACATCAAGATCAATCTTTTAAACACTAACCAATAAAACAATATCTAGTTTAACCCAAAATCATGGGAGTTATTTTTTAGAGCAGCGTGGGTACGCGCGTACTTAATCATTCCCACTTAACCTGCCAAAATCTAGGCCGCCCACATATGCTTCCAAAACGCTCGGTCTTAAGCTGCCTGCATCATTCAACCTTATCCAATCTTTAAGCTAAGCGGGTAATAGGCAGGCAATTGTCGAATCGATAACCGACAGACTAAAGTTCGCAGCGTAGGACGGGCCACTGCTATGTTGATAGGGAGTTCCTGTGCATATACCAAGCAAAATTCTAAGCTCTGCTCAACTTTGGGCTTATTTAAGGGGGTTATCGGTAAAAAAAACCGGTCAGGTGCCAGTCGGACTCGCGCATCGATAGGGTTCCTTATAAAAGGTAAACTGTATTGAGGGACAAACTTAACTGTCGGACAACATATATCGGGGTTAGTTTACCAACTGCAAATAAGTTTATATTTGCTTTTTTTTGTTTAAATAAATTACGGTTATCAGATTTTTTCTTTTATGAGTGCTACATAGCATTGCTTCTTGCCAAATATCAGTTTTGATTTATATGTGTCAAATCACAATGCGACAAATAATCGTAGGACATATTTTTTTATTGCATTAACCTAGAAGCTTGAATTTTTACAACTTTGAATGACTGTAGGCTTTAGTATTTGATATTAATTTCAACTTCATATTTATTTATTTGCATAAAACATGGTACAGTTAGGTTTTATACAAATTATTTGTTATGTATTCATGTTTTACTGAAACTAACAGCATGCAAACACACAATAAGTAAATAATAAAACCTATACCCAAATCAATTTCAACAATAAAAATGAAAATTAATGTTCTACAGTTTAAATGTCATATTTATTAGAATAGCACTCAATATTATTTAATGTCATTTCGATATATATTAAATCTATAATTTTAATCTATATTTATTTATAATTTTACTCCGTGATATCAATCTTTTTTAAATTTATATATTCATTTATGGAATAAAAACATTATTTAATTAGCCATCTTGATACCTCCACGGTTCTTGGAAAGAGAAGTTATGTGTTATAACTACAAATTAATAAATTTCGGATTTTTTTCCTATATTTGTTAAGTAAGACCTTGCTTCGTGTGAAATTTCATGATTCTAGGACAACGGAAAGTACCTCATGGGTTTTGATTTAATTGAAAATGCCAAAATATGCGAAAAAAAATGGCCGTATTATTTATTATGTTGACTGAGAAGCTTTTTACAGCTTCAAGGGACCGCAGAGACTTTAGTATTTGATATTAATTTTAACTTGAAGAAAAGGGTCTTGACAGACAGACAGACAGACAGACGGACAACAAAGTGATCCTATAAAGATTCATTTTTCCTTTTGAGGTACAGAACCCTTAAATCAGAAATTTGAGATTTTTTCAAGTTAATTTACACGTAAACAGCAATAATTTTATGTAAACTTATTTCATTACCGCATTAAGTGTATCTTTATCTAATATTTGTATAGAATGAAAATTAAAACGTAATATATTTATCGAAGAAAAACTTATGTGGACTTACGTTAAAATAATTACAATATTGAGTATTGCACATTGTCTTGTCACCAGAACTAAAGATGTATGCAAAATTTTATCTCAATCGGATGGTATCCAAATGGTCTAAAAATTGTTTGCAAATTTTGAACGGACAACTCACATACGGAAAGAGCAAGTTAGAATAAAGCTTGTAAAAAAATAAAAAAAAAGCAAAAAAATTTTTGGGCTCAGCATACATTCAATTCTTTATACAACATTTAAATAATTAATAAATTTAGTCTTAGATTTACATTATTGGATAATAAAATTATGATATATTTTCCATAAATATAATTCTGTTTTGTAAATTTACAATATTGTTTCATTTAAGTTTGTCATTTAGAAAGACGTTGATCGTGTAACCTTTCGTTGTCAATAATAATTTCAACGCTTTTCTAAATTCATTAATGCTTTGATTTTGTTTGGTAGTATATTGTATATTATCGGAGCCATGCTGAGTATACTTTTGCTTGTTAAGGCTGTCCTACATTTTCTACCGCATAAAAGGTTTTTTTGTTGTTCTTTAGTTGGCAGCTTACTTTTTGTAATAAATTTGGGTTTGTTTTAACGAAAACACTTATTTCCAGGATATATAAGGATGGTAAGGTTAGTATTTTGTATTTTCTGAATGAGGGCTCTGGTATTGATACAAAACATGGCTCTTATGCAGAATTTTTGGCCTTTAAAAACCATTTGTCTTATGTTGAGTTCCCCCAGAATATAATTCAAATTCTTAAGATTGATTCAACAAGTCCATAATAAGCCATTATCAATGCCTCAGTATTTACTTCTTTTGATAGGTTGTAAAGTGCATAAGCTTATTTTCTCAATTTTTTGCAAACTTCTTCAATTTAGGACCTCCATGTAAGTTAATCATCTATTAACAGTCCTAGTACTTTAGCGACTAGTTATAGCTCACTGTAATGTCTTGAATTGGTTTTCGTTGATAAAAGACATAACTTTAGCTTTCTATAAATTTATGACTAAGTTATTGTATTCAAGCCATTTTATTATGTCTTTGAAAGAGTTATTTTTTCTCTTCTTCTGAGGATTTTGCGGTACTTGATTATATTACTGTTATGCTGTCATCTGCAAACAAGATCATGGGATCTTCGATATATTTTGGAAGATCGTTGATATAAATGAGGAAGAAAAGGAGACCCAGTACGCTTCCTTGTAGCACACCATATTTTATAGTTCTAGGATTTGACAGGTATTTTATTTGTTTTTTCGTTACCTTGCAGATTCTGGTGATTTCTGTATATTAAGTTCTGTTATGAAGGTATGACTTTATTAGTTTTAGTACGTTGCCTCTAATTGCGTAACTTTGGAGTTTTGCAAGTAGTATGTTGTGATCAATAAGATCAAACGCCTTTGTCATATCTGTATAGATTGTACACACTAATAATTTGTTATCTTTGCTTGTCATAACATTATCTATAAAATCATATAGGGCCAGGTTAATCGTTTGATCTTTTCTAAATCCATTTTCTTCATTACAGAAGATATTATTTTTGTCAAAGTATTTGTAAATTGTTTCATAAATTGATCTTTTAAAAACTTTAGCAAATATAGGAGGCAATGCTACAGGCCGATAGTTGCTCATAATTTTTGTGTCACCTTTTTTAGGTATGGGTTTTATAATAACTGGTTTAAAGCTGTCAAAGTAGATTCCTATGGTAATGCATAAATTTATGATATAGCTTAGATGAGGTTCTATATTTTCTGCTACAAATTTAACGACTTTAGTGCAAATGGTATCATATCCCGTACTATTTTTATTTTTGAGATTTTTTATAATTCTTTAGATATCTTGAGGAACTACGGGTGACATAAACATTGAGTGAATAGGTATATGGATTTATATTTATCTGTTTATACATTTTTTTGTTGTCATTTTTTACTTGATCTATAAAGAAATCATTGAAGCTGCTCGCTAGGAGTTTAGGTTGTGTTTATTATTTCGCCAATCTTTTTCAAAGATAGTATGCATGCTTTGATATTAGTTTTGTGGTTGTAGATAATTTGCCACGTTGCTTTCATTTTCTTTCGAGATGTTGTAATGTAGTTATTTTGGCCTTTTTTTCAGCTTTATAATTTTTTTTAGCCTCTTTGGGTATTCATTTAATTTGGTTCTGTTGGTAGCTGAAGGAGAATGCCTGTAAATCCACAGAAGCAATCGCTGTCTTATACTGTAAATTTTTATACCACTTGAAATACATTTGATTTTCTTTTTTGATCGAAAGGCGATTGTTTTTTCCGAAAAACAGAGTACGTATAAAAGACGAAAATTGTGAAAAGCTTTTATACATCTTATAACAAACTTAGTTTGGATCTTTAGTTGTATAAATTTCCGTACAAAAGAGAGTCTATTCAAATGGATTTTGAATTTGTGAAGATATTCTGTGCCAAAGTCTCTCTTTGTTATGCGCCAGGAATCCAATAAGTCAGATTTATTTTTTATGAGTATTTTCATAATTTGCGCAGTACGATCATATAAGAAAAGTCTATTACTTGACCGTCGTGTTTCACATTTATATTAAGAGCGAAATTATCTTTACTAGTTTTGCTATTAATTCTAGTGGGTTGTCGGATTTCTAACTCCAGATTATAGCTTAGGAATACGTGTTCAAATTATCTACTAAGGTTATTAATTTTTAGAATGTCAATGTTAAAGTCGCTGCACATGATAATATTTACGTTTCTTTTTTTTTACGTAAATGTCTTAAGATAATATTTAGTTTGTCATAAAATATTTCCATATTTTCAGGTTTCGGCGGTCTATATATTCATAATACAATTGTCTTCAATCAAGTCTCACAGGTTTATGCCTTAATTATCAGTTCTTAGATTTGTCCCTATATTTATGATGGAGCATCTTGCTACTAACCAAATTTCATGATTCTAGGCCAACAAGAAGTACCCCATAGGTTTTAATTTGTGTCACAATATGCGACAAAAATGATTTTTTTTATTACATTGACTTAAAAGCTTAAATTTTTACAACTTTAAGTGACCGTAGAATTTAGTATTTGATATTAATTTCAACTTGATATCGACACGCGTTCTCTAGTAAAAGGGTCTTGACAGACAGACAGATGAACTTTTTTTTAATGTGTTATAACTACGAATTAACGAATTTCGGATTTTTCCCTAAATTTGTGATGTAAGATCGTGCCTCTTGTCAATTTTTTTCGATTCTAGGACAACTGGAAGTAACCCATAGGTATCGATTTATTTTTGAATGCCAAAATATGCGACAATTTATGGATATAACAGTCGTATTTTGACCGCGTTTTTTTATTGCGTTGACTTAGAAGCTTGATTTTCATATAGCTTCAAGAGACCTTTCGTAAACCTTAGTATTTGGTACTAATTTCAACTTGATACCTTTAAGCATTCCCAAAAATAAATCTTGACAGATAAACAGACGGACAATAAAGTGATCCGATAAGGTCGTTTTTCCATTTGAGGTACGGAACCCTAAAACAAACAAACTTTTCTGCTTCATTATACTCGTATTAGTATACATATAAGACATTCGTCACATTTTGAAACTAAATATGATGTAATAAGGCATTTGAACTAATTTTCTTGAAAATTTAGTGGAAAATTTCTACATTACATATTTGATTAGGGTTATTTCTACATTACATATTTAGTTAATTAGTTATGTTTTTACAATCAAATATAAACGCAGATATAAGAAGGAAACATTTAACCCAAACTATGTGTAGGTAATGTGTTGTCACAAAATGCGTATCAAATAAACAAACAAATACTGAAAGAGGCAGGCGCTAAACTGATACTAGGGTAAATGCTGGAAACAAATAAAATAGGAAAAGATCAAAACTGAGCATCTTCAGTGCATTGTGAAATAAAGTTAGCACAATATATTAACACAGATGCATAACAAGCACGCAGCGCTAACTTAACTACAAAGCCACATACACTGTCACAGTCTTTGAACATCGACATTGCACCTCTGGTTATAAGCACACAAAGCTCAATCCTGAAAGCAAATTACACCATTTTAACTACAACGACTAACGAAAATATAACAAATAAATAATGAAACAGTCGTGCCTGGCGCTCACAATACTGCAGCTCATCTATGCACAACACGACATACACACATCAATGCACAACACGACATACACACATCAATGCACAACACGACATACACACCTCTACCTATCTTAATATAATGTAATGGATTGAACAATGATTCATAATAATAATAAAATAATGTGTCCTTATGACATTACCTTACGCAGGACAATGCGAAAACTAACCAGCTTGAATACAATACGAGTACCTAAGCGATGTATGCCTATCTAAATTCAAATTCAACAATTAAAGATATATTTATTTTAGCGGCGTTATACCATTTTAAAATAGGGTTACTAAGGCTAATGAAATGACTGTTGTCTAACTTAATATCACGCGTATGTATATGTATATGTATACACACACACACACACACACATCATTATACGGGGGAACTCCACTTAAGTCCTGTGCGAAAGAGGATGAGCCCATCGCCGCAACACTGTGGCTTCATATATATCGCATGTGTCGCTGATTAACAGTTTTAAAGTAATAAGTGGTAAATAAAAGAACTGCCACATAAAAATATACCCCTATTGCCAGTTCCTAACGACTATAAGAAGTCAGGATTGGACAGACTGGTGTTGTCATATCTATTGGGCAGGCTGGTGTTGTCATATCTATTGGACAGACTGGTGTTATCATATCTATTGGGCAGACTGGTGTTGTCATATCTATTGGGCAGGCTGGTGTTGTCACATCTATTGGACAGACTGGTGTTGTCATATCTATTGGGCAGGCTGGTGTTGTCATATCTATTGGCCAGACTGGTGTTGTCATATCTATTGGACAGACTGGTGTTGTCATATCTATTGTGCAGGCTGGTGTTGTCATATCTATAGGACAGACTGGTGTTATCATATCTATTGGGCAGGGTGGTGTTGTCATATCTATTGGGCAGGCTGGTGTTGTCATATCTATTGGGCAGGCTGGTGTTGTCACATCTATTGGACAGATTGGTGTTGTCATATCTATTGGGCAGGCTGGTGTTGTCATATCTATTGGACAGACTGGTGTTGTCATATCTATTGGGCAGGCTGGTGTTGTCATATCTATTGAACAGACTGGTGTTGTCATATCTATTGGGCAGGCTGGTGTTGTCATATCTATTGGACAGACTGGTGTTGTCATATCTATTGGGCAGGCTGGTGTTGTCATATCTATTGGACAGACTGGTGTTGTCATATCTATTGGGCAGGCTGGTGTTGTCATATCTATTGGACAGACTGGTGTTGTCATATCTATTGGGCAGGCTGGTGTTGTCACATCTATTGGACAGATTGGTGTTGTCATATCTATTGGGCAGGCTGGTGTTGTCATATCTATTGGACAGACTGGTGTTGTCATATCTATTGGGCAGGCTGGTGTTGTCATATCTATTGAACAGACTGGTGTTGTCATATCTATTGGGCAGGCTGGTGTTGTCATATCTATTGGACAGACTGGTGTTGTCATATCTATTGGGCAGGCTGGTGTTGTTATATCTATTGGACAGACTGGTGTTGTCATATCTATTGGGCAGGCTGGTGTTGTCATATCTATTGGACAGACTGGTGTTGTCATATCTATTGGGCAGGCTGGTGTTGTCATATCTATTGGACAGACTGGTGTTGTCATATCTATTGTGCAGGCTGGTGTTGTCATATCTATTGGACAGACTGGTGTTGTCATATCAGAAACAGATTCAGATAAAAAGAACTGTATGATCAAGGTAGAGCCGCAGTCGCATGCCCGTGTGTATACCAAGTGGGTGCCAGAAATACCTACAACTGGACAGTCCTCCGGTATAATATAACAAGTGGCGCTGTGTCTTACGCATTTGTTTAGTTTGGGTTTTCATTTCATTTACTTACATACGAGTACGTGGCGCACTTTGTTTTTATTTATTTACTTCTTAAAATATACATTTACAACAGATTAAATCTGCCGAACTGCACAGCAGTGTGTCAGCAACAGCAGCAGCCCTCGTGCTCGTGCTCACTGGGCACTCGCTAATTTGGTCGGCGACTTGTGAAATCGCATCGAGGAATTGAACATTATAATTTCGTAGGTGTTCCAGACACTCACATGGTATACAGGCATGTGCCTACGGCTCTACCTTGGTTATTTTTGTAACTATACATTTCTTGATTTCTGTCTGAATTATTTTCTTATTTCGTATTTTTGTAGATCCCTTTTCTTTATTTTCGTATTCGGGTTACAGTTTTTTATTTTCCACTTTTTCGTTTTAACGATTAATTAACGCTACGACAACGTTAATATGTTTTTACCTCTTCAGCACCAAAAAGGTGATTTTGCTGTTCAAAAACAGTGAGCAAAATCGAAACCTATTGGAATTTTGCGATACTGAAAAAAAAACAACGCGACGATTGGTTTTGAAACAAATTTATTTTAAGAAAAGCATAACTACATTGCATTTTTTAATTGTTGACGTACTTAATATTTATGATTAATAATAGGTACCTACTAATAATAAATAGCGTTTATTTAAAAAAAATATGCTTTGTTTTTGATAAAAGTGTCATAGAGTAAATTTCTGAACGCACGTCTAAAAAATTAAAATCGGCCAAGAGCGAGTCGGACTCGCGCACGAAGGGTTCCGTACTATTATATATAAAAATGGCAAAAAAGTCACGTTTTTTGTCCCCCCTTAAATATTTGTTTTATTTTAATTTAATTATTTATTTTTAAAGTGAATATATAACTAATTATTCTGTAAATATTTCAAGCGTCTTCCTGTTGCCGTTATCAATATAGAGCTAAAACGAGCAAAAAAAAATCACGTTTGTTGTATGGAAGCCCTCTTAAATACTTATTTTATTCTGTTTTTTTCATCATCATCTACGAAAATTTTAACTGTCTATCACGGTTCATGAGATAGGTACAGCCTGGATGGACGGACGGACAGCGGAGTCTCAGTAATAGGGTCCTTTAAAAAAAGCTAAATTTCGCGTAACTAATTGGTTATATATATTTTTTTTTTTTTAAATAAGTGACTCGAGTAACGAAGATATTACTTTAACACGAGAGGACAAACGATAACAAGTGTCTAACGCTGAACTAATCTTTTTACGAGAGAAGTCACGTGAAAAATATCTTAAAGTATACAAATTATTCAATAATTGCCGACTTCCAAAAGTAGTAAACAACATTGTTTATTTTTTGATAGGAACAAAGTATACTAGGTAGTATTTGTAAATTAGAATAAACTTATTGCTTAATATGGCCTTCAGTGTGTTCCTTGCCTTATAAGACTTATTTTTTTCGCACTGGTAGAGGTGAAAAGTTGTATGTTTCACACGAGAGCAAATTATTTTAGGTCTCGTGCCTTTGAATCCCTCATTGTGCTCAGTAGTCTGTACTAGGATCACTTGCTACGCTTGTGATTCAATTCTAGACTACTTCGCTAACTCGGAATTTAAAGTTGGCACTCTTCACAAAAAGCAACTTTGCCTACTTGTTGAACAAATAACTATTATGTCCTGTGATACTGAGCTCGTAGAGAGAGAAGGGATTCTCGGAAAAGTCAACACCTCAGGGTTATGCAGGGTCGCATTTAACTTCTTACTAGTGTTAAAGTTCCGACATTTGATTTTTAATCACACACTGCACGGACTTTGAACATAGGTCACACAGGTCCAGATCACTGATAAATAACTTTCAATGACCTTATCCCGCACAATACGTAAACTTGGCCTTTTACAAAAATACGTTTGCTAACAGGCTGCTACGGTGTACAACGAATCTATGACAAGACAAAGGAAAATAAGACCACACAAAGACTACCAAACGACTTTGTGAGATAGAACAGAACTCGAATCAAAATAAAAATATGTAGCCAAAACTTACTCTACACTAAATATCGCGATTCAGAAAAAAACTACGTCGCAGTACAACTCCATTTATAGAGCGACAAAGAAAGCAAAGTATGTACAAATATTACGTCTTAGAAACGACATTACAAAACGTTACTATTTATTAATATTTAATTACCTGTTTGTTTGTTTGTATCATTTTAAACTTTCTTCATGAGTAGTTTAGTTTGGTAGAGCGTCGGAGTCGGAAGTGAGAGTGGGTAGTTACTGTATCATTGTACAGCCACGCTGTATGTAGCGCAGTCTCACTTAGACTTGGTTTTTAATAATTTTAACATTTGTATTTACTTAAACATTAAAGTAAGTTATAAACTAGTATAACGTTCGCCAGGTCAGCTAGTTAAATTTTACAGATCTTCGAAATTGGAACCATTGTAGCACTCTTATGTCTGTCCGTCCGTCTGTCACAGTAAATTTGTTCCGAATCTACTGGACCGATTACGTTAAAATTCGGTACAATATGGATTTTTGTAGCTTAAACACGGTTGTGTTACGTCAGCAAACGTATATTGAATATACTCTTGGGGGTTAATTAGAACACTAAAAAAAATTGCAAACTGTGCCGTGTGACTCATCAAATGAAAGGGATTGTTGTAAGGATCTCAGATTTTTTTTTATTAATTTTCAAATAATCCCTCTTATCTCCAAAACTTATGAGCCTAACATTTTGAAAATTTCACCCTATTAAAAATCAAGTACATAATATTCATTTTAAAGATCCTTATCGTCTATAGAACTATTTAAAAGTTTTAATCTAGAGATTGCTATGAGTGTGTGATCTAGATATACCAACCTACCTTATTACTAATCTGTGGCAGTACGTCGCACCTGCGAGCCAAAAACGCGTAATATCTCGTTTTCTAACTTGCAACGTGGATTTCGATATCTCTTTCTAATCAATGGCCAAATGATAAACAAGGCTATGTTTTTCTATTAACATGCATCAATTAATATAAAGCCTAGACTGGTGGTGGCTCAGGGGTTTCGATTTCACCTTGCCTCCTGACTGGCGGATGTTCGAGCCCCGCGTGCACCAATGAGTCTAATTCTTAATTTTTTAAGAACATTGATATTGAATATTAACACCACTGGCTTATCGATGAAGTAAAACATCGTGAGGCAACCTGCATATGTAAGAAAACGCATATATGAAGTCCACAATCCGCACTGGGTCCGCCGCTGGGTAGGCCAGTAGGTCAAAGTTTCTTAGATAAAAACAATTAGTTTTACAGAAATATACATCTGTTAATTGCATAAATGAATTTTTCTTCATTTATCAGTTGCAAAAAATTGGGCTTGCCTTATTTTGAAACCAACCACCAACTTAAAATAACATGGTAAATCTCTTAATATTGGGTGTAGGTGCAAACTTACATAATCAACAGTTTGCAAACTGTACCATGTACTATGTGACATACCAGTTTGCAAACTGTACCGTGTACCATGTGACATACCAGTTTGCAAACTGTACCATGTACCATGTGACATATTAGTTTGCAAACTGTACCATGTACCATGTGACATACCAGTTTGCAAACTGTACCATGTACCATGTGACATACCAGTTTGCAAACTGTACCATGTACCATGTGACATACCAAATGAAAGGACTTGTTGGATGGTTTCAAATATATATATTTTATAATTTTAAATAAATTAATGAACTGTAATTAAAGAAAATGGATGAAAACTAACCATTCCCCACTTTATTGCAAAACAACTGAGCCTTACATTTTGAAAAATCAAGAAAACCCAACTGATAAAAACAGAAAAGCTTAAAATAAGTTGTGGAGCAGCAGAAAAGGGAAGAGAAATGCTAATTGGTATATATATATACTGATCTACCAAAGAAACTTGACTAACATGACGTCAGCCTTGGCCGCGGCAACACTATAAGATCCTCTACAAGGTCCTGTGGGATTACTTTCATTTACCATTCACCATGTAAAATACTTATTTGATTGATCCCTACATAAACTAATAAAATAAATGCTAATATGGAATGTAATGACCATCAATCAAGAACAATAGAATATATAAATTCAGACAGAACCAGTCCTAACTGACTGTTCTTATGTGCAGTATTAACATTTTTAATTGATACCCACATAAACTCATTATATAGGTATCAATTGAAAAACCACTTTACATGGTCATCTTTCATATTGCTGAACAAATTTGAGATTTCAGGACTTGTTTTTTGCTTTTGACTTTTTAGCATCCGGGTTTTTGTTTTTGAATATTCAACTTTATTTATAACTTTTTAGTTTAGTTTACTTTCAGTTATTTTGTTCAGCAATATAGTCACTATGTAAAGTACTTGCTTGATTGATTCCTTAAAAAACCAATAGAATAAATGCTAATATGTAACATAATGACCATCAATCGGGAAAAATAAGAAATCAATTTAGGCAGAACCAACAAGAGATTCGGATGGAGTTGGTCTAGCATTATAACTGGTCCTAACTGATGGTTATTATGTTCAGTATTAGCATTTTCAATTGATACCTACATAAATTAATTATGTAGTTATATATTTATATAGCTATCAATTGAAAAACCATTTTAAATGGTATCTTCAATATTGCTAAGCAAATTCGAGATTTCAGGACTTGTTTTTTTGTTTTTAATTTTTTAGCAACCAGGTTTATAACTTTATTAATAACTTTTGACTTTATTTCTTTTTTTATTACTGATCCTATTGTGTTAAGTATTCAAATGTAAAGTAAGTTTTGCTGTTACATTGAAATGCTTGCAATTTTGGGTTTTATCATAAACCTACCTATTAATTTTTTTTAAAATTGTAAGTCTAGATGGTAAATTTTTGTCTATTATCTCAATCAACTTTAAAACAAATTATAAAAAAATGTATTTGAGATCTTCACAAGCCCTTTCATTTATTGTGTCACTCTCTTAGGGAACATACCTAAAAATAAATAAAGAGGAATAAACATAATAAAGTTAGGTGTATGTCCATTTGTACACGGCAAGGGCGAAAAATTTCCTTAGTATGGGGACGCTTGACGGGTTAAATCATAGACTTGGCCAGGACAGCGCATTTCCTAGATTTCTTTTCTTTCTAACATTTCTTTTTAGTTTACAGAAAAGAGACCAGTAGTTGCAGCACGTTAGCTTTGTCTATTTCTAAAATGTGGCTGGAGGCTATTGCGCAGTCCAGAGGACAGTTTACAGAACTCAAAGTTAGGTTACAAGAACTGAAGCTTTAAAATCAAATACAATATTATAATTCAAAAAAATTAAATTATAAAAACCATTGTTTTCTGTAATTAGTGTTAGTCATGGTGCTTTGTCCTTTTTCTCTGAAATGCTAGTCATTTTCACTAATTTCTGAATTTCATCTGTATACAAGGGGACGCTTACCTATTAAAAAAAAATATGCAGTTGTGTAGAAGTAAAGATTTGCCAGATACAGTTCTCAATGTCAAAAATTATTAACAGGCATTAACAGATTCTTTAGCAAGTTATAAGCACAGTTTGTATAGGTAAATACACACCGTGGGCAGGTTCTCATTAGGAGGTCCGGGCCGCGTCATCGTTGCTTATTGGTGCTGCGTTTGGCACCCGTCCGGTCCACAGTCGCGACTTCACTCTTGGTCATGTGTCACTAGTAACTATCTGAAGTGAATTCAAGATCAAGATATCACAACAAAGATAATTTGTGTCTAATCAAAGATGGTGATGTTATTATTTGCGTGTTGGTAGTACTTACTAACATCCGAAACAAGTAAGGGGCCAAGTCAGTATTATAATTCGAGCAGACCGCACTAACCGCAGTTCTGTTTTGCGGTGAGGTTATTATTATTATAACTAAGTTAATATTATATATTGCATATAAGTGTGTTCCAAACTTCATCTAACCTCATAGTGGTTATAGTGAGTGACTTCTTTCAAGTAAAACGCCTTAACGTAAATGCTGCCCAAAATCAGCTGTATTGACAATACACTTCCTTCCTTCGTAGATCGTATTGTACATAATACTTTATAATTTGTGGATCGTACGAAGTTAGAAAAAAAGAAGTCAAATGTCAAAAGTACTCCAGTGTGACCGTACTCAGAGCTAAATAAGTAAGTAAATAATCGATTTATGAATTGCTGGTTAATCGATTTTCATGTTTCATTCAAATTTGCCATCATACCAATTCGTGAGACACAACTGGGGGCATAGGGCGCTTATGCACTGATTCGTTTCGGTAAAAAAAAACCATTCAGTAAAAAGACGATTCGTAAATGGCTTCCATAGTAAATGTAGGACCGCTTGTGCTCTGACTCTTTTTCGGTTCGTATTCGTATTTTCCACGTACGTAATTTAAATTCACGTATAGGTTTTTGTAGGCAGAGAGCGTGGCCAAAATGTGTCCAGCATTCAATTATCGACGTATCGCTTACTTTATGTAGTTGCTTGACTAAAAACTCACAAAATTATTATCCTGACCTTGGTCTATAATTTTACCGCCTGTATTTAAAAGTTTAAAATAATTCATATTTACAATACTATAAATATTATGTTAGTTCAGTAACGAAAAAAATCGTAAAATTTAGATCCAATAGGTGGCGCTGTGTTCGAGATTTCAAAAGGAAAGTGTTTAAATTTGTATGGGATAGAACGAAGAACGTTATTTCGCATTCCTTTATGTGTTCGCCTGTTTGCGACAAAAATATTACAATGGATTGTGTTCTGAGGAATTGTTCGAAATGATGCCCACGGCTACTTTCTACCATCGCACCGCTCGCCATCGACAGGGAATTCATTCTCACACTTTGGAACCGAAATGGTCGCGTACAGTGCGGTTTCAGAGAAACTTCCTCCCGCAAACGCTTGGGTTGTGGAATGAGCTCCCTGCCAAGGTTTTCTCTAAGGACTACAGTATGGGGTTCTTCAAAAAAAAAAGTTATTAGATTTCTGAAAAAAAAAAACTTGCAAACAAAGTCTAAAATTATATAGAACAGTCATTTCTTGTTAAATGTAGCTAAATTTATTCTACAATAATTGAGAAATATATCATTATAATAACGTCTCATTTCATAATGATAACTAAACGCTCCTCTTGTACATCTTTTTAATATTTTTTATTCTTTAATTTATAAAGGGTCGGCAACACGCGGGTGATACCCCTGGTGTTGCAAGCGTCCATAGGCTACGGCGACCGCTTACCATCAGGCCGACCGTACGCTTGTTTGCTACCTTAGTGGTATAAAAAAAAAATGAGTTGCACTCCGGGAGTGCCGGCAGAAGTGAAAACCTTTACACACGATTCGCGCTTAACACTCAAATATGTCACAAGACATGTCTTTGACATTGTCAAGAAATAATAATGTTTGTTTATTTACTTTTTTGACGTAGTATATTTGACATCGCAATCTGTCATAGAATTAAAATTCCATATCCAACCTCCCTGTACTACTCATAATCGCGAATACTAAAAATAAAAATTATAATAGGCGTGGCATTACGATTTCCGTATTTTACAAAGACAAAGATGCACTTTGTTCAATTTCCATATTTTAAACACTTTATATACACGAATTTTACGAATACACAGCAGTATGGCCACTACACAGACGGTCGAGCCATCAGCTGTCACCATCCATGGATGCGCGAAGCACGCTGTAACATAAACACACACGACCATTCGCGCAAGCGCGCTGCGCCGCCTAAACGAAACAGCAGGCGCAGGCATACATTTTCGCCGCGCCGTAGAAAGAGAGGGGGATACTCCCTCTCCTACGCCGCGCCAGCTGTCTACTCTCCATCCGTCTTACGAATTTTCACGATCAGAACACGTGACCTGACGCGAGTTTATCATTTTTTACCCATACCAAAAAAAGTGCACAACGCCGCTAAAGAAGTTTTCACTTCAAAAATCATCTAGGATGTATCTAGAACTTTTTCATTCTGCGGCGTTAAAATATATTATAACCGGAATCCCCCGCAAGTAAATCATAGTAACGAGTAAAACCTATATAACGAACCCGACTCGAGCTGCTCGCACACTTTGTTTGCCGCACTCGGACGGTTCGGTCGAACGACTCGGTACACGTAAGCCATTTCTAATTTTTTATTTCTATGTGATTTGAATTACTTGTTATTTGATTGATTGGTTTTCCTAATTGTTGAAAGAGGCTAATTACCAAATTAGTTATTTTTTAATTTAATTTACACTTCTGATGCTAAAATCAGAAGTGGGATAAAAGATTCAAGCCCACAATGTTGGAATTGAGTTTATTTTGAACATGCATACAAGTAACAAGTAAATTCAGTGTTGTTTTTGTTCTTGCGGTTTTCATTTGTTTCGAAGTTAGTTTGGTGATTCATTTTGTTAAAAGCTAAAGAGTTGTTTTACCTCGTTTCGCGTTCGCATCGTCATCGTCGCCGCGGAAATCGTAACCGGCATAGGGAGCGTCGTACTAGAACGCCGCGTTTTGCTACTCCAATACCAGCTATGATACCGTCGTGGCTCGTGGAATAGGTCGAGAGATAAAAGCCGTTCGCGAGCCAGTCATTCAATTAGAACGCCCGATATTGAAAACTTACTGCAAAATACCCTCAGTTGAATTTTAACTAGACTTGAAGCAATGGACATTAAAAATCACACTGGAAATGTAACTAGTGTTCGCCATATTGCTACGAACGATTCAAATATTGCGCCTACCTACAATACTACAAATGAGTCGATTGTCTTTTGATGCCCGACGTTGCGTGATATAACCGTTAACTCAACTATTTCACCGCGTGGTTGCGATCGCGATTCCAGTAGCTTATGCGCGTCAAATAGGGCTTGTGCCTTTCTTTGTTCTTTCTGTGTTCTTTATAATTTATGTCAGATCGTGAGCGTCACGGTTCGACAAGCGGCCAAGCAGACATCGCCACCACACGCCTGATGAAAAAAATTGGGCGATTGTTGGAGGCGATGATGGGTAGACTCACTGCCTTGAAGGAGCATTCTCGATCTCGTGAATGACACATATCGCGTGCTCGTGGCAATAAGCACCGACGACCACCTTCAGAAAGGCGCTCGCGGTCACTGCGACGGTGGGGTGCGGTGCTAGACCGCCACATTGAGATGCTGCTGGCGACACGGGGTCGTCTGACGCCAACATCGTTAGCGTAGTTTGGGCCGCCGCAGGCGCTTGAACCACCTGCTGCCACCTCATCTTTGCTGTTGCCACCTCGCGTGCTCTCGCCGCCATCTCTCGACGGGTTGCGCAGGAAGCGAACGCTAGAAAGCGTCTCTGAGCACGTAGAGAACATCACAAATACGCTGGTGCGCAGCCGAACCGAGCCGAACGAATAAAATGGTTGATGCTATCAAATCAATCAAAACAGCGATAAGGTGATGACTATCCAAACCGAACCACAGTATTAGTTATCAACCTTTTATAAATTCAGTGAGGCCGGTGATGTCGTGGTCTACGTTGATAACGCATAGATTTTCAGTGAATCGGTTGACCTAGGATTTGCTCTTTTACAAGAGGTACTTACGGTATTGGCAGAAGCAGGATTTAAAAAAAAAAGTTGCTTTCTGACGCGGGAGATAGAATACGGTCAGGTACGGCCGAGCTATAATAAAGTCAAAATGTAATGCAGGTACGACAATTCATTGGCATAGCCAGGTATTTCAGACGCTATATACCTGGCTCTGCACAAAAAACGGCATGTATTGTCGGTCAAACAAAACAAAGGCGTTATGTTTTCTTAGGGGCTGGACTCACTAGTGAACCTGTCCTTGCCATTTATTATCCATCTCTACCAGTCGAAGTACATAGTGACGCGAGTTCGATTGGCTACAGAATAGTTCTAATGTACGATTAATTTGTTTTTGACATGAATTCCATGGTTTTAGTAAGAAAACGGGCACAGTCAACGGGCAAGCTGGATCTAGGCAAGCAGGGACCGTACAGGGTCGCACGTGCCGTGCCTGGGGAGGGTGCGAGCTGATGATTGCTGGCTGTGCCACGGCACGTGGACCTGTTGACAGCTGCTGGCTCTGTCACGGCAAGTGGACTTGCTGAGTGGCTCGTATGACAAGAAGACGCCAGTTGCGCAATACATGGTGTTATAGCAAAGATAGTGGTGCCTCGAGGCGTGTGCTGCATTTTTTCGATTATAAGTATGATAGACTGTAGCTGTTTAGCTAGTCAGTCGTACACAAAGCGTTGACGTAGCGTCAAATCGCTGTTAGTGGTGGAGTGTTGTCACCCATTTCCAACGAATGCGTTGATATTGTGTTCCAAGTCGCTCCGAACGTTGAGAGTTCGCTATCAAGTCGCACCATATCAAGGCGCATTGTCGTTGATGGTCAATCTTTACTTAGTGTATGAGAGTCATAGCGTTAACATTTGTTAAGTCGCTATCCTGTAGGAGGAACTCTGCAAGTCAGGACCATGATAGAGTAACTGTATCCTGTAGCAAATGGCTTGCTAGTCGGGAACATTGTGATAGTAGTCATAACCACAGGACTGTGGTCAGAAGTACAAACAGATTCAGAGACAGAAATAGACAGAACGAAACGAAGCTTGCTCGACCGCCGACCTGCCTGCTGAAAATGAGTCTCCAGAACCTCCAGTGCCTGTCGAAGTCGGCTTATCGATGCCCCTACTAGACTAGAACATCTGCTACTCCACCTTATCAAGGATCGAGGACGATCCACCATCAGGAGAGGCCGTATAAGCGGAATTCCCCGCAAATGAATCACAGTACCGAGTAAAACCTATATAACGAACCCGACTCGAGCTGCTCGCACATCCCAACTTTTCGCTGAAGAGTGCAAGCAGCACCGCAGCAAAAGTAAGTCCGCGTGTAGTTGTAAAGTCCATCTGCGGCCAACAACAGTAGACAGTAGATAAAAAAAAACAAAAAAAAAACACTCGGACGGTTCGGTCGAACAACTTGGTACACGTAAGCCATTTCTATTTTTTTATTTCTATGTGATTTGAATTACTTATTTGATTGATTGGTTTTCCTAATTGTTGAAAGAGGCTAATTACCAAATTAGTTATCTTTTAATTTACACTTCTGATGCTAAAAATATAATAATAGAGCAAAAAGCTGGCAACGATATATTTCAGGACACATTGTAGACGCGCTCTCTGCCTACCAAATATGAACGGGAAAATCGCGGATGTAGTGCACAAGCAGCATTTCTGGATTTTCTGAATCTTTTCCGAACAAAATGTATGAACATAAAGTTTATGACGTCACTTGTAATCGATCGAAAAAAAAAATCATAGACTTGTTTTTTTTTTCTTGACACTATTACAACAGAGTATAATAAAATATTTACTGCAAAAAAGAAACTTATTTCCAGTCGCTTCAGTTTTAGTGAATAGGCTACCCCAGGTATTTATAATAGTAGGCGTAAGCTGTATGAATTATATAATGAAAGAACATATAGCCAAATATTCACGGAATATGTAAAAAAATACTCAAAACCCTTTTAAAAAGTTTGTCTTGTTGCAAAATCAATTCACCTCAGACATAAAGTAAAAAATTCAACAAATAAAAAACTACATGGAACAAAATAAATAATGAAACTGGTAAAGCTAGGAATTTTTGCCAGGACTTTGAGTTGATTGTAGATAGGGTTGCCATCTCTAAAATCTGGAAACTACGACAAGAAGCGAGAAAACCACGGACTTTGGAGCTTAGAACCCGGAGATGTCAACGGTATATTTCCTAAAGATACTCGGAAAAAATTAATTTTTTTAGCAATATTCCATTCAAAACAACTGAACATCTTAACTCAAGTCCAGTTATGGCAGAAAAATTAATAAAAGCTAATGTTCCTGAATATAAAATTCACTTTGTTCCTAGGAATATCATAAATACATCACTCACCTTTGGGGACTTTCTGTAAAAACTATAAACTCAATAATTTATGTCATAGCACAACCCCACTGTTGTAGCGTTCGTAAAATACCTACTTCAACTACAAACTAAAAAGACTGAAATATAGAAAATGAAAAAGATGTCAAGGGACAGTTTTTGAGAGGTTTAATCACGATAAGACGTGATTGGGATTTTTTTTAAATAATAAATTGGTGATAATAATTTGAGAAGACAGATAGCCAAGTTGGAGCTGAGAGAATTGATGTGGACCACAAAATACCACGTATTAAGTTGGTTTTTGTTGTAGTTGAACATCTGGATCCGTTGTCGAAATTTGACATTGACAGTTGAAGTTTATTTACTTTCATAAACTGTAGATTTCTGCTTGATCTAAGGTTTTCTGGCTTTTAACTGTAATTTTCAAGCAAAGATGAATCAAACAGAAAAAAAATTAATCAAGCAGAAATCTACAGTTTACGAATTCTAGATCCTAAAGAGAATATCGAAGTTGTTAAGGCTACATTAACGTTTATAAATCAAAAATTGGATGACACATGTATAAGTGTCATGAGTCGTGCTTTCTGGTCGCTTGCTAAAGCTGCCGAGGGGAACTTCTGACAGTCGTCATTACCACCACTGCGAAAGACCGATGGTGACTTGGCCCACAGTGCAAAAGAGAAAGCCGATCTATTGGGCAGTCTCTTTGCCTCTAACTCGAATGTGAACGACGAAGGCGCTGTACCACCTACTTTACCGTGGTGCGGTAAGACCATGCCGGAAATCTCTATAACACAGCGCGAGGTCCGGCGGGCGTTGCTTTCCCTAGACGTTCATAAGTCGAGTGGGCCAGACGGCATACCAGCAGTGGTGCTTAAGCAGTGTGCTCCTGAGTTATGTCCTGTACTCACGCGCCTCTTCACGCTTTCCTACCACACTAGGCAATTTCCGTCTTCATGGAAGACTGCAAATGTGCACCCGGTGCCCAAAAAAGGCGATAGATCAGATCCATCGAATAACAGGCCTATCGCTATAACCTCTCTCCTCTCCAAGGTGATGGAGCGTGTGATCAACACACAGCTTTTGAGATACCTAGAAAAACACGACCTGATCAGTGACCGTCAATATGGCTTTCGCCACGGTCAACTCAACTGGTGACCTTCTAGTGTATCTCACACACCGATGGGCACTAGCCATTGAGAGTCAGGGGGAGGCATTGGCATGTAGCCTAGACATAGCGAAGGCGTTCGATCGGGTCTGGCACCGGGGTCTTCTATCGAAGTTGCCTTCTTACGGAGTGCCCGAGGGTTTGTGCAAATGGGTGGCTAGCTTTTTGTCCGGCAGAAGCATACGAGCCGTAGTTGACGGTAGTTGCTCTGATAGCATGGACATTAATGCTGGTGTCCCGCAAGGCTCTGTGCTGTCTCCTACGCTGTTTCTACTGCACATCAATGATATGTTGGACATCAACAACATACATTGCTATGCAGATGACAGTACTGGAGACGCTTATTACACGGGCCGTGCAAGCATCCCACGTTCCGTTGTGGAGGAAAAGCGTGAAGAACTTGTCTCAAATCGAGATCGGTCTGTCCAAGGTCTCTGACTGGGGGCGGGAAAACTTGGTCCGATTCAACCCTTCAAAGACACAAGTCTGCGTGTTCACCGCTAAGAAAACCCCATTCACTGTAGTCCCACAATTCCAGAACACTCCCCTCTCCATCTCCAAGAGCATTGGGATCCTTGGCGTTGACATCTCCAGCGATGTTCAGTTCCGAGATCATTTGCTAGACAAGGTAAAGCTGGCGTCCAGAAAACTTGGTGTACTCAACAGAGCGAAGCAGTACTTCACGTCGGGGCAAAGGTTGCTACTTTACAAGTCGCAAGTCCGGCCCCATATGGAGTACTGCTGCCATCTCTGAGCGGGTACACCCGGATACCAGCTTGGCCCTTTTGACTCGGTCCAACGACGGGCTGTGAGAATTGTCGACGATTCCAAACTCACTTGCGGTATCGAGCCCTTAAGTCTGAGGAGAGACTTTGCCTCCCTGTGTGTGTTCTACCGCTTGTACAATGGATTGTGTTCTGAGGAATTGTTCGAAATGATGCCCAGGGCTACTTTCTACCATCGCACCGCTCGCTATCGACAGGGAATTCATTCTCACACTTTGGAACCAAAATGGTCGCGTACAGTGCGGTTTCAGAGAAACTTCCTCCCGCGCACGCTTAGGTTGTGGAATGAGCTCCCTGCCAAGGTTTTCTCTAAGGACTACAGTATGGGGTTCTTCAAAAAAGAAGTTATTAGATTTTTGAAGGGTCGGCAACGCGCGAGTGATGCCCCTAGTGTTGCAAGCGTCCATCAGGCGGACCGTAGGCTTGTTTGCCACCTTAGTGGTATAAAAAAAAAACAAGGAAAAATTAACCATGTACACTTTAGGTTATTACGCATCGACATTACGGACGAGTTAAACTTAGGTCTTGAACTAACTATAGTTAAAAACGAGTTCCAAAAATTGTAGAAATTATGGAATAATAAAATTTGAAATTTTCTTAAAATCGATTTAATTCTTAACATGAAATTTGAGAATTACCGGATGACAATAGGTCAGAAGTCGGTAGTTAGTTTCCTGAAATTAAACAGGTATCCCAAAAATTTTATGAGAATTTTAATGGTTTAGAATCTAAACCATTAAAATCCTCATAAAATTTTTGGTACATCTAATCTTTAGATGTATCTAAGGAATATATAGAGGATGCAGGCCTTAAAAAAATAATTATCAAATTTCTTGTGATAGAAACTCCGCGCTTGAGCTAAAAAGATTTAATTACTATGCAAAATTATGTCCTAGGTTTTTCTTACAAAAACTAGAAGAGTTTAGGCTTTCTAGGAATATTAAAAAAGAGCGTTTGAACTCTTTTCAGACGATGCTTTACACTGGTTTAGATTCATTAAAACGAAAGTAAATAATTGGGTCAAACTTTGTAGTAGATAATTTGAAGATTTTGGTAGTTTCGACTATGATTATAAACTGTTCAATAGTATATACAAACGTACTCAAGGAGAGAACGAAAATATCGTTATTTATACAGCAATAACAGCTAAAATGTTCAATAGGCTAAAGAAATCGCTTTCCGAGGGTGATCAATTTGAAATTTTACTTCGAATCATTAGACGATGCTATTCCTTTTTTGTGGTACAAGCAAATGTAGTGTAGTTTGATAATTTAATTAGCATTTGCAAGAAATACGATCAATTTCTTGACAAAAATAGGAATTTCAAAGAGCCAGAATCGGTGAAGTGTTTTTTTCAGATTTTAACTATAATAAACCTAGTAGTTCTTCAAAAAGGCCCTTTGCGTATAACAAAGGTAATAAATATGAAAATTGGAGACAGTAGGAGTTTCGCGAGAAACCGTTTAATAATTTTTAATCATGCAAAAATTACGAACCAAAACCTAAGGTTCAGTTTGTACCTAGCTCCCGTACATATAATTTATAGGAACCAAAATTTCAATCCGGTGCATAACGTATCACCAAGGAAAATTGAAGCGATCCGTGAAAATCGTCCGCCATTTTATGTTCGATGCCGTGTACATGGACACGAACTTAGGAAATGCACATCTAACAACATTGTCTGTTATAGATGTGTTGTAGGTCCGCTATGCGGACGTACCAGGAGGCTGCGGAGGCCGCTCTGAGAAAGCGGTTTTGGAGGGTCTGGAGTTTGTGGAGATTGCGTTTAGACAACGCATAAACGACGCTAGCATATAGGGCGGATGCAAGTGGTGTAAAGAGTCAGCTTATTTCTAAGCGGCATCTCACTGTACTAGCCTATTATAGGATATAGACGACCAAGGACAACAGCGGCTCAGTCTCTAACTATTTTGGTGTGATCGCGGAAATTCAAACGCCTATCCAAGGTCACATCGAGATATTTGGCCTTGTTTTGCCAAGGAATGGCACGGCCGAAGAGTGAGAGGGGAGATGGCCGCGGAGGGTGGCTTTCGGTAAAGAGAACGGCAGAGCTTTTGGCGGGATTCACTTCTATTCTCCATTTCCGAAACCATTCGCCTAGGGCGGTGATAGCGGATTGGAGTCTCGTAGTGATTCGAGTCACTTGCCTATCGGTGGTATAAATAGCGGTATCGTCCACGAAGAGGGCCCCCGAGAGCGACAACCCAAGCCGAGGCTTCCCCCGCGGCGAGCCCTTGAGCGTTGGGCGCTCAAGAAAAAAAAAAAAAAAGAGGGCTAATAGAGCACCTATCGTTTTAGGGATGTTGTTTGTGTACAGAAGGTACAAGACAGGGGCGAGCACAGACCCTTGCGGGACTCCTGCTTTTAGGGGACGGGGGGAAGAGAGAGTGCCTTCAACTTTATAGCGAAAGCTACGGTTCGACAACTCGTATGATGAGCACGAGACGGTCTGGCAACTGAAAGATCGCGTCTGCCGCGGGCAGGCACACACCTGATGTGCTGAGGCACGATTAGATGGTGGTAATCACCAACTGACACTTGTCTTGAGCACTCGCCAACGATGGCGGTTAGGTGGCTAGTGAGTGAGTCAATAGCTACGTTTAAGTCGGACGCGGAAGAGATTGTAAGTAGAGGGGATTCGTTGGTTCTGGCGCACTTCCCCCCAACCTCAACCCCTCGCCTAAAAAAAAGCTCACCAACTCTTTTTCTGCTTTGTACGACTCGCGCTTGACCACTCTCAATACATCGTTGGTTCTGGCACACTACCCTCCAACCCCAACCCCTCGCCTAAAAACTTTTCTACCCCCGCACGACTCGCGCTTGACCACTCTCAAAACCACCCCTGTGTCTGGGGTGTGGCGACTCGCGCTTGACCACTCTCAAAACCACCCCCTGTGTCTGGGACACGTCGACTCACGCTTGACCAGAACTACCACGTGACATCACTGTAGGTTCTGTGTAGTTTTGTTAAGTATTTATATCATTATCGTAATGGGTCTATCGTATTTTTCCGTTCATTAGTTATTCTTATTTAATTACAATGTCGTGAGTGCGATAATGATGTTTGTGGTGACATTCCTAATACCTTTTTAATTATATTTGTACTTGTAAGATAAATCGTATATATATAGGATAGTCGAGAGTATTCGAGTTACAATTTATCATCAAGTGATTGAATTCATCCTGTGTGATACTGAGGCTGGTTCTATTTACTTCAAAAAAAGCTATGGAGGTATGTGTTTTTTTGCTTTATAATTCTTTATCTATATTTATTATATATATTACAGACCCTCAAAACTATGTGTTTGTTTGAATGTCTATTACTTAAACCAATTTTGTTTAGGTTTTCACTTTAGGCAAATTTTTGATTCAATTATACAAATATGTTTTTAAAGCATAGGCTTATTTTATTACAGAATTCAACATTTAACGTAATGGAAGAAAACACGTTCAAGCATTACTACTACGCTACATCGGATGATGAGCAATCAACTGAGAAGGCCTTAGAAACAACAAAGCTCAAACGGTCTCGTCGAAATAGTATCGACTCATTCTTTGAGGGGGCCAATCAGAAGAAAAAGAAACTCAGCTCTACAGTGGCGAGATCTTCAAAAGATGGTATCCCTGGTGTCACATACTTGTCTACTAATAATGATGATGGGGCTCATGCTACACATTTGATAAAAATTGAGGTGTGACCTCATAAAATTGAAAAAAGTACCAGTAGATGAACATTGGAAACACTCAGAAGTGAGGATCAAATATTATACGGATACAAAAGATGAAAAATATGAGCAAACGAAGGGTATCATATTTGATATCACGAAGCAAATAGCAGAAACCAATAACTGTAAAAAATACTTTTTTAAAAAGTAATCTCTAATAGCTAAATTAATTTATAAGAACCATCCTTACAAAATTTTATGAGTATGTAATTGATAAGTAACGAGCAACTATTAATTAACCATCAACTAATATAGTAATCACCTTATCGACTTGTATATATAAGAGAAAAATCGAACATTATATTTATTATTAATTCATCATTCACAAGCAAAGCTAAACTGGTTTATTTCAACCATGTCACTAGAAAGTGTTTTTTTTCAAAATGTTTTTGAAGAAGAAGAAAAAGAACTAATGAGAGCGTGTGAGAATTATGAAGATAATGCTCTGGAAAATCCGTATTATGACACTTCACTGTTTAACATCTGTAAAGAAGTTGAGGAAACATTCAGGTATACATTCTAACTATACTTATTTAAATTTTATGTTACATATTTGTGTTCTTATATTAACATAAGCATGTTATATCTACAGAAAATCTTCAATTCAAGTCGGTCGAGGTTTGAAGAGACAAGCTGATATTAGTGTTGAAGATTTACAACAAGCATCGACGTCATCATCTTACAATACAACACATAGACAGAACGTTATGTGTCAAATATGTGAATTACAGGTTAGCCAAAGGTTCTATGCTCAGCACTTACGATCTAAGGAACACAAAGAAAAAGTCTTATTCATAATCATAATTTACATAATGTCTCTGTTATATCAGTTGCTTTTGGGTCTCGGGTCTTAACGTATAGAATTGTATCACCTAAAGCTAATGAGTCACTTAAAATACAAACTCCTGAAGTATTCATAGCATCAATTAAAGAGTCGATACTATTTCTTATTCAGGAATGTTTAAAAGAGTTAACTATTGTTAAAGTTAATTTTATTATTCATGCAGATTTTGAACAGGAAACAAAAGATTTAAAAAATTCTTTCGATTTTCAAACAAAAAATTGGACTATTTCTTTAGGGGACGAATTAGAAAATTATTTAGAAACTTTAAGCGAAGACATTAAAAATAAAATGAGTGATTTCGAAGCAAAAGATAGTGGATGGACTTTAAAAAAAATTCAGTTCTTAGAAATGAATGTTAATAAGTTCAATCCCTTACGAGGGTCTTCGTTTATTGAATTACCTTTAGATATTAAGCGTAAAAAAGCAGTCATAAATGTAAAAAATAACGATCAACAATGTTTTAAGTGGGCTTTATTATCCGCACTATATCCTGTAAATAAAAGTTCTGAAAGGGTATCATCATACTTGAGGAATCAAAATAGACTAAAGTTTAATAATATACAGTTCCCAATCAAATTATCGGATATACCCAAGGTAGAAAAACAGAATAACATTAGTATCAATGTTTTCGGATTAGAATTCAACAAAGAAAAAAAATGTAATACCATCGTTGGACCATTATATTTTACAAAATGTCGTAAAGAATTACACATTAACTTATTATTTTTAAACAATGGTTCAAATGGTCATTATTGTTTTATAAAAAATTTATCACGCTTGGTTAGTAAACAAATAACGAATCGAAATAATGCTATTCATATCTGTGATGGTTGCCTTCTATATTTTAAATCTAAAGTTAATTTAATTAATCACTAAAAACATGACTGTGCTCATATTGTTACTGAATTACCAGGAATTCATAAAAAAGGAAAAGATTGGTTTAATCGGGAAACAAATAATGATGAAATCTATTTTGATAAGTTTCAAAGAAAATTAAAATTACCTTTTGTAATATATGCAGACTTTGAAGCTCTTTTAAAACCCGTCACCTCATGTGACCCTGATCCATCGAAGTCATATACAAAAACAATACATGAACATGAAGTTTATAGTTATGGATACTATATAAAATGTTCGTATGATGATAAGCTGTCTACATACAGAACATACACAGGGCCTAATTGTGCAAAAATGTTTATGGAAAGCATTTACAAAGATATTAGCAATATACATAGGATAAATTGTTTTCAAAAATGTCCACTTCCATTAACTAACGAAGAGAAGGAATCTATTAGACAATCGCAATTATGTTATATTTGTGAAGGGCTATTGGGTGATGACATCACAGTAGACTATGATTGGAATACTGGTAATTTTAGAGGTGTTGCTCACGAATTATGTAGTTCAAAGTATCGTGTTCCCTTTTTCATTCCCATTCTATTTCATAATCTAAGTAATTATCATGCTCATTTTATTGTTCATGCTTTGAATTTTAAAGATGGAGAAATAGATATCATTCCGCAAAATAAGGAAAAATATATTTCATTCTCAAAAAAACTTAATATAAGAGGTCATTTAGTACATTTGCGGTTTTTAGATTCCTTTAAATTCATGGCCAGTAGTTTAGATAGTTTAGCTAAAAATCTAAAAAAAGATCAATTTATAGAATTAAGAAAACAATTTCCAAACGAAAATGATTTTAATAAACTTATTAGGAAAGGTGTTTTTCCTTATGAATTTGTTAATTCTTATGAATCCTTAAAAGTTACAACTCTTCCAGATCAAGACGCTTTCTTTAACTCTTTAAGTAATACCAGTGTCTCAGAAGATGATTATAAACATGCTCAAAATGTTTGGGTCCAATTTAAATGTAAAAATATGTTGGACTATTCCAATCTATACTTAAGAACTGATGTAATGTTACTCACTGATATTTTTGAAAACTTTAGAGAAATTTGTATTAAAACATATGAACTCGACCCTGTACAATATTATACCCTTCCAGGATTAAGCTGGGATGCAATGCTAAAATGTACTAACATAACACTGGAATTATTAAAAGACTTTGATAAAATAGCATTCGTAAAGTCTGGTATAAGAGGTGGTATTTCACAGTGTTCTAACAGATATGGAAAGGCAAATAACGAGTACATAGGTGATTACAAAGATAACTTACCAAAATCTTACTTAATGTATTTTGATGCAAACAATCTCTATGGTTGGGCAATGTCTCAGTATTTGCCTGTAAGAGATTTTAAATGGGTTAACCCGAACATAGACTTCAATATATCAGATTCATCAGATATTGGATACATACTGGAAGTTGATCTTGAATACCCTGAAAATTTACATGATCTTCATTCAGACTTACCTTTATGCCCTGAAAACATTGTAATCGGTAACAGTAAAGATAAAAAATTAGTACCAAATTTATATAACAAAACTAAATATATTATTCACTATAGAAATCTGAAGCAATGTTTACAACTTGGTATGAAATTAATTAGAGTTCATAGAGTTTTACAGTTTGAGCAAAGTCGTTGGTTGAAGAAATATATAGACTTAAATACACAACTAAGAACTTTAGCTAAAAGTGACTTTGAAAAAGATTTTTATAAACTTATGAATAATGCAGTCTTTGGTAAAACTATGGAAAATGTTGAAAAACGTGTTAATGTGAAATTGTTAACCCACTGGGAAAACCATGGAAAAATTCAAGGTGCACAAAGTTTAATTGCTCGCCCTGAGTTTCATAGTCTATCTATATTCTCCGAGTCTTTAATTGCTGTACAATTACAAAAGACTAAGGTATATTTCAATAAACCATTTGTTTTAGGATTTTGTATATTAGAAATATCAAAAACATTGATGTATAACTTTCATTATAATTACATGAAAAGAAAATACAATAATAGTGTCAAGTTATTATACACTGATACGGATAGCTTAGTTTACCATGTATTTACAGATAATTTTTATAATGATATAAAATCTGACTTAGAATGTTTTTTCGATACTTCAGACTATTCTAGTGATAATGTTTATGGTTTCCCACTTTTAAATAAAAAGAAACTTGGATATTTTAAGGATGAGAACAATGGTAAAATATTTCGGGAGTTTGTAGGACTTCGATCAAAAATGTATGCAATGGACATTGAAAGTAAGGTTATTGCTAAAGCTAAAGGTGTAAATAAAAGTGTGACAAAAAAGATGAATTTGGAAAATTATAAGTTGTGTCTATTTAATAAAAATGTAAATGTTTCACAAATGTGTAGGATTCGAAGTGTGAAACATACTATTTTTACACAACAAATTAATAAAACTTGTCTATCCTGTAATGACACCAAGAGATATATTTTACCTAATTCAACAGATACATATGCTTGGGGTCATTTTAAGATTAACTTATAGTTTTGAAATAATAATAATATAGAGTATTAATTGTATCTGGTTTATGTGTGTTTAAAAAATGTAAGGTAATAACTATTATTAAGTAACCTAATGATTGTAATTTTTTTTTATTATTAATTATATTGTTTTTAATATATAAGTGTTTGTTTTTATTGCTTTCCTCCATATGAATTTGAACATTTTCAAAGAGAACACACATTAAAAATAATTATGATTCATTTTTATCATCCCTTTACAGTAATTGTAGCTGGCCCTAGTGGATGTGGTAAATCAGTTTTTGTTAAAAATTTTGTGAAACATGCTAATGAGATTTGCAATCAACATTTTTCTAATATTATGTGGTGTTATGATGAAATGCAACCGTTATACAACTTGAACAATGTTAATTATTACCAAGGTATTCCTGACCTCAGTATGTTTGATGGAGAACAACCACAACTAATAATAATCGATGACCTCATGCGAGAGTCTGATGGTCGTGTTGTTGACATATTCACAAAGGGTAGTCATCATAGAAACATTAGTGTTTTCTATATTACACAAAATATATTCCATCAAGGTAAAGGACAGAGAGATATTTCTTTAAACTCTAGTTATATAGTCTACTTTAAAAATCCACGAGATAAAACACAAATTCGTAACTTAGCACGTCAAGTCTCACCTGAAAACATTAAATTTTTGGAAGATGCCTACAAAGATGCTACTAGTGAACCTCATGGCTACCTAATGATAGATTTAAAACAGGACACAATTGATATGTGTCGATTTAAAACGAGAATATTTCCTTCTGACCAGAACTGCATTGTATATATACCTAAAAAAGGATTTAAATACAGCAAACATAATGAAATTCCAATCATTCATAAATAATGCATTCAAGAGTGACTACACATCAAGAACTTTTAAAATCGTTGCATGTATTGAAACCAAGACATAGAAAAGCTTTACTTAAATCTTGTAGTAAAGAAGAAATAAATTTTATTTGTGAGTGTATTTACAACGTATTACAGGGTAAAATACCCGTCAAGGAAAATGATAAAAACAAATTAAAAAAATATAAAAATATATTGAGAAAGTTGGTTTGTAAAGGAAGAAATCTACTTAGAAAAAACGTAATTATTCAAAGGGGTGGTGCCTTTTTACCTATTATTTTAGGATCTGTTCTAAGTGCCTTGGTGAGTTCAATTTTAAAACCTTAGCAGGAAAATAAAAGCAAAAATGGAACATGCTAAAAAAATGATGCTAATTGAACCTAATTTGATAGAAAAAATTAAAAAGGAAAATGAAACACAAAGCGCTTTAAATACTTTATCCCGTTTAGATGGTGAAATGAAATATATTTTAAATAGTAATGTAGAAGATAGAGAAAAATGGATTTTGTATTTACAAACACTACAAAGGTATTTACATTTTACTGAAGTAGAACGACGACCATATCAAATACCAATTATAACCAAAACAGAAAGTTCGCCTAATTATAAAGATACTGATGTCATTAAGGAAACAGTCCTTGACACTGAGCAGGTATCAAACATAAAATCAAAAACCATAAATGATACTGACTTAACCCCATTTTATTCAAAGCAACAACTCTTGAAATTGATTCCTAAGACGTATATAAAACGAGGTGAATTACTAATAGAATCAATTTTTTCAAATAAAAATAAGGTAGATTGGGATACCAATGGAACTGTTAGTATCAATAATATGAAAATACCAGGGAGTAACATTATAGACCTGGTGAATGATACACTAAGACCACTTAAACACAGTGATCCAATTGGGTGGCAAGAGTTTGCATCAGCATTAAAAGAAATTAAAATACCATTAACTTATATTGGAAATCCAAAAAGACTAGAATATATTAATAAACTTTACTTAGGTGATATAAAAGAAGAAATTCCACTTAACAAATTGCAATCAGATAATAGTTTTACTCCTACTAAGACTCATTTTAACAAAATCAAGAAAAAAATAGACTGGGAAAAATGGACCCCCTATTAGAAATAAATCAGATTTACTATGATGTTTCTCATCCTGCTGGATATGGAGGTGTTAACAAACTCATCAACTCGTTAAAGGGAAAAATGACAGCAAAACAAGTGAAAAATTGGTTGCAAGAACAAGAAACTTACACATTACATAAACCTGTAAGAAATAGATTTCCTAGAAATAAGTACATTTTATCTAATTATAATGACTTGTGGCAGGTGGATTTAAGTGATATGCGCACTTATTCTGAATATAATGATGGTTTTAAATATATTCTGTGTGTTATTGATGTATTTAGTAAATATGCATTTGCTAGATGTTTAAAAAAAAAAGAACTCTATAACTATAAAAGAATGCTTTGAAAGTATATTTAATGAGTCAAAATCCTTACCTAACCACATTCAGTCAGATAAGGGAACTGAATTTGTTTCTAAGGATGTGCAAAAATATTTTAAAAGTAAAGGTATAAACTATTACACCACTAACAATCCTGATATAAAAGCTAGTATCGTGGAACGCTTTCAAAGAACATTAAAGACAAAAATGTGGCGGTATTTCACACATCATAACACATATAGATATGTTGATATTTTAAAAGATTTGATTTATTCTTATAATCATAGCTATCATTCAAGTATAAAAATGTGTCCCAAAGATGTTAACTCAGAAAATATTATGACTGTTTGGAATAATTTATATGATAGAGATAAAGGGCAAAAGGCTATTCTAAACAGGTTTAAAGAAGGTGATTATGTTAGGATAACAAAACATAAACACATATTTCAAAAAGGATACGAGAGCAACTGGAGTGATGAAATATTTGTTATTACTTCAGTTATAAGAAGATCACCTTGGGTAGTTTATACGTTAAAAGATCTTCAAAATGAACCCATTACAGGTACATTTTATGAAAAAGAATTACAAAAAGTAATATACAACCCCACTCTCCCACATAAAATAGATAAAATACTCCACACTCGTTATTTTGGAAATAGAAAGCAAGTACTAGTGAAGTGGAAAGGTTATCCAAACAAATTTAATACTTGGGTATCATTAAAAGATATAGAAAAAATATGATTAAGGAAGATTTTTATTTAACTTTGCTCAGTAATAGTTCAATGGAATATTTTCCGAGTAATACCACTACAAATTTTTCAACAAAACTTCCAAAACCTATAAAATTAGAAGGACAGTGGTCTGTTGGAGTTGTAGAATTTCAATACCCATGTAGTATGTTTACAGTTCAAGAGGGTGAAAATATAATGTATATTACTAAGAAAATGATAGTACCTTTGGATAAATCAATATCATCAGTTATTTATAAAAATCATATACCTGCAACCAATTATGATAATATTGATAACATTTTAAAAGCCTTAAACCTAAAAGAAAACTGTCGCTTTCATTATGATAAAGTTTCCCAGATGGTCTCTGTTCAAATTAACGATAAAAATATATCATCTTTAACGTTATCATCAAAGTTAAGTATTCAACTTGGCTTTGAACCAAAAACTAATTTAATAACAAAAAATGTTGGAAGATACCCACCCAATTTACATTTAGGATTACCTTCTCAATTATTTGTTTACTGTGATATAATTGATCCGCAAATAGTTGGAGATGTTATGACACCATTGTTAAGAATAATACCTTTAGACCCCGAGAAATATATCTATGGTGCTTATAAGATGCATGTATTTTCACCACCCCACTACTTACCAGTTATGCGAAGAGAATTTGATACAATTGAAATAGATATAAGAACAAACACTGGTAATAAAATACCATTTCAATTTGGGACCGCATATGTTAAACTACACTTTAAGCGATTATAATGCATAATAACAGTATTTGTCCCTATGAGCAATATTATTCACACCAAGCAGGATCAGGAATTGGTGTAATTTATAAAGGTGTACCACATCAACGTGGTCATGGAATAGGAAGCTTTTTAGGAGGCCTGTTTCGATCAGTACTACCTTTATTATCAAGTGGGGCAAGAGTAATTGGTAAAGAGGCTCTTAATGCTGGAGTGGGATTATTAAGCGATATGATAAGCCAGAAACCAATGAATGAATCTGTGCAAACACGGTTAAAAGATGTAAGTAGTAATTTAAAACGAAGAGCAGATGATAAAATTGAAAGACTAATGAATGGATCAGGTTATATAACGAAACGTCAACGTCGGATTCATTCCATTCCGTCAACAGCTTTGAAAGAGTTGAGAACTAGAAAGTATAAAATTAATAGAAATACTAAAGATATATTTTCAAACAAATAATGTC
The DNA here is from genome assembly GCA_946406115.1 of Apoda limacodes. Taxonomy (NCBI): domain Eukaryota; kingdom Metazoa; phylum Arthropoda; class Insecta; order Lepidoptera; family Limacodidae; genus Apoda; species Apoda limacodes. Next base: position 1,029,557 of record OX291552.1, read on the forward strand.
ATTCTTACATAATCATTCATGTGAATGTATAAAATCGGAATTGGATTTATTTGCTTTACCAACAACTCAGACAAGTATTGAAAATGGACAATGGATACACTACAAACCTATATCATCCCTTACAGACGATGGACCAATTGAATTTCAAATTCCTGGTACGGGGGATGATTATATCGATTTGTCTCATACATTACTACATTTAAAAGTTAAAATTCGAAACCAAGATGGCACCAACTTAGCTGCTGCTACAGTAGTAGCCCCAACTAATAACTGGTTACACTCACTGTTCAATCAACTCGATGTGTATTTAAATCAAAAACTAGTATCTCCACCAAAACAACACTTATGCTTATAGGGCATTTATAGAAACTTTATTAAACTATGGTCCAGCAGCTAAACAATCTCATCTGACTTGTGGACTATGGTATGAAGACACAGCTGGAAAAATGAATTCACTAGATGATTCTAATGATGGATTTAAAAAAAGGAATCAATTTGTACGTGAGAGTAAAGAGGTAGAAATGGTAGGACATTTGCATGGGGATTTGTTTAATCAAGAAAAGTTTCTGATAAATGGTGTTGAAATTAGTCTTAAACTAGTACGATCAAGAGAAAGTTTTAATCTTATGGCTGGTGCTGATGCTAAACTGAAAGTTACTTTTACTGACGCTACACTTATAGTTCGTAGAGCAAAAATTAGTCCAAGTGTATTATTAGCACATCAAAAAGTTTTAAGTGCAACGACCGCTAAGTATCCTATAACCAGAGCTGAAGTCAAAGTGCTCACAATACCTTCAGGAGTTCAGGGAAAAACGCTTGATAACATATTTATTGGTCAAGTTCCAAAAAGGTGTATAATAGGTTTTGTAAACAATGCTGCTTTTAATGGAAGTTTTAACAGAAACCCTTTTAACTTTGAAAACTATGGAATAAATACATTTAGTTTGTATATAGATGGCCAACAAATACCATCAAAAGCTTTACAACCAATGTTTCACAACAATATATTTACCACAGCTTACCATACACTATTTTCCGGGTCAGGTATTCACTTTTTGAATGATGGTAATGCTATTTCTAGGGAACAATATGCAAATGGATATTGTTTGATGGCATTTGATTTAACTCCAGACTTATCAGCTAGTTCTACGTCTCATTGGAATCTTATTAGACATGGAAGCGTAAGACTTGAAGTTCGTTTTGAAGCAGCACTCATACAAACAATAAACTGTATAGTGTATGCTGAATTTGATAATGTTATTGAAATAGATAAAAATCGTAATGTTTCAGTAGATTACAGTAGCTAAAATATAATAATTAGAACTCAATGAAAGGACTTATTATACTTTTGACATTCATAATATCAACATTTTGAAATGAATACTTTAGATATTCAAAAATGTTTAAAGATAATTTCTCCGAAAATTAAACTAAATGTATTTGCTGCAAATAGATTACCAGTACTCATGCACCTACCTGCTTTTCTCATTAGTAATTTAGATGTTGACAATCAACCTGGATCGCATTGGGTGGGAATACATATTAATAAAAATGGATTAGGTGAATACTTTGATTCTTATGGTCGTAAACCTAGTAGACATCATTTATATTTCTTAAATAAGAATACTAAGATATGGAGTTACAATAATAAAAGAGTTCAAAATGACTTTACAACTGTTTGTGGGGAATATTGTCTTGTTTATTTGTATTTTAAGTTTCATGGTAAATCAATGATTGATTTTGTAAACCACTTTAGTAATAACACTCTATGTAATGATATTTTATTATATGATATGTTTAAAACAATTTTTGATAATAAAACTTTTTAAAATAAAAAAAATGTTTTTTTCTTATGTGTGTGTTTGTGTAATTAGTGGTTAAAAAACAAAAAAATATTTTTTATTTATATCATTTATTCATTCATTCACAATAAAACTCAAACATGATACAATTTGATTCAAAGTTGATTTCGAGTAATACTGAAGCTGGTTCTTATAAATTAATTTAGCTATTAGAGATTACTTTTTAAAAAAGTATTTTTTACAGTTATTGGTTTCTGCTATTTGCTTCGTGATATCAAATATGATACCCTTCGTTTGCTCATATTTTTCATCTTTTGTATCCGTATAATATTTGATCCTCACTTCTGAGTGTTTCCAATGTTCATCTACTGGTACTTTTTTCAATTTTATGAGGTCATACACCTCAATTTTTATCAAATGTGTAGCATGAGCCCCATCATCATTATTAGTAGACAAGTATGTGACACCAGGGATACCATCTTTTGAAGATCTCGCCACTGTAGAGCTGAGTTTCTTTTTCTTCTGATTGGTCCCCTCAAAGAATGAGTCGATACTATTTCGACGAGACCGTTTGAGCTTTGTTGTTTCTAAGGCCTTCTCAGTTGATTGCTCATCATCCGATGTAGCGTAGTAGTAATGCTTGAACGTGTTTTCTTCCATTACGTTAAATGTTGAATTCTGTAATAAAATAAGCCTATGCTTTAAAAACATATTTGTATAATAATTTGAATCAAAAATTTGCCTAAAGTGAAAACCTAAACAAAATTGGTTTAAGTAATAGACATTCAAACAAACACATAGTTTTGAGGGTCTGTAATATATATAATAAATATAGATAAAGAATTATAAAGCAAAAAAACACATACCTCCATAGCTTTTTTTGAAGTAAATAGAACCAGCCTCAGTATCACACAGGATGAATTCAATCACTTGATGATAAATTGTAACTCGAATACTCTCGACTATCCTATATATATACGATTTATCTTACAAGTACAAATATAATTAAAAAGGTATTAGGAATGTCACCACAAACATCATTATCGCACTCACGACATTGTAATTAAATAAGAATAACTAATGAACGGAAAAATACGATAGACCCATTACGATAATGATATAAATACTTAACAAAACTACACAGAACCTACAGTGATCACGTCAGTCACGTGGTAGTTCTGGTCAAGCGTGAGTCGACGTGTCCCAGACATAGGGGGTGGTTTTGAGAGTGGTCAAGCGCGAGTCGCCACACCCCAGACACAGGGGTGGTTTTGAGAGTGGTCAAGCGCGAGTCGTGCGGGGGTAGAAAAGTTTTCTGAGCAAAAGAGCTGGGGTTGCCCGAATTTATACCAGACCGTCACGGTTGTAGCATCTGTTAGGGGGTGGTGCCCTGTTCGTATTCCGCGAACACGGTCTCAAAGTAGTCTGGGTCTAGGGCCCAAGATATCTCAAAGAGAACATTGAGATGTTATTGCTGTTCAGTTGGCCGAGCGGCTTCGCGGGGTGACGCCAGGGGGGGCGCGAGGGGGCAAGGCGCGTGTGCCCAAGAAATGGGGAGCACTTGGTTTGGAATTCCCGTGACTGACACGGGCCTAGGGAGTGCAGACAGAAGTTTATCTATCTGAATTGACTTTCCTGCGTCGACTAGCGCCGGAGGTAGGCTCCAGGCGTTGACTGCAGGGAGGGCATGAAGGGTGCCTGTTGGCGGGGGGCAGAGGGGCGGGATTTACTCTTTTTGGGTTTTCGCGGGTTCTGATTGGGAGCGGTATACTTTCATAGCGTGATCTCCTATGGTATCTTATTATGTGGACACGTAGCTGATATACAGACAATATTTGTACTGCAGAAGAGGTCTATTCGAGCAATATACAATTTATCTAACAGACACTCTTTAAGGGATAAATTTAAAGAGATCAATATACTAACTTTACCTGGTCAATATATATTTGATAATTTAATGTATGTTCAAAAGAATATTATTTTTTTTTTTAAATAGTGATGTTCATAATCTAAATACAAGAAATAGACACAAACTGGCTCTGATCCACACAAGGCTTGAAAAAATAATAAGTCATTTAAAGGACAATGTGTCCGTTTTTACAACAAAATCCCTGCAGAAGTATGTAAACTGAATTTAAAAAAGTTTAAAAATGTTGTTAAACAGAAACTTGTCAAAAACGCTTACTATTCAATTAAAGACTATCTTATAGATAAAAACGCATGGGAATAACGAAAACGTTGTTATCATAGTACTTATATTTGGAAATGTACCAATCGTTATAATTAAAATTGAAAAGAGCGACAGCTGGAGAGTTTCTTTCGCCGTTTCTTCTCCCCAGAACGCCATCTTGATTCCGAAACGGTAGTAGTTTATGAATTCCTTGCATATTACACTGACGGCAAAAAAGTGATATTGTATCCTATTTTTGAGAAATAAACTGTTTGAATTTGAATTTGAGCATTTGGGCACCCCTAGTAGTTTGCAGGGTGGCCCTCGCTCCCACAGAGAACGCAAGCGACCGGGTCGGATGCGTTTTACCGATCGCCATCACATTCCGGAGTGGCGTATTCGCGTAGGCATTTCACGCAGCGCGGTTAGCGTGTGCAGTTCCGCTGTACGTGACCGTATAACTGGAAACGGTGGCATTGCCCGGGGAAGGACCGCTTATGCGGGGTTTCGACTCTTACACCTTTGAGGCTGCACACATCTTTGATATTAAAGATGACCTTGCCTTCTTGCCTTTAGATAGGTCGAGCAATACGAGCACCATGTCGTAGCAGTCGGTCTTCTTTCGGCTGTTGTACATTCTGTGTACTTCCCTTACTGGGAAGCCTTGGGCAATCAAGTCGTCCTTGACGGTAGTCTCAGACAATTTCTTTGGAACTCCGTTTATGATTGCCCTTAGAACGCGTTCTTCGGCCAGTGAGTACGTATGGTACTCATATTTTTGGGCCGTTAGGAAAGCCGTCAGATTTCGGAAATCCGTCGGTTTCGGGACCTGCACTTTGATGCCTCGCTCGGCATCATTGCGAGCATGCGTATAATTCATACGCTTTGTCTTCATCGCATTTGCGATGTTTGGCCATGCCCTCTTGTCTTTGATGACGACTGGGGGCGGAGTTTTTTCCTTCCGTCCCGTAGAGGGACGGTCGGCCTACGAAGAGGTGGCGGGGGTGGTGTCCAAGACGGCAGGCTCTTGGCTGGCTGCCGAGGAGGACAGGGAAGCGCTGAGCTCTTTAAGGCGTTTGGCTTCGGAATTGCAGGGAGGGGGAGAAGACTCCAGAGCGGATGCCGCCGAGGTCTTTTGGGACTTTGCGGTCTTCTTCCGCTTTTTTCCCTTTTTTGTCCCCAAGCCAACCACTTTGAAGCCTCCATCATCCTCATATGAGGACGACGCCGACTCAGCGGACATTACGGTATCCGGGGACGACGGAGCGGTCTCTGTGGGGGCTGGGGTCGAAGGGGCCGAGAGGACGCCACATCTGCTACCGGAGTGGGGGGACAAGAGGGCGCGGGGGCCCGAAGAGTGCGGCGAGCGAGTCGCGGGTACGCGGCATAGAGAGCGTTAACGATTGCGCGAGCGAGAAGGGGAATGCGGGGGCGAACACGATGGGATGGACGGGCGCGCGGTACTGATGGGCGCAGTGAGAGCGGTGCACAGCCTCAGAAAGACAGGCTTGGACCAGATCTGGGCGATATCGAAGAAGAGCTTTGATGATTGCCCCTAACTGGTCCGGGGACAACCATTTCGAGTGTGGCCGAGATGTAGATTGTGTATACCTAGTGAATCCTCGTCATTGCTTACGGGGGGCAAGAGTACCTAAATGTGGTCAAACGCCTACATGTCACCGTTAGGTTTCCCCCCGAGCAACGAGACGTTTATGAATTTTAGAAGGTTTAGGTAGACCGCAACTCTGAAAAGTACTATACGATCTCACCCACCAGCCCTCAAGCACTCGAAACTGGATTTCTTACAAACTAAACGCAATCGCCACTTAAAACGCGAGAATGTGCGGAGTGGCGAAACGCTGAAGCGGAAATGCTACACTAGCGATCTAACCAGGCCGGTCGAACCAGCGTCAGTCAAAGAGCCAAGCGAGGGTCACCACTCTTTGGAGTAGTTCCGCGACTACGAGAACACGCACACACACACACAAAAACACACAGTATCGGTTCGATAAATTCAATTCAAATTCAAATTCAATTTAATTTATTCAGTTTAGGCTACAATAATTGAGCACTTATGAATGTCACTACGCCATCGGTTCGTAAGTCTACAGGGCGGGAGACCTTGTACTGAAAAGAACCGGCAAGAAACTCAGCAAGGGCATTTCTTTTCTCCCTTTCTATTACAGCGTCCAATTAAAATAGTGGAAAATGCCACTTTCCATTACAAACATAAAAAAACATGAAATATAAAGCACAAGCACAACATAAAAAAGTATCTAATATAAACAAAAGACAGTTTATGTATTCATCACTAAGGAATAATCAATGTCTTACAGTATTAATAAACAAAACAAAAAAGTAAGACTAAATACTAAGAATACAAAGAAGTTTGCAAGAGCAGACCAGCCTCCACAGGCGGCACCCGTTCACGAGTATGACACATGAATAAACTTCACTCACAGCAGGCCGCGAAGCAATTTCCCAGCAATGCACACACAACTGAGCAGCGCTTAACGCTCAGGCAGAGTCCCAAGTATCGCGGTATTGCCAAACCAAGCAACGATACTCATTAGTCAGCACTGAGGCAAAACACTACACAGAACTGCGCACAAGCTGAGTCACCACACCACGGAGCACAATGAGAGCACTTGACGCTCTAGAACACGACCTCACAACACGAGAGTCGAATCGGTAATGTCTCATATTAGCTGAAGAAACACTTGCATACTTTCAAAATAACAAGTTGCGGAATTATCTTGTGTTGAATTAGATAAACTTTTAAAAGTATGTATGTACAGGCCGCCAGGAAACGATTTCAATGAATTTGAATCTATCTTAGATGATGTTTTGAGTAAATTAGCTAACTGTAATAAAAAAACAATTGCAGGTGGAGACCTTAATATTTATTTATTGGTTCAATTACAGTTGAGTATTAGACTCTTGAACTTGTTTGAATAATTTAATTTAAATAGTATTTTTCTCGAACCGACTAGAACTGCAGCCAAATCTGCTACTTACCTAGATAATTTTTCTTTGTGTTGACCTTAAAATAATCCAATTTATTTTGCACTTTTCTATGCCAAAATCTATTTTGATATCTTTATTGAAGGTTTCCGTCAAACAAAGAAGAAGATTTTCCAGTTGTAGTCTATTTAAGGCACATAGTTTTATGTTTTTTTTTATACCACTAAGGTGGCAAACAAGCTTATGTCATCCATGTAGAGCAAATGTGTCAGTTTTGTGTTATCGCATTTGCCAACAAGAAATTCAAAGTTTGTATTATTTTGTAACCTAGATAGAGGGTTTAAACTAAGGCAGAACTAGGTGGGCTTAATGAATCACCCTGAAATTTTAATGGGGTCAGAAATGCTTGTAATTTTTAGGGTTCCGTACCTCAAAAGGAAAAACGGAACCCTTATAGGATCACTTTGTTATCCGTCCGTCTGTCAAGACCCTTTTTCTCAAAAACGCGTAGAGGTATCAAGCTAAAATTTATATCAAACACTCAGGTCTACTGTCCCTTGGAGCTGTGAAAAAATCAAACTTCTAAGCAAACGCAATCAAAAGATACAGCTGTTTACGCCGCAAATTTCCGTAAATTTTTGAAACTTGCAAGAAAATGAAAACCTCCCGAGAACTCAGAATCTTAAAAGGTACGAAGCAACGTCTTATAGCACAGATTAAGGAAAAATTGCGAAAACCGTAAATTTTTAGTTACATCAAATAATAAAAATATTTTGATAATATACAACAACATATAATAAGTTTGCACGGAACCCTCGGTGCGCGACCCAGACTCGCACATGGCCGGTTTTTTTTGTTTTAGTGTATCTAACTTTTCGGTTAAGATGTTAGTGTCATAATTGTTAGGGTTAGTTTTTCTTCTTTTATTACTTGCTTTTATTTAACTCGCAATGTTTCCTTATTATTGTAGTGGAATCTTGCGAGCTTAATTAAACATACTTCCTGTTATCACCCTTCGATGAAATTTCACATAAGTACTTACTTACGCAGATCAGGAATTTGATGTTCATTGTGATGTTATCACCTCTTGTCATATGCAGGAAGTTCACCTGAACACATTAGGGTGGAACGTGAAAATTTAATAACTCATTTATATTGAACATAATATCATTCTTCAGGTTCTCATCACCAAACTTATGAAACTTGAGCAATAGACTATAAAAATTCAATTAATGTAGTTATCACGAAAAAGTATAAAATAAAAAAGATTTTTTTAAAAACTTGATTTTTTTAAAACATTAGAATCATATAAAAATTCAATTTAACCGAAAATTGTACTATAAAGTAAAAAATATTTTTTCAAAATGAATATAAAAAAAATTATATCCACTCACGAATATTTGACGTGCTAGAGTTTTAGTGGATATTACCTTATTGAGAGTTTATCAAGTGATTGTACGTAAGTGCGCACGCCTTGCTTTTCTTGCATTCGTACTAGTCATAGGTCTTATGAAAAAAAATCTGCACTTTGTGATGGCAAGCCGCTTTGCACAGTGATAGTTGGGACCAAAATAAGCGTTTTTGCCGGCAGCGCCCAAAGTTTCATCCCTTAGGAATAGAGATTCTTTACTTCCAAAAATAAAACTTAAAAAAAATCTACAAGCCTGACGGATACACGGATTTTGCTGATTACTATGTCAATAGATAGATAATTACTTATTCTACAAAGAAAAAATATAAAATAATAAAAAATATTAAACAATTTTCGAAAATCCCGATTATTTGAATTTTTTTTTTAAATTCCGGTTTTTACTTAATTGCATAAAAAAAAAAAAACGAATTGCACTCCGGGAGTGCCGGCAGAAGTGAAAACCTTTACACACGATTCGCGCTTAACACTCAAATATGTCACAAGACATGTCTTGTCTCGTCAAGAAATAATAATGTTTCTTTATTTACTTTTTTGACGTAGTATATTTGACATCGCAATCTGTCATAGAATTAAAATTCCATATCCAACCTCCCTGTACTACTCATAATCGCGAATACTAAAAATAAAAATTATAATAGGCGTGGCATTACGGTTTCCGTCTTACGAATTCCCACGATTAGGACACGTGACCTGACGCGAGTTTATCATTTTTTACCCATACCAAAAAAAGTGCACAACGCCGCTAAAGAAGTTTTCACTTCAAAAATGTATGAATAGGGTATTTTTTTATTTCTCACATTATTACGATGTTAATAACGCGTTTGATAAAAAAACTGCATGTCAATATCTTAAATAGTTTTGAAAATATTTAAGATTCCATGCTCGCGGGTAGCGGTGGTGGGAATATTGCTCTAGCGTCCGAGCGCGCCGTTCTGCCAACCTTGAGAGGTCTTGTTTTATCCCCAAAAAGATGGGCATGGGCTGGTAATGTCTAAACTCAAACAATTTCCCCCATATATGGCCCGCCTGGTAAGCTGCGCGTTGTGCATGTTTTTGCAGGGCGGCTGACGTTGGTGGGAGGCTTGTCACCAGCTTATTTTTTGAGGCAAATAAGTCTTTGCGAACCGTATTAACAGTAATGTGCTCTGTATTTACTTTGCACGTGAATCTGGAATAAAAACTACTTTTAAGTTAATCGATTCGAATCATATACGTAAATCTTATACAATATGGATAATAAATTAGTACAAACCGTTCCAATTGAGTCATTACTTTTTCAGAGAGGGTTTCCAGCTGTCTCGATATACTTGCAAAAGCAGTGATTACTTCTGAGCAAGACATCCACGTTTTAAAGCAAGTTTTTTTTCCCTTAGAATTAAAAAAGGGCGCTGTATCGCACTCTGTGAAAGCATGAAAGCCTTGAATAACATACATTTTGACCTGCAATATTATCATCATATTATCGTATTAGTACTTCATTGCGATATTTTTTCTTCAGTGATAACGATGCCTTTGAACTGGAAACTGAAGAAGGCGATTAGTTTTCATCATTAAAAATGTATAATACTAAATGTATTTTTTTTTAGTTTATATTAATATTATGTAAACATTACTACTTAATACAATTTTTCCAAGTACACGTTTTAAAGTAAGTAACCAAAAAATCTATATACAAAGTTAAATATGACTTCTGATAACTTCTGCAACACTTATTTTAAAAACAAATTAAGTGATTTCGATGCGGTTTTATTTTTGATTTTAAAATACATTATCTATAATAAAAAAATAATCAGTTTAGACATTCGATAAGTAAAATGGACATATTTTTCTACCATGTTTCTAAAATTTATTTAATTTTTTTTTTTTATTTTAATATTTAATTTTAATTTATTTTTATGATATTATTTTCTTATATTACAAAAACTATATATTATATTAAACATAAAATAACGTTTGGGTTTGAAAATCCGTGTAGCCGTTTATTGTATACGTTGTTTTTGGCAGAACGGCGCGCTTGGAAGCTAGAGCAATATTCCCACTACCGCATTATACAAAAGAGAGCTCTTCGCACACTGGCGGGTGTAAAACCTCGCCATTCATGCAGAGAACTATTTTAAAAATATGGTATAATGACACATTATTCTCAATATGTGTTTGATATTATAATGTACACTCGACGCAACATAAACACCTGTAAACGCATCAGTGTTCCAGGTAGAGTGACTCGTCAAACAGGGCGACTACAACGTGTGCCACGACGACTAGCGCTGCTGGATAAAAATCCGCGAGTCATAGGCCCAGCTTATTATGAGCACCTCCCCGACCTAAAAAACGTACTCTCGGATCAGAAATTTGGTCGCCGGCTAAAAGAGCTTTTACTGACTCAATCACTGTATTCTGTCAAAGAATACAGTGACCACGTTTGACATTTTTAATATTTGTTTGTTTTTGTTTTGACATTTTTATTGATTTTTATTTATGTTTGTTCTTGTTTTGACATTTTTATTGACTTTTAATTTTTATTTATGTTTGTTTTAAATTTTGACATTTTTAAATCTTTGACTGAATATTGATTCTATTTATATGTTTATTTTTAATTGTTGACGTTTTATCTCAGAATATTTCTAAGCCTTTATTTTTCATTGTGATTTAAATTTTTACACTTGACGATCTTTTTGTGAATTGGTTATGTATTATTATTTTAATGACATAATGTAATTTTCGATGAGAAATAAATGACCTACCTACCTACCTACCTACCTACCCGCGAGCATGGAATCTTAAATATTTTCAAAACTATTTAAGATATTGACATGCAGTTTTTTCATCAAACGCGTTATTAACATCGTAATAATGTGAGCAATAAAAAAATACCCTATCCACACATTTTTTTTATGCAATTAAGTAAAAACCGGAATTTTTGAAAATTGTTTAATATTTTTTATTATTTTATATTTTTTTCTTTGTAGAATAAGTAATTGTCTATCTATTGACATATTAATCAGCAAAATCCGTGTATCCTTCAGGCTTGTAGATTTTTTAAAAGTTTTATTTTTGGAAGTGGCGCCATCTCTATTCCTAATGGACGAAACTTTGGGCGCTGCCGGCAAAAACGCTTATTTTGGTCCCTACTATTACTGTGCAAAGCGGCTTGCTTCCATCACAAAGTGCAGCTTTTACCCCAAAAATCTCCATGACACCTATGACTGACTATACGTGTATATAAAAATATTTATATTCATTTTGAAAAATTATTTCTTACTTTTTAGTACAATTTTCAATTAGATTGAATTTTTATATGATTCTAATGTTTTAAGAAAAGCAAGTTTTAAAAATTTTTTTTTTCCTTTTTTAATTTTTATTAAATTTCCATTTATGTACTGAGTTAGCTGTCCAATCTCTTTGCAGCTTAGAGATTTTCGTTTCTAAGCGTCGTTCCCATGCTGGTAGTTTGTTATTTTTTTTTCTGTTGTCAGACGGTCTGTATTGTGAATTTTTATAGCTGTTTTTGCTGCAAAATAGATTATATTATTAGGTGTATTTCTTCAAGTGTTGTTATATCATTTTTTCTGTTATTTTTTAAGATATTTACTGTTTTTTTGCTTTGATAGAATGAATTTAGTTTTGGGATTGGTGGTCTTCCCAAGTTGGTCTTCAACAAATGTTAACGCTATGACACTCATACACTGAGTAAAGATTGACCATTAACGTCAATGCGCCTTGATAAAGTGCCAACGTTCCAACGACTTGATAGCGAACTCTCAACGTTCGGAGCGACTTGGAACACAATATCAACGCATTCGCTGGAAATGGGTGACAACACTTCACCACTAACAGCGACTTGACGTTACTTGACGTTGTGTGCGACTGACTAGCTAAACAGCTACAGTCTATCATACTCATAATCGAAAAATGCAGCACACGCCTCGAGGCACTACTCTCCTTGCTACAACACCATATATTGCGCAGCTGGCGTCTTCTTGTCATTGTCACGAGCCACTCAGCAAGTCCACTTCCGTGACAGAGCCAGCAGCCATCAGCAGGTCCCCGTGCCGTGGCACAGCCAGCAGCCGTCAGCTCGCACCCTCCGCCAGGCAAGGCGCGCACGACCCTGTACGGTCCCTGCATGCCAGGATCCAGCTTGCCGGTTGACTGTGCCCGTTTTCTTACTAAAACCATGGAATTCATGTCAAAAACAAATTAATCGTACATTAGAACTGTTCTGTAGCCAATTGAACTCGCGTCAGTGTTGACTTCGACTGGCAGAGATGGATCATTTTTTTATTTTATTTTTTATACCACTAAGGTGGCAAACAAGCTTACGGCCCGCCTGATGGTAAGCGGTCACCGTAGCCTATGGACGCTTGCAACACCAGGGGTATCACTTGCGCGTTGCCGACCCTTCAGAAATCTAATAACTTCTTTCTTGAAGAACTCCATACTGTAGTCCTTGCAGAAAACCTTGGCAGGGAGCTCATTCCACAACTAAAGCGTTCGCGGGAGGAAGTTTCTCTGAAACCGCACTGTACTCGACCATTTAAGTTCTAAAGTGTGAGAATGAATTCCCTGCCGATGGCGAGCGGTGCGATGGTAGAAAGTAGCCGTGGGCATCATTTCGAACAATTCCTCAGAACACAACCCATTGTACAAGCGGTAGAACACACACAGTGAGGCAAAGTCTCTCCTCAGACTTAAGGGCTCGATACCGCAAGTGAGTTTGGAATCGTCGACAATTCTCACAGCCCGTAGTTGAACCGAGTCAAAAGGGCCAAGCTGGTATCCGGGTGCACCTGCCCAGAGATGGCAGCAGTACTCCATATGGGGCCGAACCTGCGACTTGTAAAGTAACAACCTTTGCCCCGACGTGAAGTACTGCTTCGCTCTGTTGAGTACACCAAGTTTTTTGGACGCCAGCTTCACCTTATCTTGTAAATGATCTCGGAACTGAACATCGCTGGAGATGTCGACACCAAGGATCCCAATGCTCTTGGAGATGGAGAGGGGAGTGTTCTGGAATTGTGGGACCACAGTGAATGGAGTTTTCTTAGCGGTGAACGCGCACACTTGTGTCTTTGTAGGGTTGAATCGGACCAAGTTTACCCGTCCCCAGTCAGAGACCTGGGACAGTGTGGTCTCGATTTGAGACACAAGTTCTCCGCGGTTTTCCTCCACAACGGAACGAGGGATGTTTGCACGACCCGTGTAAAAAGCGTCTCCAGTACTGTCATCTGCATAGCAATGTATGTTGTTGATGTCCAACATGTCATTGATATGCAGCAGAAACAGCGTAGGAGACAGCACAGAGCCTTGCGGGACACCAGCATTAATGTCCATGCTATCAGAGCAACTACCGTCAACTACGGTTCGTATGCGTCTGCCGGACAAAAAGCTAGCCACCCATTTGCACAAACCCTCGGGCACTCCGTAAGATGGCAACTTCGATAGAAGACCGCGGTGCCAGACCCGATCGAACGCCTTCGCTATGTCCAGGCTACATGCCAATGCCTCCCCCTAGTGCCCATCGGTGTGTGAGATACACTAGAAGGTCACCAGTCGAGCGACCGTGGCGAAAGTCATATTGACGGTCACTGACCAGATCGTGTACTTCTAGGTATCTTAGAAGCTGTGTGTTGATCACACGCTCCATCACCTTAGAGAGTAGAGAGGTAATAGCGATAGGCCTGTAATTCGAATCATATTTTTTCGATCATAAATGGCAAGGACATGTTCACTAGTGAGTCCGGCCCCTAGGAAAACATGATGCCTTTGTTTTGCTTAACCGACAATACATGCCGTCTTTTGTGCATAGCCAGGTATGTAGCGTCTTAAATAGCTGGCTTAGCCCATGAATTGTAACACCTGCTTTATATTTTGACTTTATTATAGCTCGGCCGTACCTGACCTCGACTAATACTTGAGCCTAAGTATTCTATCCCCTGCGTCAGGAAGGAACATTTTGCCAATACCGTAAGTACCCCTTGTTAAAGAGCAAGTTCTCGGTCAACCGACTCACTGAAAATCAATGCGTCATCAACTTAGACCAGGACATCACCGGCCTCAATGAATTTATGGAAGGTCGATAGTTAATACAGTCTGTATATGCAATAAGTATGCTAACTTCTAAAGCTACACCGTCAAACTCGTCCGGTAAAGTGACATAAGATGTACTTTCAATTTCTTGGCCACACAGACCTTTCAATATTCGAAAAGTTGATTTACGACAGTTTACGCGTGCAATGAAAGTGTTTCAGCATTGATGACGAAAGCAATGAAATAGTGGACCTACTATCAATCAAAACGTCCACCGGTATGCCCTGAATTTAGGCCACAATGAGGTCATTATCGCGGGTAGACGAAATCTCTTTGCAAAAATTAGCGTTGTCTCGGTGACGTGACTCATAATTTTGTTTTGCAAAACAGCCACACGGTATCATAGCTGGTATTGGAGTAGCCAAACGCGGCGTTCTCTAGTACGACGCCCCCTATGCCGGTTACAATTTCCACGGCAATGGTGACGCGATCGATGCGATCGGCTATCGGATCGACGGCGCGACGAACAGTCGAACGAGCGATCGGTACTAGTGTGACTGCGACGACGACGAAGTGGCGAATAACGCAGTGAACCCCGATAATGACGTCAACTACGGGTACGTGACCACTATCCGTACTTGAACCTCGCGAAAGTGATTGCTATTCCCTACGCTATCTTTCGCGCTTTTTTTTATTCATATGATAACGAAATGTGTCTCGCAGCATTGTTTAGATAAAACGAGGTAAAACAACTCTTTAGCTCTTAACAAAATGAATCACCAAACTAACTTCGAAACAAATTAAAACCGCAAGAACAAAAACAACACTGAATTTACTTGTTCAATTTAATTTATTCAGTTTAGGCTACAATAATTGAGCACTTATGAATGTCACTACGCCATTGTTACTTGTATGCATGTTCAAAATTAACTCAATTCCAACATTGTGGGCTTGAATCTTTTATCCCACTTCTGATTTTAGCATCAGAAGTGTAAATTAAATTAAAAGATAACTAATTTGGTAATTAGCCTCTTTCAACAATTAGGAAAACCAATCAATCAAATAACAAGTAATTCAAATCTCATAGAAATAAAAAAATAGAAATGGCTCACGTGTACCGAGTAATCCGACCGAACCGTCCGAGTGCCGCAAACAAAGTGTGCGAGCAGCTCCAGTCGAGTTCCTTATATAGGTTTTACTCGGTACTTATTTATTTGCGGGGGATTCCGCTTATATTATTATTATTATTATTGTAGGTGATACAGTTGTTTTCTTAGGGGTTACTATTGACAATAAACTTCAGTGGGGTTGCCATATTTCGAAATTATCAAATAATCTGAGTTCTGCTGTATATGCAGTCAAAAAAATTAGGCAGCTCGCGGATAAGGCTACAGCAAATAATGTCGTATGGCATTACGTTTTGAGGTAAAGCTGCGGATATAGACGCTATATTATATTATATTGTTTTACAAATACGAGCGATAAGATCTATTTATGAAATGGGTTCGAGACAATCTTTGAGATAAGTAATCAAAAATAATATTATAGTAACTGTATCGTGTCAATATATATTCGAAAATATATAATATATACGCAAGAATATTCAGTCTTTTCCAAAATTAAGTAAACATACTAGTGTTAATCTAAGTTTGTCCGAAAATAAATTTAAAACTTACATCAAACGGACACTTTGCAAAAAGGGTTATTATATTATAGAGGAGTACATTAACAGTAACTTTTTTTTCATAATACTTTATTTATTATTTTCTTATGCCAAAGTGTGTCATGAATTATCGTAAAAAACTCTTTTTTAACCAACTTCAAAAAAAGGAGGAGGTTCTCAATTCGGATGTTTATATTTTTTTGATGTTTGATCGAGCATAACTACGTTATATATAGACGGATTTGCAAATATTAATTTTAATACCCATATTAATTAAGTAAATTTAAAACTAAAACTTTAGGTGAAAGAAAACAATTGGTGTTAATTTGAAACTGGTGAAACGCTTTTTAAGTTGATTGTATAATATTTTGTATAACATATAACTAGCTCACTCGCTCACTCGGAGAACGTTGTTTCTTTTGTAACGGACTTCAAAAAAAGGAGGAGGTTCTCAATTCGACTGTATATATTTTTTTTTATGGATGTTCAGCCATACCTTTTTTATTTATGAACCGGTTTACGTTAGTTGCGTGAGTTAGCTTAAGAGTATAAAATAAGTACCTAAACACTTATTAGGTAATAAAAAATAAGTTAGTAAGCTACTAAAAAAAAAAAACTTTTTACTAAAAAGGTAAAAATAATTACTTATTTCTAAAAAATCTGATCTGAAAACTTTTATTAAAAAGTTTTTATTTTTTACTTTTGAGTGACGAAGTGCTTTTTTCAAGGGAAAGTAATTTGGAATTGTCTAAAAACTAAACTACTGAATCAATTTGGATAAAATTTCTATGGGACCAACTCGCAAGTATATTCTGTCGAATTAAAAAAATCACGTAAATCGGTTCATAAACAAACAAGTTATGGCCGAACATCCATAAAAAAAAAATATATGTATACAGTCGAATTGAGAACCTCATCCTTTTTTTGAAGTCGGTTCAAAAATTAAGTCAAACATGTAAATTTTTTTATGTTTTCATGTAGCATGCGGGGCGCACCATGTGAAGCGTCAAATATCGTTAATTGAGTGAAGGAATTTAGATATTTAAGAGAATTCAGATATTTAATAGTAGGTACTATAGTGGCATTAGCGCCATCATAATTAAATTTTTGCACAATCATATGTACATACATATACTTAAAATTATCCATACTATCCATGAATATAAAATAATAATAAATGCGAAAGTAAATCTGTCTGTTACCTTTGCACGGTGAAACCGCTGTACCGATCAAGATGAACTTTGGCATGCAGATAGTTTTGAGTCCCGGAAAAGGACATAAGCTAAGAAAACGTCAAGTATTATTCGTTTAGAATTTGAGGAGTTGCCGTTGAAATCCTACACCGATGACCGAATACTAAGAATACAAAGAAGTTTGCAAGAGCAGACCAGCCTCCACAGCGGCACCCGTTCACAAGTATGACACATGAATCAGCCATCGCTTCGCTTAACCATGTTTTAGGGAACGTAACGACCCGACGCCCATGCCACCACCGCAGAGACTTTGAGAGAGCATGACATACTCAAACAACTCCAATAAAAGTTCGATTATATTAGTTACAATGTGTGTAGTAAAGGAATAAAATATAAATCCGATTCATATTGAGATTTACACACACAAGTTTACATTTAACATTACAGGGCGAACACACGTACATACTCTGAACTTAAAACTGATTTATTTTAAAACACAGTGTATCAAAAATTTATACTACTAGAAAATATATACATATATGTATAAACTTACATAGGTACAAGTATAATAATATAATAAATATAGTATTAATAACCCGCTGCAATCCACCATCGGCCGCCCAGTGCCAGAGAGGTTCTAAATGCGAGAGGGCGCATCACACAAACGTGCACACATACCTATATGTATACACATACTCACAGACGTTGTGTATCATGAAGTAGGCCAGCTCCCACACAACAGTCCGGCAACAAATGCACACCATTTAACGTACTGTCACTTCGGAAACAAGCCTAAGGGAAGAAGAAGTGACAAGAAACTTCCCGGGTGTGACTTGACTTGACTTTCGAGACATTACAATTTTAAAGAGTATTTGCTTATGTTTTTAATCGAGTTCATCCTATTTCAATAAAATCGGATTGAGTTTTCAAATGTCAAAATAAAATGTAATTTAAATCAAAGGCACTAAAGAGTATTGATAACAGCTTCGAAGCAAATCACCGCCAAAATAATTTTCTACCCCTTTTTAACTCCGTTAGGGGATGTATTTCAATAAAATACGTAACACGTTTTCCATCAATTCTGTTAAAAAGGTTTATGCAAAATTTGAACAAGATTGAACCAAGGAATGACGTTGTCCCATACAAACTTTGCCCCCCTTTTTCACCCCCTTAGGGGTAGAATTTATCGGATGCCTATGTCATACAACAAACACGCCCTCCAAGTTTCAGGTCTCTATGATTAGCGGTTTAGGCTGTGCGTTGATCCATTACTCATTCAGGACAAAGCATTTTATATGTATAGATTACGAAAAAAGCAATTCGTCACTCAAAAATTTTTTTTTTGTTTTTTTATACCACTAAGGTGGCAAACAAGCCTACGGTCCGCCTGATGGTAAGCGGTCACCGTAGCCTATGGACGCTTGCAACACCAAGGGCATCACTCGCGCGTTGCCGACCCTTCAGAAATCTAATAACTTCTTTTTTGAAGAACCCCATACTGTAGTCCTTAGAGAAAACCTTGGCAGGGAGCTCATTCCACAACCTAAGCGTGCGCGGGAGGAAGTTTCACTGAAACCGCACTGTACGCGACCATTTCGGTTCTAAAGTGTGAGAATGAATTCCCTGCCGATGGCGAACGGTGCGATGGTAGAAAGTAGCCGTGGGCATCATTTCGAACAATTCCTCAGAACTCAACCCATTGTACAAGCGGTAGAACACACACAGGGAGGCAAAGTCTCTTCTCAGACTTAGGGGCTCGATACCGCAAGTGAGTTTGGGATCGTCGACAATTCTCACAGCCCGTCGTTGAACCGAGTCAAAAGGGCCAAGCTGGTATCCGGGTGCACCCGCCCAGAGATGGCAGCAGTTCTCCATATGGGGCCGGACTTGCGACTTGTAAAGCAGCAGCCTTTGCCCCGACGTGTAGTACTGCTTCGCTCTGTTGAGTACACCAAGTTTTTTGGACGCCAGCTTTACCTTGTCTAGCAAGTGATCTCGGAACTGAACATCGCTGGAGATGTGAACACCAAGGATCCCAATGCTCTTGGAGATGGAGAGGGGAGTGTTCTGGAATTGTGGGACTACAGTGAATGGGGTTTTCTTAGTGGTGAACGCGCAGACTTGTGTCTTTGAAGGGTTGAATCGGACCAAGTTTTCCCGTCCCCAGTCAGAGACCTTGGACAGACCGATCTCGATTTGAGACACAAGTTCTTCACGTTTTTCCTCCCCAACAGAACGAGGGATGCTTGCACGGCCCGTGTAATAAGCGTCTCCAGTACTGTCATCTGCATAGCAATGTATGTTGTTGATCTCCAACATATCATTGATGTGCAGTAGAAACAGCGTAGGAGACAGCACAGAGCCTTGCGGGACACCAGCATTAATTTTCATGCTATCAGAGCAACTACCGTCAACTACGGCTCGTATGCGTCTGCCGGACAAAAAGCTAGCCACCCATTTGCACAAACCCTCGGGCATTCCGTAAGATAGCAACTTTGATAGAAGACCCCGGTGCCAGACCCGATCGAACGCCTTCGCTATGTCCAGGCTACATGCTAATGCCTGCCCCTGACTCTCAATGGCTAGTACCCATCGGTGTGTGTGATACACTAGAAGGTCACCAGTCGAGCGACCGTGGCGAAAGCCATATGGACTGTCGCTGATCAGGTCATGTTTTTCTAGGTTTCTCAAAAGCTGTGTGTTGATCACACGCTCCATCACCTTGGAGAGGAGAGAGGTAATAGCGATAGGCCTGTAATTTGATGGATCTGATCTATCGCCCTTTTTGGGCACCGGGTGTACATTCGCAGTCTTCCATGAAGACGGAAATTGCCTAGTATGGTAGGAAAGCGCGAAGAGGCGCGTGAGTACAGGACATAACTCAGGAGCACACTTCTTAAGCACCACTGCTGGTATACCGTCTGGCCCACTCTACTTATGAACGTCTAGGGAAAACAACGCCCGCCGGACCTCTCGCCGTGTTATAGAGATTTCCGGCATGGTCTTACCGCACCACGGTAAAGTAGGTGGTACAGCGCCTTCGTCGTTCATATTCGAGTTGGAGGCAAAGAGACTGCCCAATAGATCGGCTTTCTCTTTTGCACTATGGGCCAAGTCACCATCGGTCTTTCGCAGTGGTGGTAACGACGACTGGCAGAAGTTCCCCTCGGCAGCTTTAGCAAGCGACCAGAAAGCACGACTCCCAGAAGGATAGCTCGCAAGTCGCCCACCTATTTTGCCGATGAATTGGAATTTTGCTCTAGCAGTTCAGAAATATTCGGATCCTTATTATTACGAGCCGTGGTCATAGCCTCATACGCAGTTTGCTTAAGAATTTTAGCTTCTGTGCAAGACCTATTAAACCACGGTCATTTTTTGACGCCGGCAGCTACTCGCAGGTTAGGAATGAAACATTCCATACCAGCGAGGATTGTCTCAGTGACTGCGGCTGCGCAAACGTCAGGATCATCTGAGCTAAAGCAGAGCTGCCTCCACGGGTACGATGCATAAAATTCTCGCAATCCGTCCCAGTCTGCCGACTTATAGTGCCACACACGACGCCAATTAGTTGGCCCAGAAGGATCGGGTTGTGTGCATGACATTTGAGTCTGAACGAGACAGTGGTCCGAGGAGCCAAGAGGCGCATCCACTGAGATGGAGTATCCGTCCGGACGTGTAGTCAGCAGAAGGTCCAGTAAGGAGCTCGTATGGTCCTCTATATCTGGTATTCTCGTTGGAGAAAGTACCAGCTGAGAGAATCCATAGGTCAGAGCAAATCTTTTTAACAAAAAAAAACAACAGGCTTTAAATAGGTGAATTACAGTTTGAAGTTGGTGTCTATGTACCTAAAGTTTATAACAAACTTCACTTTTTATTATTATATAACTCGGGTCTTAACGCGATGCACGAAAGTGCGTATACGGAAACGTACCTGTATTGGGTGCCGAAGTTTCGACAAGGATTGACCTTATCGTGGTCACGGCTGTACTGGCTGAAGACCACGGCGTCTAATTCTGGCCGCTCGTGCAGTTTTTTTTACTACCCTCACATTGTTTTAATGTTCTCTACACACTACACTGACGATGTCCATATTGCATTTATCACCGATATTACTGTCGCGCGGTTTAAACCTACGAATCACCGGATTCCACGCCTTCGAAAAATTATATCCATCTTCCCTATTGAAATTTTTGTCGCAGGTCTTTATTTCAATAGCTTCGCGTACAAGCCGTGGGTAATAGTGGCGCGGACTTTCCGTTCGTGAAGTTCAATCCAGTGATTTTACGAGCCACTGAGTAGATGGTCGGCGATGGCTGATTTATTTGTTTGTCGGTTTTTGACTGCAGTTATGTGTCCTTTAACCCTTTCGGCTATAGCGCGTTTCGTTTGGCCTACGTACGAGCTTCCACAGCTGCAGTCTATCGCGGTGTGTACACTGTCTTGATAGAGTATTCACTTAGTAAAGTTCCTATTTTGTCCGTCACTCCCTTTAGGTATGGCATTAAGGCTGCCTGTCAATAGTGAATACACTTCAGGTTTTCTATTTCTTTGCTTACGTCGCGGCTGTCGTTTGCACACTTTATACCCATTCCTTTTTAAGTACATCCTGCACATGTTTTTACTCGTTTTCTACGTGTTCAGGGTCGCATAAATCGTAAGCACGATTAGTTAGTGACGTCACAACAGATGTCAGGTGACGTGGATGTTGACGAGGAAGCATGCAAATACCTATGTGTGTGTGGGTTTTCTGTACACAGAGTGTAAAAAAAACTTCACTTTCATGACACCAACTACAAACTGTTACTCAGATCAGATTTTTGGAAATAAATAATTATTTTTACCTTTTAGAGCATCTTTTTGAAGCCGGTTTTTTTTGTTAATAAGTTTTTTTATATTTTACATTTGAGTACACAAAAGATAAGACGCTTTCGAAGGATAACTCGTAAAGCAATTTAGTACAAACCACCTCCAACAAAAGATCTAGCGAAACATCAAATCAAACTAACAACTCTTGGAAAACAGGATACTGTGCACAAAAAGTGGTCTGTATTTTGAGGTGACACCTTAAATATCCGCACCGGGTGTCACCCATGCTAGCTACGCTACTGAGTATAGCTCTTAAGGCATCCTCACAATTTCCTGCGCAAGTCTGAAATTCGGAACGGCTCTGACGTTGACCCGGACGTAGCTCGTACCGTAGCGTCAGAGCGTCGCGCGACTCCGCCCTCCGCAAACCCTCACCGCGGTCCGTCACTGGAAATCGTGGCCGGGTCAATAACCTCTTGTTAAACAAAAAAACAATTACCTATTCATATTTTATTAAGTGCTTCTAAGATAAGTTTAATGCGTTTTTAGAAAAGTGCAGTTGTGTGTTTGTTGTGTTCATCTTACAAAATAAATTTAATAGAAGAAAAATGTGATAATATGTGTAGGTAAATAAATTTCTATGGCGTATTGACTGGATCATCTGCAATAATTGACTGCCTCGGTAATTACGATTTAAATATATTTTCAACTGATCTAAAATATCATTTCTGCGGCGTGTCGGAGCTTCTCGTACTTACCGATGTCAAATAATTGAGACGACCCCGAGGGAGGTTTTTTTTATTCACATTATCTATCTTGTCGTTTATATATACTTAGTACCGATTCACAACACACAATCAACGCAACGCGTCGGCACGAAATAGGTACGTTATACTAAGAGTACACCGCACCCAAACTGATGCCGCATTATTTACAAAACAAATAAACAAATACAAGTTTACTGATTTATTATTATAAGATTGTAATCCCTGAGTGGGTAATAGTTTGAGTAGGAAATATGAAAGGCACCTATTTTTGGCGACACATTTTGGTCGATCGACTAATAGTTTGATTTTTTAATCAATTATATTCTATTTTTACATTCTAATATCTTTTCACAGTTCGTCTCAACAGTGCTTTAACTTTAATATAATTTTGACTTTCGACTAAGAAACTGGAACTTTACACATATTATAATTGTCTTGCCTGTAATGTTCAAGGCATTCAAGGAGGCCTATGTACTTCACACTACACTAATAAAATAAATAACGTTACGTTGTGTGAAACTATTTCAGTTTCACATCCATCACTTTATGACACGACTACCTTACTACTTACTTTTACTTAGAAGCAGGTGACTGCTACTTACTGACCGTCACCATTCACTGGGACTTCATTGTATCTCTTCGCATGTTCATTGAATTAGTCAATACCCTTTTTTGAGGAACGCGTTGCAGTATAGAGTTGAAATTAATATCAAATACTAAACTCTATGGTCTCTTGAAGCTGTAAGAAAATCAAGCTTCCAAGTCAACGCAATACAAAAATACAAAAATATGCTAAAAATACGGTCACTTTGTTGCACAAATAAATCAATAACTATAGGATACTTCCCGTTGACCTGGGATCATGACATTTGGCAAGAAGCAAGAACAAGTTACATTGAAAATATAGGAAAAAACCAAAAACTGATCCTTGATGATGATTGACTGATGGAAGAACTATCTTCATAAAATACGAATACGGATTTGCAGGTAACCTGAGTGCGCGAGCCAAGTGCGAGGCCGGTGTTTTTTAAATAATGATGCAGATATGACATTTTTTTCATATTATAACCCTACGTCCGGTACACAACATATTTACTTATGTGACAAAACCAACAATGTTATTAGGGTTCTGTACCTAAAGCATGCTAACATAGCACTATTACGCTGGCTCTCTGTCCGTCCGTCCATCTGACCCACCTCTAAAGGGCATTAGCTTTTAGATCGAAGTAGATAAAAGCCTGAAATTTTCGCAGAATATATGTTAGAATGGTATTATTAACAAAATCCAAAAAGTATATACTTGAGATGGGTCCCCATACAAAAAGTAAATATTTAAGATGCAGGGTCCCCATACAATAATAATGCTCTTGTTATTTATGTTCTATCGTATAATCTGTAATACATTAATTCAAGCTTTAAACTCGGCGTGATTATAGTGTGAGCTCTAAAGTAAAACAACAAATAATAAAAACGGGCCAAGTTTAGGACGGACTAGGACCATTACCATTTTAATTTAACATATAAGCACCATCTAGTATCAAGAGAAACGCCTGATATTGAGCGGTTCCTGCAACCTATGGATGGACGCTTGCATTACTCGCGCGTTGCTGACCCTTTAAAAACTCTAAATACTTCAGATACTAAATCGTGAACAGTGTGTTGCAATAGATAAAGTAGATGAAGAATCATGTTAATATACTTATTATTCCCAGTTTAAGTAAGTATGGAGTGCCTCAAGGCAGCATGTTAGCTCTTTTGCTGTTTCTTCTTAATATAAATGACTTGCCAAGCTTTATCAATCGATATTGTTACGATATCACAGTGATAATTCCTTTTGAAAATAACATAATTACTTATGAAAAATTATATAAATAAAACTATTGACGATTTGGTAAAATGGCTGAACTGTAATATTTGAATGTTAATTTGATAAAGACCAATCCAATTTCATAATATTAAAATGTTTTCCCCAGTAATGTATATTACTTATAAGAACCAAAGAAAATAACAAACAAAGTACTTCTTCTTTCTAGAAATAGTATTAGATGAATATTTTTCATGGAAATATCACGTTGATGAAGTTTGTAACAAAATAAATAAAAAAAAATTTTGTGCTTCGAAAAATTAAATCAACTAATGACTTTAAAACGCACCACTTGCGCATCATGGTTAGGTTGCTTCTGTATAACGATACGGTTTAATAATATGAGGAAACTCTTTTAACATCAAAGAGGCATTTATTGTACAAAAGAAATACATTAGAGCGATATGTGATGTTGGACCATGAGAGTCTTGCAGACCATTATTCAAAAGACATAATATCCTCACATTGCCACTTGGCAATACAAATACTTATGTATTTATATTTTTTTTTTTTTTTTTTTTTAATACCACTAAGGTGGCAAACAAGCTTACGGCCCACCTGATGGTAAGCGGTCACCGTAGCCTATGGACGCTTGCAACACCAGGGGTATCACTTGCGCGTTGCCGACCCTTCAGAAATCTAATAACTTCTTTCTTGAAGAACTCCATACTGTAGTCCTTGCAGAAAACCTTGGCAGGGAGCTCATTCCACAACTTAAGCATATGAAATAACTTGTTTTGTAAAAGGAAACCAACATATGTTCAGAAAACTTGGTGATAATAATACCTTTTTTCGAAGGTATCCGAATGCATTGCAACATCCGCGGAACATACTGCCTTATTTAGCAAAAACTGCTGTCATGGCTATTAAAGTTTTCAATTAAGTACTTAACCCTCTTAAAGAAATGAACCTATTTAGAAAAAAAAAGTACTCATGGCTTGTTGAAAAATGTTATTACCATGGTAATGAATTTGTAAAATGACATTAATAACTTACACATTGGAATAATTTAATATAATAATTACTACATAATAAAACTGAGATTAATTTGCCATTTTTTCTATTTAATTTGTTATTTATTAATAATGCCTGACATTCCACTTTTTTATTTTGAACTTTAATTTTGTGTTTCCATAATAGTTGGATCTAAATGCACCTATAGTTAAGACTTTTATTATTTTTTTATATTTGCATGATTTTTTGAGCAGATTATAAGCAAACAAATGTAAAAAAAAACCTACTTATTATAAAATCTACTTATTGTATTACCATAATCTTTGGCGAATAAATTTGATTTGATTAAATTATACATTACCCCATAAAAGAGTTACTCATTTTGTGTAGACGTGTATCATGCACCAACAGCTTATTTTAACTTCTAGTATTTACTTTGTGATCGTCACTTTTCTTACTGAAACTATTACATTTTTATGAACATACAAATATTTTCATATAATATGTACTGCAACGCTAAAGTTAAAATGTTTACTTCCCTAAACCTATCCCTCAGAGATATCCTAGATCCTAATTTGTAAATAGCACGAACTTCCCGTTTTTGTAACACAAATATTGTATTTACATCAGCAGCGCTACCCCACAATAAGATACCATATTTCATTAAACTATGGAAATAGCTAAAATTTACTATTTTTGTAGACATCGGTCAATTGTCTTATTTTCTTGATCCAATACACAGCAGAGCCAAGTTTTTTGGCTAGGTTATAAATGTGCGGACCCCATTGAAGTTTGGAGTCCAGCGTTATGCCAAGAAAGACTGTTGAATTAACAAGTTCTTATTGCTCTATATACATGTTATATAATAATACATGTTTGGATCTGACAAACATTTGGGAATTAGGTTTTTTTCTCATTAAGTAACAAATTATTAGCGTTAAACCAATTTTAAATTTTAGAAATAGCATTATTTAATTCATCATAAGATGTCTGTCGTCTCTCATCTTTAAAAGTAAAGAGGTGTCATCAGCAAATAAGACAATGTCATGGTTTTTAACATGATATGGGAGATCATTAATGTAAATAAGAAATAGAAAAGGACCTAAAATTATGCCTATGAGAGTCCCTCAATAGTGACTGCTGTCTCCCGGACATGTTTTACAATTGACATCTACTTTCTGTAATCTGCTACTCATGTAGGAGGTCAAAAGGTCGAGAGCTTTGCCTCTAATACCATAGTGATGTAGCTTCCTGATGAGATTTTCATGTTGGACACAGTCAAATGCCTTAGTCAAATCACAGAACACTCCAAGAGCATCATGCGAATCCTCCTAGGCGTTAAATATATTTTTTAATAGTGCCACTCCTGCATCGGTTGTGGAACGGCCTTTCATAAATCCAAACTGTTTACTACTAAGTAAGTCATTAATACAGAAATGGCTTAACATTTGCCAAATTTTATGACGATTTTATCACTTATAATTTTTGGAGTTTACTCCTTAAGAATCGATTTGCATATATAAGGAGCCCGGTATGAGAAAAATGTGAGGAGTAAAATCTATCGATGAATGACCTCGTTACGTTTTTGGTGCGCATCCTATGTCGCGCAACTTTCTAATTTGGTTGTGAGTGTAGGGTATAGAGACGTGTGCATAGGGTATACTGCAAAGCGACTATACCTATATGTTATTGGGTTTGTTTATTTCTATCAGTGTCGAAATTTTTATATTGCTGTTTTTATTATAAATATCAATAATTAATATTGTTATTGTGAAGTTTTAATCGTTATCATTGTGTTCCGCTAAAGTGAACTGAAGGTATTTTCAAATAACTATGGCAGAAAGAGGTGTAGATGATATTGCCGGAACATCTAAAAAACACGTGGCTGCAAGGTACGTTGCAATTCATGTATTATATGTATGAGCATGTGCAATTTGTATTTATTAAATATTTTAATAATTATCGAGCGCATCCACATAAAATAGAAAATTTCTAACCTAACCAAAAATTATTTTTTTTGTCGATGTCTATAAATTCTTCCACGTTATTATGATTTATTTTATAAATAATTTTTGAATATTAACAATTGTAGTTAATAATTCGATAATATTATCAGAAAAATCGACAATATTTTTTCATTATAATAATGTTTTTATAAAATTTTCTTTTGAAAGGTTATTTTTTAGCTTATTTAATAATTTTCATGTACTATTTATTATTGTACGTAAAAGATTTAGTGACATAATTATCTTTTTATAACCATTTTTGTTAATTATTGAGATAATATTATATTTTAAATAAAAAATTAATTATAATAATTTTAAAAAAATGTTTATGAAAACCTTTTTTTATCAATTTTCTTTTTAAAGTTAATTAAAATTTTTATAATTATGCATTTATAAATTTTCTAATTTTTTTTTATATTTTTTTACTAGGAAAAAATCTAAACCTCCAAAAACTCCAGCCGAGAGACAGCGAGCTTACCGATTAAAAAAAAAATTAATGAAGGAAGCCCAAAATATTCTGGCAATCAACCAACCCTCAGGGTCCGTCGCATTAGTTATAATAAATGTATATGAAATGAATAAATATATATTTATATATGTATAGTAAACTCCAGTCGTGCGTCGGAGCTGACACACACAATTTTTTTTTTTAACTTTACTGAGCACAGGTAGTATTGAAATAGACCGAAAATTATTAGAATCTGTTAAACTATCTGACTTAAAAAAGTATTACTTTATTGAGTTTATAGTTTTTACAGAAAGTCCCCAAAGGTGAGTGGTGTTTTTATTTCTAATGTTTTAAATGTATTTATGATATTCGTAGGACTAATCTTTTTAAATACAAAGGAAACATTACATTCAGAAACTATCAGCTCATACGGGCGGTCCCTCCCTACGTCATGTCCTAGTAAACTCCAGTCGTGTGTTGGAGCTCGGAGCTGACACACACTTTTTATCACTGATTTAAAAGAGTTAGGTGCCCATCGGTGTGTGAGATACAGTAGAAGGTCACCGTATAAGAGTTAGGTGCCCATCGGTGTGTGAGATACAGTAGAAGGTCACCGTACAAGAGTTAAGTGCCCATCGGTGTGTGAGATACAGTAGAAGGTCACCGTACAAGAGTTAGGTGCCCATCGGTGTGTAAAATACAGTAGAAGGTCACCGTACAAGACCGTGGCGAAAAGTTTTCTACTGTCACTGACCAGGTTGTGTTTCTACTGTCGCTGACCAGGTCGTGTTTTCTATCCCCCTTAAAAAAAGTTTTTCTCTTATTCATTACAAAACTGTTTGGTGTTTCAGAAATTGTACATACCAATGGCTATAAAGTAATATCACTTAGAACTTTAAAGATTCATTTTCTAAATTATAAATCAAATAACCGGTCAAGTACGAGTCGGACTCGCGCACCGAGGGTTCCGTAAAAGGTTAACTGTATTGAGGGACGAACTTAACTTTGCCGTTGGACAACTGTGGTCTCAATACATCGGCATAAGTCGCGGTTAGTTTACCTACTACAAATAAGTTAATAATAGCAAAAAAAAATTTTTTTTTTCTGATGTTACAATAAATTTACGGTTTTCAAATATTTTTTGACGTGACAACGTCTTATAAATTGGTTTGCCGGGTGACACTTCAAGAAACTGCGTTACGCTCCGCTCACGTTATGCGCTCACAATGAGAGCGAGTGAGAGGCACGCGCCCGCCTAAGAGCGAGAGAGACAGACATAAAATCATTGTCACGTAAAACTTTCGCCCGTATACCGACTTTACAGGCAACCAGTTTTTTTCTTTATGTGTGCTACATAGCATGTCATGATTCTAGGTCAACGTAAAGTACCCTATACAATATGCGATGAATCCGTCCATACGGTATTTTGGGCATATTTTTTTATTGCATTGATTTTTTTACAGCTTCAAGGTACCGTAGACCTAAGTATTTGATATTAATTTTAACTTGATACCTTCTCGAGTTCCTGAGAAAAGGGGTTTTGATAAACAGATAGCCAGACGGACAACAAAGTGATCCTTTTTTCCTTTTGAGGTACGGAACCCTAAAAAGGAGTGAAAAGAAATCAGAATAGGTTTTTTTTATCGAACAAACGTTCATGTTTTCACTTTTTTAGTTTTTGCTAAAGTTATCCCGAAGAACACCATAATTAAATTTTATAAAGTTCTACTGAGCAGATTCGGAGAAATCCTTGCCACGAAAATTGTAACTTAAGTAGCATAGCCTCTTAATTCTTTGAGTGTATTAAATGTGAAATTTAAAACATTCGTTAATTATTATATGTAGTAAAACAAGTTCTTAATTCCGTTTATAATATTGGGTGAGCTTTTGCTTTATAGCTAAAACTGTACCAAAGATAACCCCTCTTCCGTTTATGGTTATACTACATAACACCAGCTTAACTTTCTGCCTTCTCTCTAATTACCAGTTAGAACATCCCGTGAGACTGTGGGACCAATCACACGTCGACCATTAGCACCGCGGCTCGTCAACATGATCGCGTCCTGATCTGTTGCAAGACACGGACCTCGGCAGGGCCACCCCGAGGTCGTTCACCTTCGCCGAGGGTTGCGAACGAGGGTCTCCGGCTCGGCTTATCGATAAAGTGTCATAATTGTGTTGACGTTGAGTTCACTTTCGAGCTCGTGACGATGTTGAGGGGAACTATCACAATTATTTGATTTGTTAAATAAACTTTGTTACAAGCTGTTAGCGTCGATGTTTGTTTGAAGGTCGTGTGTTGTTACGAAACAATGGAACAGTTTGAATATTGCGAACAATTTCTTTTCTTTAACAAGAAAATCAATACGAATCTATTGTAATCTTCTTCTATTGTCACACATATTACTAACATGAGGCTCGGCAGAGAGACATGCTGCTAGTTTTACCGACTTTTCTTTTCATTGCAATATAACAAATCACTCGCTTTTTTACGCCCGCGACTTCACCGCGCAGGTATCGTCAATCGCCGAAGGATTGTTACGGAAACCCCTCTATTTATCGGCACAGAAGTATTCCATAAATATGTATCTAACTCTAGCTAACCGAGTGCCAACTATACAATCACCCCGTTATACCATTGTGACGTGACGGAATCAATTAACTAACACAGCTGAACAAAAAAGTACACGTTTTAAAATTACACAAAAGCTGATAGTATGACTACTTTAAATTGTAGAATTTTTAAAAATTAGCCAAGAGTACAAAATATATTAGTACGAAAAAATATGACGCGTAGCACTCAGCTACGATGTACTACGAGCGTTGCGTAGCGTGCTGCCGCGTAGTCTTGTGCTACTACCAACTCTACGAACAGCCTACGAACAAAAAAAGGTTTGCTACGAATACATAAAGGACTTTTTTTTTAAATGCACTTCTTATGCATTTAAAAAACCCGTCACCCGTAAATTTAATCACAGCAATTATATATTTATTACATCAAAAAATTATTTTAATGCAAATAACCCGAATCTTTAGCAAAACAAGTACTAAAAAAAAAACTGGTTGCCTGTAAAGTCGGTATACGGGCGAAAGTTTTACGTGACAATGATTTTATGTCTGTCTCTCTCGCTCTTAGGCGGGCGCGTGCCTCTCACTCGCTCTCATTGTGAGCGCATAACGTGAGCGGAGCGTAACGCAGTTTCTTGAAGTGTCACCCGGCAAACCAATTTATAAGACGTTGTCACGTCAAAATCGGAAAATATGCATCAATACTATATTGTATTTTTTCCTTTAATATGCGACCAAAAAGTTATCCAATGTACAAAAATATTATTTTCATATGAAATATACTGATATAGAACGGACGCTATTCAGAAAGAATTTCGTTCAATGACCGGTCACTATTTGTCTCACAGATGCGATGACCTCTGGCATAGAGGAGCGCAACGGCAATAATTATGCGCGTGCAACGGAGACATTTGTCTGTGACGGGTCATTGAACGAAATTCTTCCTGCTTAGCGTCCGTGCTTTAGCGTATCAAATTAACTAGAGCGTACAAACGTTATACTCACACTTATAACCAAATAATTATTTATGCAACATGTATTCTATTAATCATGACAAAACTCGCTCAACATTTGTCTTAAAATTTCAGAAAACTCGCTCAGCAACGAATAATCACTATAGCAAAGTATTGATATTAATATATCATTATTTTTAAGGTTGATCTAATATGCAGAAAACTAATAACGCGCGCTTTCTATCACTTTGTCGCTGAGTAAGTGCCTACCTCTAGCGATACCTCAGATATCAGTGGATTTTTCAAAAAAAAATTGAAAAGTTTGCTTTGACAAGTCTCGCTTGGGAATTCCAATAATGGTGTTGGCAACATTATTATGTTGTAAAACAGTATCATCTTCAATACGCGGTGTAAACTGATGTATAAAAGAACTTTATTAGAACGACATGATTGCGTCGATGATGAAAATTATCGTTGCGCTCCGATGCTCGTAGGAGCTACGTTATATGAACGTATGGCAGCTCCCTGGATGATCCTGCCAGTAGTTATATGCTTGTCTCAAAGGTTAAGCCGTATATGTCGCGGTACAAGCCGTATTACTAATATTATAAATGCGAAAGTAACTCTGTCTGTTGCCTCTTCACGCTTAAACCATAAATGTAGCGATTAAGATGAAATTTGGCATGAAGACAGTTTGTGTCCTGATGAAGAACATAGGCTACTTGAAAACGATAAGTGTGAGTCGGTTTTTTTCTATAATTAAGGAGTTGCCGTTGAAATTTTACAATGATAAATGAATTTAGGGCGGATGAAACCGCGAGCAAAAGCTCCATATATCAGATTTGGTTCCTTAGATTTTACGCAGTTGTAGCGAGTAATTAAATGATTATGACAAGAATAAATGGTATCTCACCTCAATAAATTGCCTTATTTGTAAAAAAAAAATGGGTACTATGTTTTAACAAAATTGAATTACAAACTTTATTGTGCGCTAGTTATTATTAGATATGCGTTCATAAAAATCTTCGCTTTTCAATTAATAGCGATGAGTCACGAACTCATACATCTCTGTTGTTATAATTGTTATAATAACATTTTGAGGTAACTATTTTGCTGTACAATCAGTATTTTCGATTAGGATTGGGATTTTTTTTGTATTAAAAAGGAAGTTTATTTGATTTTCAGTTAAGTACTAGCCATACATAAATAGGCGGTTCCTCACTATTATTTAGTACACAAAGGTGGCATAACGTATAGCCTAGATACCGTGTCCGGAACAAAAATCAAAAAAAAATTAACTCTAAGGTAACACCGAAATCACGCACACAGATGTAAAACATTGATAGCTCGCAATATCGGTAAAATATAGTAACCTTAAAGTTATTACCCCAAATTGGGGAGTGTTTACTTTTATTCTGCACTGCAATTTATTTTCACTTACGATGACCCCTGCGGTGACACATTATACTAAGATAGAACGTAAACCTTTGCTACGGAGGTAGCAATCCGTTGACCATGGCCATGTCATGCATGTAAAGTAAGGTTTGAAATATATATTGCAGGGCCATAATATAGATGGATGCACAAAATAAAATCTGTCTTTCTCTACCATGGCATTCTTGCGTGCCGTTAACGTTATTCCTAGGTCGTGTTTGTTGACCAGATTTTTTTAACATAAAAAGCTATCGCATCACAGAGCCTTTGAAATCGTTTTGTTCGCCAAATGTCAACAAAAAGAAAATAGCTGTTCACTATTTTTAAAGAACACTCACTGTTCTACCTTCTGATCCATGTGCAGCCAATGCGTTAAATGCGGACCGTAAGTGCCGCCATATTTAACATAGAGCGCATTCATTTTTGGTCAACAGATAGATCAATGCGCGCATAGAGAGCACAGAGCATCTTCAATGCGTAAATATTAGAATAATTTCTGTTGCGAGAGCGATATTCTTTATATCTTATTT
The DNA here is from genome assembly GCA_946406115.1 of Apoda limacodes. NCBI lineage: Eukaryota > Metazoa > Arthropoda > Insecta > Lepidoptera > Limacodidae > Apoda > Apoda limacodes. Next base: position 1,063,141 of record OX291552.1, read on the forward strand.
TTCTTATTCGATATTAATTAGGAAACCCACCTATATAACACATATTATATGAAAATTGCCGACTTTCAGCTCTTTAATGGTTAGCGTAGGCTTAGCAATTAGGCTCTGTTGGGACCATTCGGGTAAGGAAACGATTAGGGATTTTAATCAATAAACTATAAAGTATTTTAATTTAAATTTACATAGAAAATAAATTAAAAGATTTTAGTATAACCTTTTATAAGTCTTCTAAAAGAAAAGAATTATAAGTACATTGTATTTGTTTGTCTTCTTAAGACTAAATAAGTCTATCCTTGTAATTGAATAACTTCTATTACTGATTGACGTCTAAGAATATTACACAAACAATGCAAATTACACTCGGTTTAACTCGTAGTGCTGGTACATAGTAATTTAATTCATAAAATCAAGATTAAATGCACCCGTGTAGCTGTGCGCGCACTTAAGATTCGACGCTGCTGGCCGACCGGGTAAGGGGCGCTGGCATCGCGGCAATGTCACATGACAATAAGGCAGCCCTATCATTTTACATACACAATTGCGCATGTGCGTATACCGTCTTGCTGATAAAGTACCTAGTATTAGGTGATTAAAGGTGAAATTTCATATAGAGAGTCCAAAGAAGATATTTTTTCCAATTATTTATGTACTTTAAGATACGGCAATTAATTAATTTCGTAGTTATAAAATACATGATTCTACTTTTTCTATTCTCGATTTACATCTAACTGTTAGTTTTTTTTAATTTAAACATTACAGAAAGTCCTGGGTAAATGTTTACGATCTATAGATACAATGTGTCACTGGGGTCATCAATACATTAATACGTTATCAACCTAAAATAATATAATGTAAGCGACGTTAGGTGAAACATATGTATTGTCGTTTCAGTGTTCGCCTTACCAAACTTGGGAAATTAAGGTACCTACAAACTTGGCAACACAGAAAGAAAAACATTTGCTATTTGTTTTGCGAATAATTATTTTAAAAACTTAGTTTGCAAATCAAATATAGCAAGCAGATTAGTGTTTATTACTTGTGAACAGTGACTCATTTCATCAACTCTTTTTTTTCAATAGTTTCTATACGATTAATCGTCATTTTATTACTTTATGCGGGAGCACAGTTCGCGAACGATTTAGTGTTGACGTCAAGTACCTGAAAAGTCAGGTACTCGGATTGGCTTCTTTCATAATTATTCTCAGTTAGACTGACTTTGAACTTCGTTGCGGACACACATTATTTCCTATTCCAATTATATTTATTTTCTATTTCTTGTTCGAACTTATCTGTGTATAAATTAGTGTTTTCTTATAAATACTTTTTTAAAAAGACCCAAAGACTGACCCCGTAACAGTTCCATGGTGTGAGTTTCTGGATTTTCTCGGTTAGGTAGTTTATGGTGACATTTAACAGCAAGGGACTTAGTGCGCTTCCTTGATTAACTTCTATAATGAGTTTTATATAGTGTTCAGGGACATTTTGAGCTCTTAGTGCTTGCCATATTATGGTTTACGATCGAAGGCTTTCTCAAGGTCTATGAATACCATCCACAGATTTTGTTTATTTTCGTGAGTTTTTCCATGACCAGTCTGATTGCATGGATCGCGTCTGTTGTTCCCTTCCCATAAACAAAACAATGGTACAAGTAAGTTATAATAATTAATAGACTTATAACCTATATTTATAGGTTAATACATTTTTGGAGTCCAAATCAAAAGTTGCCCTTTTCATGCATTTTAAGTCACGACTGTTTTTTTGTATGTAGCAAATACAAATGCTATCGACCTAAAATATATAACATGACTATCTCAAATAACCAAAACTATAAAAAAATCAATCTAATAAACCGTTCTTTGGACAAGAAGAGGCCAGTATTTTTGTCACGAGAAACTTCAACTAGACGCGAAGCCTTTTACATTTATTTTGCACTCTGTCCCCACGGTCCTTATGTTTCTATTCTAAAAGGCTCAAATATATCTACTGTCTAGGGTAGTATATTTACACCAACCCTATTCTGTGTTCCTTGAAGATGTGAAACGGTGACAAGAGCTCGGCGTGCTATGTCGTTATCGCTGGTGTTAGAAGAAAACCAGCCTGCCTTGCACTCTTTGTGCAAGATAGGCCGTGATGATCGCGCTGGTCGACAGCAAAGCCACACTGGCAGCGGTAGGAAGCACAACACGGTGCGCCGAAGCGGAAAGAGGTCGCAATCCTAAAAGTAGAAGAATCTAGGAGGGTCCCTAAATTAGGTGAAGAAATGGCCTGTAACCATAAACCCTGAAAAATTTCCACTGGGTAACAGCTAATAAACGGGCACGATCTGCGGAGTTTAAGCACGTATCAAAAAGTTGTTTCCGCACTTGTTCGCAGGTCGGCCCATCCCACAAACGCCGAGAAGATGGATTTTTTGGGAAATCAGTATGGCATGCTATCATCAACGCATGCCTGGATTCGTTTATAAAAGATATTTCAACAATTTCTGGAAAGTTTGAAAAAAAAATTTAAAAAAAATTTTGATTCCGATGTAAAGAAGGAAACGAAAGCACGTGGAGCAACTCCAGAAACAGATCGGATGACTAAAACTACATAACGTATTGGCAATGACTAAAACTACATAACGTATTGGCAATGACTAAAACTACATAACGTATTGGCAATGATGTCTGTAATCAATCTTGATTATTTAAATTTAATTTTAAAATATTAGTCATAGTGTTTTTAATGATGGTGTCTAAACTTTGAACAAGGTTTGCATGTTTCCAGAGTTGACAACATCTTAAAAGATATGTAAATTTAGGTATGAAAAGACAGAAACGAATAATGGTGAATGCCATGTGAGTATTGATTTTTCTCAACCACCTCGTGAGCCAAAAAGAGCATATCTTGGCGGCGGCTTGGTATGAACAACTGCATACCAATGGCTGCAGCAATTGGCCTAATACCGCCGTCCTTCTTCTTTAGTGCGCAAAAATTGTGCACCGTATAAAACATCTGTGATAGCACCATTTACTCGGCCCGTAAACATCAAATCATTAGGGTCGTCAAATGTCTCGGAAGTGTCTCCCCAGCCTCCCCGCTTGCACCACATATTAAATTCTTTAAATGTTGTTTTGTAAAAGCATCTAAATTTTAAATTCACAGCATTAATGTGGGAACATCTCGGAAGTTTACCCTTTTAAATAAAAAAGGAATTTTGAAAATCTGTCTATATATAAAGGAGTTATGCCTGAACATACATAAAAAAACAAGCATCCGAATTGAGAACCTTCTCCTTTTTTGCAGTCGGTTAAAAATATAAATCATAGAAGTCGAAACGTCAAATTAATTTTAAGTCTTGATTTAAGTTCTAAGCCAAAAAACATAGATAAATTATTTGCAGTTGCCCTCTTTTTACCCGACCGTACAAAATTAGTTTAATATTTTTGTGACAAACAGAGGGACAACATCTTTAAAATAATCGCATCATACTTTTAAAACCAACGAGACAAACATCTCACAGGAAATAAGTATGGTCGCTCGACACGACACGCGCCGACAAGCGTGGTTGTCATCGCAAGCTCTTGCAGACACACACAATATCCTCACCCTCGGGTGGAGACCCTCGACGCGTCGGGAGCTACGTCAACAGGACGGGTGGTCGGGAACACACAGCACACCGCACACCGCACACCGAGAGCAAATTAGATTTAGTTCCCCGATTCGTTGCCGACGACACGACACAACACGACACGACACGTGCACTCATAGGTTTAATGTAAATACTGGATCATTATGGATGACACTTCACGGTAACAACTCTTGACGTCGTAACATTACCTTTAGTTACTATTTTTAAATTAATAAACTGATTATTGCTCATTGTTTTAAGTGTAATTGAATAATAGTACATTAGAGTTTGACGGCCAAACCGGAGGTAAGTACTTGTATAGAGCCTTACTTAAAATTAAAAATAGCAGGGAAAAGAAAACAGTCATATAATAGTATAGGTGTCATGCATTCTAAGCTTATTCCAAAATGTTTAAAAAAAATGACCACCTGTGCGAAGCCGGGACGCTGCTAATTCCATAATAAAAAAAGTAGAATATTTTAAAAGTGGGGTTTCTAAGATGGAAGTAATATTTTCAGTCCTTAGTGGAACATTTCGTAAAATGACCTAAATATAATTTAGTGATTTAGTTAGTACTGATTGTGAAACTTTATAAATCTAATTGTCTTCATATTGCGAAAGCGAACTTATTAATTTGTTCCGGTAACGTCTCAAACTAATATGTTCCGGTAAGGTCTCAAACTAATATGTTCCGGTAAGGTCTCAAACTAATATGTTCCGGTAAGGTCTCAAACTAATATGTTCCGGTAAGGTCTCAAACTAATATGTTCCGGTAAGATCTCAAACTAATATGTTCCGGTAACGTCTCAAACTAATATGTTCCGGTAAGGTCTCAAACTAACAATTTGTGATTCAGAATTTCTATAAAAAGCTAATTTTTTCGCAGTTATGTGAGTTAAAATCAGTATTTAGGTTAGAAACCTACCTTGACGCTGACGGAGTTTTCTATAAGTAGGAGTGTATACTTATATGTGTATTCGGGGCTTTTTTGTGAAGGAAATTTCGAAAATATCAAAAAATTGCTATAAAAACTGAAAAAAATAAAAGAATTCGAGAATTAGCCCCCGAAAAAGAAGGGACAAAAACAGCCTGTTTATATTTAACTAGCCAAAATGTACCCAAACCCTTAATGTATCCAGATAAAAGTATTGTTTGACATACTGCTAAAAATAAGTTTTTAGTACATTGTTTTCCCATACCCTTTTTTTACACAATTTGTTTTAAAATATGTTAGAAAACAGACCCATTTAATAAAAATCACACAGAAATTAAACAATTCATAAACAGATTAAAAAACCCTCTTAAGGTAAACACCATAGAATTTTTTCATACAAAATATATTAGCCGTAATCTTGCAACGGCAACTTTGTAAAAATTTATAAAAATAATGGCTTATCAGAATCTCCTTATTTATATCACCTTTCGTCTCTCGAATCGTCAATTATGAAATACTATTTTTTGAAATCCGGTTCACAATGTTGTTGATTTCTACCGAGAAGAATCCGGCAAGAAACTCGATAGTAACTCGTTTAAAAAACATCATAAAAACTAAAAATACAATCAATGTCTTAAATAAAAAATTTAAGCTGTACAATTTTATATTATTCCCATTTAAATTTTGTTTACCTATGCATCCTGTCATTGAGCATCTTCAGTCCCAAAGATTTTTATCATTTACATAGTCTGAAATATTGTAGTATGCTTTTTACAAAGTACTTGTTTGATAAAAGATTTAAATTTACTTGTTGATAACTTTTGAATATTATTGGGAACTTTGTTGCAAAAGTCTTACATTGCCCCATAAAAGAGTTACTTATTTTGTGTAGACGTGTATCATGCACCAACAGCTTATTTTTACTTCAAGTATTTACTTTGTGAACGTCACTTTTTTTGCTGAAACTATTGATATTTTTAAGTACATATAAAAGATTTTCATATATGTACTGCGACGCTAAAGTCAAAATTTTTACTTCCCTAAACCTATCCCTCAGAGATATCCTAGATCCTAATTTATAAATAGCACGAATTGCCCTTTTTTGTAACAAAAATATTGTATTTACATCAGCAGCGCTACCCCACAATAGGATACCATATGTCATTAAACTATGGAAATAACTAAAATATACTATTTTTGCTGTGTCGACATGAAGAAGAAGAAAGAAGAAGAAAAACTTTTATTTAGCAATAGGCAACACATTATAGGTACAACAAAACATTCAAATTTTTGGTTATGAATATCAGGACCCCATTGAAGTTTGGAGTCCAGCGTTATGCCAAGAAAGTCTGTTGAATAAACAAGTTCTAATTGCTCGCCATTAATATTAATACATGTCTGTATCTGACTAACATTTGGTAATGTAAATTTAACACATTTGGTTTTTTTTTCATTAAGTGACAAATTATTAGCGTTAAACCAATTTACAATTTTAGAAGGGGAAAAGCAAAGAGGTGTCATCAGCAAATAAGACAATGTCATGGTTTTTAACATGATATGGGAGATCATTAATGTAAATTAGAAATAGAAAAGGACCTACAATTGAGCCCTGAGGGACTCCCATAGTGAATGCTGATCCCGGAGATCTTTCACCGTTGATATCTTTTTTCTGTACTCATGTAGGAGGTCAAAAGGTCGATAGCTTTGCCTCTAATACCATAGTGATGTGGCTTCCTGATGAGATTTTCATGTTGACGAAGTCAAATGCCTTAGATAAATCACAAAACACTCCAAGAGCATCATGCGAATGATCCTAGGCGTTAAATGTATTTTTTAATAGTGCCACTCCTACGTCGGTTGTGGCACGTCCTTTCATAAAGCCAAACTATTTACTCATAAGTAGTTCATTAATACAGAAATGGCTTAACATTTGACAAAGTATGATTTTTTCAAAAACTTTACTGAGTACAGGTAGTATTTAAATAGGCCGAAAATTATTAGGATCTGTTGAACCTGTTGTCCCTCAATACAGTTTACCTTTTACGAAACCCTTGGTGCGCGAGTCCGACTCGCATTTAACCTTGTTTTATTTTGAGGAACGGAACCCTAAAAAAAAAATACCAAGAAAGATTAAATATGAATAAATAAGGTATACTGTTCAAGTCTATGGTCAATTGCCACCGATATTTAGTTTACTAGTTTAGTTTATTTAAGTGGACTAAGTGGATAGAAAATAAAACAAAAGTTATTGCACGATAAATTAAGGATGAAGGAAGAATCTCATATATACTCAGGTATATTTAAATCCTCTACCTATAGTTATACCATCGCACTGTGAAACCACTGGGAAACAATTAGTAATGCCAGACTAGATTTTGCCCGCGACTCCGTCCGCACCAAATTCTGTTATCGGCGTAGGATTTCTACGACAACTCCTTAATTAAAATACCTAATATAAATATGATACTTAGTTTTTTTTAGGACGCAGGGAAGTGACTAGATTACACTAGATATATATATATATATATATATATTAAACTAGATATACATATATATTATAAAGTGACTAGATTACACTAGATATATATATATTAAACTAGATATACATAAATATTATAAAGTGGCTAGATTACATTAGATATGTACATAAAGTGACTGATATATATGTGTAAATGTTAACTTATATGTTTTTATGTTAATTGTTTATGATATAATTTTATTGTATTTCAAGAATTGACCTTTCCAATGTTGTACCACCATTTGTTTTTTTATTTTTTACCGATGGTCGACTGGCAGAAAATGCCGTTGGCTATTAAGTTAACCATTTTTACAAGTGTGCTATAAATATTGTTAAATAAAAATAAAAAATATCTATAAATATACTAGATTACACTAGTTATCAGAGAGTGATTTATAGTTATAGTAAATGCAAGAACCCTGCTAGTAGTAGGTATTTTTATAATGATATGTATCTGTTAAGTAAAATAGTTTATTATTTCTTTATCTTCTAAGATAAAAAGATCGAACCTCAGGTGCTTTAGGTATACGTCTGTTCTGATTTGTGTCGTTCTACTTACACAGGTACTTGACACTTGGAACTTCCCGATGCCTGCATCAGGTAGAGACCGTCACCAGAACCGGAACCGGAACCGTCGCGTCGTATCACTATGAACGATTCTAACTCAAACCTTTTTATTACAATAGACTTTTAAACAGCACTTTTGAATCGTCAGTTTATTTATTAATTTTAAAGAATTATCACCGGTTCGGAATGATTTACTACAGAGAAGAACCGAAAAGAAACTCAGCATTTTCCAATACTCATCACATGCACTGAGCTCTGTCGTGCTCGCCCCACGACCCACGTCCCACGACCCCCACTGTGCACGCTTTACATCTTTAGTATAGTTTATTTATTCACTTTCATTATCACTGTGATTATGTTTAAACAGAACATGTTCAAAGGAACGAACAAGTTTTTGCAATAGGTAAATCACCCTAAATTGTTGACTTCAAAGATATTTCCTATGAGAGTAATGCATTTCTCTCCCCTGCGTTGTAAAACATCGTAGGTACACAGAAAAACCGGCTAAGTGTGTATCGTACACGCATTAAGTTATAGTTCCGTAGAATGAGAATTATTCTAGATATTTAAATAAAGTTAAGTGCGAGTCGCACTCTCGCAAAGTGGGTTTCGTACCTACTATTATTTAAATAATTTACGAACAAAACGGGAACAAAATTTTTTTTTCAGTTGTGGCCGATTTCACTTCACGTCCTGAGTGGCGGAGGTTCGAGAACCGGCTTGTACCAATGAGTCTTTTTCTTAATTTCTCAAGTACTTTGATTATTCACACCACTGGCTTTTCGGTGAAGGAAAACAACGTGAGGAAACCTGCATACTTTAAAAAAAAAAAAGAAAACGTATGTGAAGTCCACAATCCGCACTGGGCCCGCGTGTGGAATATGGCCCAAATCACCCTTGTTGAGGGTAGGCCGTGCCCCAGCAGTAGAGACGTATAAGTATGATGATTAGGAAGATGGAAAACTAGCTTACGGCCCGCCTGATGGTAAGCGGTCACCGTAGCCTATGGACGCTTGTAACACGCGGGTATCACTTGCGCGTTGCCGACCCTTCAAATATCTAATAACTTCTTTCTTGAAAAACCCCATACTGTATTCCTTAGAGTGTGCCGCTAAGCGGTCGCTCATCTAGTTACCGATGAAGCCCGTCGTTGTTTTACTTCGAACATCGTTCTAAAAAAGGAAATGTGAAACTGTTTCTCTTAATAGTCAAGACTAGTTTCACTAGATGGCGTTGTACCGGTAATTCAAAAATTGCAATGGCTCGGGCCCGTCTCACACTTGGCCGACATAGTATACTATATTCTCTTTGCTTGGCCGGTTTTTTATTTTTTGTTGTTATACTTTAGAGTTCACACACACTATAATCACTGCGTGCTAAAAGCTTGCACGTATTACTGTTTTTGCGATAGAGCAGAAATTCTTTTTGTGGATTCTTTATTGCACGGGGACTATTGCCTTGGGACCCCCTTAAATTAACTTTTTGATTTTATTATTATTTGTTAGGTAATCCTCCATCTATCTGTTACGATACAAAAGATAGAGTTCTTAAAAGGTCAGACAGATAGACACACAGACAGACAGATAGACAGACAGATAGACAGACAGATAGACAGACAGATAGACACACAGATAGACACACACAGATAGACAGACAGATAGGCGGACAGATAGACAAACAGATAGACAGACAAATAGACAGACAGACAGCGTAGGCTTAGTAATACAACAGCGTAGGCTTAGTAATACACTCCAATGCATTATTCGAACTTATAAAACATTGATATTTATTTAGGAATAATATCATTTACAAAGAAGACGTATATGTCATGGTTTCATTTTTTCTATAACTTTAAATGGTTTATAAACTTATATTTACTATAATACTATTAAATAACTGTTTTACACAAATAACAACTCCATGCGGTAATTTTGGAATGGAATTTATAAAAAAACTTAACGACTTCAAAAAAACGAGGACGTTATTAATTCGTCGGCATGTTATTTTATGTATGTTCGCACATAACTAGGTTGTTTGTCGACCGATTTTGACGAAATTCACATGTATGGAAAGGGCTATATACCTCCAAAGTTGTCTTGTTATAATTTAAATAAGGCTTGAAAATATTTTCATTTCCATTACGTGCAGCTAGTAAGCTTTCTACTAAAGTACCTACCTACATAATATGTTTAGTATTGCGTAAAAATACTGGTTTTGACTGTTTTCAGGGATCCGTAGCCAAAACCGAACTCCGCTTGTATCGTCATGTTTGTCCGTTGACGATTTAAGGATTCCGCAGCCAAATGGTAAAAACTGTATCCTTATTGTTTCTTCATATCTGTCCATCCATCTGTTTGTAGCTATGTAGGTTTCGAATCGGGAAGGCGAAAACCAAATCATTATAGTACCTATCCTAATGTCTGTTAGTTTATCAATTTTGGGGTTCGAACAGAAAGCTTAAGTTTTATCAAGTCTGTCTGTCGATCCGTTTCACTGTTTTTGGGGTTCCGCAACTAAGTGATAAAAACCAAACCCTTGCAGTTTTTCATAGTTGTCCATTTTGTGGCAAAAAAACATTAAAAATAAAATAAAACTTTGACAAAAATAATAAAATAACTTCAAAAAAACCAACCAAGTGCGAGTCTGGCTCGCGCACCGAGGGTTCCATACAAACTTATTTTATGTAAATAGTAGTTTTTCCATCATAAGATCAAGTCTCACAGGTTTATGCCTTAATTATCAGTTTTTGGAGTTTTCCCTATATTTGTGTCAAAGGATTGTGGACAAAATTGTATGGGAGCTGGCATGGGCGCCGGCAGGGGGGTGCCAGGGATCAACAGGAATTATTGAAATAAAAAGTCGTCTGTTGGAAATCATTTTTTTATTCACAATAAATAGTAGGCAGTAATTACACATCTTTCTCATTTAAAAAGCAACTGCAGCCGGCGGGGTTTTTGAACGAACTTATTAATGACGTTTTCTATAAAGTTATCTTTATTGTCCTTGGTTATCTTGCCTCGATGGAAACTTAACAAGCATAATCCAGACAGTCGCTCGTCACCTGTTGTGGACCTTTTCCAAGTTTTAACTTTTCTCAGTGTGCTAAAAGATCTTTCTATTGTGCTCGTTGTGACGGGTAGAGTAAGGCCAATCTTGGTCGCTTCCGCTAACGAAGGAAAGAAATCTTTTGCCTCGTCGATGTAGTCTATAAGATGTTTTTCATTTCGATCAACTCAACTGATATCATTTTCCGCTGGCTGTGGATATTTCCACATTTCAAATCAAGTCGTGATTTCTGAAATAAAATTAGGTAAAAGATCGCCATACAAATTTTCAATGTCTTTTGCAGCTCTAAGAAATTCTTCTTTAGTGAGGTCTTTTATTATTTTTGGGTGTAGTTGTAACAGAGAAAATGATTTTTTATGTGTTTCAGAAAATCTATCTTTTAAAGAAGAAATGATCGAATCAAGGTAAGGGATGTATAAAGCTCTTCTGTAAAATTCTTCAACGTTTTCGGATGGGTAGTTGGATCGATGAGCCTGTCGTTTCGTAACTCGTTGGCATTTAATCTCAATATTAAGGTCTTCGCAACTTTGTTTAGCTTCTCCAAATATAGCAGTAAATTCCTGCGATGCGTTTTGTCTGTGACCCTCTATTATTTTAGTGAGTTTGCAAATGTGGTCATTCACTGAATTAATGTCAAAATCCACTTGTTGAAGCTGGTTGCAGACAGGCTCAAGCTTTGCCGAGTAAGTAGCAATAATATGCAATGCCACAATAAAATTTGTGGTGGTCAAAGCAGTGCGCAGTTGGTAAGCTCTAACCTTTGTCTTAGAATTAGTGGCTTGATCTTCTGAGAGGTCTTCTAATGCTTCTACAATTTTGGTGAAATTTGGAGCGAAAATTCGAATACTTTTGTACTTTGCAGACCATCTGGTTTCGCAAAACAAGGGATTATTTGAAATTTTTTTCGCCGTAAAATGCTCTCTAAAAAAAGTTATAGTTTCCTTAATCATTCCAGCAGTATTTCTTATTTCACTCAAATGATTTAAATCATTGACAACAAGATTTAACATGTGACTAACACAGTGGAAATACTTTGCTTTGGGATATTTATCATTAATTATTTTCTGAACTCCACCAACATGTCCAGCCATCGTGGAACAACCATCATACCCTTGCCCAACCATTTTGTTGAGATCTAAACCACATGATGTCAAAAAAGATATTATAACTTCAGAAAACGATGCAGCATCTAATCTAAAATCTGTACCCCAAAAATTCTTCAAGTATTACGTAACTGTGTTTCGTTTGGTCAAACTTGACGTATCTTATGCCCATTGAAAGCTATTCAGTCCCGCTTATATCCGCTGTCTCGTCAGCCAAGATTGAAAAGTATGCCGCTTCTTTTGCTTCATCAGTAATGGTTTCACGAAGAACATCAGCACAGGTTTCAATAATAAGTTGTTTCGATGTTTCTCCTATTTTATTTTCTCACATGATTTTTGTCTATCATCACCAAGCTGCTGCTTCAGAATAGGAAGTGACTCTTAGCATCTGTAACACAGGCTCGACCTAGCACAGCTGCTAATGTTACTATCTGTACTGCACATCTTTATTATATTAGTAGGTCATACCTACTATGAGTACCTAACCCTTTTAATAAAGCCTTTGTACACCTAGTTTATGTTTGTGATTTTATGATGTTTGATGAATAAATTATTATTTATTTATTTAATTTCGTTTTGTACTTGATGGGATACATAGACTGCATTTAACTACTTCAACTAGTCGCAAAGTGGTCTTTTAAAACCGTATCTCCTGCCTCAACTCGGAAATGTAGTAAGTCTTTGAAAACTAACCCATCTTCTGTTTTTCCTCGAAGGGGTAAATCATGCGTAGCACAAAATAAGACCGAGAAACCGAAGGGTTAGTAAGTTTTTTTCTGTTTTCTGAAATTTCCCTGTGATATTCAGTATCAATCTGTTCATAAACGTCATTTTATTTTCTTTGCATGATTTTCAGAAAATTTATAGAACGTATAACCGATTCACGATGCCACTGGCTATTTGCATGAGATTTCGCACACTCATGAAATTTTTGATATTTTTTGCAAGGCGGAACGATAAATGGCCCCTGAGTACTGCCTCGATGAATTTGTGCGCGAAAAAATACACATGTACGGCAAAGTGGTCCTTTAGCCTGAGCAGAATAGGCTAACCAAGGGTATGCTGTGAGCCACTCGTGGCGAAATGCACGTTGTTGTGTTTCGTTTTTATGATCGATGTCCTGCTTGAAATCATAATCTTGCGGAGGTTTCCACGCTGTTTCGAACACTTTAAACCGTATTTCATCACTGACAGGTACGTTAGAATCCAGATATAAACCCACATCATGAATATTAACTAAAGTGTGATGTGTTGTTAATTCAGTTTTACTAGTACTTTGCTGTGTCGAAGTACTTGGACAATCTTTAGCATTAAACTGTTCATTTTCAATCTTTTTCTCTTGCAGAAAAATCGCATTATGTCACTCTGTATATTTTATAACAAAATTATAATTAATTTTACATTGAAAATAAAGAAAAGAAACACACGTTAGCTCACTTGCACTGATTAATTAACTGATTAACTGATTAATTAATTACGGCGCGCACTGACACTGACTAATTAGCTCGCTCTTGCACATGTAATCAAGTCAAGCAATCATTCTTGACCTATTGGACTGTATGAACTAACTATCTATATATTTTCGAAATTAAAATACGGCAACACTATAACAACACTAAAAACACTAATCTATGGAAACGAATATGGCGGGAACTATTAATGTTTCAAACGATTCAAATGCACTGTGCACTGAAGATAACTATTAGTCACTACTCGCGATTTGTTCACTCGGAACGAACTGTTCGAACTTCAATCGTAAACTGACTGACTCGGAACGCGACCTAGGCCCCTTATATATCAAAATGTAAGGAAGGTTCCAGATTCCCAAACGTTCTCGAACGCAGCTCTGTCCCTGTCATCTATAATCTATGTCTCTTTCACATTTATAAACTTCCTAGTTCATTCGCGATTGACTTTGACAAGAATCGGTCTCTTTCGCGCTGCATAGAAACTGTATTGCGCTTTCTCTGTTTAGTTCATCCCATTTATGCTGGTGATATCTCGTGTGGAGTAGCGGTACTTTAAAGGGTGCGTTCAGAGTAGTAATGGAAATCGATTAATATCGATCCCGGTACTCCTGGCCCACCAACTTAGATTTTTTAAATTTCGATCGTCGCGAACAAATAGGTGTGAGCCGTGAGGACCATACCTATAAAATAAATTTATGAATTTAAAATATTCAGATATATTATAGTCTAACAATAGTCAGAAATTTGTAAATGTCTCGAACATAAAATAAACCGGGCTTCAGATGTTTCCGACTAAAATATAAATTTTTTATTAACAATTATAATACGGCGAAGATTGTAAGAAAACTAAAATCTGCACCACCTGGAAATTATTTCTGCCGGCACTCATGGGAGCTGGTCCCACTTTTGGCCACAGTAGTTATGAAGACATTACCTCTCCGCATACTAAGACCATAGCGCATGAAAATCTATCCCATGGTTATCCAGTTCTGACAATGTTAGGTTAGGTTAGTTCATGTAATATTGTACAGTTGTAACACACCAGAAAATTTCCACTAATCTATTGGTGAATTGTATTATGCAGCTTATACAGTACAGTGCAGTTATATACAGCTTTAAAAGCTCCGAGGCTCAGTTGGTGGTGCTGAGCCTGCCTGCTGATCAAAGGCGTGGATTTAATTCTTGCACTGAACAAACATTTGTGTTTTATATCAGTTGTCTGGTTTTGATAGGAGGCTTTGCTTAGTTTAGGATGACGTTATGTGATTTGTCGAACAATATTAATATTATACACTCACTCATGCGGGACACAGACCGCAACCGCAAGCAAATACTAGTAGGAAATACACAATCGAAGTCACATGTCACACGTATACTCACTCCTAAATGTTAATCTAAACATCAAAAACTAACATGTCATGAAACAATAATGATATTACTTACTTGGTATGGGCCACATTGCATATAACAAATCTTGCAGCATTTGTATTCCCTTCGCACAGTCGATTTGTAAAAGTTTATCTGCTTTTTCTTAACACGGAACAGTTGCACAACAAACATACAATTCCACGTCTGGGGCGAAACATTGCAGTACATACAACAGAAAAATCCAAATCGTAATCCAGTTCCAAAGCAATAAGGCATCAAAGATATCGAAAATATTTAACAGAAGCGAGTGCACAGTACGCTACACAACAAATTGAAGGACTGCCCCGAGCCGACAATGAGCCCGACCGACATCGCCATTTAACGCGCAAAATAAGAACTTTAGATACATGTACATCGGTTCCTCTCGGATATATTTTGATGGTGCAATAATTTTAAAGAAGATTCAGTATTATTTGCTCTCTAGTATTATATTCTCTTTGCTCTCTAAGTAAATTCACTTTTGGTTACTGATGGTTCTGGGACCATATTCGCCCACTTTCCTTTCGTGATTGTAGGACGGGAAGTACCCCATAGGGTTAAATTTATTTGTGAATGCCAAAATATACGATAAAAATAGTCATATTTCGGCCGTATTTTTTTATTGCTTCGTCTTAGAAGTAGACCTATAGTATAGCATAAAATATTACTTATAGCATTTTATATTAATTTCAACTTGATACCTTCACGCGTTCCTGAGAAAAAGTGACTTGACAGACAGACAGACAATGTCAGTCATGCTATAAGGGTTTCTTTTTTACTTTTTAAAAACCCTAAAAACGACAAAAAGTCAAAAATAAGGCCCTAAAGCTGACATTATGAGAGAATATTGGACTACGGGTTTATTTTCGCTTTGAAGTCGAAGTCGAATGCGAAGCATAAATAGGTATATATAGTTGTCTATTGGCTCGGGTGTCAACAAAAGTTGTTCAATGCTCTGTCACGATTTCAGCTTTAGAACCTTGTCTGTTTACTTTATAGTTGGTTTCCGAATTTGCTGTAATTTTTTTTTATTAAATTGTACTAATTTAATCTTTATTTAAGTACATTTATTTTAAATATAAATATTTATTCAATTATATTTAGCTGACTTCCTCGCTGACTACGGAACCCTATAATAAATCTGTCGGGGCATCCCGCAGGGCAGCTTGTCGGCCCCCGCTGTTCCTGCTACATAAGTATTACTTATTGCGGACGCGTGCCCCTTCCCCCCCCCCCCCTCGCGCATCCGCCACCCGTCAGGAGAGCAGAGGGGCACACTCACAAGCTCGCAACAAGTAAAAGTAAAGAAGATCGACGTCAACTTCTTACTAGTGGAGTGGTTACCGCTGTACCGCTGTACCGCTGTACGACTACATGCTTAAGTCACATTTTACAAACGACTATAAGAGCCGTGCACATGTAGGTATATATATATATATATATATATATATATATATATATAAATAGTTTATCGTATATCGATGAATCGGTTCCAAAACAATGGACAGAATCGGAAATAATTCTACTGTACAAAATAGATTCAGCAGACATCAGCAACTGTTGTCCAGTGTATACGACTCATGTACAGACAGTATAGACAAGTGCCAACCTGTTGAGTAAGCGGTATTTAGAAAGGCCAATAGAACCATTGATCATTTACAAGTAGAAACTTTATAGACCACAAAAAGTCACTCGACTCTATATCACATTAACGAAAAATATATTTAAAAATTATATCACAACTGCACAAGTAGAGTAAAATTAGACAGGAAAGGTGAAAAAATAAAAATCAGAAGTGGCGTAACACAAGGTGACGCAATATCGCCAAAACTGTTCATAGCCGTATTACAATATATCATGAATGAAAGACCTTTCACGGATACAAAAAGAAATATTTATTAACGGAAAACTTCTAAGCCACCCAAGCTCCGCTCCACCCACGCTGACGACATTGTTGTGTTCTCCGAAAATCAGACCAAAATAATGACTAACCATATAATATAATATAATATAATATAATATAATATAATATAATATAATATAATATAATATAATATAATATAATATAATATAATATAATATAATATAATATAATATAATATAATATAATATAATATAATATAATATAATATAATATAATATAATATAATATAATATAATATAATATAATATAATATAATATAATATAATATAATATAATATAATATAATATAATATAATATAATATAATATAATATAATATAATATAATATAATATAATATAATATAATATAATATAATATAATATAATATAATATAATATAATATAATAAGCAAATCAATGTCCTAATCAATGAACTGCCAATTGATTACAATCAAGATTATGTCTACCTTAAAAACAAAACAACTGTCATTCGGAAAAAAAAATTTAGAAGAAGTAAATAGAAGAGCAGCGATCTCTTAGAATAAATATTGGGCTAATAAAGAGATATTCAAATCGCAGATTCCCGTATCACTCAAAAATATAGCCATCAATTCAGTTATCCTAAGTTACGGCTACCAAACTTGGACCTTCAACACCACGACTTGTAAGTAGATCAAAACAACACAAAGAAAGATGGACAGAAGCTACTTAAATATCAAACTAAAAGATAAGATACGGAACTCCGACATCAGACATAGAACTAAAGTAACGGATGCTCTACTGTTCTCACAAGGTTTGAATTGAAGATGGGCGGGTCATGCCGCCAGATATACTGACGACAGATGGACTTCTGGACTTCTTAAATGTAGAAACGAGAAGTGTTGGTAGACCTACTTGCAGATGGCAACACGACTACTACTACAACACGACTACTACTACAACACGACTACTACTATAGCAGCAGCGGTACAAAATTGGACACAGATAGCGAAGGACTGATAAAAATGGGATTATTTAGAGGAGGCTTTTACCTGGAGAATTAAATCATAATAAAAATCAGAAGCTTGCTTGAACTCTACTAATTTAAAACATAATTCACATAAACCTGCTGTTTCGTTAAAAATCGAATTTGCATGAAATTTAAATTATTAATATTCATCCCTAATTC
The DNA here is from genome assembly GCA_946406115.1 of Apoda limacodes. Classification (NCBI taxonomy): domain Eukaryota; kingdom Metazoa; phylum Arthropoda; class Insecta; order Lepidoptera; family Limacodidae; genus Apoda; species Apoda limacodes. The sequence goes on from OX291552.1 coordinate 1,080,886, forward strand.
AGACAAAGTAAGTTAAATTTAATATAATATAATGTAGTGAATTGTAAAATGTTATCGTAATACGATTTAAATATAAAATAAATATAGTTTTATTATAAAAAAATTATAACTGAACGCGAGAACAAAGTGGAGACTATGAGAGGATGTAAAACTCTAATGCTACAATATATGTCCGAATGGGTGTCGAATGAATGAGCTTAATTTTCATACTACAAAACTGAAATTTGAAACATAGGGTACCTAGGGGCTGCGGGAGTAAACAGGGTTAATTTGGGGTCACAAAACGAAACATTGCGATTATTCAGTCAGTGGGAACCACTAAACAAGGAAGTGAAGGGATGAGAGAGGCAAAGAAAGAGGAGGTATGGTGGCGTTTATTATGAGAAGCCTGTGTTCAGCAGTGGACTGTTGTACTAGTAAATAATTCAGATGTTTTATTTTAGAACAGAACGCAACGTTCATGAGTTAAGTCCACCATACCACAGAATAAGAAACAGTACTTCAAACGTATGCCCTGTACAAGAAATAAAAAAAATATCAGTTGCCTACAAAAGGCAAATAGTTATTTGTTAAACAAGTGGGCAAAGTTGTTTTTTGTGAAGAGTGCCAACTTTAAATCCCGAGCTAGCGAAGTAGTTTAGAATTGAATCACGAGTAGCGAGTGATTCTAGTACAGACTACTAAGCACAGCGAGGTACGAGACCTAAAATAATTAGCTCTTTCATAAAACATACAACTTTTCACCGCGTATGCTTTAAGGTATTTTTCACGTGACTTCTCTGGTAAAAAGCTTAGTTCAACATTTGATACTTGCTAAGCTCTTCTGGTGTTAAAGAAATATTATCTAGACTATTTCGCTAGCTCGGGATTTAAAGTTGACACTCTTTACAAAAAACAACTTTGCCCACTTGTTGAACAAATAACTATTTCTGGGATGTTATCACTTTTTAGGGTTTCGTACCATAAGTGTAAAACGGGACACCTATTACTAAGACTTCGCTGTCCGTTCGTCATGAACCGCTATAGTTAGACAGTTGAAATTTTCACAGAAGATGTATTTCCGTTGCCGCTGTAACAACAAATACTAAAAAACAGAATAAAATATATATTTAAGGGGGCGCCCATACAACAAACGTGATTTTTTTTTTCTACACCACTAAGGTGGCAAACAGCTTACGGTCCGCCTGATGGTAAGCAGTCACCGTAGCCTATGGACGCTGGTAACACCAGGGGTATCACTCGCGTGTTGCCGACCCTTCATAAATCTTATAACTTCTTTCTTGAAGAACCCCATACTGTAGTGCTATAAGTTGCTCGTTTTTGCTCGATATTGATAACGGCAACAGGTAAACGCTTGAAATATTCACAGAATATTTAGTTATATATTCACTTTAAAATAAATAATTAAATTAAAATTTAATTGGATGTAGGGAAATGTTAAGGTTTTTTTTCCGCGGGTACTTTTAGATTTTCTGGGATAAAAAGTGCTATTACAGACATAATCTATATCTGTGCCAAATTTCATCCAGATCCATTCTGCCGTTCTGGCGTGATTAAGTAACAAACATCCAGCCATTTAAATATTCGTATATTTTTTATACCACTAAGGTGGCAAACAAGCTTACGGTCCGCCTGATGGTAAGCGGTCACCGTAGCCTATGGACGCTTGCAACACCAGGGGTATCACTCGCGCGTTGCTGACCCTTCAGAAATCTTATAACTTCTTTCTTGAAGAACTCCATACTGTAGTCCTTGGAGAAAACCTTGGCAGGGAGCTCATTCCACAACTTAAGCGTTCGCGGGAGGAAGTTTCTTTGAAACCGCACTGTACGCGACCATTTCGGTTCTAAAGTGTGAGAATGAATTCCCTGCCGATGGCGAGCGGTGCGATGGTAGAAAGTAGCCGTGGGCATAATTTCGAACAATTATATAAGTATAGATTAGTAGGATACAGTAATTTACCCTTTTAAAAGCTATATATCGAATATTGTCCCTCAGTGACCGTGCCCCGCCACCGCGCCACCGCGCCGCCGCCCCGCCGCCCCGCTGTGTTATTGTGACCGTTCAACCCTTTATTTAACGTTCGAGGTACATCTATTTAACTGTGACCCGCACAAGTTCCGCATCAATATAACAATAACGTGGACGTGGCGAGGCTGAGGTGAATGAACAGTGAACGACGTAACGAGTGCGTTGCGTGACGTCACCTAACGTTACAGTAGTTACGCAAAAATGCAATAGTTACGTAAAACGGTTAGGATCAAGTTAGCTTGTATCGAGTGAGCGAGTACAAGAACTGTTAATTATACGTTTTCCTGATGAAGATGAATTAGAAAGAAAGTTTATCTGTTAAGATATCGCTTTCAAAAAATAACGGCCAACCCCTTTTTTGAACCGACTTCAAAAAAGGAGGAGTTTCTCAATTCGGATGTATGTTTTTTTTATGTATGTTCGAGCATAGCTCCGTCATATGTAGACGTGTCTATGTTTCTTCAGTTTATAACAAACTTCACTTTCATGACACCAAATTCAAACCGTAATTCAGATCAGATTTTTGGAAATAAGTAATTATTTTTAGTTTTTCAGTGCTTTTATTTGATGCCAGTAGTAAGACTAAAAATCACTAAGCAATACATTACTACAAGATGTATCTGTTACAGAATTCTTAAGTAATTTATACCATAAGCCTTGAAACTTTTAAGTTTTTTTAGAGGTTCTACCTTAAAGAACCCCATACTGTAGTTCTTAGAGAAAAACTTGGCAGAGAGCTTATTTCACAACCTAAGCGTTCGCGGGAGGAAGTTTGTCTGAAACCGCACTGTACGTGACGATATAGGTTCTAAGGTATAAGGATAAATTCTCTGCCGTTGGCGAGCGGCGCTATAGTAAAAATCGTCCAAGTGCGAGTCGGACTCGCGCACGAAGGGTTCCGTACCATTGTCTATAAAAACGGCAAAAAAATCACGTTTGTGGTATGGGAGCCCCCCTTAAATGTTTGTTTTATTTTAATTCAATTTATTTTTCAAGTGAACATATAACTAAATATTCTATGAATATTTCAAGCGCTTATACCTGTTTTACAGATGTACCACTTCATTTAAGTAACTTTTAATGGAATTTGTACGAAAATTTCACTACGTAGATACGTCTGGGTGTATTTATGTATAATATGTGTATATTTACAAAAAAAAAAGTAATATTTATATATTTGTACCCGTTGTCTGACACCCGTAACACAAGCTCTGCTTACTTTGGGGCCAGACGGCGCTGTGTGTAATGTCCAAATATATTTATTTATTATTTATTAATTTTATAACTTGGCCGACTATTATTTGTTTGCCTGTAAAGTGTACTTACCCGTGATAGTTTTCCTTTCAAATTCATTATATGCACTACCACCGTAATTTTTTTTACATTTCCAAATATAGGCCGCGGCGTAAGTTAGCGGTGAGCGAAACGTGGCTGTTTGCGGATGAGTACTGTCGCGCAAGAAATATTAATAAATTTATGATAACAAATATTTTTGTTATAATCTTTTATGTATTTATTGTAAAAATATAATAATCATTAGAAAATCGCGATTTAAAAATTAGACCAGAGTGGGATTTTTTTTAATTAATTATAGGTTTTTACTTCTAGGTAACCTTCCACCCTTGCATGTTAATCACCTCATACGACAGCTCAATGAGAATATGTGCAATAAAAAAACCACCAGTTCGGAATGATTAACTGCCGAGAAGAACTGGCAAGAAACTCAGCAGTTAATCTTTTATATTTTTTCAACTTCATACTAAAATACAATATAACATAATATAATATACAATGTTTTGGTTTTAAAAAAATGTTTTAAAAACATCAATACCAATACAAATTAATAAGTTCTAATTCTCCCAAGCATATTAATCTTTAATGTATTCATCAACGTTGTAATAGCTTTTTTCATTAAACTTTCTTTGACATATATTTTAAATTTATTTGGAGATAAATTAACTACATGATCTGGAATTTATTGTAAAAATATTTACATTGTATTGCAAAAGGGCTATGTACCTTCTCAAGACGACATTTTGGAAATACCAATTTATCCTGATTAATTAATTGTATTAACACTGTTTGGGTCACTATTTTTAGCAAATAAGTGATACCATTTGCGTACGTACATTATACAAGTTAAGATATATTGGTAAGGAACAGTTAAAATATCAATTTCCCTAAATAGTTCCCTAAGAGAAATTCGAGGTTATAAAACCATTTTCAGATCCTGTGTGAACAATGTCAATTTGTTGGCCCTTTGAAACAGATTTTTTTATGCCCTTAGTGGTCCCGTCAGTCCAGGCTTTTGGAGTAGAGTGCGAAGAATCTACGTAGGATTCATCGGTGTATACAATAGAAGCCGTTGGTTCCGGTAGAACAGAATTGGACCACTCGCTATCTTCCTTGGATGTCGTTAAAGGCTACTTAGAGGTAAAAGGGGTCTTATTTCTCAACCCCAAACACAGACTGATGTTGGGCAGCAGCAACATCGGGGAGTAGTCTGAATTAACTGCGGTCACCAGCCCGTCTGCCCTGCGTGGTGACTATGGGCAAAACCCAATATGGTGAAGGCAGGAAAAAAACGACCCTCAGTTCCCGGCAGCCACACTATTCCCGGCTACGGTGGCGGTCGGTATCACGGTGAGGTAGAGGGTGCTAGGAATCTCCGGGTTACGACAAACGGCTACCATAAACGACGACTACATTTGGCAACGTACAATGGACGCATGATGAGGTTGGATCATCACCTCGTAGAACTCGAAGAAGAACTAAGACTCATAAACTGGCATGTACTGGGTTTATCAGAAGTCCGTAGACAGGGTGAGGACACGCTGACCCTGGAGTCAGGAAACTTGTTCTACTTTCGAGAAGGTGATGACCAATCCCAAGGTGGTGTTGGTTTTCTGGTCAACAAATCGCTCATAAACAACGTTGTGAAAATCAGTAGTGTTTCGACTCGGATAGCATACCTTGTCCTAAAGCTCACCAACAGATTATCTCTGAACGTGGTACAGGTGTATGCGTCAACCTCGTCTCGCTCTGATGAAGAAGCCGAAGCAAGATATGAAGATATCACCAAGGCCCTTCATAACACCACCAAGGCTAACTACAACGTTGTGATGGGAGATATTAACGCGACGAATCTAGAATCGGTCCATATGGCTTGGATCAGCGAAATCACGGGGCACAAATGCTGGTAAACTTTCTCGACATGGAAGGGCTCTTTTTGATGAAATCGTTCTACAAGAAGAGTTCCCATAGAAGGTGGACCTGGCGAAGTCCCGATGCTGTGACTAGGAATGAGATAGATTTTATTATGGCAGATAGACGGAACATATTTAGAAATGTCTTAGTGATCAATGGGTTCAATACTGGCAGTGATCACAGACTTGAAAGAGGCACTCTAAATATATATATTACAAGGCCAAAAGAAATCGTCTAATAAAGTCTAATCTTAGACCTTTACAGTCCCAGCTACAGTAGGATCCGACAAGTTTCACCTGGAACTTCAAAATAGATTCGATTCGCTGGAAACCACAGGCGACGTTGACGTAATGACCAACAACTCGGTGAAGACGGTAAAAGAAATGGGACACAAATTCTACCCACCGCAGAACAAAACTAGAGAGTACAAACTTTTGCCTGAGACTCTGGAACTTATGAGGAAAAGACGAGAGATAACATCAAGCCAAAGGTCTTCGTCTGATGCAAGAACTCTAAATGGGTTGAAACGTAAGATGACTAGACGTGACCTTCGACGCTCCAGCACACGCAGCATTGAGCTTGCGATTGAGCAGAATAAAGGGTTGAATGTTTTTGTACGTCAGCTTGCAAAGAGCCATCTGATGAGACTTCATCCCTCATAACTGAAGATCCAGGAGCCAAACTGACGCGTCACTTCATCGAGGATATCCCGGACGTTGACCAAAGTGAGATTAGGGCGGCTCAGCTTGGAAACAACAAAGCTCCGGACGATGAAGGCATTACGACTGAGCTTCTAAAAATCTGCGGCACTCCAGTCCTTAAAGAGTTAGCAAAGCTTTTTAATGTTGTCATCCATAATGGAACTACACCGAAAGCGTGACGCGGAAAATAAAACTCTACTTAAGAACTACCAACCGATATCCCTTCGAAGCCACGTATATAAGTTGCTCTCTAGAGTCGTCACGATTCGTCTCGCTGGAAGACTTGACGAGTTTCAGCTACCAGAACAGGCGGGGTTTCGGAAAGGCTTCAGTACCGTAGATCACATTCATACTGTACGGCAGATTATACAAAAAACTCAAGAGTATAATCAGCCGCTGTGTATGGCGTTTGTGGATTACGAGAAAGCGTTTGACTCCATCAAAACCTGGGCTGTGCTAGATACTCTGCAGCGATGTCGGATAGACTCGCGATATATTGAGGTTCTGCGATGTCTTTGCAACGCTACTACGATGACCGTCCAGTTCCAGGACCATAGGACAAGTGCCATCCAGCTGCGTAGAGGTGTAAGACAGGGTGACCTTATATCCCCGAAACTGTTCACCAATGCGCTAGAAGATATCTTCAAAACCTTGGACTGAGCTAGGCGGGGCATAAACATAAACGGCAAATACATCACCCACCTAATGTTTGCCGACGACATTGTTATTATGGCAGAGTCATTGGAAGAACTGAGCGAAATGTTACACTCCCTAGATGAATCCTCTCGACGAGTGGGCCTTGGCATGAATTTGGATAAGACAAAAGTCATGTTCAACCAACACTTCGTGATAATGCCAGTATACGTCGCGGGTACCTTACTTGAAGTTGTCCAGGATTTTTTTTTTTTTTTTTTTTTTTTTTTATACCACTAAGGTGGCAAACAAGCCTACGGTCCGCCTGATGGTAAGCGGTCACCGTAGCCTATGGACGCTTGCAACACCAGGGGCATCACTCGCGCGTTGCCGACCCTTCAGAAATCTAATAACTTCTTTTTTGAAGAACCCCATACTGTAGTCCTTAGAGAAAACCTTGGCAGGGAGCTCATTCCACAACCCAAGGGTTCGCGGGAGGAAGTTTCTCTGAAACCGCACTGTTCGTGACCATTTTGGTTCCAAAGTGTGAGAATGAATTCCCTGTCGATGGCGAGCGGTGCGATGGTAGAAAGTAGCCGTGGGCATCATTTCGAACAATTCCTCAGAACACAATCCATTGTACAAGCGGTAGAACACACACAGGGAGGCAAAGTCTCTCCTCAGACTTAAGGGTTCGATACCGCAAGTGAGTTTGGGATCGTCGACAATTCTCACAGCCCGTCGTTGAACCGAGTCAAAAGGGCCAAGCTGGTATCCGGGTGCACCCGCCCAGAGATGGCAGCAGTACTCCATATGGGGCCGGACTTGCGACTTGTAAAGTAGCAACCTTTGCCCCGACGTGAAGTACTGCTTCGCTCTGTTGAGTACACCAAGTTTTTTGGACGCCAGCTTTACCTTGCCTAGCAAATGATCTCGGAACTGAACATCGCTGGAGATGTCAACGCCAAGGATCCCAATGCTCTTGGAGATGGAGAGGGGAGTGTTCTGGAATTGTGGGACTACAGTGAATGGGGTTTTCTTAGCGGTGAACGCGCAGACTTGTGTCTTTGAAGGGTTGAATCGGACCAAGTTTTCCCGCCCCCAGTCAGAGACCTTGGACAGACCGATCTCGATTTGAGACACAAGTTCTTCACGCTTTTCCTCCACAACGGAACGTGGGATGCTTGCACGGCCCGTGTAATAAGCGTCTCCAGTACTGTCATCTGCATAGCAATGTATGTTGTTGATGTCCAACATATCATTGATGTGCAGTAGAAACAGCGTAGGAGACAGCACAGAGCCTTGCGGGACACCAGCATTAATGTCCATGCTATCAAAGCAACTACCGTCAACTACGGCTCGCATGCTTCTGCCGGACAAAAAGCTAGCCACCCATTTGCACAAACCCTCGGGCACTCCGCAAGAAGGCAACTTCGATAGAAGACCCCGGTGCCAGACCCGATCGAACGCCTTCGCTATGTCTAGGCTACATGCCAATGCCTCCCCCTGACTCTCAATGGCTAGTGCCCATCGGTGTGTGAGATACACTAGAAGGTCACCAGTTGAGCGACCGTGGCGAAAGCCATATTGACGGTCACTGATCAGGTCGTGTTTTTCTAGGTATCTCAAAAGCTGTGTGTTGATCACACGCTCCATCACCTTGGAGAGGAGAGAGGTTATAGCGATAGGCCTGTAATTCGATGGATCTGATCTATCGCCCTTTTTGGGCACCGGGTGCACATTTGCAGTCTTCCATGAAGACGGAAATTGCCTAGTGTGGTAGGAAAGCGTGAAGAGGCGCGTGAGTACAGGACATAACTCAGGAGCACACTGCTTAAGCACCACTGCTGGTATGCCGTCTGGCCCACTCGACTTATGAACGTCTAGGGAAAGCAACGCCCGCCGGACCTCGCGCTGTGTTATAGTGATTTCCGGCATGGTCTTACCGCACCACGGTAAAGTAGGTGGTACAGCGCCTTCGTCGTTCACATTCGAGTTAGAGGCAAAGAGACTGCCCAATAGATCGGCTTTCTCTTTTGCACTGTGGGCCAAGTCACCATCGGTCTTTCGCAGTGGTGGTAATGACGACTGGCAGAAGTTCCCCTCGGCAGCTTTAGCAAGCGACCAGAAAGCACGACTCCCAGAAGGATAGCTCGCAAGTCGCCCACCTATTTTGCCGATGAATTGGAATTTTGCTCTGGCAGTTGCTTTCTTACTGAACTGAATTATGTGTGCCTTGGACAAAAAAGACAGGAGGATCCAGCTGGGGTTGGCAGCATTTGGTAAACTTCGTGAAGTCTTTACGTCGCCTATACCGAAAAGTCTAAAGACGAAAGTCTTTGATCAGTGCGTCCTACCAGTCATGACTTACGCCACCGAAACGTGGACACTTACAGCAGGGCTGGTACACAAGTTCAAAGTCGCACGGCGCGCAACACAGCGAGCTATGCTCGGAGTGTCTCTAAGGAATCGAATCCGAAATGAGGACATCCGGAAGAGAACCAAAGTTACCGACATAGCTCGCAGACTTAGCAACCGAAAGCTGCAGTGGGCTGGTCACGTCTGTCGGAGGACCGATGGCCGATGGAGCAGACGTGTCCTAGAGTGGAGACCGCGTATGGGAAGGTGAAGCGTGGGACGCCCTCCAGCCCGGTGGACCGACGACCGTAAAAAGGTGGCTGGTGGTGACTGGACGCGGAAGGCAGAGGACCGGGAGAAATAGCGCGCCACAGAGGATTATGTACTAATATAAGCTGATATGATACAATAAGTTTTCCCTCTTGTCAATATTTTTTTATTTTACTGATATACTCAATTCGATGTAAACGTATATAATACAACGAATTGAAAGTAACCATACAACCTAATAATCTATGTATTTACATGGAAGTAATTTTTACTGGAATTGTATAATTTCGCATGGTGCGGAAAATACCAGGCAAATACAAATGCGTTAGTAACGTAAATGAAACAATTACCTAGTATTTTTACCGCATATCTACTAAAATTGTTGGTAGACGTAACCTTGACAAAGTGCAGCTAATGAATTAACATAACATAAATACTATATTTCTCATTTATTCAACATTACATTTGACTTGAGCGTCAAACGAACGAATACAAATTTAGTTTATGACACAATAGTACAATATTTAATTTAATTTATTGTAATAGTACATATAAATAACTAAAAGACTTTTTATCGTATTTCCCCATTTCAGGGCTACATAGACCATTTGATCACGAACGCATTCTCTGAGCTGGAAAACACAGTATGCACAACCACAATACTAAATAAAATATGAAGACTACAATTATCTGGATAATTTTTTGTGAAAGAATTTGTTTACGCGACAGTCTTTAACTCGTCATAACTAGAGTTCATAAAACCAGAGGTCAATGTGTATATCAACATCAATGTGTATATCAACATCAATGTGTATATCAACATCAATGTGTATATCAACATCAATGTGTATATCAACATCAATGTGTATATCAACATCAATGTGTATATCAACATCAATGTGTATATCCCTGTCAAATTGCAGCTTTCTCGTATTAGGAGTTTTTGAACTAAGCCGCCGACAGACGGACGGACATGGCGAAGCTATAAGGGTTTCTTGTTGAAACCCTAAAAGTAGCCGTGGCCATCATGACGTGAACGGGTGCCGCCTGTGGAGGCTGGTCTGCTCTTGCAAACTTCTTTGTATCCTTGTATTTAGTCTTACTTTTTTGTTTGGTTTTGTAGCGAGTGAATTATTTTAATTTGTAATATTTAGTGTGTAAATAGCTTTAGATCACCTTTTGCGTGTTTATGTCAAAATATTGTAAAATTCTAAATCCATATATCTATAGCATGAAATGCCAAGCTTCTTTACTTCGAGAGACTTTTAAATCTGATTTTTAAAAAAGTGACAGATAGAAAAGATTCGAAGTCAGTCTTTTGGAGACTATCTCTGAGATACATGTTAAAAACAAAATTTGCAATTTTTACCTAAAATAATTAGGAATATATTTTACGCCCTATAGACTTACGAACCGATGGCGTAGTGACATTCATAGGTGCTCAATCATTGTAGCCTAAATTGAATAAATGATATTGATTTGATTTGATTTGATTTGATCAATTTCTCAGAACACATCCCATTATACAAGCGGTGTGTTCTACACAGGAAGGCAAAGTTTCTCCTCAGCCTTAAGGGTGAGATCCAGCTTGTGAGTTTGAGAACGTCGATGATTCTCACAGCCCGTCGGTGACGCAATTTCAAAGGTCCAAGCTGGTATCCGGGTGCACCCGCCAAGGGATGGATGGCAGCAGTACTCCATACAAGAAAAAAAAAACGGGTTGCACTCCGGGAGTGCCGGCAGAAGTGAAAACATACAACCTGGATATAACATTTTAACATGTGTTATCCGCACTTTCATCTTTTCATCAACGCAATTTCTTCTTACCTTTTATTCGTCCTATAGAGTTTAACATTTTTTACCCATCACAAAAAAGTGCAACAGACGTTTTCACTTCAAAATTATAATAGGCGTGGCATTATGGTTTCCATCTAACGAATTTTTATGGCGTGGCATTATAGTTTCCGTCTTACGAATTTTCGATCAGCCTACGCAAGTTTATAATTTTTTACCCATCACTAAAAAATGCACAGCGCCGCTAAAGAAGTTTTCACTTCAAAAACTAAAATAAAGACCCTACATCTACACTTTTAGTAGGTTACGGTTGTTACAAATATACTTTTAATTTATAATTTTTGTATCGCATGAAGCGTTTAACCGTGTCGGGTTGGTCGGGCATATGTTCAATTTCAGACTGATTTGGATCAGGGACCTAATTCTCACTTCATCCGAGATAATCTCGTATTAGAGATTATATGGAAGGCACAATCTCGACTGTAAAATTTCGATCGTCGACATCATTTTCGCGTTTGCTGTATTTTCACTATCAATCGAAACAACCTTCGAACAAAATGTCGTTCGAAGCGGTGGAATGTTGCCATTATGAACCGGTTACGCTACGAGGTGCGTTCCGTTGCACAGTTTTACAGCGTTTTTAAAAACGCCTATTCTAATATGCCTCTTTTGATATATCAAAAACGGGTTCGGTGACTACAGAATGTTTGAACCAATATTTTACTCGTGTTTCATCATTATTAATAAGGAAATTATAAGTATAACTAAGTTTGTAAACTAAATCCCTATTTCGAGAAATTGCTATAATCTTTAAACGGAACGTATTTGGAAATAAATACAAAAAACTCTGTTTGTTTTTGTTGAGAGTTTAATTTGTTTATTTGGTTGGGATTTTAGGTTATTCTTATTTTTCAAAGGTGTAATTATGTTTATTAAATTTTTCTCACATAAAATTACCACCTAGTATTATCAAAATACTATTCAGCACTAAAGATGGCGGCGCCGGACCTCAAACATTTTGTATGTGATGTAACCTAGTGTTTGTTATGATGGAAATCAATCGAAATAGAAGAATATTATTGTCTTGGGCGAATTTGATAATTGCGCAAGGGTAAAAGAATTTTCTAAGTCTTTTTTTTTAGCGCCCCCTTTTGTACATCCCAACCGAAAGCAACAAAGGTAAAAAAATATCATATTCTGACGTACATTTTAGACATTTACTTTCGATTTTAGAACATATCGTTCACGCTAAGAGTAGAATTAATGTTTAGAATCCAATCATTTTGAACTAAATTTGTCATGTTTCGAATGCGAGATGTAGTCTCGAACGGTCCCGACCACTCGAAGTAGTTCGAGCGGCTTGCGTTCGAGAAATGTCGGATTCGACATTACCAGAATTCGAGAAAAGTTTAAATCCGTACTTTATTTCGAATTCGTGATCAATTCGATCGCGTGAGAATTGGCTCCCTGGTTGATAACCTATCTCTCTCTGATCTGGTATCATAATTTTTGTCTAGGTTTTTTGAATCGACAGGAATATCTTTTTGAGACTCGGCAGTTGAAGTTTTACCCAAGGTAATTTCGTGACTTCTTTCATTTTGGTTATTGGTGTCTATGACCTATCTTTTAGCTCCTTTAGGGTTAAAGAGAACCGTTTAATAGGTTTTAAAATCACTAATAACTTATCGAGCTGTCTTTTCTTTCCGGCGGAGTGTTGCAACGTGTAGGTGAAAGGTGCCGCACGCTTCCTGACGCGCGCTAGTGCCGCATCACCCAGCTCAGAGTTCGTTCAAAATTTTCATTCAAAATGATTGGGTTCTAAACATTAATTCTACTACTTCTAAAATCTAAAGTAAATGTCTAAAATGTAGGTCAGAGTAATTAAAAGGGCGGAAAAAAAGACTTATAATACCAAATATGATATTTTTTTACCTTTATTACTTTCATAATACATTACTAGTCTTTTCTCAATTGATTGATTGGCCGATTTTTGCAATTATCAAAGTCGCCCATGACAAAAATATTCTTCTATTTCTATTGATTTTTATCATATCAAACACTAGGTTACATCACACACACTGAAAAAAAAAGTTTGAGGTCTGGCGCCACCATCTTTAGTGCTGCGTAGTATTTTGATAATACTAAGTGGTAATTTCATGATAAAAATTTAATTAACACAATAACAAGAATAACTTAAAATTCGCAACCAAATAAACAAATAAAACACACAACAAAAACAAACAGAGTTTTTTTTTTATTTATTTGCAAATACGTTCCGCTTAAAGATTATAGCAATTTTACGTAATAGGGATTTAATTTACAAACTTAGTTATACTTATTATTTCCTTATTAATAATGATGAAACACAAGTAAAATGTTGCTTCAAACATTGTGTAGTCACCGAAACCTTTTTTAATATATCAAAAGAGGCATATTAGAATAGGCGTTTTAAAAACCGCTCTAAAACTGTGCAACGGAACGTACCTCGTAACGTAACCGGTTCACAATGGCAACATTCAACCGCTTCGAACAACATTTTGTCCGAAGGTTGTTTCAATTGATAGTGAGAATACAGCAAACGCGAAAATGATGTCGACGTGTTTGTTAATAGGAGATTATCTTGGATGAAGTGAGAATAAGGTCCCTGGGAGTCAATTTTCACGCGATCGAATTGATCACGAATTCGAAACAAAGTACGAATTTAAACTTTTCTCGAACGAAAATGTAGTTAAGCAATTCTGGTAATGTCGAATCCGACATTTCTCGAACGCTAGCCGCTCGAACTGCTTCGAGTGGTCGGGACCGTTCGAGAGTACATCTCGCATTCGAATCATGACAAATTTAGTTCAAATCTATTGGGTTCTAAACATTAATTCTACTCTTAGCGTAAATTATATGTTCTAAAATCTAAAGTAAATGTCTAAAATGTAGGCCACAGTAATTAAAAGGTCGGAAAAAAAGACTTATATTACTAAATATGATATATTTTACCTTTATTCCTTTCATAATACATTATTAGTCTTTTCTCAATTGATTGATTGGCCGATTTTTATCTAAGTCACCCATGACAATAATATTCTATTGATTTCTATCAAAACAAACACTGGTCAGAGTAACTAAAAGGGGGCGCGCAAGGGAAAAACCTCATAGCCTCCTTTTGTACACCCCAACCCAAACACTAGGTTACATCACATACACTGACAAAAATGTTTGTGGTCCGGCGCCGCCATCTTAAGTGCTGCGTAGTATTCTGATAATACTAAGGGGCCGTTCAAGTATTACGTAAGCACTATAGTGGGGCGGGGGGAACTTTGCTTTGCTTATTTTTGATGACATGGGGGTTGGGGGGTCCAGATGGTGATTACGTCAGCAGTAGTTATTTAAGGTGCCTTCTATTGACGTCATTGAGAGCTATGACATCGCGTAGGCCTTGAAATCGTTTTGTTCACCATATGTAAACAAACAATATGGCCGTTCGCTATTTGTCAGCGCATCCACTACTATACCTCCCGAGCATGTGCAGCCAATGCGTTGCATGCGGTCCGGAAGTGACATCATAGCGTATTTATTTTTGGTCAATAGAACGATTGAATGTGCCCATAGGCAGCATTGAGCGCATTCAATGCGTGTAAAATAACGTATACGTTTAGGTACTAGCTTAGAACAGAGTGGGGAAATTACCGCGCGCTGTACACTTGTCCTAATTTCTTCCGTGAATTTATTGTGTCTTTTTCAAAGTCAAAGTGATTTTTTTACAAACACTTTTGAATCGTCAAAGTTATAAAATACTATTTTTAAAGGCTAAATAATTAAGCCGTACAATTTTTATATTATTTCCATTTTAATTTGGTTTAGCTATGCATCCTGTAATTGAGCATCTTCAGTCCCATGGATTTTAATCGTTTACATCGTCTGAAATATTACAGTATGCTTTTTAACAAAGTTGTTGTTTGATAAAAGATTGAAATTTGCTTGCTGAGCTTTTGAATATTATTAGGAAGTTTGTTGTTAATATGTATACATTGCCCTATAAAAGAGTTACTTATTTTGTTTAGACGTGTATCATGCACCAACAGCTTATTTTTACTTCTAGTATTTACTTTGTGAACGTCACTTTTCTTGCTGAAACTATTGATATTTTTATGTACGTATAAAAGATTTTCATAAATGTACTGCGACGCTAAAGTTAAAATATTTACTTCCCTTATCCTATTCCTTAGAGATATCTGAATTCCTAATTTGTAAATGGCACGAATTACCCGTTTTTGTAACACAAATATTTTATTTACATCAGCACACTCCCCACAATAAGATACCATATGTCATTAAACTATTGAAATAGTTAAAATATACTATTTTTGAAGCGTCAACATCAGTTAATTAATTCAAGTTTCACGTCAACTTATTTTCTTGATCGCATACACAGCAGAGCTAAGTTTTTTGGCTAGGTTATGAATGTAAGGACCCCATTGAAGTTTGGGGTCCAGCGTTATACCAAGAAAGACTGTTGATTAGACGTATTGTAAGCAAAGCAAGTTAATATTTGTGTTACTGTTGATCCAGCAGACACACAACATTGAGCAGCAAACATCTATATTATCGAAAACTTAGAATCATGGATTCGGGTGTCATGGACTGAAGACTGTTAATTGGAATTAATATGTATACCAAAAATTTTAAAGTTTGTTTTGTTCGTGATATTACTAAAGATCATAATATTTGTACCTTACTCTATATTAAACACCGTGTCAATAAAGTATGTTTTAATGAATATTATGTGAAACGGAAAACAGAGAATCCTTAATAGAAGAAAAAACAGAATACATTAAAAGAAAAATGCATATAAAAATGTTTACGTAAGCATGGGAGGGGGGGTAAGAGCTTTGCTTACTTTTGCTGACAAGGGGGATGGGGGGTAAATAATTGTAATAAATCTGCTGACGTAATACTTGAATGGTCCCTAAGTGGTAATTTCATGTGATAAAAATTTTATAAACACAATACCAAGAATAACTTAAAATTCTCAACCAAATAAACAAATAAAAAACACAACAAAAACAAACAGAGTTTTTTTTTATTTTATTTGCAAATACGTTCCGTTTAAAGATTATAGGTGTCAAACAAGCTTGCGGTCCGCCTGATGATAAGCAGTCCCCGTAGCCTATGGACGCTTGTAACACCAGGGGCTTGTAACACTCGCGCGTTGCCGACCCTTCAAAAGTCCAATTACTTCTTTCTTGAAGAACCCCATACTGTAGTCCTTAGAGAAAACCTTGACAGGGAGCAACTTCACCAAGCGTTCGCGGGAGGAATTTCCTCTGAAACCGCACTGTACGCGACCTTTCTAAAGTGTGAACATTCCGAAACTCCGGAGCTTGCGCATAACCGGAGTTCTGGAGTCCAAGCCCTCAGTCTTTAACCAATATTACTCGATCCGTGATCTTCATTAAAATTGTTACATCCACTTTACTAGCAGTATCCTTCGACTTCGTCGACTTTCTGATTATTTCTATAAAAAATGGGGAAGAACTGCTAAACGCTGATCATGGTTGCCATTTCGAATTTTAAGTTGCCGTGTTTTGGGATCGGGATTGCCGTGCTTTGGAATAAAAACTACAAAATCGCCGTGTATATTTTTATTTATTTTAAATTAACACGTAAGATTAAACACGACATAAAAACTTTGTTTTTCACAGTCATCATACAAATTTCTTAGCGTATCGAAAATATCTTCTTCTTTGTTCAGTTTATATTTATTTTTCTCCTTCATATTGTCTATCATTTGTCTTGTTTAAAATTTCCTTGAGATCGTATAAAGTGCTTAGCTTGTAAAGTTCCATTTATTGTTGAAGTAATAGTTTAATTTCTTGTTTTTGTTTTTATCAAATTAACCTCACCGAATATTCTTTCACAGTCTGAATTGGCGTGTGGAAGGGATAATACGCTAAAGACAAAACCAGCTAAATTTTCGCAATTAAATTCAGGTTGCGTTCAAACTTTTGACCAAAAGTTATCAATCTTCATTTGCGATACTTCTAATTTGGAATACTTAATTACAGACGGAAACATTCGCACTCGTCATCGATTTTCTGATGAAGATCTTAATCTCTTTTAACTATCGGCAGTTTTTCGACTATAGGCATTAATGTGGGAAATTTTTCCTGGATTTGCTCACTGATTGCTTCTTCTGACATTAGATATTTTAATAAAGGTAATAAGGGGTCGGAAAAATCGTATCTAACTTCTTAGAACCAGTTATTAAGAATTTCTTAACTCTAATTTGAAATTCTTATAAATGATCTGGTTTATTTATAATATCCGTTTTTTTAACATCATTTTAAATTTTTACACCTAGATATAACGTAGGGATATGATTATCGCAGTTATCCGGATTAATTTCTGTAAAATCTGTAGTCTAGTCATGTGTGTTATAATGACTTGTCGACTATCAATCAAATTATCGAAAAAAAATTTGTAATAATTGGATTGATTGATTGTTTTAGAACACGGCAATGAATATACTGCCGTGTACCGTGTTTCATTGCTAAATAAACCCAAATTGCCATGTAAATGGCAACGCTGAATTCATGGTCGTACTCACCGAAAGAGCCGAACAAGTCGAAACTTGTGACTGTGTCCTAACCGTTGTTCTATTATTGTACATCACCAGTGGCATCACACACCTATTCCCGCCGAGCGAATCGACCAAGTCGTGCAAGCAAACAAGATATTGCGCATTGCCCAAACCAACAACATTGCAACAATTTACTAATTTTTAAAAACTTGCAAGACACATTTCTCCGTAGATGCATTTGTAACGAAAACATACCGTGTTCCAGATGAGATGTGGCGTGCTGTAGAAAGCGGTGGGGAGGGCGCGGAGTCACCTACCGCGCGGGGGAAGCACACGGCGACGCTGGTGCGCGGGCACGTGTACGTAGTGGGCGGGCGCGGCGCGGGCGGGACCCTGCCGCTGCGCGACTTCTGGCGGTACTCGCTCGGTCAGTATTTACAGAATCAGAATTTTTATTTGTAAGCCATTGGTAAATATGTAGATGTTACAAGAAAGTTGTGTCTACAAATTAATACTGTTAATATAAATTAAAAAAAATGTATAATGCTATATTAATTTAACTGACTGTCGGGAGAAAGGAGGGTTATGTTTTTTAATGATATAAAATATTTTGGGATTGTTGCAGATGCAATAATTTCTTTGACACGCTCAGTAGTAGTAGTAGTAGTAGTAACCTAAACGGCTCGATGAACTTTAGCTTATGAGGTGTCATTAGATTCCTCTTAATTGTGAGAGTGACACTTAGTATAGGTAAGAGAGTTTGGGCACTGCAAGTACTCGCTCGAATAAGCCACCCGAACAACTAAGCAGGGCATAGCGAGTACTTGCTCGAATGAGCGGCCCGAACTGGGGAAGTACCTCCACCTTACAGAAAACCGCGGCCATAATAACACTAACATTGAGTAGTGTTGTGTTCCTGGCGGTGAGTAAGGTTGCCAGAGCTCTTTGAGGATTCGCTGCACGGACAGCGGAGGACCGGCGGTGCTTGTTGCTGTCATACTCGGCATAGACGCGGCGTGCTGGTTCGGCGGTCAGGGAGACCTGATGAAACGGCTGACCGCTGGCCGCCCGCAGGTTGAACGGGATCCCGAACCCAGGGATCACTTAATCTCCGCCCTGGGAGGCTGATTCGCCAGCCTGTGTAAAGTATCTGAAGTGGTAGTCGTGCCGGAGAAGGAGACCGGAGTGGACCCGGCTACTACAACAGAGGGGTATCAGGGGCCCTTCCGCCCGCCGTGCCAGCAACCGTATCATCTGTGGCGAGCTTCGGCAGTCTTAGAACCGCACCCTTTGCCCTCTATGCTGTCTGTGCAGTGAATCCTCATCCTTAGTCTTAGTAACTTTTTTTTTATATATATTATGGCCAGAAGACAGAAAAAGAAAAGAGTTTGCACAGCGGCTACTCCATCCACATATAATGTGGATTTTTGCAACATCAGGGGTATTCACGCAAATCTTAACGCAGTCCACCACCATCTCGAAACTGCGCAGCCGACCATTCTTTTTCTAACGGAGACGCAGATATTCTGCCCGGCCGACACATCATACCTTCATTATCCCGGCTACAAACTCGAACACAATTTTATGAGTCGTGCCGGTGTATGTATGTTCGTCCGGGAGGATATCTGCTGTCGCCGCCTTCATAGCCTTGAAGACAGGGACCTGTCGATATTGTGGGTGCGCGTAGATTACGGCGGCCACACTCGTATCTATGCGTGCCTATACAGGTCTCATAGCGGTGACACGGACGTAACTCGACTCTTCACGCACCTGAGTTTGACGACTGACAAAGTTCTAGAGCAATATCCCACAGCAGAACTAGTTATTTTGGGAGACTTTAACGCCCACCATCGCGAGTGGCTCAGTTCTCGAACCAATAACTATGCTGGGATATCTGCTCATGAATTTGCTCTGACCTATGGATTCTCTCAGCTGGTACTTTCTCCAACGAGAATACCAGATATAGAGGAACATACGAGCTCCTTACTGGACCTTCTGCTGACTACTCGTCCGGACGGGTACTCCGTCTCAGTGGATGCGCCTCTTGGCTCCTCGGACCACTGTCTCGTTCGGACTCAAGTGTCATGCACACAACCTGATCCTTCTGGGCCAACTAACTGGCGTCGTGTGTGGCACTATAAGTCGGCAGACTGGGATGGATTGCGTGAATTTTACGCATCGTACCCGTGGAGGCAGATCTGCTTTAACTCAGAAGATCCTGACGTCTGCGCAGCCGCAGTCACTGAGACAATCCTTGCTGGTATGGAATGCTATATTCCTAACCCGCGAGTAGCTGCCGGCGTCAAAAAACGACCGTGGTTTAATAGGTCTTGCAGAAAAGCTAAAATTCTTAAGCAAAATGCATATGAGGCTTGGACCACGGCTCGTTATAATAAGGATCCGAATATTTCTGAGTTAAAACGCAAATTAAATGCTGCCTCGAGGTTCAGTAAGAAAGCAACTGCCAGAGCAAAATTCCAATTCATCGGCAAAATAGGTGGGCGACTTGCGAGCTATCCTTCTGGGAGTCGTGCTTTCTGGTCGCTTGCCAAAGCTGCCGAAGGGAACTTCTGCCAGTCGTCGTTACCACCACTGCGAAAGACCGATGGTGACTTGGCCCATAGTGCTAAAGAGAAAGCCGATCTACTGGGCAGTCTCTTTGCCTCGAACTCGAATATGAACGATGAAGGCGCTGTACCACCTACTATACCGTGGTGCGGTAAGTCCATGCCGGAAATCTCCATAACGCAGCGGGAGGTCAGGCGGGCGTTGCTTTCTCTAGACGTTCATAAGTCGAGTGGGCCAGACGGTATACCAGCAGTGGTGCTTAAGCAGTGTGCTCCTGAGTTATGTCCTGTACTCACGCGCCTCTTCGCGCTTTCCTACCACACTAGGCAATTTCCGTCTACATGGAAGACTGCGAATGTGCACCCGGTGCCCAAAAAGGGCGATAGATCAGATCCATCGAATTACAGGCCTATCGCTATTACCTCTCTCCTCTCTAAGGTGATGGAGCGTGTGATCAACACACAGCTTCTAAGATACCTAGAAGTACACGATCTGGTCAGTGACCGTCAATATGGCTTTCGCCACGGTCGCTCGACTGGTGACCTTCTAGTGTATCTCACACACCGATGGGCACTAGCCATTGAGAGTCAGGGGGAGGCATTGGCATGTAGCCTGGACATAGCGAAGGCGTTCGATCGGGTCTGGCACCGCGGTCTTCTATCGAAGTTGCCATCTTACGGAGTGCCCGAGGGTTTGTGCAAATGGGTGGCTAGCTTTTTGTCCGGCAGACGCATACGAACTGTAGTTGACGGTAGTTGCTCTGATAGCATGGACATTAATGCTGGTGTCCCGCAAGGCTCTGTGCTGTCTCCTACGCTGTTTCTACTGCATATCAATGACATGTTGGACATCAACAACATACATTGCTATGCAGATGACAGTACTGGAGACACTTTTTACACGGGTCGTGCAAACATCCCTCGTTCCCTTGTGGAGGAAAACCGCGGAGAACTTGTGTCTCAAATCGAGACCACACTGTCCCAGGTCTCTGACTGGGGACGGGTAAACTTGGTCCGATTCAACCCTACAAAGACACAAGTGTGCGCGTTCACCGCTAAGAAAACTCCATTCACTGTGGTCCCACAATTCCAGAACACTCCCCTCTCCATCTCCAAGAGCATTGGGATCCTTGGTGTCGACATCTCCAGCGATGTTCAGTTCCGAGATCATTTACAAGATAAGGTAAAGCTGGCGTCCAAAAAACTTGGTGTACTCAACAGAGCGAAGCAGTACTTCACGTCGGGGCAAAGGTTGTTACTTTACAAGTCGCAAGTTCGGCCCCATATGGAGTACTGCTGCCATCTCTGGGCAGGTGCACCCGGATACCAGCTTGACCCTTTTGACTCGGTTCAACGACGGGCTGTGAGAATTGTCGACGATCCCAAACTCACTTGCGGTATCGAGCCCTTAAGTCTGAGGAGAGACTTTGCCTCACTGTGTGTGTTCTACCGCTTGTACAATGGGTTGTGTTCTGAGGAATTGTTCGAAATGATGCCCACGGCTACTTTCTACCATCGCACCGCTCGCCATCGGCAGGGAATTCATTCTCACACTTTAGAACCTAAATGGTCGCGTACAGTGCGGTTTCAGAGAAACTTCCTCCCGCGAACGCTTAAGTTGTGGAATGAGCTCCCTGCCAAGGTTTTCTGCAAGGACTACAGTATGGAGTTCTTCAAGAAAGAAGTTATTAGATTTCTGAAGGGTCGGCAACGCGCAAGTGATACCCCTGGTGTTGCAAGCGTCCATAGGCTACGGTGACCGCTTACCATCAGGCGGGCCGTAAGCTTGTTTGCCACCTTAGTGGTATAAAAAAAAAAAAAAAAAAAAAACTCATCGTATTGCGTGATAAAACAGAAATTTGAAAAAAAAACTCAATTTTCTACTGTTAATATTTTTTATTTTTTTATAGGAACGCAGATCAATCTTTCGCTGTTATTATTGGCACATCATATACATTAATGACACAGTAAAATCAGTTTAAAAACATATTTTGCCCGTTTATGTGACTTGGGCAATTACGCTACTTACCGCTACTATCACTTTAAGTCCGATATACACATTACTCTAATAATCCTATATCGAAATTAGGTGTGTCATTTATATATTTTGTCTTGTAATTGAGTGAATACAATGCAAATTTAACTATTTTAAAGGACAACGATATTGATACCTAGCAGGTAACCTTATTTATGGTATGATGTTTACATAAATTAGATAGTAAACATCAAACAAAACAATATTTTTTTAAATCATCACTACATAAAAAACAAATAAAAAATTCAAAAAATAAAAATCTCAAACATAACGTAAATAGTACTGTCTATCGTTCATTAAATCATGGTTTACTAGAGTCTCTTTCAACTTATCATAGAAGTACGCAAGGACTGTTGGGTTGGAACATATTGCTCGCCCTGCAGAAAGGTTTTCAAGAGTACGCAGAGACAAACCATAGAGGTTTTTGAAACTTATCCACCAGTTCCAACCTGCAGATCCATTTTTTACTTTGAAATTGTGTTTCATGTTAGCGGCTTGCGTTAAGGACAATGCAATTCGTCTTATTTTTGTCACAGATAAACCAAAACCTAATTCTTGCATTTTTACTATATAATTATAAGTTGTTCCAAATCAATTGACAAAGAAAAAGGCCTTCCTATTTTTTTCATTCTAATTTCAATAGCATTATTACCGCTGTCTTCTTGTTCCTTTTGCTTTTGCACCCTTTGAACCTAGAGCATAGAAACTTGCCAAAATTTTATTAAAATCGGTGTACCATTCTTGCATGAGTTCGACTCGCACTTGAATCTTTTTGCTTTCACAAAAACCTTCCCCGCGTGTGCATAACAACCTACCTAAATTTCATTAAAATCGGTTTACCCTTATGGCGCATATAGCAGCTAACTAGCGCCGCCATTAGATATCCTCAATTTTCTCTTCGTAGAAAACGAATTTCTAAAATCCAAATGTCGCAAATATAAAGCTAGTCATAAGCTATTTTCAGAAGGTTTTATATAGTTTTTAAATAATATTTGTGAGTTATATTTAGCATTTCTGCTAAAAGTGGCCGTTTTTAGCAGGAATGCTAACTACAACTCACAGATATTATGTAGAAAATACATTAAACTTTCTAAAAATAGCATATGACCAGCTTTATATTTGCGACATTTGGATTTTAGAAGTTCGTTTTCTACGAAGAGTTTTAAGAGAATTAAGGATATCAAATGGCGGCGCTAGTGGGCTGTAAAAGAGCCCTTATTGCGCGAGGCCGATTCGCACTAGAACCTTTTTTTTTCTCAGAAACATTCCCCGGCGTTTGCATAACAACTTACCAAAATTTCATTACAATCGGTTTACCCTTATTGCGCGAGTCCGACACGCACTTGACCCTTTCAGAAAATATTTTCTTATCGGATGCCTACGTCATACAAAGAAAACACCCTCCAAGTTTCAGGTCTCTACGATCAGCGGTTTAGGCTGTGCGTTCAGTCAGTCATTCAGAACAAAGCATTTTATATGTATAGAATATAATAATTTGATATGTATAGCAGACGGGACTCTAAGACACGGGAGTAACCAAAGAGCTGTAAATAAAAATAAATAATTAAAAAAACCCTAGTTGATTTATTGGATTTAGTTGTAATGGCCTAATTAATATCGATCGCCTGTGGTAGACCCTAACGTATCATATAATTAATCTTATGTTGTTTCTGTTCAAATATATCCACTACGTAGCCTCTGTACTAAAATACTGTATACTTATTTGGGGCAACTCCACTAACTTATATAAAGCTTTTATTGTGCAAAAAAATGTATAAGAGCAATATGTGGTGTCGCACCTTATGTATGACTCATGTAAGCCCTTGTTTAAAAAACTAAATATTCTTACGTTGCCCTGCATGTATATATTGGAATCAGCTGTATTTGCAAAGTTTAATTCGAGTATGTTTAAAAAGGCTTGCGACGTATACAACAAAAACAGTAGATTCCCAGACAGATTAGCTATTGATGTTCGCCCAAATACATCCTCGTTCTTGAGACAATAATACCCAATGTGTATAGCTATTTATAACGCTCTCCCAAAGAAAATAAAATCATTAACATAATTTAATATATTCAAAGGAAAATTAAGCAACTGGTTAAAAACTCAAAATTTTTATTCAGTATCCGATTTCCTCAATCGAAAAGTCGATACATAATTCCATGGTGTATTAATGACAATATATTTTTCTATTTTATTTATTGTAATGAAACACTATTTTTGTTTAAAAAGATTGCACTATTTATTTGTCTAATTTATCTAATAATTGTAAATATTTCATGCTATTGTATATGGGTGAATGTGATAGGTACCTATTTTGTAATTAACACCAATGTATACTACATTCAAAGCAAATAAATTTCTGATTCTGATTCTACCTACTTCATCCGCATTTATTTCTATTTCATAGTAAATATTCATGAGAGCCGAACCGTTCAGTCTAGTTTCATTCGTTGTGTTGTGATGCGCAATAGTACATTCGAGCCATTACCGCACCGCCGTTTTAGAGTAACCGACAAAATAAAAAATTTGTATATTAATATGAAGTTGAAAAAATATAAAAGATTAACTACTAAGTTTCTTGCTGGTTCTCCTTGGTAGTAAATCATTCCGAACCGGTGTTAATTTTTTTTGGTAATATTTAAAATTAATAATTAACCTGACGAATCAAAAGTGCCGTTCAAGAGTCTATTTGAATAAAAAAGTTTTGAGTTCTGACTTTAAGTATTTTATGATAAACTTTATCGTAGGCTTTGCTTATGTCGTAGAATATTCCTAATGCGTTTTTTTTTATCATTTATGTGTTGAAGGGCCAATTGTATGTATTTATATATTGTAGTTATCGTAGATCTTAGTTTTCTAAATCCATTTTCCGAGTTATTTAAAATGTAATGTTTTTCTAAAAAGTTGTGAAACTTTTATTGCACATAACTTTTTAAATATTTTTGAAAAGGTTGGAAGTAGAGCTATTGATCTATAGTTGGAAGTAGAGCTATTGATCTATAGTTGGAAGTAGAGCTATTGATCTATAGTTGGAAGTAGAGCTATTGATCTATAGTTGGAAGTAGAGCTATTGATCTATAGTTGGAAGTAGAGCTATTGATCTATAGTTGGAAGTAGAGCTATTGATCTATAGTTGGAAGTAGAGCTATTGATCTAAAGTTGGAAGTAGAGCTATAGATCTATAGTTATTTTGGGTTGTGGTACTACCATTTTTGTGAACTGGTTTAACCAGTGATATTTTCAATAAATTTGGAAATTTTACGTCTTTTTTTTGTTTTAACAATATGGGTGTAATAAAAAACCATAACTATGTGTTTTTTTTTTGTTTGCCGTATGATGCTAATGATTTCTTTTTGATTTATAACTGGTCTTCCTGTGTTTTTCGTGTCTAGATATCTATCGTATATCGTGTCTAGATATCTATCGTATATCGTGTCTAGATATCTATCGTATATCGTGTCTAGATATCTATTTAGTTTTAAAATTTACGCGTTCCATTACTAATTTAAAAATATAAAACGGGATTAAACGCATTGCTATATGGCAAACTACCTTATTCCCGACGTTTCGGCTGGGTTGCATCAGCCTTGGTCACGTACGCGGTGTCTTCGGCTTCGAGTGGAGGCGTACTGTTGAACTACCCTCATTTCGTCTTTATACTTGTCATAATCACTACACACAACACTAACGGTGTCCTCGGGTGCGTTCGTTGGTGAAACTCGAGAGCTGTATTTTCCTATGACTGGATTCCATGCAGATACAGTTTGTATCCATCCTCACGATTGAAGTTCTTATGCTTTTTTATTTCAATCGCTTCGCGTACCAATCTACGGTAATATTGGCGATCGGTGAAAAAAATCTTAGGCTGGTGGAGCTCAATCCAGTGGTTGGAATTTGAGTAAATCAGATGTGGTGTAACCCAGTCGAAACGTCAGGAAAAAGGTATTTTGCCAAATAACGACGCGTTTAATACCGTTTTATAATTTTTAAAATCTAGATAGTTCTTTCATTATTAAAACAAGTCGCACAGTTTTTGCATTTTTTTGCTATATTTGTGAAGTAACATCTTGCTTCGTGTCAAATTACATGATTCAATGATAACGGAAGGGACGCTATACGTTATGGTTTATTTGTGAATGCTAAAATATGCGACAAAAATTTGACTTGCGTTGGCTTATCCTTGATATTTTACAGCTTCATGGGACCGTAACTTATACCAGCCATTAACAGTGCAAAGGTACTAGTAAGAGGTTGTGTGTGCACTGTGCAGCGCTGGGGCGGTGGGAGCGGCTGGAGCGACGCGGGGAGCCACCGCCGGCGCTTCAGGAACACGCGGCTGTCGCGCACCGAGGGCGCCTCTACGTGTTCGGAGGGGAGGCCGCACTGTCCACGGATACTCCTCTCTGGACGTACGACACCGAGGTACGACGATCATAGACAATCACATCACCTTGACCTATGTATGTACATTAGTTAGGTTCGGATGTTGCACCTCACTTACGTAGTTATCTTTATATAGGTACAGAAGAATGTTCCTTTTATGACTTATAAAATATACTTGGAGAATTGTGACCGGCAACTGTGGAACCTTAGACTTCTCGATTGGTCCGAGAATTTGTACAGGTTCCACAATTTTATACGACGGGAAAAGTGAAGTGGCGCGAATAACATTGCGGGGAGCCAGTTAGTCTAAATTTATATAAAATAAACAACTAATAACTTATAAAGTCCTAGTACATCAATCTTACAAATACACAAATCTTCATAGAATTAAAAAATACATTATAAATTTACATACATAGAAATAATCTAACTTCGTTTATGACTCCCTGGGGGGCGTTCAAAAACCGACTGAGTCGAGTAGAGTTATGACTCGAACAGGTCAAAAACTGAGTTCCAACCCGAAGCCGTTCAAAACGTATAGAGTTGTTACCCTAGTGTTGACTCAAGTGAACCGAACTCGACGCGGGTTCGACGGAGTTGGCGTTCATATTTATATAGAAATGACAAACCAATGTCGACAAATTGATAAATTATTTTGCTGTTAGTTTTGTTTTATAATATTTTTATGACTTTTGTAGTTGGAGTGCTTCAAACGACAAAAGTTTTTGTAGTATTTCCACTCCTCTATTACCTAGGTTTCAGCAGTTTTTTTCTGAGATTCTCTAGTAAATCACGACAGATGTCTCAAAATATTTCGAAAACATTGAATTTAGACATAAAGTTAGCAATGTAGAAAAAACCTATTTTTATTTTACTTTTCTGTCAAAATAAAGTAGGTAATAAAATTAATAGCAATTTATAGTTTAAAATAGAAGCTGTAGGAATCACTTATTCATGAAGTGACCCTACAGGTACCTACAGGTACATACAGGTACATACAGGTACATACAGGTACATACAATTATTTATAAAATACTTTCAATATTTAAAGGAGACTAAAACTCGACAGAAGGCACAGAAGCTTGAATCTTGGATGCTAGAGTACCATTTTTTCTTAAATTCTTGTTGTGGTTCAAGTTAAACTGGTCGAGTTTCATATACGAGTTCTTAAAAATTCCTCACGCTTGACTGGAATATCGGTTATACGGATTTTATCTTGCAGACTTACATTATAATTGATCTAAATGTTTCTCCAGTAGGTTGAAATTCAAATTTAAGGCAGTCAAACCTAAGGGTTGACACAAAATAGAACACAAATATATTTGATTTAATTTGTTAGAAATTATCAACATCTTAAATCAGTTTTTGATTGATTATTCTAATAAATTTTGATTTTTGATTTTTTTTTGAATATTAATATTCTTCGAACGTTTAATGTCAACAATCTGCAAATTTGTGTAAAGTCATATAAATATTGGGAATAATTAAATGAAAACTATTTAATTGTAAATCTTATTTATAACCGAAGGAATTATATAACAAAGAAATACATAATTTTTCTATAGTTATAAAAAAAAATATTCGAACTAAGAAAACCTTATGGGATAAAATATACAGAGTGTTATTGTTAGAGCAGCACGATTTTATGGATTTTTCTATATAGAAATATAGATATAGTTTTGTCAGCCCTAACAGTTACCAAGAGAAACGCATTAGAGTGTGGATTTATAGGTTTTTGACAAACACGACCATAAACCCACACACACGAATATTTGGAACAAAAAATCGTGAATGATTTTGACGATTCTTACTTAACTTTGCCCCACGATATGGGCGACGGCTGAAGTTCTGATAAAGAATTCAATAGAACTTTGAATCAGTCAACCGCGAGCTTTCGTCTGAGAACGATTTTTTAAAAAATAATATTTTATTTAATTGTGTCCGCCCCCGGTAGGAAAAAAATAATTTAGTGTTTTAAACAGTATAAAGGAAATTATCTTTTAAAACTTAGTGGATTAAATATTCTTGTTCACATCACAAATAAAACACCAATTTTTAAATTAAAATTTATTTTAAATTTAGATGCTGAATCTACGCGCAACAGAAGGAGATTTTTCTTCAAACTACCTGCATCTTGTCTGTATTTTCTGTTCATTTCTTAACTTAGTTATATGAGTTAGAAGCGTAGGCCTGAAATGAATCTTAAAGTTTCAGGTAGGGTTTTCTTCCCTTTTATACAGTTTGGAGATGTGAGTCTCGACAGTGACAGCGAACCGAAGACATGGACATCGACAATGGTTGCAATGTCTGATCTACTATTTTAGTTGGTATAGGGACAAGCTTTTAAAGTCGAATCTAATTTATTTACAAAAGTGTTATGTGATTGATGGGATGTATGTAAAATTGTGATATTATTTTGTTTGATGTGTATTGTTTGATGTGTATTGTTTGATGTGTATTGTTTCAAACAAGTAATTACAATAACTTGAACATCTAAATTGAAGTTTTATTAAGTGATTTTCAGACGAAACGTTTGAAAAGCTTAATACTACATGAAAATGTTTAAAATTTTAATGTCCAACTAAGAAAATCCAACTAAGCAAATATATAAAAAATGTGTTTATTAATAAATACATTATCATTGAGCAATCATAAAATCTATAGGTATTAATATACCTATCTATTCTTCGAAGTTGTGACTCCTGAATTAATTTATGCTACTGAATTACATGAAATAATGGATTGAGATATTTCCGTATATAATATATAAATAACATCACCTTAGAAACACATCAAATGAAATAATTTTAACAATAAGTGAATAATTTTCTTAAGTTTAGTTTAACTAAAGGTTTTATAAATAAATAATTACTTCTAGTGTTTAGAAGTAATTTTAATATCTCAACTTACCTTTCTAAAGTATTTTTTTTTTTGAGATCACATTCATTTAGGAATTCAAACCATCCCAAGTAATCAGCAAGAGTCTACAGGATCTTGGTGGTCGGGGATGGAACTTAATTCTTACACAGGAGTGTCCCAGAAAACACTTTACAACACAATTTTATTCACCTAGCTATGTTCAACGTCATTTTTGAGTTTGTAACTTCGGGAAATTTGGTTTTCAATATTGGTACTAAGATATTCTATGTCTCAGGAGTCTAATATGACTTAGAAGTCTAGTATGTCTGCAGACTTTAGGAGAAAAGTATGATTGTGTAATGGATATTATTTAAGGAGGAGAATGAACATCCTATGTCTGAGTCTCAGTATTTGATACCTATGAGATGATCTGAAAATCTGTTTTGACGGTTTGAAACTCATAGCTTAAAAACTAGCGGGATTAGGGCTTTAGGATGGTGGTAAAGGCTGTACGAAGTTCAAGTTCAGAAGGTCATGGGTGCAAGCGTGTTGGGAGCTTAGAAAAACGCTTTTCAGATAACAATAAAAATTTAATAAATCTGAGAAGATTACAGGAATGTTTCGAAATGATGTTTAGGTATTCTAAATTTACAGGAAAAAGATCGCAGCTACTATTCTCTTTTGTAATATATTTATTTTAAAATTATAAATATTAAATATAATGTATTTAATCTATTTTATAGACGTAACTCTACACGATCACATCTCTCACTACACAAATCACTTTACAAACACACATCTCTCATTATACATTCGTAAAAAGAAAGAACTAAGGTCGTGAAGTGCAAAGTGTGCATTAGATAATCAAAAAAAATTATTATCAAAATTTAGGAAGTGAAAATTTATTATCTAAATAAATCGTCAACGTCCAAGTCTACAATTTTACCCAGAGTTTTTGCAAACTCGAGTAATCTCCGGTGACAGAAGTTCAACAGCGAAAGTAAAGCTTAGTACCTAGTGATCATTTTTTAACTCTCATCGTATATTTTGTTTGTTTTTTTATTTAATTTTTTGCTGTAGGTACATATTTATATGAAATAACACCGACAAAAGGTTTACAAAGCACATAATGTTACAACTATCAAAAACAGTAATAATAAGTTATTTTAGAATATAAAATAAAACAAATGAATTCACAAGTACCTACTTGTAGCTAGTTTGTAAAAACTTAATTGAAAACAGTAAGATGGTAAATAATATTTTGTTCTCGCTTAAGTATTGTCAGGAAAATACTAAAACTTCAATTGAATTTAGTGTTATCTACTAGGTCCTGGTACTTCAAATTAAAATATGGCCCTGCAAAAGGGCAAAATTCCTAAAGGTGGAAACAATCATTCAACTTGACTGATGTTACTCGGTTAGCCGTTCAGAAACTTTAGGGTAGAGTTAGGAACCCGATAACGTCATCCCAAGTTATTGGTTTTTGAACGTAACCCTGAAGGTAAGAATCTTCGGAAATATATTATAAATGCCATATCTATGGCTACATCATCAATGTTAATAAATATTTTCATAACGAAGGTGGCAAAGTTACAGCTAAAAGAATTACCTCAAGCCAGAACTTGAACCTGTAACAAACCTAACAGTCCGCGTAAGTGCTCTACCAATCAGGTGGCTCGACCTAAGTGGAACGCTAGCAATTGCGTACCTATCAAACGAATTTCAGTACAGAGACTTAGAGCTAAAATAAACGAGTAAACAAGAGAAAGTTCGACACAGTCTCAACCGTGAAACAGAAGATTTTGTATGAAAAATTTGCTAAAAGTGGAGCTTCTGGGGCGCTTCGGTCCGGCCGGCGCGCTGTTGACTCTCTTATCACAACAAATGTTTTATTCGTGCACCCGAGTTTTAGATTAACATATTAATTAACTACATACCTACATAAAGAGTTTGTTGTTCTCTAATAAGTATAGCAAAATAAAATGTGATTATTGTGATGTGATTAATTAGTGCGAAAAGATTTTAGTAATTCAACTTGAAATAAAGGCCACAAAATTGTGGCACGAAAACGTACACGCGGGACGCGCGATTGTAAATCTAAAGAAGAGAATTAATTTTAGTTATAAATAGAATAATTGACCGTTAGCGAATCCTCTTTTTTTAGTGAACACCAATTGAACATTGTCACGTGCCGCTACTGCTACCAATTGAACATTGTCACGTGCCGCTACTGCTACCAATTGAACATTGTCACGTGCCGCTACTGCTACCAATTGAACATTGTCACGTGCCGCTACTGCTACCATTTGAACATTGTCACGTGCCGCTACTGCTACCAATTGAACATTGTCACGTGCCGCTACTGCTACCAATTGAACATTGTCACGTGCCGCTACTGCTACCAATTGAACATTGTCACGTGCCGCTACTGCTACCAATTGAACATTGTCACGTGCCGCTACTGCTACCAATTGAACATTGTCACGTGCCGCTACTGCTACCAATTGAACATTGTCTCGTGCCGCTACTGCTACCAATTGAACATTGTCACGTGCCGCTTCTGCTACCAATTAAGCTATCGCGGCACATAAGTATTTATAAAATAATAATAATCTGACAGACCGACATATCAACGCATAGCCCAAAGGCAAAAAGAATATATAACTAACAGTACGAAGGCCAAGAATTGAAAATTTGCTGTGAGGTTCCTGACACACCACACTGGCTAGTTAAAAACAATCCAATCCAATGAAAATAGTATATTGTATCACAAGGGAACAAAAAAATTTTTTGTGCGCTATTTTGAATCCAGAGAAGAGCGAAGGGTTCTAGAGTAGAATCTCGATCATGCGAGGGATTCTAAGATAGAATCAGGGGCGGAGTGAGGGATTCAAAAGACGGCGCAAGAGGTAAAATAATTTTGCGACCGATTGATACACTCTACTTTTTATCACCCTCTATAAGAAAAGAGATAATTGTAACTTTACTATCACAACTTGAGGAAAACGCACTATTTTATATTGATTTTGTATTCCACTAAGGTGGCAAACAAGCTTATGGTCCGCCTAATCGTAAGCGGTCAGTCACATTCAGATATGGATTTACCTCCTGGTTTCATTAGAGAAGAGGCTAAAATGGCTAAGGCTTATCTCATTTTAATAACTTGATCATGTTTATTGAATTCATCTTTCATTTATTTTTATAAATTGGCGGCCATTTGAAATGGTCGTGTAGCGCGTTAAAAAGAATCTAACGCGAGAAAATTTTCACTCTATGATTTATTACGAGTTTCGTTGTATTTAAATTTATAATTATTTGCCGTTGCGCTCCTCTATGACAGCGGTCATCGCATCTGTGCGAGTGCGATGGCAAATAATTATGCGCGTGCAACACGTGCAGACAAATAGTGACGGTTCATTGAACGAAATTCTTCCTGCTAAGCGTCCGTGCTATAGTCTAAGTCAACAACAAAGTTATTCAATTTTCGATGTGTTACTGCACTAACCTTCATAAGGGAAGTCCTGAAACGGTGACAATTGACGATAACTTCATAACTGTGCGGCGCATGGAGGAGGCTGATAAGAGAGTGACCCACTACAAATTTAACATGCGCATATAAGCCTCAGGAAGCTATGTACTAGGCGGACACCCATAATTTGGCCGAAGACCTAAAACACCGTCGCGTAAATTGAGCCCACTGCTTCTCTCAATGAAAGGAATGAAAGGAATGGAGAATGCGACGGTGCTGCGCGGAGCGGTTTTAAAGCAACTCTGAAATATGTTCAAAATAATAAGATAAATTAAATTACATATTTTAGTTTAAAAGAATTCACCAAATTTATGGAAAGAAACAACAAAATAATATGATTATGAAACATTTAAATAGTAAATATACACCAGACCAGAGATACAGCACAATACGGTTTCTGCTACTGCTCGATGTGTTGTGGTTAGGGGCAGCTCTAGTTACTGCTCGTTGTGTTGTGGTTAGGGGCAGCTCTAGTTACTGCTCGTTGTGTTGTGGTTAGGGGCAGCTCTAGTTACTGCTCGTTGTGTTGTGGTTAGGGGCAGCTCTAGTTACTGACGATAATCTGACTAAGGCTTTAGACAACATGAAGCGTGGAGAGACTATGGTCTTAGTATTGAGCATAAGCTGTATTCTGAAAAACATAAAGCGAGTGTGTCGAAGAGGTTTTTTTAAGCTCTCTGTCCAGCATGTGTACCTGCCCGGTGACTTTTTACGTATCATAGTCGTACTACATGTTAAAAATAAAACTGGATCTTATCTCAAGTAGATCTAACTATATAATAATACGCATTGGCCAAGGTATTTGAACGAATAATGACATCGAGAAATAACACCTTTCCTAAGCATCGATGATGGACGGTTTGGCTTCCGTCCTGAAGTATCGACCGATATGGATGTTTACTAATTAAAACAAGTATCTAATCAGGAAGTAGGTAGACATGAAAACGTCAGTGTACGCACTACGCATGCTCTAGACCTAAGCACTACACATGCTCTAGACCTTAGCACTACGTATGCTCTAGACCTAAGCACTACCCATGCTCTAGACCTAAGCACTACGCATGCTCTAGACCTAAGCTCTGCACATGCTCTAGACATGAGCACTACGCATGCTCTAGACCTGAGCACTACGCATGCTAGCTATACTAGCCCTGCATTTGATACCCATAATCATAAAATGCTTTGTAGTAAGTCAGAGAACTATCTAGATAATTTTTATGTGCTATAAATTTATCAATATTGCATAGAATAGTATTAAATAGAAGTTTATAAACCATGCACATAACATTGTAGAAAAACTAAAATAATAATATTCTGAATACTAATACTTACTAAATTAATAGCAATATTAACGTTCGAATAACGCATTGGACTAGGCGGCGCGGTACAGGTTACAGACCTAATAATATAGTTGCTCTATCGTAAGAACAGTAACACATGCAAGCTCCAATCTTGCAGAGATCATAGTGTTTGTGAGCTTTTAAGTATAACAACAAATAATAAAAACCGTCCAAGTGTGAGACGGGCCCGAGCCATTTACTTTACTATCTTTACAAAGCCATCTAGCTATTACTAAGCGAAACAGTATCACATTTGTTTGTTGAAAACGACATTCAAAGTTAAGCAACGGCGGGCTTGGTCAGTAATCAAACTCAAAATTAAAAATATTTTTATTCAAATAGTTTACTAAGAACACTTTCGAATCGTCAAGTAAATTAACTAAAACTAGCTTTACAAACTATTTACGATACTGTTTTATTGCGTGCGTCCCATAGGTAATCTTTGTAAAATCACAAACGAAACATAATATTATAGTGTATCTGTCGGCGGCCGATCGTAAAATTCCGCAGATCACGAAATTCCTAGGCAGATCGTAAAGTATGGAAACGAAAGGAACAGAAATCGCACTGTATAAGCCATGTATGAAAGGTTAGGTTCAGTTTCTCTTTTGTAAACGTAACCCAAGCTTCATATAATAATCTGTTCAGTTATATGATAATTTCTATTCCATACTTTACGATCTGCCTAGGAATTTCGTGATCTGCCGGATTTTACGATCGGCCGCCGACATATCAACTAATAAATACATGTTTTGACACAATAAAGAAGATTTACAATGTAAATAGTTTGATAAAAAAAAAGTAGCACTCGGGACCTGCCGCAGTAAAGCATTAACATTTGCATAAACAATTTTTTTTCTTTTATTGAATAAATGAGAAGTGATTATCGTTTAAAAAATTTTGTTGGCGGCAGCGGGGAGGACGCAACAAAGTTGTACGCAGGTGCTCTCGACGAGGCGCTGCGGCCGACTAATGGAAGGCGAGAGCCGCGTTATGGCCGGCCCACGCGACGTTATTCATGAAATGTATTTTTTTTGCTACAAAATAACACTCTTTCGCAATAAAATATAACTATAATCGTCTAAAGTATTTATTATGGAACCCGTAGACGACATTTCATTGAAAAAAGTTAAATAACTAGCAAATAAAACGGTTTTTTTAGAGGAAACTTTGCAATTTCATTGTATCGAGTCAAGTTTATTCAATCGTGTTTCGACTCTTAGAATCTACTAATAAAACTCCTAAACTTATGATTGTCACCAAAAAAACATATAAAATTCATTTTTTTTTCGACTTGAACGTAAATTTTGAAATGATTACAGGTAACTTATTGTACAATACAATGGTTTTTCGAAAAGACAGCAAAGTGATCCTGTAAGGATCCCGTGTTTCTTCCTTTAAATACCTTTAAAGGGAAAAAAAAACACGGAACCCTAAAAATTAACATCCGATCTTAAAATAAATCCAAAGTGCAAACCCTATCTTACAAGCAGACGCGGATATGGCGCAAGCTACCGGGCCCAGGCAGTGGACCCCCCAGGAGACGCGGGGCGCGTGTGTCCCGCGCAGCGGGTCCCTGCGGCCGGCGGGGACACTCGGCGCACGCACTGCACGACTGCCTTCTTGTGTTCGGCGGCTACCAGGACCTCAGGGGCTCCTCCAACGAGCTCTGGGCTTTTCACTATGGTCAGTTTTATACGGTATCTACATTTCTTCATATCTTCATTTTACGCTCTCTTACACACTTATACATCTTACTGACAACGTCAGATATAATACTAACTATGTAGTACTTCTAACCTACTGACAACTTCAGATATAATACTAACTACGTAGTACTTCGAACCTACTGATAACTTCAGATATAACACTAACTATGTAGTACTTCTAACCTACAAACAACTTCAGATATAATACTAACTATGTAGTACTTCTAACCTACTGACAACTTCAGATATAAAACTAACTATGTAGTCCTTGTAACCTACTGACAACTTCAGATATAATACTAACTATGTAGTACTTCTAACCTACTGACAACTTTAGATATAATACTAACTATGTAGTCCTTCCAATCTACTGACAACTTCAGATATAATACTAACTACGTAGTACTTCTAACCTACTGACAACTTCAGATATAATATTTTT
The DNA here is from genome assembly GCA_946406115.1 of Apoda limacodes. Classification (NCBI taxonomy): domain Eukaryota; kingdom Metazoa; phylum Arthropoda; class Insecta; order Lepidoptera; family Limacodidae; genus Apoda; species Apoda limacodes. Next base: position 1,117,322 of record OX291552.1, read on the forward strand.
TTTTTTTTTTTTTATATACCACTAAGGTGGCAAACAAGCTTACGGCCCGCCTGATGGTAAGCGGTCACCGTAGCCTATGGACGCTTGCAACACCAGGGGTATCACTTGCGCGTTGCCGACCCTTCAGAAATCTAATAACTTCTTTCTTGAAGAACTCCATACTGTAGTCCTTGCAGAAAACCTTGGCAGGGAGCTCATTCCACAACTTAAGCGTTCGCGGGAGGAAGTTTCTCTGAAACCGCACTGTACGCGACCATTTAGGTTCTAAAGTGTGAGAATGAATTCCCTGCCGATGGCGAGCGGTGCGATGGTAGAAAGTAGCCGTGGGCATCATTTCGAACAATTCCTCAGAACACAACCCATTGTACAAGCGGTAGAACACACACAGTGAGGCAAAGTCTCTCCTCAGACTTAAGGTCTCGATACCGCAAGTGAGTTTGGAATCGTCGACAATTTTCACAGCCCGTCGTTGAACCGAGTCAAAAGGGCCAAGCTGGTATCCGGGTGCACCTGCCCAGAGATGGCAGCAGTACTCCATATGGGGCCGAACCTGCGACTTGTAAAGTAACAACCTTTGCCCCGACGTGAAGTACTGCTTTGCTCTGTTGAGTACACCAAGTTTTTTGGACGCCAGCTTCACCTTATCTTGTAAATGATCTCGGAACTGAACATCGCTGGAGATGTCGACACCAAGGATCCCAATGCTCTTGGAGATGGAGAGGGGAGTGTTCTGGAATTGTGGGACTACAGTGAATGGAGTTTTCTTAGCGGTGAACGCGCACACTTGTGTCTTTGTAGGGTTGAATCGGACCAAGTTTACCCGTCCCCAATCAGAGACTTGGGACAGTGTAGTCTCGATTTGAGACACAAGTTCTCCGCGGTTTTCCTCCACAACGGAACGAGGGATGTTTGCACGACCCGTGTAAAAAGCGTCTCCAGTACTGTCATCTGCATAGCAATGTATGTTGTTGATGTCCAACATGTCATTGATATGCAGTAGAAACAGCGTAGGAGACAGCACAGAGCTTTGCGGGACACCAGCATTAATGTCCATGCTATCAGAGCAACTACCGTCAACTACGGTTCGTATGCGTCTGCCGGACAAAAAGCTAGCCACCGATTTGCACAAACCCTCGGGCACTCCGTAAGATGGCAACTTCGATAGAAGACCGCGGTGCCAGACCCGATCGAACGCCTTCGCTATGTCCAGGCTACATGCCAATGCCTCCCCCTGACTCTCAATGGCTAGTGCCCATCGGTGTGTGAGATACACTAGAAGGTCACCAGTCGAGCGACCGCGGCGAAAGCCATATTGACGGTCACTGACCAGATCGTGTACTTCTAGGTATCTTAGAAGCTGTGTGTTGATCACACGCTCCATCACCTTAGAGAGGAGAGAGGTAATAGCGATAGGCCTGTAATTCGATGGATCTGATCTATCGCCCTTTTTGGGCACCGGGTGCACATTCGCAGTCTTCCATGAAGACGGAAATTGCCTATTGTGGTAGGAAAGCGCGAAGAGGCGCGTGAGTACAGGACATAACTCAGGAGCACACTGCTTAAGTAATACTAATTATTTAGTCCTTTTAATCTACTGACAACTCCAAATATAATAATAACTATGTAGTACTTCTAACCTACTGACAAATTCAGATATAATACTATCTATGTAGTACTTCTAACCTACTGACAACTTTAGATATAATACTAACTATGTAGTCCTTCTAATCTACTGACAACTTCAGATATAATACTAACTACGTAGTACTTCTAACCTACTGACAACTTCAGATATAATACTAACTATGTAGTCCTTCTAATCTACTGACAACTTCAGATATAATACTAACTATGTATTACTTCTAACCTACTGACAACTTCAGATATAATTCTGAAAAATGAACGATAAATTTTTTTTTTTTGTTTTTAGCTCAGTGTCAGCTCCATCGATGTCCGCTCATACACCTGGATGTTAGCCGTGACCTAACCCAGAGTAAACCACGAGATGGTTGACCATGACATCTATAAGATGACCACAACATTGTCAAACAAACAAGTGCTTCTGACCATCAAAGGTTTTTGCTATGAACGTCTCTATGGTGATACACCTGGAGTAAAGCATAACGCCCAAAAAATTACCAGATAATTCAAACAGACAAGTGTTGCAGAACGAAAACGTTTCTGTCATTAACGGTTCTATACTTGGTGGCGCGATAAATACAATATGGTAAAGCATAATGCCTGATTGACATCAGACCCGTAGCCTCTAATCAAAAATGATTCTCGAATCGTCAGTAGCGCCTATAGGTATACCTACTTGTGACTCGAGGTGAGCAGCGACAGGTTGACGGCAGACGAGTACATCGGATCAGATAAGTTTTACCGTCCTTAAGCATAGGTACATATACCTAGAGTTAAACGGCGGTTTAACAATCTATAAATATTGCATTAATACTATACCTAAGTGTGTTACTACTAGGTACTGTGTCAGAGCGTTGGTTCACAACCGCTTGCTGTCGGCGGACGCGTCCATCTTTCATGAGGTCTTATTGCTTATCGCATTACGATATTACTTTTTTGAATTAGCGGGGTAACTAAAGTCAGGGGGTTACTTCATTTATCCTTAACTAAGGGTGTTAAGTAACTTCATTCATTCTTAACTTTTTAATGCCAATCTTTAGGGGCAAATTTCAACTTATTTCATAAATTCATGAGAGTATGACTTCCTTTTAAGAAGCCAGTCCTTACACCACACACTACGTGATTTTCTTCCCTTTTTGCACAAAATAATAAGGCTACCGCAAGAGCGTCGTGTCGTCTTCCATCGCGGATGACGTGTTTCTCCTCTGAGTTTCTGCGGAGAACTGACGATCGACAAAGATATCGTTGACGTGTGGACACACTATGGACGTTCGATAAACTGCGCAAACGGACCGCGCAGCCAAATCACTACGGTTAATCGATATCGTGTATAGCGATCTTTAGTAGAGTCGGCGTTAATTTTCTATATGTTTCAGAGTCTGAGACGTGGCACCAAGTGCGGACCGCAACCACGGGACCTGCGAGACACCGGCACGCGGCCGCGCTGCACGACGACCGGCTATACGTGCACGGCGGGCAGTGCGACCTGCGCGACTGCGCCGATCTCTGGTACTACGACACCAGTGAGTATTGCCAACTAGGCAGCTGAAGCACGGCTTACGGCTCCACTCTACCACACTGCTTGTTAAAAACCGCGTGTGTGTGTGCAGTGTCCCGCGTATGGTGCCCGGTGCGCACGCCGGCGCGGCTGTCACCGAGTGCGCGCGCGGGGCACGCGGGGCTGCGTGCGGGACCGCACCTCTACATCTTCGGCGGAGAGGTCAACGGGCATGCCACTAATGAGCTTTGGCGATTCCACTTCGGTAACACAACTGATTCCCTCGTTCCCTACTTTTAACTAACTCGTGCCTTGTCTTGTGGACGCGGAAACATTTTATTACTATACTTACTGTAGAATGAAGAATTTCGATGAAAATTTGTTCTAAACCGTGAATACATTTGTGTATGACCCTTGAGAGACTGCAGCCCCGACTCCAAAATCCAGTTCAATCCAGTTGGTATCAGATAAACTCACAGTACGATGCCTCTGCCACTAGCCTTGCCTTTCAACTAGTACAACATCTGTACTTTGGGAAAACGTTTAGTAATATATTGTTCAAATTTAATCAATTAAAACGGCTAAACTTACTTTTATTACTTTTCGAACCCAATCGGGGTCCTATTTCAAAGTTGCGCGATCTCGCCGCTTAGTAAAGGTAAGTTTAGCCGTTTTTACTAATTAAGTCCTACTAATATTATAAACCAGCAGCTCCGCCTAAATTTGGTCATCGGCGGGGATTCTTCCGGCAACTCCTTAATTATACGAATGAAGTTAGTTTTAGCAAGATATAGGTAATTCGTTTAAGCTCAAAGATTACCTACTAGGTAGATTCCGTAACTATTAAGAGAAGATTTAAGAATCACTACTTACATAAAAAACCAGGAAAGTGCGAGTCTGGCTCGTGCGAGTCTGGCTCGTGCAAACTTATTATATGTATACAGTTCTTCCATCATGAGATTAAGACTCACAGGTTTATGATCAGTTTTTTGTTCTTTTCCTATATTTATATCACAATATTTATATCACATTTATATCACAATATACGATAAAAATGGCCGTATTTTTTTAAATGCGTTGACTTTGAAGCTTGATTTGTTTACAGCTTCAAGCGACTGTCGTAGATCTTAGTATTTGATAGTAATTTCAACTTGATAACTTCACGCGTTTCTGAGAAAAAATGTCTTGACAGACAGACGGACAGCAAAGTGATACTATAAGGATTCCTTTTTTTTCTTTTGAATTACGGAAACCTAAAAAACAAATATAATCATCATCCACGGAAAAATCATGGTAACTCCTAAACGGGATAAAACTTATCCTTTCACACCAAGTGTTTTTGGACCAGATGGAGCAATAGTACACTCAAAACATCCCATGGGAATTATAAATGAAAATAAAATAAATCTAACGTCCTTCTCGGTCCTTCCAGCTACCTCTTTGCTACCATGTCAATCACGAAGATTAATTACATGGCATACAGTTATGGCATATTTGACATTACATATTTTTTAATGTTGCAATTAAGACTAATATCATGTTGGTGTGTGTTAACATACGCGTACACTAGTCGGTTCACGCCAGTAGGTACGTGTACTAGGTGCAAAAATTCTATCTACCACTCTTCTATGTACCAACGACGTTCAATGGTTGGATTTGTATCAACGTCGAACACGAAACTATCGCTCGTAGAGTGCCAAAGTGGTGGAGGGGAGAGGAGGGGGTGGAGGGGACAATGAAATATGGCAGATCAGTACTTACTCCTCTTCATACCACTTTCCGTGCGACATCCCATCCCTACTGCTACCGACCACTCGATGCATGTCGACCGCTAGCGTACGACATATGCCTAAAGAGAGGTTCTAAGAATACGAAAAACTATTTACAAACGATATCAGCCATGTTTTTTCGACATATCTGATTGAAAGTAGTCGATGCATCGACTAAAACTGTTACCGCGATTAATAAGCAATGAGTAAATCAATTAAACATATCTCGAATTCAAAATTATCTCCATCAGCACGAGAATCGGGCCCCTGCACTCCTGCACTCCTGCACTCCTGCACTCCTGCACTCCTGCACTCCTGCACTCCTGCTGCTGTGGAGATTATTAGCGTGTTTTCATTTTTTTTTATTTTTTTGAAGACAAATTGTATTTTGTGCATTTATTTGGTATTTTCGAGGTCTTAGCTTTTATGAAGTAAGTACCAACATAATTGTCTATGTTTTCATAGTTTTTACTTAGAGATATAGATAAATAGGCAGAAAATTATGTTTTGCACTAAACAGTTATTCAAAGGCGAACTTAATAACTATTGGCATTTTCTTCCAGTTAACCCTTGTTCATTATGATATATCTTAACAGAGTAGTGCATTCAATTTTCGTTTGTAAATAGTGTAAGTGTAATTTATAAGTAAATAACTATACTAACCTAAATGGAAAATAAAATAAAATCAGCTATATAATAACCAGAGATATATCGGATGCACAAGTTAAGCTGGCGGTCGAGTTTGTTAAGCAGCTCTTAAGTAATTTTTTAGATTTTCGTACCTCAAGAGGACAAAAGGAACCCTAATAGGATCACTTTGTTGTCCGTCTTTTTCTCAGGAACACTTAAAAGTATGAAGCTTAAATTAATATCAAATACTAACGCCCCTTGACGACGATGACGTAAAAAAATCAAGCTAGAAGATTTATTCAATGCAATAAAAACATTCGGCCGAAATACGGCTATATTTATCGCATATTTTGGCATTCACAAATTAATGAAAAATTATCGGGTACTTCACAGTGTCCTAAGATTATAAAATTTGACACGCAACAAGATCCTACATCACAAATAAGTATAGGAAAAAAATTCGAAATTCGTTAATGTGTAGTTTAAAGAAAGTCTCTTTTATTAAAAAATGCGTGGAGAGTATCAAGTTGACATTAATATCAAATACTAAAGTCGGTCACTTAAAGTTGTACAAAAACTAAGCTAACTCTGCATTGACTCATATAAAGACTACATCAAAAATATATGCCCACAATACGGTCGCATATTGTAACACAAATAAACCAAAAACTTTCCGTTGACCTAGAATCATGATATTTGTAAAATATACATTTAATTATTGCACGTCAACTGTTGAATTCCCGTATTCGATGTCCGAACGACTCTTACACAATATTATACCCGTTCAAAAACGACCAATAACAAAGAAATCAGCTCACTAGTTTTCGTATCATACTTAGTATAAAAACCAAAGTACTAGTCCGACATCTGTGATGGACCCCCATCCATCACTTTAGCACTCTACGACCGACACCGGTGTGAAGTTAGCTGAAAAAGTTAGCTGCAAATTATAACCCGACCAAATTACGAATACTCCGATAAATTAGATTAAAAATTATAACGATATAGCATTTTATGGTTTATTTTAATTCGTAAACAATAAATTAACCGTTAAATACGCATAAAAATCAATGACAAATCGTGTAATTTTTTTTCAGAAATAAAATAAATTCAAAAAATAATTATATAAAATTGAAACGTTAATTGATTGGTTACGAATACTTATTTTACTTAAATCCCAAAAACTGCATCGTTGATTATTATATTCCTAGTTAATTATGCTGTTTTAAAAAAATCAATACGGAACCCTTCTAATATATCAAACTTGATGATACCTAATTTTTTCGATAGACTATTGAGTTACCTTGACACCTAACATAGTTTTGTTTTGGCAGATTAGGTCTGACATACTAGCTGCCAGCTTCATATAAACTGCTATTTTCGCAAAATTATTTTTTGATTTGATTTTATTTCTAAAAAAGTTACACGATTTCTCATTGATTTTTAAGCGTATTGAAACGTTAATTTATTGATTACGAATACTTATTTTACTTAAATCCCAAAAACTGCATCGTTGATTATTGTTTTCCTAGTTAATTATGCCGTTTTAAAAAAATAATACGGAACCCTTCTAATGTATCAAACTTGATAATACCTAATTTTTTCAATAGATGATTGAGTTACCTTGACATCTTACATAGTTTTGTTTTGGCAGATTAGGTCTGACTTACTAGCAGCCAGCTTCATATAAACTACTATTTTCGCAAATTATTTTTTGAATTTATCTTACACGGTTTCTCATTGATTTTTATGCGTATTGAAACGTTAATTTATTGATTACGAATACTTATAAATCCCAAAATTTGCATCGTTGATTTTTATTCTCCTAGTTAATTATTCCGTTTTAAATATCAATCAAATTGATAATTTACGAATTAAAATAAACCATAAAACGCTTTATCGTTATAATTTTTAATCTTATTTATCGGAGTATTCGTAATTTGGTCGGGTTATAATTTGCAGCTAACTTTTTCAGCTAACTTCACACCGGTACGACCGACAGTTTCGTGTCCAGGACATCAAGACCACGATACACGGAAGAATCCACCGATACTAGTCATAGGTATAAAGAGGAGTGGCAGATAAAACTCAAGATCCAGAGCACTTTTGGTCGAATATTAACCGGACTACACCGGTGAATGTCTAATTTAGTTAAAAGTTAAAATAACTAAATTGGATATACACCAGCAAAATTGGAGTATGATAAGTTCCACCGGTTCATCTTAACATACACCAAATTTGAACTTTCACAGTAACATACATCATCAACCTATATTATTATGTGGGCAGCTACAGAGACGTGGGAGCGCATGGCGTCGAGCCTGCAGTGGCCATCGGCGCGTGTGGACGGCGTGGCGCTGCTGGTGCCCGCGTTCTGCGCGCCGCGCCTACCCCTCGTCCCGGCTTCTGCCCCGCCTGCCGCAGTCCCGCCCCCGCGCGCTGAGCCTCCCGCGGGGCTACTGCGCGAGATCTCCAAGTTATCCTCGTTCACGATCCGCCGCAACGCGCGCTGCTCCTACACCGTGCTGGCGCCTGACCAGGACTCCACCGAGAGCCTTGCCCCGGTCCCCGCCTGCCCCTCCTCCCTCGCCAAGTCCCGATCCGCGTTTCTCATCGACGAACGGCTGCCGGCCGATGGCGACGAGGGTCCACGACATGCGGACGTCGCTGAGACCTTCCGGCGAGACCTTTCTCGAGACCCCATCTCGGTTCCCAACTTTGCGGACATGACTCTCCCCACTCCCGTACTCTCTCCGGTGGAAGCCACCAAGCTTGTGTATTTGGACTCCGAGGAAGAGGAAGAGATGAAGCGCGAACGAGAGGGACGAAGAAACGGGACTGGCGTGGAGCTGATCGACGTGGGTCCAGCGGGCGGGGGCGCAGTCGTCATCCTGCCCAAGTCGGCGTCGGTGCGGTTCCGCACAGACGAGGAGAGTGAGCTGTCGACGTCGGACTACGCGAGCGCGCACCGGCTCTCGGGAACTTCTTCCATGGGGTTCTGTAACCCGCACTACCTGGGACCCGACGTGCGCCGGCTAGGTGCCACGCTCACGCCCGACTCGGGGGTCGCGCCGGGGGACATCGAGCTGCAAGACCTGGGGTCTCTGCGACTGCGCGACCCCGTCCCTCCCGCCCCCACTGCCTGCCTGCTGCTCGTGGGCGGTCGTGAGCCCGCACACCCGGCGCTCCTGCACTCCCCGCTCTCTTTGTGGACCTACAGACTGTTGTAAAATTACGAAGCGATACTTCTCAATTAGTATACCATTTTGACGTCCATATAGTGAGAGAACTATTAGTATTAAAAAAACTCAAGAGATCACTTTGCCAAACATTTTATATTACGTCTCACTAGGTATACTTTCTCAAGGTCTCACTGTACTCCATTTCCCACAGCATGGTGCGCGAGTGAGTGAGTGATAAAATCACTTTAATGAGTTTGTAGTTTTGAAGATATTTATGAGTAGGTATAATACATTATATCCTATAGGTAAAAGTTTCAGAAACAGAATTACAAAATGGTAGGCAGCATTCTGTGGGCAATGTAATACAAAAACATTGGTTAGGTACCGACTAAGTGTTTCTGATTAAAAAGTTATTTTTTTAATATTACTATAACAAAATAGGTTAATTCACGTTATCAGTTCAGTAGGAGGAGAGGGTGCTGATTACTAAACCTACCTATTCTTACTATGGCAGTAGTCGACTTCGTATAAACAAACGACTATTTCATCCACACATAAACAAATGACGTCATAACCATGGTCCACTTGCTTTAATCTAAAGAAAACAACTTAAACCAACTCAGCTACAATTGACCACGGGGCACGGCCTATTGCAGGGTTTTTACTTTTTTTAAGAGATTTATCTGTCAATGTCAAATATCTGTTGCAATTGAAACTTTTGAGCTGTGTGTTATCTGACTTATCTGTTTGATTCATATTTGCTTAAAAATCACAATTAAAAGCCAGAAAACCTTAGAGCAAGCAGAAATTGAAAGTTTACGAAAGTAAATAAACTTTAGCTGTAGAACAAAACAAAAAAAAAACAACCGGCTTCAAAAAGATGCACTAAAAAAGTAAAAATAATTACTAATTTCAAAAAATCTGATCTGAATTACAGTTTGAAATTGGTGTCATGCAAGTGAAGTGTGTTATAAACTGTTACATAGGTACATAGACACCAACTTCAAACTGTAATTCAAAACAGATTTTTTGAAATTATTAATTTTTTTTACCTTTTCAGTGCATCTCTTTGAAGCCGGCTGTTTTTTTTTTGTTGTACTCTAAAAACATTCATACTCGTAACAAAGTTTTATACAATCATCTACATAAAAGGCGTTTCACCAGTTCCAATTTAGCTTTAATTAATTTTTTTTCTCCAAAAGTTTTAGTTTTAAATTCACTATAATAATATGGGACCACCTGGAAAGTATAACCTTTTGAATAAAAAAAGAATTTGTCAAATCGGTCCAGGCGTTTTCGAGAAATCGGGTAACATACATAACAAAAAAAAATCCGTCGAATTGAGAACCTCGTCCTCTTTTAAGTCGGTTGAAAACCAACTTAACTACAACTTAAAACGTGGTATTTTGTGGTCGTGTGCTGGACCATAACCTAACGTGACGTTGGGTGGGTGTTCCTCAGCTTTACCGCACCAATTTGCCTACGATCACGTGATTTGACAACTATCAGTGAGCGGTGCAGGATAAAATTTCACACATTTTTCCTGAAATCTTTCTTGGGTAGGTATTGTATCGGGTCTGATCATAATAAATCAACACTATAAAGATCTACTAAATATTAGGCTTGCCACGAATATTCGGCCTATTCGGCTACTTTTATCCTTTTCTGCCGAATACCGAATATCTAGTTACTATTCAGCCGAATACCGAATATTAAAGATTTTTCGTTGTAGTAGCATGATTGGCAAAATAAAAAGATTGTTTTTTTTTAATATAATTTTGTCAATATTAAATTTTATAATGTAATTTCTTGTTATCAATAAAATAATCGTGCATTATCAACTTCCGTACTACAGGCAAGTTCTATTTAGAGGCCAGAATTGATAACTATTTTATCTGGGTTTTAATTTAAAAATAAAATTTATTTTACCTTTAAAGTAAACAAATCAAAACGAAGAGAGCACGAAAATTATCGTATTTACTATGCGCACCAAACTAAACATGTCAAAACACGCAGCGCGGCGTGGGAGAGAAGTCACGCGCTGGCCGAATACTTTAGCCGAATATTCGGCTTTTCGGCCAGGAAGCTCGCAGAATTTTCGGTATTCGGCGTATGGCCGAATATAGTATTCGTTGTAAGTTTACTAAAACTTGCTTTTTGACGTAAATAAGGAAACATTTTACTAGGTTTTATCGCTGTTTAGTTCTATTTACAATATGGCGATGAAAGCACTTTCGTACAATGCTTTACGGGGCACTTTCGTACTGTACGAATGTACCTCATATGGTTTTATAAACACGTTATTGATATTCTTTAAAAAAAAAATAAAGAATTAGAGGGAAAATGTAACTAGTATTGGGAAAGTAGACATAGGAATTAAAACCGCTTCTATAGCAAAGCTAATGCAATAAAAACTTTTTGACAAAAAAAAAACAACGGCTTCAAAAAGAGGCACTAAAAAGGTAAAAATACACACACTACTTCACTTTCATGAAACCAACTTCAAACTGTAATTCAGATCAGATTTTTGGAAATAATTAATTATTTTTACCTTTTTAGTGCATCTTTTTGAAGCTTTTCAGATCTAAGTCATGACGTGGCGTATCGATTGATATGGTCACGAGACGTATTAGATATGGTCACGAGACGTATTAGATATGGTCACGAGACGTATTAGATATGGTCACGAGACGTATTAGATATGGTCACGAGACGTATTAGATATGGTCACGAGACGTATTAGATATGGTCACGAGACGTATTAGATATGGTCACGAGACGTATTAGTCCATTGGTTTTTGAGATATCAAGGGGCAAAAAAAAAAGCTCACCTACATACATACACACACACACACACAGGCATCAGTCTTAAAATGACGGCAAATTTGGCGATTTCGAGTTTCGGACCTATTATAACTTCCCTCAAGATAAGTTAAAAATAAAAAATAGATTTATCCTCAAACTGAACATTCAATTCTTAATATTCTTCAGTGTCTCATCAGATGTTTTCTATACAAATCAATACAAACAATATTTTTTTCTGAAAACACTTTTGCATCGGCGATACAATATTAACAATGTGAATTTCTGCCAAAAGAGCTGGCAAGAAGTTCTATTTAAAGTTATAATACGATACTTTGCTAAGCAGCTAACAAGTATACAATCTGTATTGAAACACTAAGTAATAAACATAAGTTTGTAAGCTACTAAAAACAAAGTCAAACACATGTAATTTTTTTTTGTTTTTATATAGCATATGGGACGCACGTTCCCCATACTTAAAACTGAAAATCAAAAATTTTTTTCTTTTCAGTGACGAATTGATTTTTTATCTTGTACACTAAAAACATCCATACCCGTAACAAAGTCAGTTCATCAACATAAAAGGCGTTTCACCAGTTCCAACTTAATATTAATAATTTTTTTTTCTCCAAAATTTTTAGTTTTAAATTCAGTATAATAATATGGGACCACCTGGAAAGTATAACCTTTGAAATAAAAAAAGAATTTCTCAAATCGGTCCAGGCGTCTTGGAGAAATCGGGTAACATACATAAAAAAAAAGTCTCCGACGAATTGAGAACCTCCTCCTTTTTTTGAAGTCAGATAAAAACCGCCCAAGTGTGAAACGGGCCCGAGCCATTTACCATCTTAAATAACCGTTATAGCGCCATTTAGTTGGTACTGTTTCTCTTAATAATAATAAAGAGAAACATTTGGTTTTTAGGAAACAATATAATAAGTTCACTCACTATTAGTAGTTATTACGCTCTGGCAGTGCCTCAACGATACGTTTACCAAATTAACCAAATTAATTAAATAATGTAATATTATATTGGTCACGTACGACTAGGGCACGACACATGCCGATAATAGCCGATAGTTATACCGACGTTTTCCGTTTTCTATGATAGGTTTTTATTTCCATTTGGCGTTGTTTACGAGTATATTTTCACAATTTAAAGTTTTTGTAAAGTATTTGTTACGTTACTTTTAAGTGCATTGTTTCAAAATGATTTGTGAGAGTTAGGTTGGGTTCGTGTTTCGAAAAGTTGAAGAATGGTACGTTTAATGAACTTTCAGATTTTGGCCGAACCGTGTATGTAGGTATTACCATGTAAAAATTTTTTTTATTATTTTGTGTAAAAATGATTTTAATGGATAAAGATGCATCCCCTTATACCCAAATGGAATGCAGAAATCGGCGGCCGATTTTTTTTTGTATAGATTTTTTGAAAAATTTTGATTGGTATGTAATGATCACACCCCTCTGTGGGCTGCCCTCGCTCCGCTCGGGGAAAAAACCTAACCTAACCTAGCACTAGTATTACAGTAAAGACTTTTTTATTTCATTTGTGTATAAGGGGGTGCTAGTGTATCAATTAAAATTACTTATTTTTAAATTTATTTTTTACCCAAAAATAACTTTGTGTAGAGTAGTAAATATTTACCCAAGTTTTCCCGGTTGAATTCTGTACCTACTTCTGTTACCGACTATTTTTAATAAAATAACATGTAAAATGGAACCTTTTGGTGAAACTTAGAAGGATGTATCTAATTAAACAAAAAATGATTTTGTACGGTAGTCTGAATGGTACTTATTCTGCCTACCCTGACCCTGAGCACGCCACTGATAGAGAGGTACAAAACCTGATAGAAACAAACAACCGAACCCAATATGTATTAGACATGTAAAGCTAATAAAGTATTAAAATAGGTACGAAATTTACATGCAATTTTATTTTCACTTCTCCAGCTGTCCAAAAAGCAGTCGGTAAAATAGTATTTTGCTGCGAGCGTGAAATAACAAAGTAATGCAACGTTCGAATTACGTTTTGAAATTTTGCGATACTGAAAAAAAAAACAACGCGAAGATTGGTTTAGAAAAAATAAAATATTTTTCACCTCACCAGCACGAAAAAGATAGTTTTGCTGTTTAAATTCAGTGAGGCAAAGTAATTCACTGTTCGAACATTGACTTTTGGAATTAACCCGATGATAAAAAAAAACCATACAATGATTTTGGATTGAAATTTCGGGACAAATACTTAACCTTGTTCATTTTAATCTATACTTCTATACTAATATATAAAGCTGAAGAGTTTGTTTGTTTGAACTCGCTAATCTCAGGAACTACTGGTCCGATTTGAAAAAGTGGTCAGTGTTGGATAGCCCATTTATCGAGGAAGGCTATAGGCTATATATCATCACGCTAACACCAATAGCAGCGGAGCACCAATGAAGAATGTTTCAAAATTGGGGTTTTTTTATCCTTTTGAGAGCTTCCGCTGAGTGCGCTGCGTAAACGGTTAAAGATTCGCAAAAACCATGTATCACAGTATTATTTCCCTTTAAAAGTTCTAAAATATAGTCCGCAACAGGATATGTCTATCTTTTAAGGTTGGCTCACTATAACCTTTTTAATGCTAACCAAATTTGTTCCTAAATAATGCATTATTTGCGAAGGTGTTTTTATAAACATGATATTAATCCTTATCCAAATAAATACGTTATTCATCACAAGTTTGCCCTTTACATCATTCAATTTCAATTAATATCTTAGGAGATATCGCAGTTTTAAAATAACGTCGCAGCAAAATAATTATCAAATACTGCGCGCGCATTTATGATGTGCGATGCCGGCGGGCAGTCATGAGGGGGAAGGGCGGTACGTACTTTTTAAAAATATTTTTACCTTCTGTGTTTTTATATAATTGAGGAGTTGTAAGAATCCTATGCCGAAAACCAAATTTAAGGCGGGCGAAGCCGCTGGCAAAAGCTTGTTAAGAATATAACTACATAGCATTTTTTCGTTTTTAAGTGAGTTTTTATAAATTATTAGTATTATTAAAATTTTATGCAGCTAACTTAAAAAATATCATACGTTGTTTTGATAGCAATGGCAGAGGTTGTTGTGTAAAAAAAAACAACGTTAAATGGCAGCAAGCTAGTTTTTTGAACATAAGATTGTTTATTTAATTAATAATTCTGTTTTGTTTAAAAAACGAGCGATACAAGCTACGAAGATATTTCTCTGACACCAGAAGAATTAAGACAAGTCTCCAATGCCGAACCTACTTTTTACCAGAAAAGTCACGTGAAAATATTTTTTCTCGCTGGTAGAGGTGAAAAGTTGTATGTTCGACGCGTGAGCAAATTTTTTCGGTCTCGTGCCTATAAATCCCTCGCTATGCTCAGTAGTCTATATTTATTTATTCTAGCCTACTTCGCTAGCTCAGGATTTAAAGTCGGCACTTCTACCAAAAAACGCTTTTACTCACTTTTATAACAAATTACTATGAATAAAAAGTATAACTACATTCCATTTTTTCATTATTGACATACTTAATATTTGTGATTTATAATACCTACAAATTATTTTTATTATTATATTAATACCTAAAAATTTTGTTTCCGTTGTTTCGTAAATTTTTTGGGCCAAATAATTTATATTGAGTTGTGTGTTGTCCGGTTTCTTAAGTCATTATTTTTGTTTTACTTAAATTTATTTTTAGATTATTTTTGACTAAATCATTCTATGATCCTTTTAAGACTTTCGTTGATTTCATATTCAAATCAAAAAAAAACCGACAAGTATCAGGTTTAGAACTTGCAAAGGCTATAATATAATTCGTATATGAGAAACTAGCCGAGTCAGACTTAAGGCTACAATATATTATCCTAAGTTATAAGAAGAATTATTTCTTTTAAGAATTAATTTATGTTTGTTATAAATAAATTTCAGGACTGAACATTGAACTTGGCACCCGTTTAGATCTCACTTCTTTTGTTTTTTAACACTAATTTAGGTTCTATTTAAATTGCCTATTGTTTTTCAGA
This sequence comes from Apoda limacodes, assembly GCA_946406115.1. Taxonomy (NCBI): domain Eukaryota; kingdom Metazoa; phylum Arthropoda; class Insecta; order Lepidoptera; family Limacodidae; genus Apoda; species Apoda limacodes. The sequence goes on from OX291552.1 coordinate 1,132,881, forward strand.
TTGCACAGGGCACCATGTGATACGTTAAAAGTCTTCAATTTCCAAACTGTCAATATTGTTTCCCACATTGACTACTGTACTGTCATCTGCAAACAAAATTACCGGATGACCAGTAACTTTTGGAAGATCATTTATATAAATCAGGAAAAGGAGTGGCCCTAGTACACTGCCTTGGTACGCCACTATTTACGAAGTTTGTTTTTGAAGAGTATATTATTTCTTGTTTTGTATTTGGACAGATTTTACTTATGTCAGTTATTTGTTTACGTTCTTTTAAATACGATTCAAAAAGTGAGAGTACACCACCCCGGATACCATAGGCTTCTAGTTTACCCAATAGTATATTGTGATCCACGTGATCAAAAGCTTGGGTTAAGTCCATAAATAATGTAAAAACTGGGACTCTGTTGTCTATGTTAACCATTATTTTGTATAAAAAGTCATATATGGCCCTATTAATAATCTTGTTCTTTCTGAATCCATACTGTTCTTTACATAATACATTGTTTTTCCCCAAATATGAATAAAGGTAAGGAAGGTAGGTAGTAGGTAAGGTATTGGTAAATCACTTTCTCGAATATTTTTGAAAAAATCGGTACAAGTGGAGTAATCTGTAACAGTCCATATCCTCTAGATCAGATAGATTTTAATTGTTTCTATTTTATTTTTAGTAGGCTTTTTTATCATAAGATCATCAAAGTCAATATAAAGAAACTATGAAGTAGGTACATTTTTTACATTCGCTTAAGGAACCCTAAAATTGTCAACCGTGGAATATTTATGTACTAATTTGTTTGTACCAATAGGAACTATCAACTATACAAAAATTCAATGACAGAAAACAAAACTGAAGTGGATCTAGTTTTGTAGTTGGACGTCGCGTCGTATAATAGTCCGTGAAAGTACAAGTACCTACTCGTATCTACAGTTGTTTTACTACTAACTATTCGACTGTCTAACTAAACGTATGAAAGTAAAGATTAGCTACTAAAATATTGCTATATAAAAAAAACTGTAAGTAAGGTCGAGCGCAAACGTAGGGTTCCCATAAAAATAGGGAAATGATATGGGACGTTTAAGGTCATATCTCTCGAGATTAGCAATGAGTCTCAAAGAACTATATTTTCGTTACCATTTAATGCAATTTTTCATTAAATTGACGTTTTGCGATAATGTTATTGCTGCATACACGTATTTTATCGAAAAACGGGACAAGGTTCTCAAATAAGGTGACAGTCCCGTATATACGGGACGTATGGCAACCGTAACGATAAAACCCAAAACCCGATCCAGGCGTCTAATGCAGTGCAGCTATTCTGTTCAGCTGTGGAAGTCCAATACTGCAAAGGCTGCATTAATCACAGCTCAGTACTGTTCCATCACCGTACTGAACTGACGACACAAGAATATGTAGGAACCTAAATGTCTAAATGTGGATTCGATCAAATTAAATTGAAAAAATCCAAGTCCAAGATAATAGTTAGCTTTCAGACTGAAATCCGTGACAGGACGGCAGAAGTAATCAGTGACAGGACGCCAGGAGTAATCAGTGACAGGACGCCAGGAGTAATCAGTGACAGGACGCCAGGAGTTATCAGCGCAGTGTAACTGTATATTTTTATTATTAGTTTTGTTATAAATAAGTACCTACTAATAATTTATGAACAAAAAGTAATGAAATCCCATCAAAAACATAAATGTAAAATGAGAGCCAAGTTCAATATCATGATATATGCCTTAGATGACGACTTCAACGACAAAAGAAGTGAGATCTAAACGGGTGCCAAGTTCAATGTTCAGTCCTGAAATTTATTTATAACAAACATAAATTAATTCTTAAAAGAAATAATTCTTCTTATAACTTAGGATAATATATTGTAGCCTTAAGTCTGACTCGGCTAGTTTCTCATATACGAATTATATTATAGCCTTTGCAAGTTCTAAACCTGATACTTGTCGGTTCTTATTTAATTGTTCTGAAAATTTGGCTTGCTGGTAGAAACTTGCCATCGAACATAATAATTCGTATATAAGAACTAGCCAAGACAGATCTTAGGCTACAATATATTATCCTAAGTTATAAGAAGAAATGTCAACCGTGATTTTTTTGATCGTTTTTGCTTGATATTGATAACGGCAACAGGTAGACGCTTGAAATATTCACTGAATATTTAGTTATATATTCACTTTAAAAAAAAATTAAATTAAAATAAAACAAATATTTAAGGGGGTGCCCATACAACAAACTTGATTTTTTTTCCGTTTTTATAGATATTGGTACGGAACCCTTCGTGCGCGAGTCGTTAATAATAACAATGTGTAACTTAACCGAAAAAAGAACAACCGACGTAAGTAAAATTACTTGAATTATTTTCTATCAAAAAACACTAAAAAATATCTTTCAATTTCAATTTCCCGGTTGCCCTGTTGCCGAGCCAAAATCCTGACATGTCATCCGATCGTTAACTTCCACGTCCACAGACGTACCTACGTATCTACAAAAATTAAAAAAGGAACGTCGCGTCAGCCTATTTTGGTACTTCAACAAGCCTTTCGAATAAAACGATAATTTGCCCTTACAATAACAAACACAACAAAAAAAAAGAACAAGTTGCACTCCGGGAGTGCCGGCAGAAGTGAAAACCTTTACACACGATTCGCGCTTAACACTCAAATATGTTACAAGACATGTCTTTGACATTGTCAAGAAATAATAATGTTTGTTTATTTACTTTTTTGACGTAGTATATTTGACATCGCAATCTGTCATAGAATTAAAATTCCATATCCAACCTCCCTGTACTACTCATAATCGCGAATACTAAAAATAAAAATTATAATAGGCGTGGCATTACGGTTTCCGTCTTACGAATTTCCACGATTAGGACACGTGACCTGACGCGAGTTTATCATTTTTTACCCATACCAAAAAAAGTGCACAACGCCGCTAAAGAAGTTTTCACTTTAATAATTATACAATCTGGTGCAGTCGTTCGGAAGTTCTCCAAGGGTAACAGGGATTCATTTTTATACTTGATAAGAGAATAGACTGATTGAGACATATATATATAATTCTGACTGATACTTACCACCTACCTATAAATTCACAGCCCAAATTAAATTAAAATGTTGCAGAAGATTCTGTTATAACGAAGACGAGCAATTAAAAAAAGGATTTTGCTAAATATATCTCTTAAGGAGGTAAAACGAGGGTTGTACCTACGTTTGTATGGAAGTCTTCACAAACGTTTCACCGTTTTTGGAAAATCATCCACTAGAGAAATCGGGGATGAAAATTTGTATGAGAATTCGAATATTTTTGTATTTAGAAACAATTTTGTTATAACCTATAATGTACGCCTGTATTTGAAAGGATTTTGGAAAATTCATCTTCTAAAAGGGTACCTCACCTTTGAAGCTAAATGCATAAAATTTGATATTTAGCTAAGTTTAATGTTTCACATTTGCTTGACTGACATCTGGTCACATTATTATCGAATCACAAATGAATGAATAATACTTGTATTTTTTTCTTGAATTTCTTAAAATCTATTAAAAGGGAACGAGGTGATGAACTATTGTTGAACGGTTACCAGTGGGTACTATAAGTTAAAGACTTATAAAGATTTAGCCATTATATGTCGGTGTGCTCGACTCGTATATCGTAAAAGCAAATGTGTCGGTTCTGTTACTATTAATAATAATGTTGTGGTAAAAAGTACAATACATTTAGTAACGTGCTTTCCTGACCGTGCCCAAAATGAAATAGACATAAAGGATTTACATAAAAACCATGAGTTCACTCGAAAATTCTGTAATTTATATTATAAGCAAGTTACCAAGATTCGCCAGTGTAAAGTCGTCGCTTTACCGACATCGAAATAAAACACTGGAAGTCGAAAAATTATATCACAAAAGTTTTTCTGACATTAAGGACATCTTGTTTTTAATTTTCGTAACACTTTTTACGATTCATAACATTATATATAATACCCTATTCTTTATAGAATTAATTCACCTCGACCTCCCAACGGTTTGTCTATGCGTGCCTCTGTTGGTCAATTGTCATAGTTTAGGTATATAGAAAAATATCTTTGAAACATTTTCGCAACACTGTACAGAGTTAACCTTGACCTCCCAACGGTTTATCTATGCGTGCCTCCGTTGGTCGAGTATCATGGTTTAGGTATATCTTAGTAAAGTGCCCAGCATAATTATCGGTGCTTCTTCTTCCGTAAACACATTGGTTTCTTTAAAAAAATAAACAACTCTAGGTTTCTAGGCCTATTCTTGTCTCCACCTAGTTTTGTATACAGAAAAAAATTCAAGATATCCTAATGCCGTATTCGGACTCACAATCTATAGGTCACGGTTTTGCAAACCAAAACAAAATAGTCTAGGGTACAATTGATCTGGCATTTGTGATCCTTAAAAAAAATCATAAAATGTATGCCTATATTAATTCTTCACTTTCTATATAGGAACATTGGTATTTGCTTGTATTGAGGTATCCAAAAGCCTCTTATATATACTAAAATATACAATATACATAATATTATCTACAAACCTTAACAATGAATAATTAATTTCCGTGACTTTGACCGTCGCAGTTGTTTCTATGCTGATATGTGCTGAGTATGCACGGCGGCGGCGGGTCGTTGGACGGAATAACGCTAATATCGCGTCCATCTGGCTGTTCACAATTACGTGATTTGTGATATAGTCTGGTCAACATGTACCTTTTTGGGTGAAATTTTTGTATAGTCTCGGAAAATTACGATCATTCGATTCGGAATATTATGTAGAAAGTTTAAGAAAAAGTTCCAAAAGGGGCCGATGAAAATTGCAAAAGTTATAAACTAAAAAAAAAAAAAGTAGGGGTTTGGTTTTTTTGAATATCTCAAAAACTATCAGATATTCGAAATTTGAAAAAAGATCTGAAAAGAGGAGGAAATTTCCTAAAAAAAAATCTTACCTCCCGGTAAGTAATACTCCCGGTACAAAAATATTCCTTGGTTAGAGGCTGCGGATTGGTTGTCAATTTTTAGGCGTCACGCTTTTTTTTTTTTTTTTTTTTATACCACTAAGGTGGCAAACAAGCTTACGGCCCGCCTGATGGTAAGCGGTCACCGTAGCCTATGGACGCTTGCAACACCAGGGGTATCACTTGCGCGTTGCCGACCCTTCAGAAATCTAAAAACTTCTTTCTTGAAGAACTCCATACTGTAGTCCTTGCAGAAAACCTTGGCAGGGAGCTCATTCCACAACTTAAGCGTTCGCGGGAGGAAGTTTCTCTGAAACCGCACTGTACGCGACCATTTAGGTTCTAAAGTGTGAGAATGAATTCCCTGCCGATGGCGAGCGGTGCGATGGTAGAAAGTAGCCGTGGGCATCATTTCGAACAATTCCTCAGAACACAACCCATTGTACAAGCGGTAGAACACACACAGTGAGGCAAAGTCTCTCCTCAGACTTAAGGGCTCGATACCGCAAGTGAGTTTGGAATCGTCGACAATTCTCACAGCCCGTCGTTGAACCGAGTCAAAAGGGCCAAGCTGGTATCCGGGTGCACCTGCCCAGAGATGGCAGCAGTACTCCATATGGGGCCTAACTTGCGACTTGTAAAGTAACAACCTTTGCCCCGACGTGAAGTACTGCTTCGCTCTGTTGAGTACACCAAGTTTTTTGGACGCCAGCTTTACGCTTTACCTTTTGTGTTAACTCGTGGTGAGCTTTCAGGTGTGGAAGCATAGAGACGTTACTGAAAGAGTACTTTCTTGGTCAGAAACACTTTGTGGTTGGACAATCATTTGGTTAACCCTCAAAACAAAAACAAAACGGACGCAATTTAAAACATTTATTCGTCACAAAACGTTCACATAAACTAATTCCTTATTTCTAAAATTTGAACCACCTACATAATGTCAAACTATCTAACATCTTTTAACAAGTCCTTCTTATATAAAATAAAACATAATACATTCTATTTTCCTTGGTCAGTTTTAAAACTTTTTAGATCATAATAACACTGTGAAGTTAATATATATCTAAGCTTACATTCTTATATACTGAGATATTAATTAATATTAAATCTACAAATAATTCTATCATATCATATATCTTGCATATATGACCCGGATTCGACCAGAGCGGCGGATTAAAAATGCTACCTAGAAAGTATGACAACATACAATTTTATTAGCGACAATGAACAAATTATTTTTTATAAGTTACATATATACGGAGCCGCGCAGTGATCACGAACTCCCCCGGAGCCGAACAAGGGAACTTATAACTTTTATCGCCAACAATTTTCAAGGTATATAGCAAAATGCGTTCAGTAGTTGATGGACCAGACACTGGGTCTGGAGCACGCCTGATGCGTCCAGTGAGATGAAACAGACACTAGGTCACACTTATACAGTAAACTGCAACTATCGAGTAACGGTTCCACTCTCGCACGGGTTCGGACCCGACTGGTCACGTTATCGCTATGAGGGTTAACTCGGTGGTTATTTCTTCAACATAAAAGATAATTTGATCCCTTAATACGACGTACCTATCCTCCCGTACATGTTACGTAGACAACAGCGCGAGCGTAGTCGGACACAGTTGTAGACGAGTAACGTAATGTAGGTGTAATGATGAAGGAATGTGCGATTGTGTGTGGTGTGGTCCGCGCAGAGAGTAGCGAGGAGCGAGGCGCCAGGCGTCTAGTTGGTGACGGGTCTAGGAACGTTAGCATTTGCCTCGGGCTCGAACTGCACCCCAAACAGCGTCGAGCACGCGGACTTGGCGGCGAGACGACGCGCCTCTTTCTTGTTGTGCGCTGCACACACACACACACACACACACACAATCAACACAGGTAACGGTACAAAAAACGACGCATTACAGCACTAACAGGTAAGAGTGACCATCTTTCCAATCCTCACCAGCCTTGATACATCCCCACTGTTGGACCACGGCCCACCCTTACCTTAGGCGAAGACGATATTGGATCATACACACTGGCCCAGTGCGAATTGTGGACTTTACAAATTGTAAAAAAAGTACAAGAAGTTTTAATATTATAAGCACATGGAGTGATTGTTGCCCTGTGTGACACGGACAGACAGACACGTAAGTGGCAACAATAGAGTTCCTTCGGGTACTGAACCCTAAAAATTAGAAGCACAAACCTCCGCCCCTCAAAACGGGAAACAGACACCGACACCACTCGGCCACCACCAACTTTCTGATATTAGGAGTTAAGAGTCTATACTACCTAAATTTCTTTTTTTTTGGCAATTGTTTCTCCAGATCTGCTAAGCAGATCCGACTAAAATTTAATGACTATATTCATCGGGATATGGGATTAGACACAAAAAACTTGAAAACACAATTAATAAACTTTTGTTCCATAGAAAAAAAAAATTAAACGGACACCTTTTCACTGTTTATTAGTTTACTAAAGCATAGCCGGGATACTCGTAGTGCTTCAAACCCTGAGAAAACGCATTTTTTATCTAAATCAATAGTTTATAATTTACATCATTGTTAACAAAAAAATCTTTCTTAGGATTTAAAGCACTACCATGGCCATGCCTTAGCAAAATTGTAAACAAAAAGCACTTGGAACGTTGAAAATTTTTTTGCCAATACATAGAAAAAAGTAGTAAGTAGTAGTAAAAGTATAGACTCTTAATGACTTGACCACAGCGAAAGCGAACATCTATTGTAAAAATAATTATAAAAAACTAAACTTCGGGTTTTTATATATTTTTAAAGATGATATCACTTAAATAATAAAGTAAGTGATGTCTTTGTCCTCTGTCGACCCCTTTGGATCGCAGGCGTGATTTTATGTATGTATGTAGGTCACTGTGATTCACGTGTCTTTTTTTTAAAGTATGCAGATTTCCTGACGAAGTTTTCTTTCACTCGTGGTGCCAGTGGTATCAATAAACTTTAACCGGTAACGGTGGCGGTGTGAACGTACCCTTGCCGATGTAGGTGGCGCCGTCCACGTCCACGCCGATCGTGTAACTGATGTTCTGCGGGGTGTCGCCGTCCTGGGCGAGGTCGCGCCACTCGAGCCGCGGCCGCATGTACGTCAGCAGCATGCACGGGTGCAGCTGCGCCGCGTTGGCGGGGAGCTGCGCGCGCGTGCGGGGCGCCGCTGGGGGCTTCGGGGGCTTCGGACCACGCGCGCCTCGCCCGCCCGCCGGTGTCATAACCACCTCGCCACTCTCCGATACCTATAGACAAACCAAACCATAAGATAAACGATACTCCACCACCGCCTCAATCTTCTCCTTGAGGTTGTTTGTGTTCCAAAAACGCCAGACATTTTTTCCGGATTCGTAAAGGTCGACGTAGATTTAAATCCTAAACAAAAAACTAGACATCTTCCAGCGCGTTAGTCAGTTTCGGGGATATGACATCTTATACCCTCTGCGCAGCGGGATGGCAATTGTCTTATGGTCTCCGAACTGGACGGTCATCGTAGCAGCGTTGTAAAGAGATCGCAACACCTCACTCAGTTTATAGCCAGACTAAACGCAACTTTGTAGAGACTGTGTTTACTCTTTAAGGACTGTTGTTCCGCAAACTTTTAGTAGTTCAGTCGTAATGCCGTCGTTGCTCGAAGCTTTGATGTTTCTAAACAGTTCCAAAGCCTCGTTTTGGTCAACATCCTGGATATCCTCAGTGAAGTGGCACGTCAGTTTGGCACTTGAATCTTTGGTTCCTAGGATGTCGGCCTAGCCGCATTTGAGGTGAGTTGTTCATAAAACAGTTCGGCTTTTGCCGTTTGGAGGTGACTGTTTGCCATCTGCAGTTTCTAGTTTCGACAGATGGCTCACTAAGTTCCAAATAGGTTAGGGGCTCTTATTAGCTTGCAGTAGCTGCTGGTGTTCATAAGAAGTTCTTAAGTTTTCGCAGCAAATTTTTGCTGAAGTTTCTGTATCTTGTATCAGTTAGTTTTAGCAGGCGAAGATTAGTGACGCTTGTGAAGTTTGTCTCGATGTCGTATGCATCTAAGAAGCCCTGGAGTTATCCAGGGCTAATTAATACGATTTTTATATGTGAATTATATGCGATATCCGACAAATGCCTCGGCAGCAGCTTTAGAATCAGAGTAAGTCATTATACTGATTAAGACTTTAGAAGTACATGATCAAGACAGTTCAACCCACGTGTTGGAACTGGTGAGCAGGTAATAACTCATGAGCAGCAGCAACATTAATTAGACCCAGGTGGGACGTATTTGTGCCGATGATTTCTTCTGATGAGTTCATGTCATCATACTGCTTGGTAATAAATTCGATGGACGACTGAATTTTACAGTTTTGTTCGCGAATCTCAGTAACAAAGGAAAAGACAGCTTCTAGTTTCGAGTCCTGACGCGAGCTCCATTCTGTGAACATCTGTTGCAGTTGGGTCGCAACTTCATCGCAGTTTAAGGTTAATTTCCGTTTAGACATCTCGAGTAGATTGGGTGCTCAGATCCGGGTCCGAAGCAGAATATGTGACGGAGGACTCGGGTGTTTTCGATATTGAAGTAATAATAACATACTTTACTATGCATATAGAATACAAAACAATTAAAACAATAAAAGAAATAACAAATTGGTGGTCTTATCGGTAATGAGCTACCTCTTCCAGACAACCATTGGGCAGAGACTTTATAAAATTATTGAATAGAATGCGCTAACTGAAACTTAACAATATGTTAAACAACAGTAAAATAATATATACATTTATAGCAATGGCTAAATTTATATACACATATGAATAAATAATACTAATACACAAAGTACAAACATCCAAACAAAATAAATATTTATCAAATACATAACAAAATAAACTAATATAAATACACAAACTACATAAATCTTAAATAATATAGATAAATAAACAGTGTTTATGAGACAGTTAACTGTTTAAGTAATGTGTAATACCAGGTTTTTAAATATTCTTAAAGTTTGTGCTTTTCAGGGTTCCGTACCCAAAGGGTAATTAGTGGAACTCTATTACTAAGACTCCGTTGTACGTCCGTCCGTCCGTCTGTCACCAGGCTGTATCTCATGAATTGTGACAGTTGAAATTTTCACAGAACATGTATTTCTGTTGTCGCTATAACAACAAATACTAAAAAACAGAATAAAATAAATGTTTAAGCGGGGCTCCCATACAACAAACGTGATTTTTTTGCTCGATATTGATAACGGCAACAGGTAGATGCTTGAAATATTCACAGAATATTTAGTTCTATATTCACTTTCACTTCACTTACTAATAATGAAATTAAAATAAAACAAATATTTAAGGGGGGCTACCAAACAACAAACCCCATTTTTATAGTAGTCCGACTCGCACTTGGCCGATTTTTTGACATTCAAGGGGAAAGTATTGCATAGCCTTATGGCTGTGAACGAGTCATTATATGCTTGCGAATAATATGTTAGGGTTATTCGTATCATGTTTGTTGTGGCGCGATGAGCAGAGGGCCCTATAAAATTGAAAAGTTCTTTTAAGTATAACGGAGTAGACGGATTGAACACAACGTTGTAGAAAAGAAACAGAATATGAGTTTTCAAACGAAGGCAAATTGGGAGCCACTTGAATTTTAATCAAAATTCGGATTTGTGATCATATTAACGTAAAACACATACACTATCGTCCATAACTTTGGAAGCAGCGAGGTAAGTAGTAAGATTTTTTTTTTTTTTCTAACTACTGTCTACTGTTGTTGGCCGCAGATGGCCTTTACAACTACTCGCGGACTAACTTTTGCTGCGGTGCTGCTTGCACTCTTCCGCGAAAAGTTTGGGCGGTTTGCGCAAGGGTGTCCTGGACACGAACCGCGGCTTGGGCAACCGCTCTTAAAAACTAAATTTGTATCTGACTAAAATTTACCGCCGTTTCGGAAAATAGCAAAGGCGTTCTGAAGAGAAGAAACGGCAAGAAACTCTTTAGCCCTCGCCTATTATTATTTAAATCTAACTAGTCGAAGCGCCCGGGTATATTAGTGAACCTAGTATGTGTGCGTGTGTGTGTGTGTGTGTGTGAAAACTGTATATATTTGAATAAACTGTGTTCGCGGACGCGAGCGCGGAAGGCGCTTGAGCTCTGAGCCTACTGGTGATATCATCATCTGAATCTATGAGTACGTGCTTCGGATATCTAAAGGGTCCTAAGGCCCCCCTATTGGGGACGTAGTTTATAGATTGCCTAATTAGGGGAATGGGGTGGAGGGCTGCCGACTCAAAGTAGCGTTTAGATGCATCTTTGATGAAGGCTTTTATGGTCGGTAGCTCGAAATCGCTATGGAGATCGATGTTACGCATATAGTACGTGGCGCTGACTGCGCCTCGCATAAAGCGATTTTGTAAGACTTGCAAGGGAGTAGTATGGGTGTGACCAAACGCTACGCTCGCATATGTCAGTATGGGCCGAATGCAAGTTTTGTATAGCGTCACCTTATTTCTGAGACATTTTACTGTACTTGTTTAACATTGGCTTAAGGCGACCGAGAACGAAGGCTGCTCGGTCTCTCACTGTTTTAATGTGGGCTCTGAAATTAAGACGAGAGTTTAAAGTGACTCCTAGGTATTTGACCTTGTTTACCCACGGAATGGGTTGGCCATATAGGTGGACTGGGGAGACTTGCCTCTTGGCCTTTTTCGATTTTTCACCCCGGACGAAGTGCACTGCTGCACTTTTCTCGGGGTTAACCTCGATTCTCCACTTCCGAAACCAATCGCCTAAGGCGTTGGCGGCAGACTGGAGGGCCAGGCATAATCGACGGACGTTTCGGTGAGAATAGTAGAGCGCCGTATCGTCCGCGATGAGCGCCACATTGACGTTAGAGGGACGAGATATGTCGTTAGTGAACAGAGAATAGAGTAAAGGGGAAAGCACGGAGCCCTGGGGTGGGGAGACGAATGATTTCGTTCTACGCGATTGCAAAACCTACGATCCCTAAGGAAGTCTCGTAAGATGAGCACGAGACGGTCTGGGACACCGAGATTGTACAGCTTGTAAATCAAGCCGTTATGCCAGACTTTATCGAAGGCCTTCGCTACATCGAAGAAGAGGGCTCCTGTGCTGAAGGGCTTAGGGGACCTATTGAGGCCTTGGAGGTTGTGCTCCGTTATGCGGTGCACTTGATTGACGCACGAGTGATTAGCTCGAAAACCGAACTGTTCGTCAATAAGAATGCCTTTAGACTGTACGTAGTCTTTCAGGCGAGAAAGGAGGAGTCGTTCATATAGTTTCCCCAAAGTCTTTAAGAGACTAATGGGTCTATATGACGTGGCTACGTTACTTGGTTTTCCCGGCTTAGGGATAGCTATAACGTCGGCGTCTTTCCAAGAATCGGGAAAGATACAATTTGCCATGGTCACATTGAAGATGTTGACCAATAGAAGGAGGAGCTGAGTGGGGATGATTTTTAATAGCCTATTTGAGATCCCATCGGCACCCGGGTCCTTTTTGGCTTGTAAGTCTTTGATGATCTTTTCGACCTCAGAGACTGTCGGTTGTGACAATATTGTCCGGGATCCTATTGAGGTGGGGCGAGTCTATTTTACCTAGGTTTTCACCTAGTCTCCGCCAGTCGACCACGTCTTCAACGGACGGATGACCGTCGGTTGGGGACCCTAGTCGTAAGAGAACCGGCCTATGGTCAGATGTGAGCTCGTGTAACACCTCTATAGAATGCAGCCTTAAGGTAACGTTCTTAAGAAGTGCTATGTCTAGTACGTCAGGTCTATGTGTCACTATTTTGGGAAAGTGGGTCGGAGACATGGGCGCAATGATATCGAAACCTAACGGGTCGACTAGGGCCTCTAGTCGTTTGCCGTTTAGCGATGTTGAATCCGAATTCCATCGCTTATGTTTACAGTTAAGGTCGCCTGCTAATACAACAGCGTTACCTAAGTCAAACAGCGTTTTAAGATCGCTTTGTAGTATCACCTTTGTTGGTGATAAATACACAGAGGCCAGTACTATGGGAATGTGCCCTGTCATCGCTAAACGGATAACCGACGCTTCTAAATTCTCTAACGGCGGAGTGTCGAGTGGTACGCAGTGCAGAGATCCTCCCATACGAGTGGGGCGATCATTTGTAACCAGTTCGTAGTTTGCGATCTTAGGACCCCTACGCTTTGGTTTAAGAAAAGTCTCTTGCACTAAAAGTACATCGATTTCGTGCGTCTTTAGAAATTCTGAAATTTCATCGCGCTTTGCCTGAAGGCCGTTTGCGTTCCAGAACGCAATAGAAATAGAGCGCGGTTTTATTCTACTTGGGGCTACTAAAGGCCCCATCAGTAAAAAAGTTTAGTGGGAAGGTGCAAAGTGCTCTGAAGCACCTAGCAGGGCTGCGTGCTCGAGCACGGCCGAAACTCTTTGCGTCGCCGGCGACGCATTGCGAATTTTATTCGCTAACAGCGATATTTTTTATAACATTGAGGAGTTCTAGCACCACATTTAGGTCAGCTAGAACATCAGCGGACGCTAGCGACGGGCTAGGTACCGCTTTATTCGTTTTTGGGGCGGGCGGAGACAACGGGGCCAATTTCCGCGCCGGGGGGACAGGAGTCGCCTTAAGGGGGGCTCCTGTCTGAGATACGGGGGGACGGGGGGCTGCCTTTAAAGCTGGTGCAGCAGGCTGCGGTAACAAAGGGGCAGAAATAGTTTTTGAGGCCGGCAGCGAATGGTATTGCCGCTCTGAGTATAGAGCGGGCGTTCTCGCCTTAAGAGGGGTGAAGCCCGCGGAAGTTCCTGACCTGCCATGCCGCATAGGACACAGCTGGGCGGCTCAGGGTCGTTCCTTTGCCTTTGGCAGAGAGCTGTGCCACCATGGTCCTGAAGGCACTTTACGCAACGGGGAAAGCCGTTGCAGTTTTTGGCCGAGTTACCATAATTTTGGCAGCGATGGCAGTGGCCCTGGGTAGGTTCGTTTGTTTGGTTGTTCAACAACCAAACCGGTCAATTTACAAATCTCCTTTACGGAGAACATTCGTTTGCCCTCTAGGGAGAAATTAAGTACCACTAAAACTAGGTTTAGTGGCCTTTTGAATCGGCTGCCGATCATGCGGTGCACTGCGTGGACCGGATAGCCTTGTTTTACAAGGTCGGCCTTTATGTCGGCTGTATTTCGTGAGGAAGCCCTCGAATTATAACTCGTAATTCCCTCTCTTCCTCTAACGCATAGGTATGATACGGGAATTCTTTGCCCGTAAGAGTTTAGTCAGACCGCGGTGGTCGTCTGAGGCTTGAACTTGGGTTTTTATTCCGAGTTCGCCCATATTGGAGGCCTTAAGAAAATTAATTTTCTTGTCGGCCTTGATCGTGGCTACATGGTTCTACACTTTCTTATCGTGTAGAATTATTGCCAGTGGTAGTTTACGCCTAGCCTGTCCGTTATCGGCAACGGAGACGGCAGGGGGGCAGTTGCGGGGGCGACAGACGAGCAAGCTAATACCGCCTCACTCTTGTCGGACGCGGCCGACTGCGATATGCCTATCTCGCTAGTGGGACGGGGGGCGCGATTTCGGGCGGCGCGCTTGCGCGGCGGTTTCGCGGCGGTCGGGCTTCCAGGAACCGGGACCGGCGATCTTTTGCCGCAGGAACCTTTTGTTCCTCGGGCCTTGCCGGAACCTACAACGGTAAAACCGTCATTGGTTTGGCTATCGACGGCGGCGTCGACAATCATATCGGACTCGGATCTAGCCGGCGATGACTCGATAGATCGAAAACGCGACGGCGTGGCGGTCTTGGAGGCCACATCTGACTCGTCGGACGAGTCAGCCAGGACAGGGGCGGAGCGCGGTAGAGGCGATGATGGAATCACCAGCGGCTCAGGCTCTTCAGTCGGTGCCACATGTTCCGGTGACATGGGCGAAAGGCTGAGGCAGCGTTGGGCTTTGAAGCCCCGGGAACCACCACAGGGAACTTCTGGTCCATATAGGCCAAAAATTCCCTGATGTAGCCCCCGCCGCTATCCTCGACCTCCTCCATCACCTCTAAGGCGATGCGTGAAGACGACTTGAAGTATTGGCGCTCTAACCGCTATGGATAGAGAGCGTGTTCCTGGCGTGTTCCCTGGCCGGTGCGTCCCAATGCAAAGTGCAAAGCACGATGCGTGGGGTGATCGTAAATTGCCTAATCTCCGGGCGAAGTGTAATGCGTGGGAGACCCTAGACGTGAAGTATTGAAAGTAAGTGGCGTAGCGTACTGAAAAGTACTCACTACACCGACGCTATCGATTGAACAATCCTGAAAAGGATTGCGAAACAGGAAAGCAAGGAAAGCAACCAGCTGCAATAACAATTAACGTACGCGGGCTCGACCGCCAAGCGAGAGCAAAACTGGGCGAAAAACTATGCGCGGGCAGCTGTGGTTGCACGCAACGCGACGCGTAACCGAGCAAACACTGCTCAAACACGTGAGGTGCGAGCGAGAAAGTATGCGAACGAGCGAGATAGCGATCAGGAGACACCGAGACGTGTGCTCGTGGACCGATGCTCAGCGCGAATGACCAAGTAGCAGGAGCAAAGATCACCTTTAAAAGAAATACCGAGCCTTGCTGCGATATACAGAGGTGCTATGGCCACCTTCTATGACATCATTGTATTGCATTGTCATCCGATTTACGCGTGTATGCAAAATTGCAACTCAATCGAACACCGGAAAGTGTGAAATTTCACTAGCAATATCTGATTACAGACAACGGGACAGGTAAAACTAAATAAAATCTTGTAAAAAAACCGGAATGTTCTAATAGTGCGTACATACAAACAGATAAACAGAACAAATATTGAAAGCGAGGCCAATGTCATACGATATCCACTTATATATTAAGTTTTACCACAATTTGCGCAAAATAACATACAATGTAACAGAATGCATCTAGATTTAACATATGATCCTAAAAAAGGGCGAGCTTCCTTAAAGTGAAAACAATTATTTGACTTAACTGATGCAACTCGATTACCCATTCAAAACCTGACTGTATGTAGAGTTGGGAACCTGATGTCATTTTCAACTCAAGTAACTCGTTTTTGAACCCAAACCTGCAAGGCCTGCTTAAAGCTGCCCCTGCCCTAATTCGTCTTATTATGTCAATGAGCTACCTCACTTACTGGATTTTAACATATTCAGAGACACACGGGGGCAATGTAATGCAGACTTTATGTGTACGTCGAACGGACACTCACCGAGGTGGTGGCTGAGGCCTTGAGCTGCGGCACCTTGTGTCCCTCGTACTCCCACTCGGAGAACAGCTTGTGGAGCGCGAAAGAGGCCAGCTGTATCATCGGCAGCGTCTCGTCCTCGCCGGCGCCGTCGCCGTTCGCCGCGCCTCCCGCACCCCCCGCATCGGCCGCGCCCGCCGCGCCTGCCGATCCTGCGACACACACACACGCAACATCAATAATCTGACTGACATTACATTTCATCAGATACTAAGGATGGTAATGTAACTTTTTTCTTGTGTGTGAATTTTGGAGTTAATTATAAAAATAAGGAAAGTGCTGCGTTCGTGGTTGCAGAAGCGTTTGGAAAGCAGGTCGTGGCATCAAATACACAGATTTGAGTTTAATCATTTGAATATAACATGTTATTTTGACAAATAAAATAATAAAGTGATCAAAAGTTATCAATATATATATCAATCAATATACTTAATAGAATACAACAAATTACATTTACTAATTTATTACCTTCCGTTGAAACCTCGCAGGGCTTATCTGCGAATAAGTTCTTATTTTAGTGAATTCGTCTGTTGGTAAATTATTTTTTATTACATTACTTTGCAGTGTTTCAATAGAACTTTATCATTGTTTTCGAAATATGTTTAAGTACTACAGCTCTTAATAGTCTTATTTGTAAATTTTAAGTCTTTCCAAGATATGTTATATGTACGACCGTGTGTACCAATACAATAGCTTATTACAGAGTTGACTACCGAAATATATGCCTTATTATGCAATATGGTAATTTGCACTTTAGAATAGATATTATGGTTAATACAGCTTTAACTTTCTTACATAACACGTGTGGTTTCCAATTGAATTTATTATCGATATATAGTCCTAAGTATAAATCCTCATTTACTAATTCTAAATGTTTACAATTAGGTACGTACATTGAATTTGGTATATAAATAAGACACAGATGATCATGGCTTGCAATGGCTGGCTGGTAAAATATTTAAATGCGTTGAGTATATGTGCATAAGCTTAGTTTTTACTTTGTACAAGAAAAAAAACGGACAACGGACATGACATTACTAAAATAATTGAGTAAATTTAATGTTCTACTACAAGCCTATCTTTGGATGTCTATCCCAGCGACCTAAGCCAGAGATTTTAACGAAGGAGTTATATTCGCGAGCGACATAGTGCGTGAGACTGACCGTCGCTGGTCACCTTGGCGAGCCGCTTCAGGATAAGATCGCGGAACGCCTGTTCAGCCGCTGCGTTGCGCGCAGATATCTTGTTCTCACCTACGAGTACAAAACAAACGTCTTTAGTCAGTGCCCAAACAAACATTGATGCCCATAGACAAACAAATTTAACAAATAGTTAAATATCCTTACCGTATCCTTTGTAGCTCTGTCCCTCCACTGTGAGGTCAGCACAGAAGTTGTTCGCGTTTTGTGGCTGGAAGTATCCGGCCGACTCTACTTTAAATTGCTGCAACATTTGAACAGTGAGTGTTTATATTGTTTCGCTCGCTACATAAAACTTAAGCAAAATGTAGCCGCAATACTCGTGTGTCTCACGAGAAAAGACTGGAAATAGCTTATTAGAATGAAACGTTCAACTTACATTGGCCACCTGCTCGTTAGGCACCATTTCATTGAGCGCCATCAGCGCGTTCTTGGGTGTAATCAACCTTCTCAGCGTCATGTTCTGGCGCCGACGTCGCTCCTTGTTACTAATTTTTTTAACTATGAACAGACGCAAATACATTAAAGTCTGTAAACGAATGTAGCGTTTGGTCATCAAAGATAAAATCTAGTAAGTAGCCAGCCACTTACCCCCACCCAACTTCTTCTTCATCCACGGTGGTCGCTGAGCACCCTCCTCGCCTTCCCCCGCGCCTTCCTCCATGCCGTCCGCTTGCACCTCTTCCTTCATCTCCATGTCCTCGGTCTGCAACACACGACAATCACCGTCACCACTCACCGCTCTACTCTCCAGATATCTATCCATATCTATCCATGTACCAACAAATCAAATCTGGATGTTGACCATTTTATTTCTTGTAGGGTAAATCTATAAGTAGCATCCGCTCTCTCAGAACGAAATCATCCAACGGCTCACCTGCAACGTTTCCTGCGGGGGGGGCGGCGGCGGCGCGAACTGTTGCTGCGGCGTGTACTGCTGTTGCGGCGGCGGGTACTGCAACACGTCACACACACTTTCACGGCTGGATTGCACCAAAAAAATAGTTAAAGTAATTGTTGAAAATAACTTCTACTCCAACCATTACAACAATTTACTAGTTTGGGTCGCACTGACATCAAAGTAGTGACCGAATTTGACATCACACTGCAACATGTATGCTAATTTTATATATTGTGTGTCCTTTTTTCTTTTAGGTACTTATCTTTTTAGTGTTATTTTGTGAGTTAAATAAATTCTATTCTACTTGTTTCACTAAAAACCAATGCCTTTTATAATTAATTTAAGAAAAATGTGCGAAGCCGCCAAAACAATCCTTCTCGTGTATTGTTCAGGAGCCAGTGTTAGGAGCTTGACAGTTACCTTAAGTAATGACAAAGACGACGATATATGTAACTATGGGAGCGTGAGTAGTGTAGCTACATTTCAGGTGAAAGATGTTTCTCACTAACATTAATCTTTCTAAAAAGTCCTAATTTGCAAATCAATGAATTTCAGAGAGGTGCGTTTTCCCTTCACACAATTTCACAAATTTTATTAGTTACATAGTGTACGTGCAATCAATTAGACTACATCAGAATTCCTGATTAGAAATTGTTTTTTTATTTTTTTTCGGAATTTTTCGTCAAATTCTAAGAAAAACCGGTCAAGTGAGTTTTGGACTCGCGCATGAAATGAAAGTCGGTTAAATAATTAAAGTTGGTTGTTATCTAGTGCATTGACTCTTAAGTTGTAGCAAAAAGTCAGAATACGTGACTACAAAACTGTAAAAACGTTGAATCCATACAAAAAAAATTCAAGGCGTTATATTACCAATTATGGTATAAACAAATATATCTCGTTGGAATGAATATGACATTGTGTTATGATTTTTAGTACATTCACATGCACATCATTAGTGTTACAAAAGTTAGCTTTCTCGGCTATATTGCCCTCTTAACGAAGACTACTATAATCATAAACATATCGTAAAAACAAAAAACCTAGATAAATTTAGAAATACAAAAAAAGGTGTTTTAGATTTATACAAGACTAGATGCCTTAATAATAATCTAATACCTTTAAACGAGTAATTCTTGTAGGTATAACTTTATATATATAAAAATTACGTGTCACATTGTTTGTCCGCGATGAACTCCTAAACTACTGAACTGATTTTAAATTTTATTTGTACACCGTGTGCAATTTGATCCAACTTGAAAGATAGGATAGCTTACATCTCAATTTATAGTCGCAATATTATTTTATTGCAAATTATTTGTCTATTATCTGTTTGCTCCAAACGATTCTTCAATAGATGGCGCTAGGTTAAAAATACAAACGTTTTATATAAGCTACAATTTAATAGCATAACCACCACGTGTCACAATTATCTGTTTTGTTCTGTTCAAACAGATAGCGATATCTGTTAACTAGATTGAGTAAGCATTCAATAGATGGCGCTATGTTAAAAATATATATATACTAGCGGTCCCGGCGAACGTTGTTCCGCTGTCGTCCCTCTGTAACCCGGCGAAACTTAGGAGTCCGGCTCGCACTTAACAGATCGAGATAAAAACTATTCTATCTTTTAAGTTGGATCAAATTACAGATAGCTGACCTGGAGAACGTTGTTTCTCTTGTTTAAAACAACTGGCGCGCCACCTATTTGGAAAGGGTTGTACTAATTCAGAAACCTCAGGGTTACAGAGGGACGGCAGCGGGACAACGTTCGCCGGGACCGCTAGTATGTATATATATCTTTATATATATAATTCTACTGTACGGGTGTATGTCACTGCCCTCCTACTAAACGGACCGATTTGAATGAATTTTTTTGTATGCGTTTGGGTGGCGCCCTGGATGGTTTAGATTCACAAATCAGCCTAACTAAGATATCATAATGGACTAACGACTCAATGGGCAAACTCAGTGATCCTGAAACGTCAGACGCTTCGTTTGTTCCATTC
The DNA here is from genome assembly GCA_946406115.1 of Apoda limacodes. Classification (NCBI taxonomy): domain Eukaryota; kingdom Metazoa; phylum Arthropoda; class Insecta; order Lepidoptera; family Limacodidae; genus Apoda; species Apoda limacodes. The sequence goes on from OX291552.1 coordinate 1,153,231, forward strand.
TGTTCTATTTTAACCCGTCGAACGGTATGGTGGAGTTAAGAGACGGCTTTTTCAAATGTAGACAAAGTGGACTAAAGATTAATAGCTAATCTCAGCGATCACAAACGTCATTCTTTGGACGCGCGGTCTAATATAAAACTGTAGTTGTCGCTTCCCGACTGCACGTCACAAATCTAATTTTAAAACGGCCATCTCGTGCTGATTTACACCTGAAACTACCACTTACAGGTCTGTCCTTTGGTGTATAACATGGTCTTTTATTTCTTTTTTTCTTTTTTTCTGAACTGACCCTTTACTGCTCCATCGGGCTTTTGGGGCGAGACTCTGAAGGAGTCGTCAAGACTAGTCTCGCTATCCGGATAGCGAGGTTGTCGTCTGGGGCCGCCTAACAATAGTTTTTTGACCGGTCTGTGGTCGGTCGGGGGGTGGTAGCTTGTGGATTGCACAATTAGTCTGAAGCCTATGAAGGTTGCGTTTAGACAACGCGTAGACGACACTGGCGTATGCCAGAATGGGGCGGATGCAAGTGGTGTAAAGAGTCAACTTATTTCTAAGCGACAACTTACTGTACTTGCCTATTATGGGATATAGACGACCGAAGACAAAAGCGGCTCGGTCTCTATTTTGGTGTGATCGCGAAAGTATAGACGCCTATCATGGGTCACACCGATATTTAGCCTTGTTTCTTTATTCAAGGAATGGCACGGCCGAAGAGTGAAAGGGAAGATGGTCGCGGGGAGCGGTCAACGGTGAAGAGAACGGCAGAGCTTTTGTCGGGATTCACTTCGATTCTCCATTTCCGAAACCATTCGCCTAGGGCGGTGATTGCAAATTGGAGTCTCCAATTTGCAATCACCGCCATAATTGGGGTTCCATAGTTTAATGACATATGGTATCTTATAGTGGGGTAGCGCCTGCTGATGTAAATACAATATTTGTGTTACAAAAACTGGAAATTCTTGCAATTTACAAATTAGGATCTAGGATATCTCTGAGGGATAGCTTTAGGGAAGTAAATATTTTAACTTTAGCGCCGCAGTACATATATAGAGGTCTTTTATATTTTCATACAAATATTAAAAGTTTCAGCAAGAAAAGTGACATTCACAAAGTAAATACTAGAAGTAAAAATAAGCTGTTGGTGCCTGATACAGGTCTACACAAAATGAGTAACTCTTTTATGGGGCAATGTATACACTTTTACAACAAAGTTCCTAAAAATATTCAAAAGCTGTCAATAAGTAAATTTAAATCTTTTATCTAACAACTTTATAAAAAAGCATATTACAATATTTCAGACTATGTTAATGATAAAAATCCTTAAGACTGAAGATCCTCAATTACAGGATGCATAGGTAAATCAAATTAGAATGAAAATAATATAAAATTTTATGGCTAAAATTTTTTATTTAAAACATTTTTAATTTTGAAACCCTAATTTAAATAAAAAAAATCGGCCAAGTGCGAGTCGGACTCGCGCACGAAGGGTTCCGTACCATTATCTATATAATTAACTGAAATTTAATAATAAGGGCCAAGTTGTAGTAATATTGAAATTAAAGTTTTTTTAAATGATAATCAAATCAAACATTAAAAACTGAACTTTCAAAGCGAAAATTACAAACATATCTAGGCGTTCTTCATCTTAGAGACATCTTAACAACGGAAAGTCAATGAATTATATTAATTATTAAATAAAATAAGATGGGAACTATTCATTATTTAATTCAAATAGAATATTAGCAAATAATTGTGAATATTTATCAACTCTAAGTATTTTTCAGGATTAAAATATGTACTTTGATCAATTGAATTACTTTTCACTGAATAACAGACAATTAAAATAAAGACTAATCAAAACAAACAGATTTAAAACCTACAAAATACATATTTCTAACACGCGCTTATGAGCGCAGCTGCCTGTCGCACGCTCGATTCGATGTTGCGCCAAGTGCGCCGGCTAGTCCATTGCGTCATTTGAACGTAATTATTGTTATCAATTTAAGAAGAATAGTCTTTAGAATGTTATTATTTTATTTTTCTATCGTTCAATTTCTTATATTTTATACCTGTTTTACATATGTACCTACTTCATATAAGTAACTCCTCGAGCCTCAGGTTAATTAGTTAATGAGGTGGCTTCATACGCTTAGACCCCGTAATGGGACCTTGGTACGAATGGAATTTGTACGAAAATTTCACTTTTTCCAAGTACATTTTATAACTTGGTCGACGACTAATACGTTAGCCTGTAAAGTGTACTTACCCGTGATAGTTTAAATTTATTATATGCACTACCATCGTAATTTTTTTTACATTTCCATATACTATACTTTTTCTGGTAGAGGGGGGGGGGGGGGACACTTGACTGTCGGCTTGATCAATGTCTATATCCCTGCCAAATTGCAGCTTTCTCGTATTAGTAGTTTTTGAACTAAGCCTCGGACAGACATGGCAAAACTGTAACGGTTCCTTGTTGACTACGGGTCCCTAAAAATTACTGACTTTAGATGCTCTTTTCGTATATACTTACAAGAGTTTACACATATACAAGACTAATCTGCAACGGCAACATAGCCACTTAGGTGTCTGCTACTTACATACTTTGTTTTTATTTTTTAGTTTGTTTGAATGTTTATTACCCAAATTATTTAAATTGTTAGAAAAACGTGATGCAGTGGAAATCTTGTGTACTGTCAGAGACGCAACAGTGTGCTCTGTGCTGTATCGTAAGCGTAAATAACATAGTCGTGACCAACACTTACGTTGTTGTAGTTCCCTTGATACTGCCCGCGCGCCCCGCCGCCGTGCATCGGCCCCTCGCCCCCGAGCTGGCGACAGTCAGCCGTGTTTGGTGATGCGGACCCACCTCTCACTCCCACACATTCTAATTATTTCTTTCCTCTCTTTCATTCATACACACTTATCTTATATACACCCTATCACATATTATATAACAAATCTGAAAACTGGTATACTAGTACATCAATATAGCTTCTCCCTTCCATTGTTCAACAAACACAGTGAGGGTGGACACACAACATCAACTCCATCCACTATTCTCACATGCCTTCACCCAGTAAAATTGTACCATTATGTGAATTTCAACAGTTAATGTGACAGAAAATATATGATTTCGTCATGTTAAATTGTATTCTGGTTACAATTTCAGAGAGCTGAGACATGCGAGGACAAAGGGGCAGCTTACTGTCTACTTAAGTCTAGAGAACCCTGTATGTGCACAAGACTATTGGCCTTGTGACCATAATGTTTTCTCAGCTAACACAGCTACCCTCCAAGAGATTTGAGCCCACATCTTGAGAAGTCTCACCAGGGCCTAGTACCTACCACTACTAATTTTAGACTACCTAATAAGAAAAGCCACTGGTGGAAACCATTCACCACCTGAGACAAAGAGTGTACACACACACTCTTCGACCTCACATGATGATAGCACAGATTGTAAGACTCTAGCAGTCAGATAGTAGCTGTTGACTTTAGGCCAGTACCCGGGCTGCGGGGTTCTCCAATGGAGCTGTCACAAAATACATTTCAGTTAAAACACTTAAACTGTTTAGATTTTGTTTCCAGCAGTTAGTCTGTAATGCTTCATTTGAACTGGTGCACTTCAATATAGTTGACCATACAAAAACATTAGGTTAGGTCTCATTGCATGTTTAATAGTTTAGTGGTAAATATTGGAACAGCCTGTAGGTACAAGACTCACTTTCATAGGTGAGGGTTGTAATAAAACTTATATCCACGTAAATATTGTTTATCAGTTTGTAATAATCCCATGACCCATTTTTTACCTGATGGGGCTATACATACACTTAAAAAACTTGCTTCAGTTAACAAAACACTTGTTCCATACTTCTTTTTCTATTTATCTTAGGACATAGGGGAACCCCCATGTTGTTATGATTATGATGAATTTTATTGGTCTTGGTAAGTTGTGTACAAAGTGAGAATAAATAGTGATGAGAAGTCTGATGAGATAAGGCAGAATAACTTAAACAAGAGACAGAATTTGATATTGTAGGACTGAACTAATGAGGACCCTGTTAACATGGAAGTAAGGAAGGGGAGAATAGACTAAATATGGTTAAATTATTAAGACAGAGAAATACAAAATACGATTATATTGAAATGTGTGAATCATAAGAATTTGTCCTCAAAAAGATTTAGCAGACTCTGAATATACCATGAGATTGCATAGAACAGATGACTGGGAATAAACAGTGAGATTGCATAGGACAGGTGACTCGGAATAAACAGTGAGATTGCAAAGGACAGGTGACTCGGAATAAACAGTGAGATGGCGACAGGTGACTCGGAATAAACAGTGAGATTGCATAGGACAGGTGACTTGGACTAAACAGTGAGATTGTATAGGACAGGTGACTTGGAATAAACAGTGAGATTGCATAGGACAGGTGACTCGGAATAAACAGTGAGATTGCATAGGACAGGTAACTCAGAATAAACAGTGAGATTGCATAGGACAGGTGACGGACTAAACAGTGAGATTGCATAGGACAGGTGACTCGGAATAAACAGTGAGATTGCATAGGACAGGGGCTGTGTAAAGGTATTAACCTCAGAAACATCCTTATAACTACTCTGTTTAGTTATACCAACATATTTGAGATTCAAACCTGAATCAATGCCATTTTTAGCCCTGATCACTAAGCTATCACAACTTGAATGTTAAAGTGTAATGTTGTGATGGGACCGGCATGGTTGTGAAAAGCAATACATATTATTAAACACACAATTAAGAGAGTATAATAGTAAATAAATGATAAAACAGTTTTGGACATTACATACACCGCCATCTAGTCCCACACTTCAAAACTTGTACTGTAAATACCAGAAAATGGATACAAATACTTACATATATATAGATATTTGTAGATAGATACATATTATACATAGAAAACATTATTACATTATTAGTGTTTATCTCATGCAGGAATCAAATGTTTTTATTCCAAATGGTTTTTAATAGTACAGTATCAATTTAAGATTTTTTAATCCTAGTAAAAATAAAAAAAAAATTAAGCATTTTACCAATCAATTTTCTTAACAATATTATTGTTAATAACTTAGTTCAACAACATTTTTAGATTGAAGTATTGTTACACTTTAATTATGTTACCTTTATCACCATTCAAGTTCAAATTCTGCTCCATATTTTAATGGTGTAGCTATAAATTAATTTCATCTCATAGACATAAATATCAAGTATCATTTGATCATTACAAAGCAGAATGGACAAAATTTTATGACCATTGGTTTACCTACTCAACAGCAATGAAATATACGTCTTAGAAAGCTTAATGTTGGAACTTTATTTTTATTATATGGACCTAAAAGTGTAGACAGTTCTAGACATTTTGACAAACCAATATAAAAAAAAATTGGTTCTCACAAATCTGACGCAAGTTGCATAAAACATTTTCGTAAAACGGAACAATCACAGTGACTGTTTGCTTACTTTCATGTTCCCAAATTTTTTGGTTTTGTCATATGTACATGGAACAGGTACATTTAAACTTAATAAAATTTTTAACCCTCATCCAAATTTGGCTGCATATCTTTACGCTGTATGTGTACAAAAATAACTGACTACATAATGTAAGTAAAAGTTGTACCAAACATTAATATTATAAAAAGAGAGGGTATCACATACCCCCTCTTTACAGAAGGATTCTCTTTGTTACTTTAAACTTCTCTCCCACAACCATTAATTGAACTATAACATACTTTAGATCAACTTACAAACTTTAAAACAAAAAAGGGGAGTACCCCAGCTCCCATTTCCTACCCCTAAATTTGATAGACTACAATGTACAATTTAGCAAATTGCTTATAATATTTTTGTTAATTATTCCTTGAACCATACTCCCCACATCTTAACGTCTATACAATAAAATTAAATACAAACAACTGTAACTGAAAGCTTTGCAATGTTTTTTAATCCAATTTCATAAAAATTTAAAAAATTCTGTAGATTGGCTGTAAATTTGTAACTATAGTTTTTTTAAGGTTGGGCTCAACCAAATACCATATAAAGGGGTACAAAGCTGGCATACAGATCAATTTCAACCTAAGCAAAAGAGAAGGAAATATAATAAAAGCCTTAAGTTCTTACTTTTTACTTAACATCACTGTGAGTCTTAGTCCATTTGTCCTTAATTGAAACAATGAGAATAGCCAAAATATTCTTTTTCTTAGCCTTAGTTGCTGCTTAGTTTTCCTTGCTATGAACCAAGTCAGTGAGATTACTGCGCAAGCTGAGTTTAATAATGATAGACAGCCCAACCATATGACTAGATAATAAGGCTACAACTAGATATATCAGCTATGCCTCAGTGACTTATTTACAATTTATAAAAATTACACTGCGTTAGAGGTTATATACATTTTGCGTAGAATTGTCATTCATTTCTGTATGTCCATATTTTTTTCTTTTTTTTTATACCACTAAGGTGGCAAACAAGCCTACGGTCCGCCTGATGGTATGCGAGGAAAATCCATAAATATATGGAGTTTTCCATCTGACAATGCTAATTTCACTACTGTTGAGTAGATAGAAATCCTTGACCAGTCTCCTTTAAGTTAATTGGTCTAACTAAATGATAAAATTTCAATATTTGCTTGATAATTTTTTTTTAATTTACTGTACAAAGATTATGTAAGTATTCCCAAATTTAATTTTGCACCCCGCCTTTAACTTACTATTCCTGGGCTCTACTGGCTCCTTATGGGTTTAATATCAATTTTTGATATTTATTAAATAAAATAAGGTAATTCCTTACTTTCCAAGAACGAGAGATTTTTACGTAATAATAATTTCTATTGATAGAATACCACATTTATATACAAAGATGAAATTCAGAAACTCTCGGAGGACACTAGTTTTTTCGAAAAACAAATAAATTCATTTCATACAAAATCAGCCATTACACAATAATAAATATTTACAAAAACAAAACGCATGAAAGAAAAAAATAACAAAAACATAACATGTTGCCAGTATTCAACAATCGAGTACTTACTCTGTAAAGTAATAGTTGATAAAAAAAAATCTAACTAAAATTTTAAGAACTACTTATTTAGTATAGTCACGGCAATCCACTTTGGAACATGAAAACTTGCAGACGAAGCCAAGTGGCGTACCTGAAAATTAGCGCATAAAGGCGAGCGGAGAGCGGGTGCCAGAACGAATTTCTACTTATTTAGTATAGTCAGGGCGACCCACTTTGGAACATGAAAACTTGCGTGCGAGGCCAAGCAGAGTACATGAAAATTAGCGCCCGAAGGCAAGGGGACCGTGCCACGGTAGTGGCCCGCAAGCACCAGAAATAAATTGTACCTGTGTCACTCAGATCAATAAACCGGTGTCTTAAATATCAGTGTTGTGGCAGCTTATGCTGAGTGAATGGATACCCTATTTGGCATTATGCAACACAAAAAACTTGTAGTTACTAACCTTTTTTTTTTGGTTTTTTTGAATGTTTTGTTGTACCTATAATGTGTGGCTTAAATAAAAGTTTTTCTTCTTCTTCTTCTACCCTGCCCCACTACTCCTGCCAAACAATTCTAAATTAGAACAATTTGTTTCTGGCACTTTGCCGGCCTCTGCCGCGGTACGCTTTGCTTGGCTTGTGCGGTGTCCACCATGTAACCTAATGGCTCGTCGCTTCGCTCCTCACCACCTAACATGGCAAGGTTTGGATTCGCTGCCAGTTTTTTGATTTTATGCAAGTATATGCTTTTCTATTGATTAAAATTAGAGAAAGTAAAATCAATTGAATCCTGTGTTTATTTTTTTCTCTAGACTGGCAAGTATATTCGTGAAAAAAAAGTTTTGTATTTTTTAATGTTGGTGTGTAATGGCGGATTTTGTATGAAATCAATTTAGTTTTTTTCTTGAAAATGTAGTGTCCTCTGAGAGAGAGTCCTTGAATTTTACGTGTGTATATAAATGTGGTATTCTATCAATTAAACCCATCGTTACGTAAAAATCTCGCGTTCTTGGGAAGTAAAGAATTACCTAAAATAATTGACACTAGGCAAATTTCACTTGGGACCAAATAGTACAAACAATAATAGTTGTACTATACAACAAATACAAAATTAGCTTTGCTGACCATTCCCTTACAGTTAACATGTTACACAGTAGTATTAGTATTTACTTACATCTCCTCCAGGAACAAACTGGCCTGGAGTGTTGTACCGGCCGGAATTACGGGTGCGGGTGTTGTCTGAAAACAAGAAAACAAAGCCGCTAATATGAATACGTATGTATTAGCGGTAAAAATTAAGTAATTATTACACATTACACAACTGCATTGATAGATCAACACGGCGCACGAACAGTACATAAGAAACTAAAATAATAGGAATGAATTGATAATTAATGACTCATTGGCGTAGGTAGATGTATGTTGCAGTTAGCTCTATATAAACGAAAAACTACATAGAAATCTACTCACATTTATTGAAAGACATAGCAGATAATAAACAATCTACACAGCAATTCAGTTAAAAATTAATACACACACAATACTATTTTTGTACTGAAAACTGCAGAATTATAAATGGCGGTTTAGCCAAAGAGAATATACAGTTAAGCCAGTGTTGCCAGTGCTACTTGGAGATTCAGAACCCCGTCATATCTAAAAAGGAACGAGATCCTAGATAAAGGAACGCAAATATAAATAAAAAATCTGTGATAAACATCAATATTTTTAATAGCTTTATGTAATATTACAATAAAGGCATGTAAAACTTTTTATCACGCATGCGTCTTGAATGCTGACGAATTCGTTTGCGGCAGCAATTTTTTTTTTATACCACTAAGGTGGCAAACAAGCTTACTGTCCGCCTGATGGTAAGCTCAGCCTATGGACGCTTGCAACACCTGGGGCATCAGTCGCGAGTTGCCGACCCTTCAAAAATCTAATAACTTCTTAAAAAGCCCCATACTGTAGTCATGCGAGAAAACCTTGGCAGGGAGCTTATTCTACAATCTAAGCGTTCGCGGGAGGAAGTTTCTTTGAAACCGTTGTTGCAAACGTTGGTACGGGACTATTTAAGATCTAAGGTGTGGGGATGAATTCACTGCCGATGGGAAGCGGTGCGATGGTGGAAATTGGAAGCTATGGGCATAATTTCGAACAATTCCTCAGAACACTTCCCATTATACGAGCGATAGAACACACAGAGGGAGGCAAAATCTCTCTGCAGACTTAAAAGTTCGATACGGCTTGTAAGTTCGGGATCCTCGACGATTCCAACAACCCGTCGTTGAACCGACTCAAAAAGGCCAAGCTGATAACTGGGTGCACCCGCCTAGCGATGGTAGCAGTACTCCATATGGGGCCGGACTTGCGACTTGTAAAGCAGCAACCTTTGCCCCGAGGGTAAGTACTGCTTCGCTCTGATGAGTACACCAAGTTTTTGGACGCCAGTTTCACGATATATTGCAAATCTTTGGAACTGAACATCGCTAGAGAGATCCCAATGCTCTTGGAGGTGGTGAGGGGAGTGTTCCGGAATTGTGAGACATAAGTGATTCTTCTTAAAATGACGTGTTACGTTTACCATTAAATTAATAAGGACTTAATATTTACATTATCTTTATTAAATGACAGTGATACAGTGCGCCTTCGCCGCCTACACCACAAACACGTTTACTCACACAAAAATATTTTGTTTATTTTTAATGTGTTATGGTGGCAATTACCCTATGATTGCGTTAAAAAAGAGTTCAGGTATAAATGTTAGGTATAGACTTTTACAATCGATCTGGTTTCAGGAATTATCAAATTAATTATGATAATTTGACCAATCATATCTGTTGCCCTCTCCTCGAGATTTTTAACAGAAAAACCACAATCTATTTAAATTCTCTACACATAAAGGCTGTCCAGATACTCTATTTACTACTATGCAGAAATTAAAAACACTCATAAAAAAAAAACAAATAAAATAAAAAAAAATCGAATGTTTGGGGTAAACTAATTTTAACTATCAGCCAGTTATGATGGGACAGTTAAGAGCCATAAACAAAAAAGGGACACTGAAAGAAAATTAGATTAATACACATTTGAATATATAAACATTTCAGTACGTAAGTGATTGCGATAGTAAGCTAAATTAAAGTGAACTTTTCTCATAAGAAAAAAAAATAGTATAAATAAAATTTTCAGTGAGTTCGTGTTTAGTTTTTGTAATTTAGAACTTCACTGAAATCAGGCATTACTTGGGTACAATAAAATACCTCATTATTAAATCAATGTAAATTAAAATAAATAATTCATAACAACATAATTATTTGATAGAATAGAATTCAAGGAATGCCAAACAAGTGAAAGTTCAAATAGTAATTAATTATACTCAGCTTTTATGAATTTCAGCATTATAGTCCTGAAGTATCTCCAGTCCCACAGGTACATGACGTGTGCATTCCTTTTGTTGACTCCCCGTTGAACTCAAACAGACAGCAATTGTTAAGATGCACAGTTGTAAAAGTATTTAAATTATGAGTAAAATTTATTCATCACTTCTAACTAAAACACTGTTTCTCATTGACCCCACCACGACTGCACTCCAATGCACTCTCTGGCTGACTGTCTCAGTTGCGTTCCGAGCAAGCCCTCGCCCGAATTCCCAATACTCGGAATCGGCTTTGGGTTTCTCATGGTTCCATAGATTAAATAATACTCGTTGTTCAATAATTTTTCCCATATCCTTTGTTCGTATCTTAATAGTGACAAACCGAAACTACACTCTATTGATATATCCAATAGAGATAAAAACAAAATATAGTTCGAGTACGTGACTTTTCTATAGTTAAAGTTCCAAATCTTAGTTGATCCCTTTAAAGATTTAATATTTTCTCACAGTTTTTTAAACTTGTTAAACACTTGATATTTCTGTCTGTCATCATATACAAAATAGACTGTGTTAAATGAACCCACCCACTCACTTAAGGAAAGAACTCAAGTTTCTTAGTATTGAACATAAATTCAGTTACCTATATTTACTTTCATTTCTATTATAAAACGATATGTTACAGTTTGGTATGCAGAGGGTTTCGAGGGCGATAAATCAATCAAGGTAGATTTCATTTTTAGAAAACGTCATTTTATGCGTGTTTTCAGGCAATGATAAACTGAAAAATATGACTTTTTCTGACATCTATTGGCGAGTAGTAATACTATTATTTGTACCGACAAATCAATACTAAAGCTACTCGTCAAGAGATGGCGTTGTTACGCAACACTAAAGCTACTTGACAATATATAGTGTTGTTAAAAAAAAGGAGCAAATTTCGGTCCCCGGGTGCTGGTTATTTGTTTGTGGTATTTATACAATAATACTTTATAATTTGTGGACTGTAGTTTTAGTTGGTGGTGTTATTTTGTATTTAATTTTTCTAAATTAATTTAGTGTGTATCGATGTATATATTTAAGTGTTAAGAAGTATGAAGAAATAAACAGGATATGACACGCAATATCTGAATGGTGGCCATACCAAATCTTCCGCCCTATCTTGGTACCGTGGTACCGCCCGCGCCACGATACAAAATAATTGACATTGACTCTGGCAAATGCATAAATGGTTTTCCTAAGACTGTGCGAGCTCATAATAGAATTTTGGCGCGCATCTTAAGAAGGAGTGGTGTTTTTTCTGTTTAATTTTTCTAAATTCATTTTGTGTGTTTCGATGTGTATTTTTTAGCAGTGTTTTACGAAACTTAGATATAAGCACAGGACTATATTTACACATGACTCTGGAGAAATGATATGCAATGATGCGAAACTACACTACACATCGAAGAAAGAAGGAAGGAAGGGAGCCGAGACACTGAGCCATTGTTCAATTTCGGTACAAAGTGCTTTTAATTTGATTGCTTCAATTGCATTGAAATATCTAAATACATTATATACATTCCATGCAATTGTGCAATCTTATTAAAAGCTTAAATTCACCGAAGCTTTTATTGCAATGGTAACAATAGTGGCGTTTTGTTGACCGACATAATGTACATAATGCGGTAATCCTACCAAAGAGAATGAACGAAGTTTGGTACTGTGTTATACAGAATTTATGTCTTTTTAACTTGGCAGGATTATGACATTAAACGCATTGAAGCAGTCAACAAAACGCACCTAATATTTATCATTGTTCAATGTGATTTAAATGTGTAAACATTAAAATTGAATAATAACTCATTCCGCGCACAGCAGCGAAGCATACTCTTTCAGGCCCGCATAAGTGTTATTTCGAGAATGGTATTCAAGTGGTCGCACCACCAGTCATTTTCAGGAAATCTTTGAAACATTTTCAAGCATAAAGTGTTTATGGAATACAAAATTACAAATTTTACTCTTAACAAGATATTAACCACTGTGAAAACTGTTAAGGATCCCTTTTAATTTATTCTACTGATTTGTTTATTAGTCACAGATTCACGAAATTACCAAAGGTACGAGTTGGCGCAACATTGCAATGCGCTAGGTAAACATTGAATGTAATTTAAATGATTGACGTGTTTGGCTATAAATTCAATGGTCAATAGAATTGTTGATCCGCGTCCTATCGGCTTGACTTACCTTAAGTTCTTCGCGAATCATTGTATTCTTTTTGCGGGTTCGTAACAACGGGATCACCTCCCTGCAGAACTCTTCAAAAGCAGCTTTCGTGAGGCGGAACTGAGCCACGAATTAGCTGTCAGGGAGTGCTAAAGGGTTGCTGGCGTCCCACATCTCTCGACGACACAACTTTAATATATTTTTGCGCCGTTCCTCCTCAGCGTATGCCAATAAAACCGCACGTGCCATTGTGGTACTAAAATGAAAGATATATAATAAAAACAGCTACATAAAGCCGCGTCTCCTGCTCGGGTTTTTTCGACACATTACACAAAAACATCTACACAAAACATGTTTTATTTATACACATGCAGTCTCCAGCTGCGTCTCCTGCGTCATGTTACAAACAAAATATTGTTTATTAATATTAAAAAACAGGCCGTCCACTGCGATTAATATTTTTGTTAGTAACTTATCTATTTAAAATGAGTTCCGACGAGGAAGTCGCGTCCGCGGTTTTGGCAATAGTGGATTTAGTTCTTGGCAGAACAAACAGAAATAGATTTCGTGTTATACCCTACTTACAACCGCGTTCGTTCAACATATATCAAGTTATATATTTCTTTATTCCACTCCATTGCAACCAAATAGTTATTACTTAAAACGATAAACGATTTGACGTGACGTTTCTCGGGTGAGCACAAACACGAAATGAATAATATTGTCCCCCTGGCCCCTCGTAGTCGAACGCGGGGGAAGTTATCCATTCGACTCGGAAAACACAAACAGCCAACAAAACAGTTAGGCCACGCCCCAAAATGAATGACCTTGGTTATAATAACACGTTATTATTAGCAAAACACGATAACACGGCGCAGAAGACCCGGCTTCCTGCTTTGGTATTGTTGTTTTATGTTTTTAAATCATTTACTGACAAATTGACTTCAAACGTAGAAGACGCATTTTCAGTTTTAGAATTAGTAGATTCGGTGTCACAAGACACAGATGTCGAGTCAGACCGTATTTACTGTCTCGAAACTTTGATATTTAAAAATATTTAGATATGGTTGTTGATTTTTTTTTAATTTTCCCGGCTTCATCAGAAGCTCTGGAAGGCTGTTGCCAATTTAATCCATATAGCCTAGCATAAACACATTTTGTCACCAAGGGTAAATGTTTCGAGGTTTTTTTTTTTTTTTTTTATGAGCTGACTATGCAGTTGGCTGTTGCAGCCATTACTGCTTCACCGGACTTTTGGGGCGAGACTCTGAAGGAGCCTCAGCCCATATAGCGCCCAACGCTCAAGGGCTTCCCGCGGGGGAAGCCTCGGCTTGGGTTGTCGCTCTCGGGGGCGTCCCTTCGACCGGCGTGAGTCTCGAACCCGAAGGTGAGTCACCGCCAGGAGGGGAGTTCCCCGTTACGCGGGTGCGGTTGCGATTGAGTGGGGGCGAGAAGCGCCCCGGCACTCTTTGATACCTAGTGTATCCTTGTGGGCGCCGACGAACCCGGGGACGTCGGCGTCGTGTTTGGAGGGAGGCCCTATTCGGGGTCGACGTAGTAGAGACTAATCTCGCTATCCGGACAGCGAGATCGTCATCTGGGGACGTTAGTACGTGCCGAGGCCGCCTGAGTATAGTTTTACGACCGCGACGGGGACGATCGGGGGGAATGTACGTCGTGGATTGCACAACTAATCTATTCGGGTGATTTTGCGTACGCTCGAAAAAGCGGACTGCCAAGTCTTTAAAGTACTGGGGAATCGTGGGAAGTTCGAAGTCTCTGTGTAGGTCCGCATTGCGAACGTACCAAGAGGCTCCAGAGGCCGCTCTGAGAAAGCGGTTTTGGAGGGTCTGGAGTTTGTGGAGATTGCGCTTGGACAGAGCAAAGACTACGCTAGCATAAGCTAGTATGGGGCGGATGCAAGTTGTGTATAGATTTAGCTTATTTCTAAGCGACATCTTACTATACTTGCCTATCATGGGATAGAGACGACCGAGGACAAAAGCGGCTCGGTCTCTGACTATTTTGGTGTGAGCGTGGAAGTTCAAACGTCTATCCATGGTCACACCGAGATATTTGGTCTTATTTTGCCAGGGAATGGCACGACCGAAGAGAGAGAGGGAAGTTGGCCGCGGAGGGCTGCCTGTGGTGAAAAGGACGGCGGAGCTTTTGTCGGGATTCACCTTGATTCTCCATTTCCGAAACCACTCGCCTAGGGCGGTGATAGCGGATTGGAGTCTCTCAGTGATTCGACTCACTTGCCTATCGGTAGTATAGAGAGCGGTATCGTCCGCATAGAGGGCTAATTGGGTACCTATCGTTTTTGGGATATCGTTAGTGTACAGAAGGTACAAGACGGGGGCGAGCACGGACCCTTGCGGGACTCCTGCTTCTATGGGGCGGGGGGAGGAGAGAGTGCCTTCAACTCTGTAGCGAAAGCTACGATTCGACAAATAGTCTCGTATGATGAGCACGAGACGATCTGGCAACTGAAAGTTGTACAGTTTAAAAATTAAACCGTTGTGCCAGACTTTGTCGAAAGCTTTCGCTACATCGAAGAAGACAGCGCCCGTGTGACGGGTCTTACCTAATGCTGGCTGGAAGCCAGTAAGAATATGTTCCGTTATGCGGAGGACTTGATGGACGCATGAGTGTTTGGCACGAAAGCCAAACTGCTCGTCTATTAAAATGCCTCTGGAGACTATAGAGTTCCGTAGGCGGGCGAGAAGGAGGCGTTCATAGAGTTTACCAAGGGCCTTTAGTAAACTTATAGGGCGATAGGAGGACGGCTCGGTACGAGCTTTGCCGGGCTTATGGATGCCTATAACGATTGCATCTTTCCATTGAGATGGAAAGATGCAATGTTCCATAGCAGCGTTAAAGATCGCTACTAGGAGGCAGATAAGGGGAAGAGTGAGGCGCTTTAGGATATCGTTAGAGATACCGTCTGCGCCGGGGGACTTACGGGGGCGTAGGTCTTTGATGACCTGTATGACTTCGTCGACAGTGACAGGGGGCAGGGGGTCTTGTGGAGGCAGAGAAGTTCTGCGCTCCACTTCGCCGTCTACCTCGCGCACGTGATCGGGATCGAAAGGCTGTGTGCTTAAGGCACATTGGGCTTGGAGGCTGGATGCTAGGCAATCCGCTTTTTCGTCGTCATTGAACGCGGGAACGCTATTGTTGGGACGAGTTAACGGAGGGAGAGAGTTTGCGGTTTCGGATTTTAGAGCTCTGGCTAAGTGCCAATAAGCTTGGTGAGAAGGAGAAATGTTCTCCATAAGATCACCGAAACGTTGGGCGCGGAGCTCAGCTACAGCGGTTCTTACACGGCGGTGTAAGTCGTTGAAGCGAGCTTTATTTTCGATAGTGGGAGCGCGGTCGCGAACGCGGCGGGCCGCGTTACGCTCAGTCATTAGCGACCTGATGTGCTGAGGCAGGATTAGGTGGTGATAATCACCAACCGGCACCTGTCGTGAGCACTCGCCAACGGTGGCGGTCAGGTGGCTAGTGAGTGAGTCGATAGCTACGTTAAGATCGGTCGCGGATGAGATAACGTTGGGAACGCGATCTAGATGTGGCGAGCTGGGATTTTCGAGCAATTGCCCAAATTTATCCCAGTCCGTCACGGTTCTAGTGTCGGGAGGAGAGTCCGAAGGGAAACCTAATCGGAGGACGACAGGGCGGTGGTCCGAGTCAAGTTCGTCAAGCACCTCTATAGAGCGAAAGCTTAGCCTTACATTCTTTAGAAGTGCTATGTCGAGTACGTCGGGGTTAAACCGAGTATTGTGGGGAAAGTAAGTGGGCGTCATGGGAGCGATGATGTCAAAGTTTAGTCTGTCAACTAAATCGTCGAGGTGTCTGCCTCTTTGTGAAGTTACAGAAGAGTTCCAGCGGCGATGCTTGCAATTTAGGTCGCCGGCAAGAATGACGGCGTCGCCTAAACTTAAGAGCGACTGAAGGTCGCTCTCGAGCAAGTCTTTTAGGGGAGAGAGATAAACCGATGCAATGATGATCGGCTGATGGCCGGTCATCGCTAAGCGGCAGACGGATGCTTCTAAATTCGTAAGCGGTGGAGGATCGATAGGGGAGCAATGCAGGGAGCGCCTGTAATAGATGAGAGTGCCTCCGAGATTGGAGGCAGTTCTATCATTACGGACGGTACGATAGTTCGCGATTGAAGGGGTACGGACAGCGGGCTTTAGGAACGTTTCCTGGATGAGGAAGACGTCCGGTTTTTGGGACGAGAGGAATTGCGATAATTCCTCTCTTTGGTTGCGGAGACCGTTGGCGTTAAAATAGCCTATGGAGACGGACCGGGGTTTTTCGCGCGCGGTTGTGCAATCCATTTTGATTCTACGGTTTTGGAGCTACCCTGCGGAGGGCGGCGAAGAAATCGCGATGCTTAGCCATGAAGCCGAGCATTTGAGAGAAATCGGTGATCTGTTCGTATTCGGCGAACACGATCTCGAAATTGGCCGCGTCGAAGGCCCAAGAAATCTCGGCGAGAATGCCGAGGTGCTGCTGCTGCTCGGCCGTATGAACGGCATTGCAGGGCAGCGCGAAAGAGGGGCGCGGGGGGGCAAGGCGCGTATGCGCGAGAGGTGCGGGTGCACTTCTCATGGGCGCTGGACGCGGGATGTCCCGGGACATCAGAGGGGCGGGGTAGGGAATGCCCGTAACTGAGACGGGCCCGGGGAGAGCAGACAAAAGTTTGTCTGTCTCCTTCGATTTGGACGCTACTAGCGCTGGAGGACGGCTCCAGGCGTTGACAGCCGGGAGGGGGGCAGGCACGAGCGGAGCCTGTTGGCGGGGGGCGGATGGGCGCGATTTACCCTGATGGGGTTTACGCGAGCTCTGTTTGGGAGCTTTGGGTTATCAACAAACTAGACCGGTGGATGGTGGTGGTGGTTCACGATCATTTTTTTGGTATGTGGTAGTTTAGTTGTTATATGATCTGTGGTAATCAAATGTCTTCTTGTTGATACCGAATCTACTATTTCTAAAACTGCAAAAATACGTCTTCTAAATTTGAAGTAATTTTGAGCGCGTTCGTTTTGGGATAAAAAGTTCCCACGTTTGAAACTTTTCAAACTTTTGATAACGCCAGTTTTGTCATCTATTGTTCGTGTAGCTTTTAAACGTTACAAAAAAAACTTTGGTTGCAAAACGAACGGTTGACGTACCCACACTACGTTAATAACACACACTTCCATAAACAATGAATATGTATAGGCAGTTTGACAGATTAACATTAAAACCCCGCCTCCAGACATAGACTAAAGTTATTTTTCGGTGGCAAAAGTGACCAAAATAACAAAAGTATCGTAAATGAACGCAAGTTGTTACAGATGATATTAACATTTCGATATTTTTGTCACCAATGTAAAAAGGACAGATGACAATGAAAACGAATATGATTCTGCATCCCAAAACGAACGCGCCCTCTGACTGTTAATGTTTTTAAAAACATCAAACAACAACCTTGAGCAGGAGACTTGATCTAGAGCAGGAAACAACAAGTGCATCAAACAAAAAATGTTTTGTGTAGATGTTTTTGTGTAAGTTTTCGAGCAGGAGACCCGGCTTAACACTTTATAGGGTAATTTTATTGTACAAAACACTGAAATCATTAAAGAAACCTAATTAGAATACTTACATTTTTAGTTTTTAAATATATGAAATCGATAAGAAACATCGTCGGACTAGCTTCTATCAACATGAGAAAAGCTGCTATCACAAATTGTCAGTTGAGTGCAAAAACGTTTGCAACGATTTTACGGAATCGCTGTTTCCATACAAAAAAATCTATCGATAAATTTCAGCTGCAATCAAACTTTGTTTGTAATTGAAGCCGAAATTTTGAGCTTCCGGAATCGCATTACTGTCAAAATCAAAAATTTTAAACAAAAAAGGTTAGCAATCGTTTTACGGAATCGCCGCAACCCATAATTTTGGCTATGGTCCAGCAAACGACCACAAAATACCACGTATTAAGTTTTATTAAGTTTGTTTTTGTTGTAGTTAAGCATCTGGACCCGTTGTCGAAATTTGACAGTGGCAGTTGAAGTTTATTTGCTTTCGTAAACTATATTTCTGCTTGTTCTAAGGTTTTCTGGCTTTTAACTGTCATTATTAGGCAAAGATGAATCAAACAGAAAATATAATTAGTAATAATAATATTAATAAGAAATGATATTTGACATTGACAGATAAAACAACTAAAAAAAAGAAAAACCATGCTATGAGCGGTGGTTATTTGTAGTCAGTTGGTTTAAGTTGGATTATTTTAGATTCACGTCGTAGACCCGTGGTTTTGACGTCATTTGGTCATATTTGGGGCGTGATTTTTTAGCTGTTACGATTGCACTTGCTTTCGTCCTGTCTCTTACTGCTTTGTTGAAAAATCTATTTGCTATCCTGCTGTCAGTTACCAAATTTGCTATATTTGCGAGAAATTGCAAGTTACAAAAACAGGCTCTGGTCGAATATGGTCGTTGTTTATCGAACGAAACGTAGTGATTATATTCTCTTTGGACCGCACTCAATATTAAAAAAAAAAGTGATCTGTGGAATGTATCCCTATATAGTCTGTGGTGGAATGATTGTTAACCATTTGTAAACACAATAATGTTGCTAAGTTGTAAATATTAATATTAATGCAGGTATTTTGTACTTGGATATTCCCCTATGTGAGTTAAGGGGATAGTGTTGGAACTGTAAATAATAAATATAATTTTTACGTTCTTTATAGGTAACGGGCAAATGTGTTGTAGCTTTAGTGTAAGATTTGCCTGATGGTGACCAAGGGCAATTTTATGGTGTGTATCCCGTTTTTGTTACATCAGCTCAGCTGTTGGACGTAGGCTTGACAACCTTAAAGCTCGGATTGTCGGGACCCTCGCAATCAGAAATCGAGACGTGGCAATATACAAGCAGGACCCGTCTATTAAGTACAAACAATCGTAACATACAATAAGGCTATGTTCCAAATCACGCCGAGTAATTATCGCCCGGTAAAGTTAAAAAATCAACCCGTTCTGGAACGAGCGTTTGACAGTTAATTTTCACACTGATAGGAGTGATTTTCAACCTTTTCTATGGCAGTGTAAAGAATTCAACTTGACAGTTGGAAAATTACTCTACCCCGGGCGTCCCAAAACCACTTTTTCAACTTCCTTGTGATTTGGAACGCACCCTAAAAAGAAAATTTACCTTAATATGGTTTTTGCCCACGAATTCTTGCTATCGCAACTCTTAAATGAATCGGGTTAAAGTGATCTTCATAATTTTTGTGCCGCCAGCTAGCTCCCTGTTTCTCCGGTTTGACGTAAATGAATTGAATAATGCACTTCCATCTGCAAAAATACATATCTATTCTAGAGATATAAATTATACTATGCTGAAGAACTGCCCAGCTCTTAAACTATCTTTGTCCTAAAAACTTGAAGCGCATAAAGCAGCTAACTAGCTTTATAAAGAATGTATTGTTTCCGAAACACATCTGCAGGCTTAATTAGAAATATAAAAAAAACTCAGAGATGCAAAAAAGTAATACAAAAGAGTCTAGAAATCACTTCTTTGTTGTCCATTCTTACAAATAAGCTTTGTAAGTAAAATTTCTCCAGCTAGCTTACTAGCTTAGGTGTTGCCATAATTAGTTAAGTGGAATATGGTATCTTATTGCGAAGACAAATATTTTACATGTTGCCTCTATCATTGGAACTTTGTTGCCTACTGTAAAGCTAGTAAATTACTACTTAAAGCATCCAAAAACCAAGTGAAGAAACAAGTATCTAACAACTATCTCAATCTTCTGTGTCTTCACTATGTCTGCTTTAGGGGGTTATTTTTTACTTTTTAATAGAGTTTTGAAGACAGATTAATTTTTTTTAAGCATTTTTAATTTCTGACACATGATTTTTATTGAAGTAAGACAATTGGAGTACACATTTTCAGCTCAAACTCCTTCCTCCCCTTAATGTACCTTTATTTTAACTGACTCAAAAAAGGAGGAGGTTATCAATTTGGATGTTCTTATTTTTTTTTTGTATGTTCAGGCATAACTCTGTCATGTATATAGACAGATTTGCAAAATTCTTTTGTTATTTTAAAGGGTATACTTCTGAGGTGGCCCATATTAATGTAGTGAATTTAAAACTTAAACTTTGGTCAAAAAAATAATTGGTGTTAATTTGGATTGGTGAAACAACTTTTATGTTGATGATTGTATAAAATTTTGTTATGAGTATGGACGTTTTAAGTGTATAAAAAAAGCAATTTGTCACTCAAAAGTAAAAACTAATTACTTTTTAACAAAAAATCAACAGTCTTCAAAAAGATGCGCTGAAAAGGTAAAAATAATTACTTATTTCCAAAAATCTGATCTGAATTACAGTTTGAAGTTGGTATCTATGTACAATTGGAGATATCTGATAGGAATTTAGGGGAAGTGGAAGAGATTCCACATGTCTATGGTTAGGGCAACTTTTGAAGGAAAAAGGAATTGTTTTCAAATAAAAAAAATTGGATTAAAAAACTGAAAAAAGATAATGTCAGTTGAATATGGTTCAATCTAACTAGATACAAATGTATGAAGTTGAAGAACATAATGTGAAAAATTACACAAATTTTAGATAATGAGATTATTTATCAAACATCGAAGATAGCAACTTCTCGTAATAGCAATGAATTATAATGTATGAAAATTTATATACAAAGATGTCTGATGTCCAGGAGCGAAGAAACAGGAAATAAGTTAGGTATTAATATAGATATAATTATAAGGTTCTATTATTGTCGGCGATGTAGTTAATAGCGGGGTGAATAAACAAAATGTTACACCACCAATTCTGTTTTATTATAGCATTGCTACGGTAAGAGTAGTGGTATGCCCCCAGTACCTCTCTACAAACAAATAGATGAAAAAGTGGGAGTGATGTCATCTGTGCACTGCATAGTAGTGTGGGAGTGGCAGAGCAATGGGCAGTGGCTGCCGCACACACCAGCAGTAGCGCGAACATTGGAGCGCGCACATGCTAAAAAGCTGACGCGAGTCGTGCTGGCTGATGCTGACCCTGCGTTAAAAGGTCATTATGTCAATTTGCGAACGCTGACACAGTGCTCTGACACACCTGGTATGTTTAAACTTTGCTTTTCTTTTTACACTCTTTGTTAACTCTAACTGTAAGACAAGAATTTTGCTGCCAAAAAATTTTATTTACTGTAACTGAATCTACCTAGTTCAAATAGGGCAAACTTTGATGAACAAATATTGTACACAATTTTGGAATTGTATGTACAATTGTCACTATATTAACAGTATAGGTGCGTCGGTCATTCTGTCATTTACAATTCTTGTAAATAACAACATTAATTATAACAGGTTACAAAATGTTAGTTTTATTCCTGCCAAATCAAAGCAGGCAATGCATGCATTCCCTATGCAACACCTGTTATAATATACAGGTTTGGGCCTTTTTTTCAAGAACTTACTCAAAATTAGTGCTATGGCTTAGGCTATAGCTTTACACTGAGTAAGGTCCGTTTTAGTTTGGCGCAACAATTGCATAGTAACCTAGTTAACTGCTTGACTTATTGATGTTTATAACTTAGTGAAGTGCGCTTATTACAAAATATCTTATAAATATTGTTTGAAGAGGGTGGTGTGTCGGAGTGTTTGGTCCGTCGCGCGTGCTACAGCGTGCAGTCGGCAGGCGGGCGTGGCGCGCGCTGGGAGTGGGCCCGGCTTGGCGCGCCGCCTCACGCCGCGGACCTGCACTACGAACCGCTGCCAATGGAGGTACCTACAATGACACAAACACAATACCCCCCCACAGCTAATCGTATCAGGATAAAAAGTTATCTAGATTGTAACCGCATAAGTAAGTACTGTATGAAACCGATGATGTGATGTGGTAACATTTGCTAAACTCCACCAAAAAAATACATTGCCAAGTAGATGATAGTACTGGAGCCGCTTACTATAAGGGCCGTGAAAACATCCTGTGTTCCGTTGTGAAGGAAAACTGCAGGGAACTAAAATTACAGAGGAAAATTGTTTAAATCAAGATTACTCTGTCAAAGGTCTCTAACACAAATCGGCGTGTTAACCGCTAAGAAAACCCTATTTGTTGAGGTCCCACAATTCCAGAACACACTCCTTACCATCTCCATGAAGGATCCTTGGAGTTCCAGCGATGTTCAGTTCCGAGATGATTTGGAAGACAAAAGGTGAAGCTGGCATCTAAAAAACTTGGTGTGCTAACCGTGCAAAGCTGTACTTCACCCTAAAGCAAAGGTTGCTGCTTTACAAGTTGCAAATCTGGCCTCATATGGAGTACTGTGGCCATCCCTGGGTGTGTGCACCCGGATATCATCTTAGCCCTTTGACTCAGTTCAATGACAGGCTGAGAGAATCCTTCACAATCCCAAACTCACAAGTCTGAGAAGAGAGTTTGTCTCTCTAAGTGTGTTCTACCGCTTGTATAATAGGATAGAATAAAGGATCTTCTAAGGAATGGTTCGAAATTATGTCCACTGCTACTTTGTACCGTCACTGCTTGCCATTGGCAGAGAACTCATCCTGACACCTTAAATCCTAAGTGGTCACATACAGTGCAGTTTCAGAGAAATGATTCTGTTCGGAATGATTTACTACCTACTACTATCAGTCGTCGTGCGTATGCGCTAATTAGCGGATGCTCGTCAGTGTTAAAATAAAAATGTCTGTAAATACGAAAAAGTGTGCCAATTGCAATATTGTGATTTCGGAAATTTTACCATTTATTTGTAACAAACATGATGTAATGGATAATGAAAGTTTGATAAAAGTTTGTGACTCAAACTTCTCCATGGAGGAAATAGACTATGCTAAGTCGTTATTGTACAGTTCTACAATGTCACACCAGAAAAAAGTCTCTAGGCGTAACGACAAAAAGCAAAAAGATTTGGAAGATATGATAGCAGTATTTAAAACTACTGATCCTGAAAAAATACCAATTTTTGTGGCGCGTGACCTCCAAAAATTACCGCCATTAAGCATCGATCACATAGACGGTACCCAATTAATTAAAGACCTGAGGGTGCTCAGAAATTTCGGATATTAAAAGTAAGTTTGTCACAATCCATCATATTGAGGAGATGAAAAAAACATTGAACACGATAAAAATGCCAACATCATTACTAAACTGCAACGTTAATAATAAAAGAGGAGGGTATTTATCGGATAGCGGGCTGATTGGCTTCCCCCTAGCGTTAGTAACTGTTCAGGTCACAACCAGAGCGACGCGAATAAAGTTCCGATGTATCGCACTCTCGTTCACTCACGAGTAGATAGACGGACAAAGGATCAAAATGTCTCGCTTACACCGATTAACTCAACACTATTGGAAGACAACACCAAGAACGTGATTCCGGACGTGTCGTGTGAACGTAAACGAAAGGAGTAGCCGACAATGGCGGATATAATAACCAATTGTGAAAAGGAGTGGGAAAAAAGAAAGATGGATAACGAGTGGCAAGTCGTACAAAATCGCAGATATAGAAACCGTTTTGTAGGTAAAATTGGAAAAGCCGTCACAGAGCAATCGGGTAAATTCAAGGCCGCTGATACCAAAATTCCACTATTGATTTCGAATGTTAGTAAGGAGACAGCAGAGGAAGAAATTTGTGAATATATATTGAACAAAACGCAAGAAGTCGTTATCCTAGAAAAAATTAACATGAAGGCTGAAAAATCGTACAATGCTTTCAAGCTTTTTGTATCAACACAGAAGTTAGATAGATTTCTGGACGATAATTTATGGCCGGAAGGAATCAGGTTCAGGCGTTTTATTTATTTCTGGAAGCGAAGTGAAAGAGAAGAGACTCTGACGGTGAATAAAAATAATGCCTATTTATGAATAGTTACATAAACAAAGATGTTGATAAGTTTCAACTGTAAAAACGTAAAGACCTCGGTTAACTGTGTGCGTTCATTATGGAATACAGCTGATATCATCGCACTACAGGAAACATGGCTTTTGCCGCACGATTTGTCCTTTTTAGAGAGTATAGACAACAACTTTAACTGTACAGGAAAATCGTCTGTTGACACATCGGCGGGCATCATACGAGGTAGACCCTATGGAGGCTTGGCTATATTATGGCGAAAAAATGCACTTGAGTCTGTCACAGTCATTCCCTGTAATAATAACCGCATCTGTGCTGTGAACATAGTTGCCAATAAGCGATTGTTTGTGGTGATAAATATATATATGCCAACAGATTCAAGTATAAATCTGCCAATATTTACGGCATGTCTTAGTGAAGTGTATGCCATAATTGAAAATTTAAACATTGAGTCGGTATTTATGTTAGGAGACTTCAACTCTCACCCAGGTGAGACGTTTTGTAATGAGCTTCTAAGTTTTTGTGAAGAGCAGGAGTTGGTATGTGCAGACTTGGATGTGCTGGAAAGAGGGAAATCTCCGGGACATGACAGTATATACTAAGGTATAATACTAAAAAAAGTGAACTGTTGGTTTTCAGAGGAAAAAACAAAAATCCCAACTATGTACCTCCACTAAAATTTAATGGTGAAACTCTGAATAGGGTAAAGCAGTTTAAGTATCTGGGCCATGTAGTGACCGAGGATCTCAAGGATGACTGTGACATTGAAAGGGAACACAGGGCTTTGGCTGTAAGGAGTAATATGGTCGCGCGCAGGTTTATTAAATGCTCCGATGAGGTAAAAATAACCTTGTTCAAAGCTTTTTGCCAGACATGTATAATGCCCTACGTATTTAATATAATCGTGCGTTCCGGGCACTGTTTGGCCTTCCCCGTCATTGCAGTGCCTCAGGAATGTTTGCAAAGGCCCGCACAGGTGTTGTGTTCAGGTTACGGGAAGGCTCAAACAGTCTACTGAGAGTGTTCGCCGACAGACCGGACAGCGCAGTTTTTGGCAGGTACATCAAGCGACATATAATGGGTGTGGCCTAGTGAATCTACCAAACAATCAATAAAATTATTTTCTTTATTATTCTTAGTATATAATTATCTTATTAGTAATTATTTTTGATGTTATTGAGTATTGTGTGTAGTATTAAGGTAAATTGTGTATGGACCTAATGATGTCTGATTAAATAAAATAAATTGAATTGAATTGACTACCGAGAAGAACCAGCAAGAAACTCAGCAGTTAATCTTTTAATTTTTTTCACTTTATATTAAAAAATACAATATAGCCTCACACTGGGTAATAACATAATATACAATGTTTTAATTTAAAAAAATAATACAAAAGCATTCTATACCATAATGGTATTATGGTACAAATAAATTAAGTTCTAATTCTTCCAAGCATTTTTATCATTAATGTCAACTCAACTTTGAAATAGATTTTTTTCATTAAACTATCTTTGACATATATTTGAAATTTAGTTGGGGAAAAATTAACCACATGTTCTAGAATTTTATTGTAAAAATATATACTTTGTTTTGCAATAGAGCTATGTACCTTCTGAAGACGACATTTTGGAACTACCAATTTATCCTTATTCCTTGTGTTAACACTGTATTTTCTTAGTTAATAAGGGTCATTTTTTGCATAGGTACATATATTATACAAGTAAAGGTATGTTGGCAAGGAACATTTAAAATATCAATTCCACTAAATAGTTCCCTAAGAGCAATACGAGGTCCCAATCTTTTTCATAACCACTAAGTCGCTTCGCAAATCATAAGTTCAAGCTGATCCAAATTTAATTATATTAGGCGACTTAACTTACCTCTATAGGTGTTTTGTTGTTCCTAAGTGGACAACGTCTGTCTGTCCTATGTCTTTTAAGGGGACCTAAAGTATAGCCTTAACTGAGAGAGAACATATAAGGTAGGGACAAGATCTAAATTTAAACTTAAATTAAAGGTGTTAGTAAGTGTAAGTGTGTAAGTGTGTAAGTGTGTAAGTGTGTAAGTGTGTAAGTGTGTTAGTTAACTTCCCTGAGTCCACAAGTTTGTCCTTACTTCAATGTAACTGGCACAAAGCACTATTAAATATAAAAAGAAAACACTTTTCTCAGAGAATACGTTATTTTTGTCGAATACGGATGACAACCATGGATTGTTGCCAGAAAAACTAAACAGGTTGCGTTGGGAACCTAGGCAACGGTACAAAACAATCCCGATCGGATCTGACTGAGACACTGTATACCCTAAGAAATCTGCAATCGCGACAGAGTAGCAACAGTTCTCGTAAGAATCGAGTCGCCTACTAAAACTTCAGTAACGCGAGGAACGCAACCCGAGCCGGGGAAGAGTTGAAGGATGCGACCATGCCTCCAGAGAAGAGGTGGCATATTCATCTCTTTGACCAGGACAAGATCACCCACTTTTTGGGGTTCAGTCTTATCCGACCAACGCAGTCGCTGCTACAAGTAATGAAGATACTGAAGAGAAAACCTTTTCAAAAGGAGACATCTGTTGCAGCAGTTCAAACCGTGCCAAGCGGTTGAGTGAAGTAATTAATAAGGGATACTCGGGCAAGGCCGTCGATGGCCCACCGACCAAAAAATTACCAGGAGTCAACTCCACAGAACATTCAGGTCCGGAGAAATCGGACACTGCCTCAATTTTAAAGAAGACTGTAAATAGCTCCTCGAAGGTGAGAACAGTCTCGCCGACAACGCGGCGAAGATGTGGTTTTGCTACCTTCACCACCGCTTCTAAAATACCGCCCCAAGAAATGCGGGGGGATTGAAAATGCACTTAATTCCCTTTCGGGAAAGGTGATGGCCTATGCCTTGCTGATTTGTAACAAGGAACTGGTGGACTTCTCGTAGATACGGATCAGCACCCTTATAATTGGTGCCGCAATCCGAACGGATGATATTTGGCAATCCACGGCGGGGAGAAGGCCTATAAAAGCCTCAGTGGAAAGAAAGGAGAGTAGGTTGAGGTCAAGGTGGACAGCCTTCGTAGTAAGAGATACAAATACGCACACGTATGCCTTGCTTGACCACTTTGGCGTTGCGCAAGGGACCTGCAAAATCAGAAAAGACTTGAACGGAGTTTACTCGATCGGGAGGCAAATCGCTAGTTGTGGCTGAGTCAAAGTTGCCTTGAGCCTAAAACAGGGTATGCACTTAAAGAGCACACTCCAAATAGCCCTTCGAGCCGAGACAATCCAAAACTCTCGTTGGAGTATGGCAAGAAGGCTGCTGAGTCCCGCATGAGAGTATCTCAAATGGCGATCCTGAATCAACAGCAGGGTCACGTGGCTATTCTTAGGCAAAAGTAGCGGATGCCGAGCTCCGTGAGGCAAGTTCGCATTACGTAATCGGCCACCTACACGAATGAGTCCGCGATCGTCGAGAAATGGGTTAAGTCTGGGCAAAGCTCCTTTGATCTTGGAGCGACCAGCTTGAAGATCCCCTATTTAAGTCCCATAATGCTCTCGTTGTACATTGCGCACTAAAATATGGAGCGCTTGTTCACGTTTTGACGGCGATAAGACCAGTTCAGTATCCCGAATCGGAGGTCGACGTTGTTGACAAATCGGTAAATCATGCCAGAGCAAAATTCTAATTTATCGGCAAAATAGGTGGGCGACTTGCGATCTATCCTTCTGGGAGTCGTGCTTTCTGGTCGCTTGCCAAAGCTGCCGAAGGGAACTTTTGCCAGTCGTCGTTACCACCACTGCGAAAGACCGATGGTGACTTGGCCCATAGTGCTAAAGAGAAAGTCGATGTACTGGGCAGTCTTTTTGCCTCAAACTCGAATATGATCTATGAAGGCTCTGTACCACCTACCATACCGTGGTGCGGTAAGACCATGCCGGAAACCTCCGTAACACAGCGGGAGTTCCGGCGGGCGTTGCTTTCTCTAGACGTTCATAAGTCGTGTTTAGTAAAGATTTATTAAGTTGGACCGCGGCGCGTGACAAGGTTAATAGGATTGTCGCTACTCTGGGTGGACCGGCATCTCAGTCAGTCACATATAATCCTTTGACAGGTCGCGGCGTATGTACATTGTTTTGATTGTATTAATTTTATACATAGTGAAAAGGTACGTCACACAGAGAAACACAAACATACAAAAACAGAAACACAATACACCACATATTACACAAACCGTGAACATAAAATCTGACGTTGGGTAAGTCCATGCAATTTTATTAAGGCCTACGTTGGCCCAGTTTTTACGATCCAGTTTTTGGTAGCTTAGAGCCTGGTTCGGACCAGATTTATAGGTTTTTGGGTCGTAAAACGAAAAATCATTTGGGATTTACATATTACAAATCGTGACGTTGGGTCGCGTCGTTGATAGGCATGGTTAACCGGTCTTATCGCATTGCTCGTCGGACATTCGCAGTGTAGCTAATTAGGTACCCACTTTTTTTATTGTTGCGGTTAAAGTAGATTGGAATAAATAGGTTTTAAATATTGTTCTTTTATGACGGATTGTAAGGTAACGTATTTATTTGTGTAATTGTGTAGTTAGGGTTTTGTACATTGTAGTTGGGTTTTTTGGGGTTTATATAGTAACTTGGTTGCTGTAACAAACTGTATATATAACAAACAGAGTCGTTTGTTCGTGTGTCTGATTTAGTTTTTGGATTGTTTTTTTTTGTGTGATGACGTCATCAATTAAGGAGTACAAGGCTGTTTTAACCAATCTGACACGATGGTTTTCAGGTGCTTTAGGGATCGTTAAGCGGGAGGATCGGATGTTTGCATTAAAGCAAAGAGCGGGACTGTTACCGACAAGAGTCAGCGAGCTGGATAAGGCATACCAGGGTCTCTTATCGTTAACGGATGACGAAACTATCCTAAAGGCGGCAAATTCTGACTATGACTTTGTATGTCAGTAGTGGACGAGGTTAACGAGGCTAGGTCGACATTAGAGACTAGCCCGCAGCTGGCAAGTAGGAAGGAGGTTTCGGAACAAAAATGCAACGAACGGTTGCCAACTTTGGATATTCCTCATTTTAGCGGATCATGGGATGAGTGGACTAATATTATCACACTTTTTGATAGCATTGTGCACCGACGGACTGACTTATCTGACTCACAAAAATTAAGTTACCTCTTGACGTCTATCAGGGATAAGCCTCTCTGTTTGATAAAACATTTGGACATCACTGATGTCAATTATAATATAGCCACGGAGTTATTAGTAAAGCGGTACCAAAATAACCGTCGCATTGCGGATACACATGTAGCTACCATTTTAGGTATTCCACAACTATCTTCGGTTAACCAGCTGCGGTCGGACCTGCTTAACCCTATTTTGGTAGCGACGAATGCGTTAAGAGGCCTAAAATTCCCTGTATCAGAGTGGTCATTTTTATTGTTGCATATTGTTTTAAATAAATTGTCCAATGACGTCAGGCCTCGTTTCGAACAGTTGCACCGAGGTGACTCGGCGTCACATATACCTACTTTCGACACTTTAGTGTCATTTTTGGAGGACCAAAGTAGGAAGCTCGAAAATTTACCCGCCGAGCCACAATCGGGACCGTCACGATTTTTGGCCCCGTCTGGACCCCGTCAACAACCCCAGTCTGGACTCCGTCAACAACCTCGTCCCGGGAAATCGCGAGGTACCGGGTCGTTTCGACCCCTAAGAATTTTTACAGTTGAACGGAATGAAACGGTGTGGGGTGTGTTATGAACCGGTACACACCATTCTGGATTGCCACCAGTTCAGAAAATCTGCGGTGGCCCGAAAACGATTTCTGACCCGTAGGCTAGGCTTATGTTATTATTTTTTGGGGGAGCACCTAGCCAAGGACTGTCGACAGCCGCGACCATGTCTAAAGTGTGGTGGGGGTCACCACCCGGATGGGCGAGAGGATGGTTCTCGGATGACTCATGGAGGTGTGTCTACGGCTCGCACGGGCGGGGGTTCGTCGCCGCCGAATCGAACCCAATCGCCCCCGTCCCCAGTGCGACATCGACCTTCCCCGCCCTGCTCACCGCGGGCGAGCCCACGGGATGGTCGTCGGTCACCACCCTCACGTGCCCCTTCCGCTCAGGTAGGTATTGCGGAACGGGCACATTACGCAGATTTTGAGCCTCTGCCCCTCCCTATCGCGGAGCGCTATTTTAGCGAGACGATATTGGTACAGGTGCTTCGTCTGTGGAGAAGGCGTTAGTCCTGAGGAATGAGCTAATCGGCTTGTTACGGGCAGGTGGTTACGAACTGAGGAAATGGATTTCCAATTCACCTGCCGTCTTGGAAGACTTACCGTCAGAACATCAGCAGGAGCCCCATCTCTTCCAGAATCCTGAGAATCCTGACTCCATCGCAGTCCTCGGAGTACAATATCGGCCAGTACAGGATATCTTCACATACTCGGTTGAACCGTCAGACACAATGAAGAGGTGGACTAAAAGGATGGTTCTGTCCACAGTAGCGCGTGTCTTTGAGACTAATGGTTGGGTGGCTCCTGTAGTCTTTTGGGCCAAATATTTCCCACAGGAGCTCTGGATTTCTGGTCTCTGCAATACCCCGTTGACCGGAGACTTGTTGACTTATTGGCTACGTTTTTATGAGACACTTTCGGACCTTCAATATGTCTCCGTGCCTCGGTCGATCTTACCCCCAGGTCGTTATCGGGCCAGTCTTTACGGTTTCTCTGACGCGTCGGAAACTGGTTTTGCGGCTGTCGTTTATCTCCGCACCGTTAACAGTAACCAGACCTTCGTGGCCAATCGTGTCTCCCAAATCCAGTCTTCTGCGGTGTCTCTGGATTGGCGTCACTTGCCAGGGTCCTTGAATCCCTCAGATTGCGCTTTACGGGGCCTGATTGCCTCGCAAGTCGTTAATCACCCGCTAATTTGGGGTCCTGACTGGCTGGCCTCTTCTGAGGACACTTGGCCTCATACAGTTGTGGAGTTTGTTGAACGTCTGCCAGGGTTAAAGGTCTTTGCTGTTGAGCAGACTGTAGACACTTCACCGAACTTCTTGCTTAATTGATTCAGTTCTCTCAACTAGCTCGTTGGTGTCACCGGTTGGAAAAAGAGGTTTCCCCACAACTTAAGGAACAGGTTCAGCCAAGGACGTCTTCAGTCTTGTCTCCTGAAGAGCGTCAGGATGTTCTCCTCACCTGTGTTCGACTGGTACAGGCTCAGTCGTTTGGGAAGGAAATTCGTCTTCTCCGTTCAGAGAACGGGAAATTGCGGGGAAGTCTTGCTCGTTTTAATTTGTTTCTGGACGAGTCGTAATTTTTGCGAGTGGGTGGTAGGCTTCGTAACTCAGAATTGCCCTATGGTGCTCGGCATCCTCTCTTGTTGCCCAAGAGCGGTAATTTTGTTGAGTTGCTGATCAGGGACCGCCATGTTAGGAACAGTCATGCCGGTCTCAAGGCATTGCTGGCTTGTCTGCAGCGAGAGTTCTGGATTTTGTCCGCCAGACGAGCAGCTCGGAGCGTCATTTTTAAATGTATCCCTTGTTATAGGTTAAAGGGAACCTTGACCCAGCCACAAATGGGTGACTTGCTGTCCGATCGTGTCCGGCCCGCTCGACTTTTCGCTAAGGTTGGGTTGGATTGGAGTGTTCGCAATGCCTGACAGGTTAAGGCCTATTTATGCGTCTTCGTCTGTTTGTTTTCCAAGGCTGTGCATCTGGAGCTTGTTTGAGCCTTGTCTACGGAGGCCTTTGTTGCATGTCTGTTGCGGTTTGTCAGTCGGCGTGGTCTCCCTCATTTAATTCGCTCGGACTGTGGCACAAATTTCAAGGGTGCAGATCGCTATCTTAAGGAAGTCCTTCAGTTTTTTCGGACAATCACACGTATATTGATTCGGAGTTGTCTAAACGGGGTGTGACTTGGATTTTTGATCCTCCCGGCTATCCTTCGTGGGGCGGTATTGTCGAAGCAGCTGTCAAGGTCGCCAAAACTCATTTCCGCCGTGTTATTGGTGAAACGGCCTTTGCGTTGGAGAAATTACAAACGGTATTTTGCAACGTCGAAGCGGTATTGAACTCACGACCGCTTTGTCCGATCTCGTCGGATCCTAATGACCTGGAAGCGCTAACTCCAGGCCATTTCTTGATCGGTAGTCCTTTAACCTCCTTGCCTGAATACCCCTTCATCGATGTGTCAGTTAAAAGGTTATCGCGCTTTCAGTTGCTTCAACAAATTACGCAATTGTTCCACCGTCGGTGGTCTTCGGAATATTTACATTTGTTACAGCAACGGGTTCGGTGGACGGATAAAACCAACCCCCCGCGCGTCGGAGACCTTGTCCTATTAAAGGACTCAAATTTACCGCCCTTGCAATGGCGTTTAGGTCGCATCGTGTAATTATTTCCCGGTTCGGACGGTATCCCGCGGGTCGCAGAGGTCATGGTAAGGGATTCAGTGCTGAAGCGTGCCGTCGCGACGCTTTCTCGATTGCCAGTAGATTGTGGCTCTAGTTCGGTTTATCCTTATCCAGACACGGTCTGGCTAGGGCGGGGGTTTGTTTAGTAAAGATTTATTTAGTTGGACCGCGGCGCGTGACAAGGTTAATAGGATGCGTATGTACATTGTTTTAATTGTATTAATTTTATACATAGTGAATAAGTACGTCACACAGAGAAACACAAACATACAAAAACAGAAACACAAAACACCACATATTACACAAACCGTGAACATAAACTCTGACGCCAAAATTTGGGTAAGTCCATGCAATTTTATTAAGGCCTATGTTGGCCCAGTTTTTACGATCCAAGTCGAGTGGGCCAGAAGGTATACCAGTAATGTGCATCCGGTGCCCAAAAAGGGCGATAGATCAGATCCATGGAATTACAGGCCTATCGCTATTACTTCTCTCCTCTTCAAGGTGATGGAGCGTGTCATCAACACACAGCTTCTAAGATACTTAGAAGAACATGACCTGGTCAGTGATCCTAAATATGGCTTTCGCCACGGTCGCTCAGCTGGTGACCTTCTAGTGTATCTCACGAACCGATGGGCACTAACCGTTGAGAGTCAGGGGGAGGCATTGGCATGTAGCCTAGACATAGCGAAGGCGTTTGATCGGGTCTGGCACCGGGGTCTTCTATCGAAGTTGTCATCTTACGGAATGCCCGAAGGTTTGTGCAAATGGGTGGCTAGTTTTTTTGTCTGGCAGACGTATACGAACCGTAGGTGTCACGCAAGGCCCTGTGCTGTGTCCTACGCTGTTTCTACTGCATATCAATGACATGTTGGACATCAACAACATGCATTGCTATGCAGATGACAGTACTGAAGACGCTTATAACACGGGTCGTGCAAACATCCCTCGTTCCGTTGTGTAGGAAAACCGCGGAGAACTTGCGTCTCCCCTCTCCATCTCCAAGAGCATTGGAATCCTTGGTGTTGACATCTCCAGCGATGTTCATGTTCCGAGATCATTCACAAGATAAGGTGAAAGCTGGCGTCCAAAAAACTAGGTGTACTCAACAGAGCGAGGCAGTACTTCACGTCGGCAGGTGCACCCGGATACCAGCTTGGACCTTTTGACTCGGTTCAACGACGGGCTGTGAGAATTGTCGACGATCCCAAAATCACTTACCTTATCTTTGTCTCCCTGTGTGTGTTCTACCGCTTGTACAATGGGATGTGGTCTGAGGAATTGTTTGAAATGATGCCCACGGCTTCTTTCTACTATCGCACCGCTGGCCATCGGCAGGGAATTCATTCTCACACTTTAGAACCGAAATGTTCGCGTACAGTGCGGTTTCGGAGAAACTTCCTTCCGCGAACGCTTGGGTTGTGGAATGAGCTCCCTGCCAAGGTCTAAGAACAACAGTATGGGGTTCTTCAAGAAAGAAGTTCTTGGATTTTTGAAGGGTCGGCAACGCGCGAGTGATACTTCTTGTTGCAAGCGTCCATAGGCCACGGTGACCGCTTACCATCAGGCGGACCGTGTGCTTCCTTGCCACCTTAGTAGTATAAAAAAAAATCCAGCCAATCACTCCGACCAATTTTTCAAGAGAGCTAAACCTATTCAACAACGAATCTGAACAAAGTGGAGAGTCCATCTTTGCTGCCTGGACGCGTTAACCTGGATGAGGATCCATCAACTCCAGACGAGTAGAAGGCCACCCTGACCCTGGTCCAAAAAGTCATTCAGGTCCCGGTTGCATTTAATTCCCCTAGGACGTGATTTCACTCAAGCGGAAACTCCAAAATGTTGGAAACCCTATTCGCCACAAAGGCCTTGATGAATGGACAGAAGCTTTAAGCCAGGCAAGCACAATCTAGCTGTCAATCCAAGACGTGGGAAATGGGTAGATTGGCCCAAGGAAGAAACCAGGTGATTGAGCAATTGGCTCAAAAGAGTAAAACCAGACAGTTACATCTTTGGAATCGTAACGGGGGCGACCTTAGTCCACTAGCCTGGTGACAGACGGACGGACGGACGGACGATCAGCGCAGTCTTAGTAATAGGGTTCCGCTAATCACCCTTTGGGTAAAGAACCCTAAAAATGGTTAATTTGTTCTTCAATAAACCTTGATTACCGCGGCAGTATAAAAATGTAAATATCGGGCTAGAGCCTAGTTGGTAGCGGTATGTAATAATGCGGTATGTTGTCCGTCAGGTGCAGTGCATGTTAGAGGAGTCGTGGTGTGCGGGGGGTGGTGCGACGGTGCGGTGGGGCGGGTGGGTAGCTGGACCCGGGTTGGGCGCGGTGCGGCGCGGGGGAAGCGTGCGGTTGTTGAGGCGGCACCACCAGCCCCCCTACCCGCTCGCAAGACACCCTTCGCCACCCCCGCCGCCCCCGCCTCACCCTATACACCACCACGCCGAAGGTATGCTCTGACAAGTTATCACAATGCTATTCATTATTATGTTCTGTTTATATGTTAGTAATTGGAATCGTATAGGCTGTCGGTTTTTCGAAAGACGTGGCCAGCCCACCGCCACGTCAACGTGCTGTTTCTACGAGCTATGTCGGTGACTTGTTTTTCGGATGTTCACAATTCGGCTTCGATCTCTTAGAGACACTCTGTGCATAGCTCGTTTGACTAGCCTTGTGGACTAGCCCCGCTGTAACTATCCACGTTTCGACAGAGTAAGTCAAGACAGGACCTTGGGCATTGCCAAATATAAAGGCATATAAAGATAGATAAAAAAGTTCTATTAACTACAAAGAAACTTTTAAAAATTTAACCGTTTTCAATACCACTCTAAAAAGTGGGTCAAGGTGCAAGCAAGATTTGACCAATTGAGAAGAACAAATCCAGTTCCATAAAAGCTTGTAATAAACCTTACGCAGATAGACAATAAGCTAAGTGGCGACGACGAAGATTATTGAACGGTCAGCAACGTGCGACTGATGACAATTGGGCTCCGCTGAAAATCAGCGCTATGGCTATTAAGCTGCAGCACATGCTGAGTGGCGTCCATTTTGCACATTGCACTACGACACCCATGATACAAAAACTCATATTTAACTGTGATATATTTATGTGTTCTTGTTTTTATGTGCTTATTTTTTGTTATTTTTCTTTGTGTAATGTGAAATAAATAACTGTCTAACTGATGCCCCAGGTGTTGCAAGCGTCCATAGGCTGCGTTGACCGCTTACCATTAGGCGGACCGCAAGCTGATTTGCATCCTTAGTGGTTTACTTGGTTAGCGTAATAATGCATCATTTTTTCCAGCACTATTAATGCTTTTTTTATATGTATACGACAGGAGTTCGGTGCCACATCCCACAGCAGCACACGGGCTCGAGTGTGCAGTCCGTGCAGTCCGCGCAGTCCGTGCAGTCTGCACCGGCGCCGCGCGTGACCCGCGACCCCGCCCCCCGTCCCGGTGCGCGCAGTGTCTCCCCCCCGACACGCAAACCCAACCTCGCAAGACAGATCCTGCATAACTTGAATATATTCAGTTAGTCATCCCAACTTGTGCTTTAAATAATAATTTGCCCGATGGGTGGATAATTAAAATAGATATAATTTGTTAGTGATGTTATTGGTGCATTCTATACGTTGTGTGTCCAGGCAACAACAAGCCGGTGGTGTCGGCACACGCGGAGCACGGGGAGGGCCCGGGCACGGACGCGGAGAGCGGAACGGAGAGCGTCCGCACGCGCCGACACAGCGTCGACACTGTGTCCACGTACCTCAGTCACGAAAGCAAGGACAGTCTGCAGGTACCTACCTACTCACAAGTATGTTCAATTCAATCATCATCATCATCATATCAGCCCATTGTCGTCCACTGCTGGACATAGGCCTCACCTAACTTTCTCCACAGCGTGCAACAACAAGTCGCAGTGCACAGAGCACAGTGCGGTTTCAGAGAAACTTCCTCCCGCGAACGCTTAAGTTGTGGAATGAGCTCCCTGCCAAGGTTTTCTGCAAGGACTACAGTATGGAGTTCTTCAAGAAAGAAGTTATTAGACTCCGACTCTTTCTCAAAAACATTCCCCGGCGTGTGTATCACAACTTACCAAATTTCATTATAATCAGTTCACCCTTATTCGCACTTAACCCTGTCCGACTCCCACTTGACCCTTTTTTCTTTCTCAGAAACCCTCCCCGACGTGTGCATAACAACTAACCAAAATTTCACTAAAATCGGTTTACCCTTAGTGTGCGAGTCCGACTCGCACTTGACCCTTTTTTCTTTGTTAGAAACCTTTCCCGGCTTGTACATAACAACTTACCAAAATTTCATTAAAATCGGTTTACCCTTCAAAGTCAAAGTTAAAATGGTTTATTCAAATAAGGATTTTACAATCACTTTTGAATCTTTAAAGTTATAAAATATTATTTTTTGAACCCTCGCACTTTCCCGCCGGTTCACAATGTTGTTGATTTCTCCCGAGAAGAATCCGGCAAGAAACTCGATAGTTACTCTTTTAAAAACACTATCAATAATATAAATAAACTAAAAATACAATTAATGTTTTAAATAAAAAATTTTTAGCCGTACAATTTTATGTTATTTCCATTTTTTCCTGTAATTGAGCATCATCAGTCCCAAGGATTTTTATCATTTACATAGTCTGAAATATTGTAGTATGCCTTTTTACAAAGTACCTGCTTGATAAAATATTTAAATTTACTTATTGATAGATTTTGAATTTTATTGGGAACTTTGTTGTAACAGTGTATACATTGCCCCATAAAAGAGTTACTTATTTTGTGTAGACGTGTATCATGCACCAACAGCTTATTTTTACTTCTAGTATTTACTTTGTGAACGTCACTTTTGTTGCTGAAACTATTGATATTTTTATGTACATATAAAAGATTTTCATATATGAACTGCGACACTAAAGTTAAAATTTTTACTTCCCTAAACCTATCCCTCAGAGATATCCTAGATCCTAATTTATAAATAGCACGAATTGCACTTTTTTGTAACAAAAATATTGTACTTACATCAGCAGCGCTACCCCATTATAGGATACCATATGTCATTAAACTATGGAAATAGCTAAAATATACTATTTTTGCAGTGTCGACATCGGTCAATTGTCTTATTTTCTTGATCGCATACACGGCAGAGCTAAGTTTTTTGGCTATGTTATGAATATGAGGACCCCATTGAATTTGGAGTCCAGCGTTTTGCCAAGAAAGACTGTTGAATTAACAAGTTCTAATTGCTCGTCATTAATATTAATACATGTCTGTCTCTGACTAACATTTGGTAATGTAAATTTAACACATTTGGTTTTTTTTTTATTAAGTAACAAATTATTAGCGTTAAACCAATATACAATATTAGAAAGGGCATTATTTAATTTATATGTCTGTCGTCTCTTAACTTTAAAAAGCAAAGAGGTGTCATCAGCAAATAAGACAATGTCATGTCATGGTTTTTTACATAATATGGGAGATCATTAATGTAAATAAGAAATAGAAAAGGACCTAAAATTGAGCCCTGGGGGACTCCCATAGTGACTGCTGATCCCAGAGATCTTTCACCGTTGACATCTATTTTCTGTACTCTCCTACTCATATAGGATGTCAAAAGGTCGAGAGGTTTGCCTCTAATACCATAGTGATGTAGCTTCTTGATGAGATTTTCATGTTGAACACAGTCAAATGCCTTAGATAAATCACAAAACACTCCAAGGGCGTCATGCGAATCCTCCCAGGCGTTATATATATTTTTTAATAGTGCCACTCCTGCATCGGTTGTGGAACGGTCTTTCATAAAGCCAAAGTGTTTACTACTAAGTAGCTCATTAATACAGAAATGGCTTAACATTTGACAAAGTATGATTTTTTCAAAAACTTTACTGAGTATAGGTAGTATTGAAATAGGCCGAAAATTATTAGGATCTGTAGAACTAGGTAAATAATTTAAAAAGAGGTACAACTTTGCTAAGTTTCATTTCATCAGGAAACACACCACTATCAACACAACTATTAAATATAATGGCTAAGGGTTGTGCTATAACATGAATAATTGAATTTATAGTTTTTACAGAAAGTCCCCAAAGGTCTGTGGTGTTTTTATTTTTTAATGTTTTAAATGTATTAATGATATCCGTAGGACTAATGTTTTTAAATACAAAGGGAACGTTACATTCAGGAACACTAGTTTTTAATAATGTTTCTGCTAAAATTGGACTTGAGTTTAGATGTTCAGTTGTTTTGAATGGAATATTCCTAAAAAACTGTTCAAAGGCAACTGCTACCTCAGAATTTGTTTTAAAACAAGCATCATCTACAATCAACTCAAAGTCCTGACAAGAATTCCTAGCTTTACCAGATTCATTATTTATTATGTTCCATGTAGTTTTTATTTTATTTGTTGAATTTTTTACTTTATGTCTGAGTCTACCTTTTTAAAGGTTTTTGAGTATTTTTTTTAAATATTCCCTAAATATTTGGCTATTATTATATGTTTTTTCTTTATATAATTCATACAGTTTACGCCTACTTTTATGAATACCTGGAGTAGCCCATTCACTAAAACTAAAGCGACTGGAAATAAGTTTCTTTTTTGCAGTAAATATTTTATTATACTCTGTAGTAATAGTGTCAAGAACAGTATTGTACATATCATTTGGGTAGCCATTATAAAGCAAATCTGGAAGTTAATGCATTAAGTTAGATTTAAATGATTCAACCCGTTTAGTTGTTATTGGTATAAATTTAATTTCCTTTTTAGTAATACTATTCTTTCTTTCTAAAACCACTAACTGTCCACAATGATCTGACTCTAGATTGCTTATAATTGATTTTTGAATTGGTTTTATGTCAGTAAATATATTGTCGATGCAAGTGGCACTGGATACAGCAATTCTAGTTGGTTCACAAAACAAATTATTTAAATTAAAAGACTGAAATAAGGCAAGCAATCTGGTGCTTAATGAGCTATTTTCCAAAATGTTTATATCAAAGTCTCCACGAACAATGATTTGGTTCTTCCGGTTCTTCTCAGTACAAGGTCTCCCGCCCTGTAGACTTACGAACCGATTACAATTGCACAGCTCAATAGAAGCAGGTTGTTTAGCCAAATACTTGGCTGAAATGTCAATTACACTACTATAATTACACTGCTCAATAAAAGCTGATTGTTTAGCCAAATTATTGGCTGTGGTGTTAATATAAAATGACAGCGACAAGGCTAACACTCTGGTACAATGGTGTTTGAGATAATATTTATGTCTTGTCCTTATATAATTATGTCTAAAAATACTGTTAGTATCTATCACATGAAAGTTATTGTTATTGCTAGACATAGTATGCAAAGCTAAATTTAACTCACATCTAAGGTTGTTTTCCTCCTGTGGCAAACCCTTACAATAGGGAAATGTAAACATTACATTTTTTATTACTTTAAGTGCGCTTATACTATTATAATATTGTCTTATTACATTACCCCTGTTACCGATAAATATTACTAATGTAGAGGATGGAGTGATTTTGTCAGACTTTATAACTACCTACTGTTTTTTAATTGCAACTTACATACTTCCAGATGTTCCACTAACTGTAATTTTTCTTTGCAGTAATTTACATTTCTACTAAATATTTTTTGCTTTTTGATCATTTTTTCATTTTTTTTATAAATCTGTTGATTTTGATGTATTTTTTTATCTGGTTTCTACTGCACTTAGCAAGCTTCACTGGTTTAGAAGAATTAATGGTGTCATCACCTGAAAGATCTATAGTGGTGGTATTGCTAGTTGCAGCAGAAACAAGATTAGGGGCCTTACTACATAATTCGTCAAAAAGATTTTGGGTTTGATGCTGTGTGTAAGTATGGGTGACCTCTTCAAGTTGTGAGATCTTGTTAAGGGCCACCAAATACCTCTGACTACAGCTGTCAAACGTTTCTTTAATTGGTCCCGCTCTTCTAGGACAGTACCATATTGAGTGTGCAACACTGACAACACATTGCGGAGGCTACTATTTTTGTTTAATATTTCTAAGAGTTCTCTTTCGTTATCATCCCTTTCACTGTATAGCTGATCACACTTTTCCTTGGAAATCTTTAGTTCCTGCAAAGCCAGTTGAAGTTTGGACTCTTCCTGGCGAGCAGATGCCTTGCGAGTCATCATTTTAAGGCTGTTTGAGCGTAATAAATACAAAAGAGAGAGGTTAAATCTTACCAAGGAATAGCTTGGCAACGTAACGAAAGAGATGGTTTGTTGACAATTTGCTTATTAATTGGTTACTTTACCTTACAACTGTGTTCTTTTATGAATACAATACTGATAAATAATAGTAAAACTCACAATCACAACTAAATAATATACAAAATATGATTGAAAAATTTGATTATAACGGATGGATCGCAGGAACACTTGAAAAAAAATGTTATCTCGCAATTATTTATGTACATTTAAACCACTATTCTAAATATATTACTAGCTATTTGTAATGTTTTGCGTGAATTTATATTAAAAAAGGTACAATTTACTGAAAAACAATTAAATAAAATTACGACAACTTTTGGTCAGCTGTTACTTCATGGGTTGCCACAGGAAAGGATCCGACTCGCACTTGACCGTTTTTTTTAACAAATTACCCGAATTGGTCCAGCCGTCTTTGAGTTTTCCATAGTGCGCAAGTCCGATTCGCACTTGACCGTTTTTTTCTTTCATAAAAGCCTTGCCCTAACACTAACAAACACAACAAAAACAAATTACCCGAATTGGTCCAGCCGTCTTCGAGTTTTCCATAGTGCGCAAGTCCGATTCGCACTTGACCATTTTTTTTTTTCATAAGAACCTTCTTCTGACAATAACAAACACAACAGAAAAAGAATTAGTGAAATCGGTCTAGCCGTTCACGCGTGATGGCGTGACCAAGGGAAATAGGGATGGCGGAACGGAGGTGGTGGCATCTATAGGGATGAAGACAGGCACGCACAGAGGCGGCCGGAACCAGAGCAAGTAAGAAAAAACACTTACTCAATCCAAATTGCCTACCGAAGGGGAGCGAGACAACAGTCCGTAACCTTTTTGCTCGCACACGCTGAGCGATGACGCTTCGGCTCGCACGAGCACTTGCAACACACAAAACTCACACAAACGCAAACCGTCTACAAACAAAAGGAAGAATGATCAGTTCTTAGGAGCAATACAGAAAGAAACGGGAAAGAAACAAGAATCTCCAAAGCGAACGGTCAATCTGGCCTTATTTCTACGGTGTTGCACAAGGCAACGGACGTGAAGCAGCAAGATTCTACAGATAACACCTTGAACGCCGAGGCGGACCACAACCCTGATCATTACCCTGACTATCGTGTGTTCGTTAATACTCACAATACGTTCATGGCAGGCCGCATTCCTGGCCAACGTGGTGGTGAAGGCATTTTG
Organism: Apoda limacodes; assembly: GCA_946406115.1. NCBI lineage: Eukaryota > Metazoa > Arthropoda > Insecta > Lepidoptera > Limacodidae > Apoda > Apoda limacodes. The sequence continues at coordinate 1,195,597 of OX291552.1, forward strand.
AGAGTTGATCCGGAACGCAGGGAAATCGTTCTAGAGGAAGTGTAACTTAATAGAAGTACAAGTACGAGAGCAATGGCTCGTAATCTTGTCATGCCAAGAACTTCAATAAAAGATATTTTGCGTGAGGAATCTTTTCACGCCCATCACATACAAAAAGTACAAGCGTTGCAGCCTACAGATTATGAATTGAGAGTCGAGTTTTGTAGAACTATGTTGCAAAAAGAGGAAGACCCCGGATATTTTAATAAAATCATGTGGACGGATGAGTCAAGATTTGAGCGAACGGGGGTTTTCAATATACAGAAGATGATTTACCAATATTACTGGAATATGGAGAAGGACAATGGTGATCCAGAACGACGGCGCACCATGTCATTACGCGGCGCAAGTGCGTCGCCATTTAAACCAGACGTACCCCAGCAGGTGGATCGGACGACGAGGGCCAATTGCCTGGCCACCACGCTCGTCTGACCTCAACCCCATAGATTTTTTTTTATCTGGGGCTACTTTAAAGAAATAACGTACGCCAGAGAAGCTTCAAGTAAAGAAGAGCTTAGAAGAAAAATTCACGAAGCCGAAACCGCTGTGAGAAATAACCGCGAAGCTTTTAGGTAGTTAAGACATAATTTTTTGCGCAGGTGTAGATTGTGCATTTCTGTGGAAGGGCAAAATTTTGAAAATTTACTTTAAATAAATTTATTGTGTTTTAACAATTAACTATGTTTTACTCAAATCCATCATAACGCAAAGAAAGTCAAAGATTTAAATAAAATAAAATGATTATTTTTTTCCTTAAAAAATGCCTTAATTTACTTTGAAGGTCAGTTACAGAAAATAAACCCTGAATAACCCTATTTTTATTTGGCCTTGTTTTAAAGTTTTATGTCTTAGGAAGTTTTTAAAATTACTTTGAACCCAAAATCTCCCCATTTAATTTTTTTTTGATACTTTGAAATTTTGTGAGTACTGAGCTCAAATCTTAATTTTGAACTTTTGAATAAATTCTAAGTTCTGCAATTCCTAGATAAACCATATTTTTTGGGGGGTTAGGTTAGACTATGCTTATTAGTTATCACAAAAAAACTGAACCAGAAATCTTCAACCGAACGAGAAAAAAATCGAAAACTGATGTTAGGTGAAAATTACGAAAAAAATCATTAAAAAAATTCTATCTCGAAAACTACGAAAAATCGTAGAACATACAGGGGGGTGATTCGGATACTCCTGATCATAAAGTATCTACTAATAATACTGATAAATAATAGTAAAACTCACAATCACAACTAAATAATATACAAAATATGATTGAAAAATTTGATTATAACGGATGGATCGCAGGAACACTTGAAAAAAAATGTTATCTCGCAATTATTTATGTACATTTAAACCACTATTCTAAATATATTACTAGCTATTTGTAATGTTTTGCGTGAATTTATATTAAAAAAGGTACAATTTACTGAAAAACAATTAAATAAAATTACGACAACTTTTGGTCAGCTGTTACTTCATGGGTTGCCACAGGAAAGGATCCGACTCGCACTTGACCGTTTTTTTTAACAAATTACCCGAATTGGTCCAGCCGTCTTTGAGTTTTCCATAGTGCGCAAGTCCGATTCGCACTTGACCGTTTTTTTCTTTCATAAAAGCCTTGCCCTAACACTAACAAACACAACAAAAACAAATTACCCGAATTGGTCCAGCCGTCTTCGAGTTTTCCATAGTGCGCAAGTCCGATTCGCACTTGACCATTTTTTTTTTTCATAAGAACCTTCTTCTGACAATAACAAACACAACAGAAAAAGAATTAGTGAAATCGGTCTAGCCGTTCACGCGTGATGGCGTGACCAAGGGAAATAGGGATGGCGGAACGGAGGTGGTGGCATCTATAGGGATGAAGACAGGCACGCACAGAGGCGGCCGGAACCAGAGCAAGTAAGAAAAAACACTTACTCAATCCAAATTGCCTACCGAAGGGGAGCGAGACAACAGTCCGTAACCTTTTTGCTCGCACACGCTGAGCGATGACGCTTCGGCTCGCACGAGCACTTGCAACACACAAAACTCACACAAACGCAAACCGTCTACAAACAAAAGGAAGAATGATCAGTTCTTAGGAGCAATACAGAAAGAAACGGGAAAGAAACAAGAATCTCCAAAGCGAACGGTCAATCTGGCCTTATTTCTACGGTGTTGCACAAGGCAACGGACGTGAAGCAGCAAGATTCTACAGATAACACCTTGAACGCCGAGGCGGACCACAACCCTGATCATTACCCTGACTATCGTGTGTTCGTTAATACTCACAATACGTTCATGGCAGGCCGCATTCCTGGCCAACGTGGTGGTGAAGGCATTTTGAGAGTTGATCCGGAACGCAGGGAAATCGTTCTAGAGGAAGTGTAACTTAATAGAAGTACAAGTACGAGAGCAATGGCTCGTAATCTTGACATGCCAAGAACTTCAATAAAAGATATTTTGCGTGAGGAATCTTTTCACGCCCATCACATACAAAAAGTACAAGCGTTGCAGCCTACAGATTATGAATTGAGAGTCGAGTTTTGTAGAACTATGTTGCAAAAAGAGGAAGACCCCGGATATTTTAATAAAATCATGTGGACGGATGAGTCAAGATTTGAGCGAACGGGGGTTTTCAATATACAGAAGATGATTTACCAATATTACTGGAATATGGAGAAGGACAATGGTGATCCAGAACGACGGCGCACCATGTCATTACGCGGCGCAAGTGCGTCGCCATTTAAACCAGACGTACCCCAGCAGGTGGATCGGACGACGAGGGCCAATTGCCTGGCCACCACGCTCGTCTGACCTCAACCCCATAGATTTTTTTTTATCTGGGGCTACTTTAAAGAAATAACGTACGCCAGAGAAGCTTCAAGTAAAGAAGAGCTTAGAAGAAAAATTCACGAAGCCGAAACCGCTGTGAGAAATAACCGCGAAGCTTTTAGGTAGTTAAGACATAATTTTTTGCGCAGGTGTAGATTGTGCATTTCTGTGGAAGGGCAAAATTTTGAAAATTTACTTTAAATAAATTTATTGTGTTTTAACAATTAACTATGTTTTACTCAAATCCATCATAACGCAAAGAAAGTCAAAGATTTAAATAAAATAAAATGATTATTTTTTTCCTTAAAAAATGCCTTAATTTACTTTGAAGGTCAGTTACAGAAAATAAACCCTGAATAACCCTATTTTTATTTGGCCTTGTTTTAAAGTTTTATGTCTTAGGAAGTTTTTAAAATTACTTTGAACCCAAAATCTCCCCATTTAATTTTTTTTTGATACTTTGAAATTTTGTGAGTACTGAGCTCAAATCTTAATTTTGAACTTTTGAATAAATTCTAAGTTCTGCAATTCCTAGATAAACCATATTTTTTGGGGGGTTAGGTTAGACTATGCTTATTAGTTATCACAAAAAAACTGAACCAGAAATCTTCAACCGAACGAGAAAAAAATCGAAAACTGATGTTAGGTGAAAATTACGAAAAAAATCATTAAAAAAATTCTATCTCGAAAACTACGAAAAATCGTAGAACATACAGGGGGGTGATTCGGATACTCCTGATCATAAAGTATCTAAATTTTACGTTTGAACGTCAACTCCCCGGCCACCCTGTATACATACGCCCGTAAAACATTACCCTCCATTTGGGCACTCATATTGTAAGTATGCACGTCAGCATTAGTTTATTCACTTTACTCTGTTTACGTTCATTAACAGTTATTTGATTTTCTTTCAACTACGTAGTAATGTCATCAATCACTACAAAACCGATCACACAGTACGTATTTTTTGCTTGGAACCAAAATAGCGCAAAAATGAAATCTCATGGTTGCACAGTTTTTCATTATTGAATATTTTTATTCTTTATTTAGATAAAAATTACCACAGAGGTTTAATGTCTCTCATTAAGTTTAATAATAAATGTATGCATTAGATCAAAATATACTGGCTGAAAATAAAAATCAGCTGAATAAAACCGACGTTGAAAAAAAAGGGCGCATTTTGTACCATTGTAAAACTTTGATACTTCATATTTAACAAGAAAAGTTTAAGAAAATGGAAATGAGAGCGATATGAGTTAAACTCCAGAAAGTATAAAAACAGCTGCAAATGAAATTGTAAAAACCCCTTTGGCCACAAAAAAAAATTTTTAAATAAAAACGAAAAATTAAAATATAATCAATAAAATGTTATGTATCCCGTACTAATTCCGGATATTTGAATATACCTCCGATTGACCCATGAAGGGCAGGAGACCATTTGGATTAGATCGGGTTTCGAAACGCCCACGTTCGTAGCGAGCGATACCCCTGGTCAGTTTCGACACGTTGGGTCCTTGATAATTTGGACGGCTGCACGGGACGGGGGAGGGGATG